>OW799226.2:13680370-14280370 GCA_941918905.2 Xestia sexstrigata | reverse complement strand
TAAATTTGATTGATCTCACTAACAATTATTAAGGGCCTATACTACCACAAATGGCTTAGCATGATACTCCGTTACGCCTAAAATACTTCACCATTATTTGGAAAAAAAAACTGTGGTAAAGTTGAGGATTAATGTTAAGTCTTATATTTGGCGAAATCACGATTCCATAAAATTTTCTCGATAGAAAAAAATCCCAATGTTACCTCTAAACTGAACAATAAACCGCTGGCAATCATAAAATACTTCAAATTAGATGAACACATGAAACTTTTTATACTAACTGAACTAACTATAAAGCAGGTCTTATATTATTTATTTTTTTAGTCCAATCAATAGATTTTTTGTAAATCGCAAAAAACCACTAGTTTCGCACTATTCGGCCCGCAGTGACTGACGTAACAACCACATTGTAGTGCAAGCTGATTAGAACTTTATTCTAAGAGTATTTCAAACTTTGAAGTTTGAACTACCAAATATAGAGTTGCTAATTTGAGGTAGTCATCATCATTCTCTTGCCCTTATCCCAATTCATTTGGGGTCATCATTAGTATAGGCTCTTAACAATTAGTCAGTATAAAATAAGTAAGAAACTGATTGATCTCAGGTTTTAATTACTACTACTAGAATAATCTATTTAATTCTTCTATCTATCTATTTAATTCTTCTATCTATCTATTTAATTCTTCTATCTATCTATTTAATTCTTCTAAGAATAATCTATTTAATTAATTAATCAATCTAATTTTTTCTTAGAAGTAGTGTTAATTTTGGCATTTTCTAGAATATACAGGGTGGAATATTGTAATGCCACCTGGAGGGAAAGTACTCTTAATACTGCAGATAGAAAATTTTACTCAAAGGAAACATTCCTTTATTTTTGAATAGAAAGCAAACTGCATTCAAAGATTTTCGATAATTCTCTTCTCCCACACCCGGGAATCGAACCGGCTAAAATCTGAAAAAAATATACCCTGTACTTTTATTGCATCGATCGTTAGGGGCAATTATAAGGATGAAATCTCTCTAACAAACATGATAAATTAAATGAAAGGAAAACCAGGAAATCTTAAATTAATTTAATTATTAAGTTAATTCAAATTCACGTCGTATCCCGCCATTTTTGTTCGATATTAGTATTGCATTATGTACTTTGTTGTTTACAAAAATGAGTTATACAAGCTTTGTGCATTTTAATAATTGTACAATCCAAAATGTAAATAATTATAAGTATTACTACCTATACCTAATTAGTTTGTTTGTATTAAATACTCAGAAATTAAACTTTCCATGAATCTACATAGACTTCTTACAACACTACAACACCCTATGGTTTCAGAACCATTTATGGAGGCTTCATATCAAGGATGTAGATAAAGTCTTGTATGCAACTGTACATAATTAGGTATTAAAACACTCATGTGATACTATTATCACCCACATTCGTGTTTAAATACCCCTTATTATACAACAGTTGCATAAATAACTATTATTTAATTGAAAGTGTTTTCATACTGATTACAGCATTTAAGGCAAAATCTAATGACAGCTTCTTCAACCAACGCTGTGTTTTTCATTTAACATAAATATCTGTTTTGTTTTAATGCAAAACAGTTCTATTGTCGCCAATGAGCGATACTACAATCGTTTGATAGACTGATGAGCGCGCCGCGTAATCATAGTCGATGTTACTATCCCGCATGACGAGAACCTCGTGAAAGCTTGGAAAGGAACAAATAAAATATCTCGACTTGGTAGACGAGGTTGTCGGCATGCCGAATGTGAACTCGGCCTCGGTACCTGTCTTTGGATCCCTAACCACCGGTAGTTTGGACCCTGCTCCCGACATCGGCGGACCACAATTTTTTATGTTTTAAAATGATTTTTTAAAGAGACGTAAAAATATAAAAGATTTTTACATCTTTTATATTTTTACGTCTCGAATGAATAAACGGGAATTTGAACAAGTCTTCACATTTGTTTCTATTACAGCTAAGGAGAAGAAAGACAAAGGCAAGAAGGGCGGCGGGGGCGGGGCTGGGGGTGGGGCAGGGGGCGGAGCTGGGGGCGGGGAGGGCGACAAGGAGAGCCGCAGTGCAGAGGAGAAGCGCAAGCACATCAAGAGCCTCATCGACAAGATCCCCACGCAGAAGGAGCAGCTGTTCCAGTACAAGCTCGACACGGCACAGGTATCACACACTCATACCTACAACAATACAAGAGCCTCATCGACAAGATCCCCACGCAGAAGGAGCAGCTGTTCCAGTACAAGCTCGACACGGCACAGGTATCACACACTCATACCTACAACAATACAAGAGCCTCATCGACAAGATCCCCACGCAGAAGGAGCAGCTGTTCCAGTACAAGCTCGACACGGCACAGGTATCACACACTCATACCTACAACAATACAAGAGCCTCATCGACAAGATCCCCACGCAGAAGGAGCAGCTGTTCCAGTACAAGCTCGACACGGCACAGGTATCACACACTCATACCTACAACAATACAAGAGCCTCATCGACAAGATCCCCACGCAGAAGGAGCAGCTGTTCCAGTACAAGCTCGACACGGCACAGGTATCACACACTCATACCTACAACAATACAAGAGCCTCATCGACAAGATCCCCACGCAGAAGGAGCAGCTGTTCCAGTACAAGCTCGACACGGCACAGGTATCACACACTCATACCTACAACAATACAAGAGCCTCATCGACAAGATCCCCACGCAGAAGGAGCAGCTGTTCCAGTACAAGCTCGACACGGCACAGGTATCACACACTCATACCTACAACAATACAAGAGCCTCATCGACAAGATCCCCACGCAGAAGGAGCAGCTGTTCCAGTACAAGCTCGACACGGCACAGGTATCACACACTCATACCTACAACAATACAAGAGCCTCATCGACAAGATCCCCACGCAGAAGGAGCAGCTGTTCCAGTACAAGCTCGACACGGCACAGGTATCACACACTCATACCTACAACAATACAAGAGCCTCATCGACAAGATCCCCACGCAGAAGGAGCAGCTGTTCCAGTACAAGCTCGACACGGCACAGGTATCACACACTCATACCTACAACAATACAAGAGCCTCATCGACAAGATCCCCACGCAGAAGGAGCAGCTGTTCCAGTACAAGCTCGACACGGCACAGGTATCACACACTCATACCTACAACAATACAAGAGCCTCATCGACAAGATCCCCACGCAGAAGGAGCAGCTGTTCCAGTACAAGCTCGACACGGCACAGGTATCACACACTCATACCTACAACAATACAAGAGCCTCATCGACAAGATCCCCACGCAGAAGGAGCAGCTGTTCCAGTACAAGCTCGACACGGCACAGGTATCACACACTCATACCTACAACAATACAAGAGCCTCATCGACAAGATCCCCACGCAGAAGGAGCAGCTGTTCCAGTACAAGCTCGACACGGCACAGGTATCACACACTCATACCTACAACAATACAAGAGCCTCATCGACAAGATCCCCACGCAGAAGGAGCAGCTGTTCCAGTACAAGCTCGACACGGCACAGGTATCACACACTCATACCTACAACAATACAAGAGCCTCATCGACAAGATCCCCACGCAGAAGGAGCAGCTGTTCCAGTACAAGCTCGACACGGCACAGGTATCACACACTCATACCTACAACAATACAAGAGCCTCATCGACAAGATCCCCACGCAGAAGGAGCAGCTGTTCCAGTACAAGCTCGACACGGCACAGGTATCACACACTCATACCTACAACAATACAAGAGCCTCATCGACAAGATCCCCACGCAGAAGGAGCAGCTGTTCCAGTACAAGCTCGACACGGCACAGGTATCACACACTCATACCTACAACAATACAAGAGCCTCATCGACTATTTCTAAAGTTTAATGAAAAATAGTACAATGGAAGAGCGACTATAATATATTATAGTGTACTCACTGTTGAGAAGCCTTGTAATAAATAAATAAATAGTAATGTGAATTTAGCTGTGACTGACTCGAGCAATTCAATGTTTAAAGCTTGAACATCGGAATGAATTTTGGAGGTTATAATTGAGGGTACAAAACATATTTATACTGACAGCCCACGACGGCGAACAGCCCCATCAGCGCCCTGAATGCGTTGTTGTATTGGATGCGGAGGGCTTCGTATGCTTTTTGAGTGTAATTCACCCACAGGCTGCACGTGTACAGAGAGGTACAATAAGCCCTGAAAAGGGCCTGCTTGACCGACCCGGAACAACGCGCAAACCAGCGCGCACGCGCGCTATATAGAGTCGAATCCGCCATCTTGTGGGTCTCAAAATAAATGCCATAATCGTAATCAGCACCCCTAATAATCTCTGAATTGACACCCATATTGATTTTTAGACATTTCAACCCCATCGCACCTCATTAGGGGATGATGGTATTTCAGGTCCGCCACATTAAATCTTAAAATAGTTGTTTTTGTAATACACCCGACCCGATCCACCATCGCGGCAGCGGTTTGGGCTTTGCGTTGATATGTCAGTCACTCTGTTTCTTCTTTTATATATATTTATTAAGAAGATACGTTCAGTTTTCGCAGTTTCCGCCCCGTCGATGCGCGTCAGTAGTGCGTGCCGCGCCGAGACGAGTGGTCACGTATAAGTTTATATCTCCCAATCTTTTTAAAAATGCCACGAACGTATTTCGCGGTATAAGGCTGTTTGAATTCGGCTTCATCAAAACCAGAGCTATCGTATTTTAAACTTACTGCTGATTTTGAAAGGTAAGAAAGTCCTTGTAATCGATCATAATGAATTCGTGAACTTATTTATGTAAATCCAGCATGGCGGCGGTTTTGAGGGTATTTAAAGCTGATAGTGGTCACAAAAAGTAAATCCAAGATCGCGGTTGCAATAATTATTAACTGTTTTGATACGGGTGTCGTTTTCGTGGTTTTCCGAGTGCTGTCAAAATGTTAATAGTTATTTCAATTCGATTGATTGATCACAACAGAATAAAAATGTTAAAAAAAAAAACAATATTCACAACATTAAAAGGGCCAACCCTATGGCTTCAATGGAGCGTAGGTAATTATTGCATCAACTGGGCTTAGTTTCGGTACTGTCCATATTTATACTGTGACTACACGCAGCAGCCCGCGTAGCATGGCAATTCTATCTCTACTCTACAAGACTCGACAAAGCTCTTTTTTAATACAGTTGCTCAAAAAGTGGTGTATTGCAGGGACGTATAGCGTTCGGGATGTGGGCTATTACATACTAGTGCTTTTTTTTTACCTTTCCCGAACTCGTGCGTTCTCTTTCCCAACTGTCAAAATAATGTCTATTAAAAAAGAGTTTTTGTGATTCATACAAATACGTATATTTCTAAAAAGAAGCTACTAATTTATTTCAATATCAGATTTAATGATTTAGTTTCATTTCATTTAATTTCATTTTCATTTCATATCATTAAAAAAAATCTACTGAAGACTAAACTATACAGTTTAGTCTTCAGTAGATAGTTCCCTTTGCCTACCAAAATGGGTGAAGAAAAAAAAAAACTGCTTATATTCTACGGTGGGCGCCATTTTCCAGAAATTTTCTTTGCGAGTTTAGTTTATTGTGTTTTTATTATTTTATTAAATTGCTTCATTTTTTCGCAACTGTATTAAAAATAGTCGTTCAGTACACCTGCGGAACCGTCATTGCAACTTGTTCCGACTGTCAACCCTCGCCTTCGGCTGCGCCTCGGCTCGGGTAGACATTTGTCGGAACTCTTTGCAGCAGCCTTTCCGCACTTGTAATGAAATATACTATTCTATACAACTAGACATGTCTTAACGTCTTGACATGCCCAAGCATGCGGCGACCCATCGACTCGAGTTTGTACGAAGACAAAGACATAGAATGTCTTTCCATAGCAACGGAGAAGTAGCTGGTGACATTGAGGATTTTGCACTCAGCATCTGCGATCTAGAAGTAATAGAATCTGTCTAGCCTTTTCCCAACTATGTTGGGGTCGGCATCCAGTCTAACCAGATGCAGCTGAATACCTGTATTTGACATGGAGCGACTGCCTATCTGACCTCCACAACCCAGTTACCACTGGGATTTTCATCACCATAAAAGAGATCACAGGATCTCTTGCTTTCCTGTAATCTCATAGCATCTTTAACGTCGCGTTTAAAGTCGCGGGAAACACCTTGATCAGGGACGCACAGAACCTGGAAGTGTGGTGGAAGAAAGGGGAGGCCTATACCCAGCAATCGGTGATTCCGGGCTAATATGATGATTGATGATGATGTATGCTAGCCACTTGAGAGCACATGAAAGAGCAGCACACCGCTGCTCTCTACAACCACACTAGAAAGCCATCCAATGCAGTCGCTGTGGCCGAAATCGGCTAGATGGCATTATCATCATCATCATCAATTTTCAAGGAACTCGTTTTCCGGGATATCGAAAGCCCCGGTTAGAGCTCGTACAGCGTTTGTATTGACCTTCCTTTCATTTTTCTCGGCATAAAAACTGAGTAGGTGGCGACGGTAGAACCCCGACATGTTTTTAAAAACAAAATGGCTTACAAACAAATTATATTTATAAAAATAATCTTGTATAGGTCTGAGGTGTTGTAGACTTTTTGACATTTATAGTTGACAAGAAACGATTCCTACAACCAGTGTCAAAAGTAGACAAAAAATCGTCGCCATTCTCCACGTTGTAGACTTTTGTCGCTAAAGAATAGAAACCTTTCTTTTCCTGTCAAACAAATGTCAAACATCGCCATGCTTAGGACGATAAAAGTCTTTCGACAATCTGTCATTTATCTGTCATTTTGCCGGTTGTCAGTCGACAAAACCCGTTTCCACGGCGGGCAGGGCGCAGGACCTATCGACCGATTAACCGATTGACGACTGACCCCTCCACTCGTATACATGAGACAAACACCAGCTGGTTATTATTCATCTGGTTTAAAAGAAGTCCAAATTTCACTTTGTGTCGGTGGTGAAATTGTGAATTCGCTTGTCCATATCATAATCGTAATCATTTATTTGCACAAAAATGAATACAATACATACAACATCAAATTATCAGCATGCAAGACATGTTAAAGTAAGTATAAAAACAGATCATCACATAAACTAAACCAATGAACTATTAATTGAATTTTAAAAAATTGCAATGTTCATACGATAAGCGCAAGTAAAAACGTGAATGATTTACGAGATGCAAATGATTAACTATAACTAACGCGTCGGATCTTGACACCGAAATGTTCGCTCCTATTGGTCAATCAGCTCGTGGCCACTGCAAACGGCCCCTTTCTTGTGTCGATCTGCGTTGCATCTGCACCCGCATGAACATCCGCATCCATATTGCGGATGCGGATGCAGATGCGAATATCCGCAACATCCCTGATTTTTATCATGTCCACATCCTGCATCCTGTGTATAGACAACGCAGTAGCGCAGCCTCGCCCGCCCGCGCGCTCAGTCCTGCTCTGCTTCTGAGCAGATCGCGAACAGGCAGTAGCGCTCGCCTTATGTTCAGCCGGCTGTAGTAAGTACAGCAGTGAATGACGTGTGCTTCCTTGCATCCACAGATCGACAACGTGTTGATGGAAAAGAAAATCAGACCGTGGATCAACAAGAAGATCATCGAGTACATCGGTGAGCCCGAGCCGACGCTCGTGGACTTCATCTGTAGCAAGGTGGTGGCCGGCTCCGCACCGCAGGGCATCCTGGACGACGTGCAGATGGTGAGTGTGACGTGTGACGTGTGTGTGACTGTGTGTCACATGTGTGACGTGGGACACGCTTCATCTGTAGCAAGGTGGTGGCCGGCTCCGCGCCGCAGGGCATCCTGGACGACGTGCAGATGGTGAGTGTGACGTGTGACGTGTGTGTGACTGTGTGTCACATGTGTGACGTGGGACACGCTTCATCTGTAGCAAGGTGGTGGCCGGCTCCGCGCCGCAGGGCATCCTGGACGACGTGCAGATGGTGAGTGTGACGTGTGACGTGTGTGTGACTGTGTGTCACATGTGTGACGTGGGACACGCTTCATCTGTAGCAAGGTGGTGGCCGGCTCCGCGCCGCAGGGCATCCTGGACGACGTGCAGATGGTGAGTGTGACGTGTGACGTGTGTGTGACTGTGTGTCACATGTGTGACGTGGGACACGCTTCATCTGTAGCAAGGTGGTGGCCGGCTCCGCGCCGCAGGGCATCCTGGACGACGTGCAGATGGTGAGTGTGACGTGTGACGTGTGTGTGACTGTGTGTCACATGTGTGACGTGGGACACGCTTCATCTGTAGCAAGGTGGTGGCCGGCTCCGCGCCGCAGGGCATCCTGGACGACGTGCAGATGGTGAGTGTGACGTGTGACGTGTGTGTGACTGTGTGTCACATGTGTGACGTGGGACACGCTTCATCTGTAGCAAGGTGGTGGCCGGCTCCGCGCCGCAGGGCATCCTGGACGACGTGCAGATGGTGAGTGTGACGTGTGACGTGTGTGTGACTGTGTGTCACATGTGTGACGTGGGACACGCTTCATCTGTAGCAAGGTGGTGGCCGGCTCCGCGCCGCAGGGCATCCTGGACGACGTGCAGATGGTGAGTGTGACGTGTGACGTGTGTGTGACTGTGTGTCACATGTGTGACGTGGGACACGCTTCATCTGTAGCAAGGTGGTGGCCGGCTCCGCGCCGCAGGGCATCCTGGACGACGTGCAGATGGTGAGTGTGACGTGTGACGTGTGTGTGACTGTGTGTCACATGTGTGACGTGGGACACGCTTCATCTGTAGCAAGGTGGTGGCCGGCTCCGCGCCGCAGGGCATCCTGGACGACGTGCAGATGGTGAGTGTGACGTGTGACGTGTGTGTGACTGTGTGTCACATGTGTGACGTGGGACACGCTTCATCTGTAGCAAGGTGGTGGCCGGCTCCGCGCCGCAGGGCATCCTGGACGACGTGCAGATGGTGAGTGTGACGTGTGACGTGTGTGTGACTGTGTGTCACATGTGTGACGTGGGACACGCTTCATCTGTAGTATCATTATTTATTTCATCGCTACTGCAATCAAGACGATAAAGGAAATTATCTGTAGAAGGCAGGAAGGCAAGTCCTACCCAAAAATTAGAAGAAATGAGTTGATAAATTTCAAACGCTAATGTGCCCTTTTTGAGTGAAATGGAAATTTCCACATGTGCAAACGTTTTCGTAGTCAATACGTGGATATTTCTAAATTTATAAAATAAATAAATGGTCTTTCTTTTACTATACGTTAATGTTGAAAAAAAAAAAATGACTTTTTTTTGACATACGGTATTGGCGTTTGATATTTACCAACTCAAATGTGACATCCCCGTCCCGCACAGAACCCTCTCGTCCCACTCGTGGGAAGGTACAGACTGACGCGTACTGTTGCAGGTGCTGGACGAGGAGGCGGAGGTGTTCGTGGTGAAGATGTGGCGTCTGCTCATCTACGAGCTGGAGGCCAAGCGGGCCGGCCTGCACAAGTGAACATAGTTGTACCTCCTAGTCTACACTAACATACATACAATATTACATCAGATCTCTAGCCTTTCATTTATATCCATTACGACTTGTTACGAAATTCTGTACCTAACTTTCATCCCCTTTTCCTCTGAATGTTCAAAACGACTTCCTCACTTGCATCTTATGTGGAACTCGGGTATGCAGAGCCAGCGGTTTAGGTGTGGGTTGTCTGTGAGTGAGTGTTTAGATTTTTATGAAGCGAATTACATTACGGCGATGTTCCCACGTTCATATGGCTCCAAGCTATTTAAGTAGCGAGTTAAGGGGCCCTTTTCTGAAATTTACGTTTCTAGATCGAGTTTTTTCCAGAGAAGTCACCATATCTAAATTCGAAAAAAAATATATAGTACAGAATCAGATACATGTTTGATCTAGTGACTTTTGTGGTTAAAAACACAATATTTAACATTTTGCTCGATAAAAAAAAATCGTAACTTCAAAAAAAGTAACGTCGATTTTTAAAGTACTATAAGTTGTATGAGACTTGGGGGAACGCAATTTTTATGAAAATTTAACATTTCATTTACTAATCGGGTTTGTCAGTTATTGGATAGATTTATAATAATTGTGGCACTTATTTTTTTTATATTAAATAAATACATGAAAAACTCGCGCGCGGCGCGTGCACCTCGCCAGTGTCCTGCCGGACGTCATCGAGGGAGGACCACAATAATATCTACGCCGCGGGCATAGTAGGTACCTACTTACTACTTAATGTCCTTCTCTACACAGACTAGCGAAGTCAGTATGACTAATATCTTCGCCAATTGTGAACCGATTTCGCTGATTCGTTTTTGTTTGGAAGAAAATTACTTCGCTTCCCTTTGGTGAAGATCTAATGCTGATCTTCGGAGATATATAATGGAACTCTTCAATTATAGACAGCAAATCGCTTGGATGTTTATTGTTTTCACAACATGATAACAACATCACGCATGTTACGCGCAGCGCTACCTAGACCGAATGGCGACTTACACGCCGCTGCGTAAGGGAAACACTGCACTCCGTGACGCGCGGGCACCGGCCGATCGACCTCGCAATGCGGAAATTGTCTACTCAGCACCCGATACTTTCAAGGTTCTAAGGTGGAACCGTACGGAAGTAAAGAGCCAAGACAAGCACTTCATTGCACGTACCTAAGATTAGCTAACAACGAGAATGCAAGAAGATCCTCATTCCATATTCACACTTCGAATAGGAGCTAGGCTAGCTTAGGCTATAGCTAATGTAATTCTTTTACTTTAATATAGATTAAGTAGTCATCTTTGGTTTCATTTCAATCCCGATTGCAGCTAACGTAATTCGCCTGTATGCTCTGAGGGGGTAAGCAGAATTGTCTACAGTACACCCACATTTCGACTGTTAGGTATGTTAGGTTCCATTTTATTGGGGATAAGCGAATTACCATGACATGTATTGTTAACAATGTAAAATTAATGACTGCCTCGTTGGTCTAGTGGTGACGACTACTGCGTATTGTAGGGTTATTAAATAAAAAAATCTTGATAACACCACAAGAATAGAATTTATTGGAAACAAATTATTATAAGAATATTTTTTAAATAGATCAAATTAATATTAAGGATTAACACGACTAAAAAAAACTAGAAATAATAAAATTGAACAAACAAATAAATAAAACATTCACTAGGAGACACAGTATGAGTAAATTTTGATCCCTAGCCTGAAGCTTCAGACGAGGTTTTAAATCTTGAATTTCTTATGTGGAATTATAATTTAAAATGAGGTTTAGGTTCAATTGTAGCACAAATTAAAATTTTAAAAATATCTTGTAACTAATTATGCTCTTAAAGTTAATGGTTTTTGGGATCTGATTAAATAATCTTCACGCGCCACACGCCGTTGGAACCGGATGACGAAACAAGTTTTAAGCGTTGTACGTAGATTACTTATTCGTAGTTAATGATCCTCATACGTAGGATTGACATCATTGTGGGATAATTAAACTGCGTTGTGTATCAAACTTTGATAGGGGTTATCCGTAGATCGATCGAGGAATCTTTTAAATGTATAAGCAGGATATTAATACATTACGACATGCTGACATCAATGATACATCATCATATGGAGCCTTCGGGGTATCAATAGAGGGCGAAATAGCCCTCTGTCACTGGGTTAAATCCTAAAGCAAAATGAAAAGAAACGATAAGAATAAAGAACACAAACCAGGAACAGAAGATTAAAAAGAAGCAGTTTTCTGACAACTATCGTCATCAGCCAAAGGTATTTGCCAAAAAGCACTACTAAAATCAAGCGAAGTTATATATCTTGCCCCGCGAAGATAATCTAGAATATCTTGTACCTATCCTAGGAAGAGGATAAGAATCGCGGATGGTACCTAACACTATTAAGTTTTCTACTATCAACGCAAAAACGAACAGAATCATCTTTCTTAGTTACCATCACAACTGGACTTTCCCATGGTGAACGTGATGGACGAATAATTCCGATCTTTAGCATTTTATCAATTTAATAATTGAGAATTTTTAATTTGACAGGAGATAGAGGATAATACCTCTGTCTGACAGGTTGTCCAACAGTACCTATTTATCTTATGAGAAAGCCAAGTAGTCTTTCCAAGACCAACTTTTTCAGAAGAAATATCTTCAAACTCTTTAATTGCCTGTAAATAGAACTGGTAAAGTAACAGTTCCCAAAATATCAACGGTTCTCCTGTTGATATTTTGGGAACTGTTACTTTACCAGTTGTTGGCAGAAATAACATTAACGTTAATATTTGCGTCAATTGTAATTCCTAATTTTTGTATAAAATCGAAATTAATTATGGACATCTGAGCACCAGAATCTAATAGAGCTTTAACCCATCGGTCTCTCAACCATATCTCAACAAACGGTCTGTTATCTAGTGTATCTGAAGTTATCACCGGTGACACTGTACGAAATGCGTGTCGCCGGTTATCTATGCGTTTTTTTCGATTACACTTTACACAATTTCGTGTCATCACACCAGGACTACGGCATTTAAAACATCCGACACCATAAATTTTTAAACATATTAATAAAAAAAATCTCTTAGTTCTTCAAATCGTGTCCCATAGGCGAATGACAAGACGAATTCACCAGGGGTGTAAAAAAATTTCTGTAACATCTAATTTCGAAAAATAACAATGCCTATAACTATTCATACTAATAAAAACGTAAAATGGGTATCGAGCGGCATAAAAAGCTGTAGTAAAAAACAAAGAAAATTACTGTGGACATATAGACTAAATCCTGTATTAAAAAATAAAACTAACTTTATAAAATACTCTTCACAATATAGGAAAATTATAAGACTCACACAAAAAGCTCAAAATGATTACTTTATAAAAACCTCGAAGAATAAGTCGAAAGCTACATGGCAAATTGTCAATAGACCTAAAAATAATTCTCCTAAAGAACAAATAATGACAATAAATAAATGTAACCACACCTTTTCAAAACCTATTGACATTGCAAATGCATTTAATAATTATTTTATAGATGACATTGAGAATAATATTAAAACTGACATGGAATTCGACAATAAATTAGTTAATCCAAAAACAAGCCGGTTCTAACAAACGACATGATTTCGGCTATAAGATCACTTAAAAATACAAGTAAGTACTGTAGGATTTGACGGTATGTCAACAAAAGTGATAAAATTTGTAAATGAACTTATAGCACCCGTATTAGCGCATATTATGAACCTTTGCATTGTTGACGGGGTTTATCCAAAAGACTTGAAGTGAGTTATTATTAAACCACTTCATAAAAAGGTAATAAAACTGATATGAAGAACTATAGGCCAATAGCTAAAATTTCTGTATTTTCCAAGATTTTCGAAAAAAATATTTATAAGTCTCTGTATAACTATCTCAACAAATTTAACTTATTATGCAAGGAACAATATGGCTTTAGAAAGAATACCAGGATCAACATGGCTATTTTTGATTTTTTACGTATCACTATGTTGGCAGTAGACCAAAAAGCTCCTATTTGTGCCATCTACACAGATATGACCAAAGCCTTCGATTACGTAAAGCACGACGTCTTGTTGGAGAAACTGCGTAGCTACGGTATCAGAGGTAACATTTTAAAACTACTCGAATCCTATCTCTCCAACAGAATGCAATGTAGGTACAGAGATTACAAGAATATGTGAAAAAACAAAATTTGAAAAGAGTTTTTTATCTCATTCTAGATTAATAAAGTTTGGTGTCCCACAGGGTAGCGTCCTTGGGCCACCTCTTTTCTTGATCTATATAAACGATCTGCCAAAGGTGACTCAACATCAAATTGTTATGTTTACAGACGACAGTACTGCCATAGTGAAATGTATTGATCGCAATATTTATCAAGTTGACATAAATAATACACTATCTGACCTAATTAATTGGCTTAATAAAAATAATTTTGTTATTAACTTAGAGAAAACCAAAATAATGCACTTTCACCAAAGAACTGAAGTACCAAAAGTAAATATTAGACATAGTAACTGTGACATTGAAGAAGTTAAAGTAGCAAAATTCTTAGGTTTGTTGCTTGATAATCAGCTTAACTGGAAGGCCCACATAGATGACCTAAGTAAGAAAATAAATAAATCAGCATACGCACTTTTCCAAATTGCTAGAAAAATAAATATGGATGCGCTACTAGTTGCATATCACGGCCTAGTAGCCTCAATTTTGCGATATGAATTGTTTTTTGGGGCAATTCTACAGATAAAGATGTCGTTTTTTAGGCACAAAAAAGATGCATGAGATCGATGTGTGGTCTGAAAATTGATGATAGCTGTGTACCATTCTTTAAATCGCTGAAAATACTTACCTTACCATCATTATATAATTTTTGAAATAAGTCTTTTCGTCAAAACAAACATGAGGTTGTTCGAAAAAGTGTTGACTTTACGAGATGTTGCGATTCGTAGGCAATACGCAAACTCTTTAAGCAATCAGCGCTGTAAGACGGCCTTAGTGAGAAAGAGTGTTTTAGGCATGGCACCGCGCATTTACAATAAATTGCCAAATGTAAAAAAAAATTTGAATCTTACACAATTAAAAAAAAAATTAAAACTGTTGTTAATTGAAAAATGTTATTATACGATTGATGAATTTCTGAATGATAAACTAATGTAGACTTATTTATTTATTTTTGACTGGAGAATACACGCAATCGACAATTTCTAGTAGAATATTGAGAGCAATGGTAATTGGAGTCTGGATCTGCACCCGCGCTCGCCCTGTATTACATGGGACTAAAACATAACTGGTGAAATGTGGGTGTAGGCACTATTGGGTACACCTCAGCCCAACCCTTCGGGGATTACAGGCGTGATGTTACGTTATGTTAAAATATATGTACCTATAGCTAATATTTGTATCGGATATTACAACTAAAAATGGAAAAATAAAAATGCTTTTTTGTAAAAATAAAACCGACTTCAAAAACACAACAAAGTGAAAACGTTACTTTGTTGTGTTTTTGAAGACGATTTTATTTTTCGCAAAAGTTTTTAATGTTTTTATTACGACGTAATAAAGCAAAACAAACATTTTATTCATCAGCTGATAACTACCATTCTTACAGTAGGTACAGTCAGCATCAAAAGTTGATGAGCACATTTAGATTTTCAAAATCGCTGTACACCGTATTATACCTAAATCGCTCAACATGACAAGCGCCAGAAATTAATGATTATCATAAAAGGGCATAAGTAGGTGTCCATCACTTTTCAAAAGTCGCTAAACAAAGTTATAGTAAAAAAAGCATAACATTCTTTGTCTCTAAAGTCTCTGAACAAATTTTTGACAAAAATAGCATAGCATCGTTTATCTCTAAAGTCCTTGAACAAAATGAAACGTTTTTTGAGTTTAATATGTGTGTGTATTTTTTTTCGGTAGGTATATATGTTTGGTATATAAATTAAGTAGACACATGCACATGTAAATCACCGCCCTTTTATTTATTATCAACAAAATTAAATTAAATGGTTCGATAAATAAATACCTACAGTTAATAATTATTATTTGTTTTAATTAAAAATCAAGAAATTTAAACTTTCATAATCAAATCAATGTTTTATAAACAAAAACAAAGTTATTTTTTTATCAATTACAATTATGATTAGGCTTAAACTACTTAGAATTAAAACCTAGTGTGTCCCCCATTGGCAACGATGACATTTTGGAGGCGTTCTCGCATGGAGTTTATCATATTTGGACAAGTATCTCGTCCCCTAAAATATTCCCAGATTTCTATGGCGTGATTTAGTAGATTTTCCCTTGTTCGAGGAGTGCTTTCATCCCAAGTCTGGACCATAAGCCCCCATAAGTTTTCAATGAGGTAAAGGTCCGGGCGGGCTCTTTGGTGGGAATGGAATTAAATAGAAATCTTCTTTTTACATTCAAGGGTAAACAGTTTTTCAAATACCCACCACTGTTTCCCAAAGAATTGAATTAAATAATTTGTGTGAATTTTGAAAATGAGTCTTATATGTGAGTACATATAAGACTCAATTTTATAGTACGATTGAATTAGAACCTAATCTGTATAGATTAGGTTCTAATTCAATCGTACTATAAAATTCATAAAATAAGTCGACGGTATGAATTTGAACATAATCTGCGTGATTTTGAAAATGAGTTTTATTGCTTTACGAATTAGGTTACAATTCAATCGTAATATAGAAAGCTTAGATAACGTCGACGGAATAAATTTTAAGCGGAATATGCTTGTCTTTATAATCGTGCTTGCGAGCTTATTTTGAAAAATAGGCTTAAAAATGTGCTTACCGCTTGAACCACTTCTAATATTTCTCATTGATACTATGAAAAAAAACAAAATTATTTTGGAAAGTTAAATTCGAAATTTACATCCATTTAAATTTTTTTTATATGATTTAGTTTGGATAGGACAAGATTAGATTTATAACTCTGAAGATAGTAACGGCCACTTTTTTAGTTTGCAGTTCAGCTACTTTTGATAATAAACGTTTACACGCTACGTATCCGAAACAAAGTAATGTTCAGTAACTTTTGTTATCTAGGATGTTAAGTTATTTTTGGACGTTGCCGTGATTACACTAGATAACCAAAACAAGCATTTTATATTGTTCAGTGACTTTTGTAAAACTGAATGCTAAAATGTTTTCGGAAATTATAACGATCAGCAATTTTTGACAAAATGGTGTTCAGTGACCTTTGACGAGAAGTGTTCAGTTAATTTTAAACTTGAATGATGTTCATTCAATACTGGCGCCATATCTTGTTGAGCGATTTATGGGTGATATAGTGTACAGTGATTTTGAAAATCTGAATGTGGTCATCGACTTTTGATGCTGACTGTACCTACGTGAACCTTTATTTGGGGTCACTAGTACCTACTACTTTCATTAGTAAGACAAAGTAAAGCGCTGGACACACAGAAAAGACGTAAGACGAGGACGGGGCGTGGACAGGGCGCAGACGGGGCGCCGCGGCCGTCGCGACATTTTAAAACTTATAGAAAAGACGAAACACGGGCGTGCCGCCTGGGCGCCTCGAGAGACGACGAGCGACGCGCGCGCCGCGCGATTCCCGGCACCCGCGCCCCGCCCTGCCGCACCCCCGTTGTCGCCCTCCCGTCGTCCGCTCGCGCCCGTGCCCTGTCCTTTCTATCTGTTTTACAACAGGGCGCTGACGGGCAAGCGTCGTGACCGCGCCCTGCCTTTTCTGTATGTTTTGCTTGCGTCGCGACGCTTCTATACATTTTGTATGAAAAAGACGCGAAAGAGACATAAGTCTGCGCCCCGTCTGAGTCTTACGTCTTTTCACTGTGTCCTGCGACTAATGATTCTTAAAAATGAGTTAATTATCAAGAAAAGATTCATGACAATAACGTTGGTGACTTTATTGAATAATTTTAAAGACATTGAACATGGCTATCGGTTGCATCGGTACCCTAGAGTCCTAGAGCACGGTTTACGTTCGCGCTGCGTTTATTAGGTAAAAAAAAGTTTTATGCTAGTACAGACCTATATATATTATTTTATTATAATTAATCACATATTTGTCTTTCATTATAGTACCCACCAAATCTTCTACCACCAATTGTGCCGTGTGGGCCTGTGCCGCGTAGTTCTGTGTACTGTGCCGTGTGGGCCTGTGCCGCGTAGGTCTGTGTACTGTGCCGTGTGGGCCTGTGCCGCGAAGGTCTGTGTACTGTGCCGTGTGGGCCTGTGCCGCGTAAGTCTGTGTACTGTGCCGTGTGGGCCTGTGCCGCGTAGGTCTGTGTACTGTGCCGCGTAGGTCTGTGTACTGTGCCGAGTGGGCCTGTGCCGCGTAGGTCTGTGTACTGTGCTATGTGGGCCTGTGTCGCGTAGGTGTGTGTACTGTACTGTGTGGGCCTGTGCCGGTTGTCACTACGGCGACTGGCCGACAACTCAGCGCAACACACTAGAGGGCCGCGAAGTGCTGCTTAGAACCTCTGGTTTCCGGTTGTGCTTCAGTCCATGGACGAGAGCGACACCGCGTGGTTTTAGTCAGTAAGTTTAGTCGGACAGACCCCTCCGCCTACCCCAGGGTGGACGCAGGGGTCCAAGAAGATTTCCATACACAAAAAAAGTCTGTTCATCCGACGTTTAAGAATGCTGCGCTACATTGCTCACTCGCAACCAAGTGTAGCGGCCAAGTATATGTTGCAAACGAGTGTTTGATTAAACCGCGCGCACTATACAACTACGACTAGCGCACGACGTGGAGAGAGAAAAACAGCGTCCCAACGACGCTTCTCCAACGTAACGAAATCATTATATGCGTTTCAAAGGCTTTTAACGGTCACTGTAACTGATGAGAATATTGTTGGCCATTGTAGGTACTATCGAGGACATTCCCGCCTGATCACCACTAAGCTAATTTTTGCTTGCACTTAAAACAAACGCTCACTAGCCCGCCCCGTTGACTTTGTATAGAAATAATGAATGAAAAAAAAAAATGATTTAAGAGAAAAAAAAAATCACTGATCAGGCGGAAAATACCACGACTGTACATTCTTATCTTTATAGACATTAGACAGCTACGAAAATACCAAGATAGGAAATACTGAATGCAAGTATGTACATATTACCTATATAAGAACAATTGAATGCTCATGTACAGTAGGACAGCGTCGCGAATGCGTTAGGGCGTGTCCAGCTCGCTAACGAGATGATTCTCCACGCCCGCGCCCGCAGCCGTGCGCCGCCGCGCCTGTATAAAGCGCGCGCGGCCGCTCGACGCACTCACTACGTCACGCAGCCGTCACGTTCACCACACGTCGCCATGTGGAGCGGCGCTCTACTGGGGCTCATCGCGGTGAGCTCCTCACTCCTGTCTAATACTAAGTACATAGTATCTACCATGGGTAGCAACTCTCCTAGAAAAAACCTAGAGTCTGGAGGACCTACGTTGAAGGCTGAATAAGCGCGTGCTGAATACCTACTAGTTGTAATGCTGGCAGCATACCTAAACGTTGATTTATTTATTTTATTTTTTACTTTAAACTTGTCGTCTACTGTATTGTTTAACCAACATAGTATTTTGGAAGCTATACTTTTACGAAATGGGCTTTATCTCAAAGTAGAAACCATTATTTCACGATGGAATCGCTAAATGTTACCGTAAAATTGTAAAAACCCTTCGATTGTAATCTATCTAACGAGATTGTAAACGATCTCGAAAGATTGTCAATTATAATCTATCGAAGTGAAACCGTAAAATTGTGAAATGTAGGTATGTGTCAGGAGTACCTAGTCAGGACGCCATATTAGGGTTAATTAAAATACAACAAAACCACCAATTGTTTTACCGAAACTCAGTAGTTTTTGAGTTAGTTTGATTTTAACCGACTGCAAAAAAGAAGATATGTTCGTGTGTAGGTACGTATTTTTTTTTATCTTTATTTTTTTACACATGTTACCTGATTTCTCTCCTATTTGTGGACCGATTCTCAAAATTCTCAGAAGTATTGTGAGAGGAATTTATGAATGTGTGAACCTTTACTTTGTTATTTTGTATATTTTAATTTTATGTTATCTCTTACTCTTCTATACAAAAACATTAAATCAATCAAAGAAAGGTCACTGACTTCGAAGCTTGACCTTTGTTTGATTGAAATGGTGTCCTTTTCACCGGCTTTTAAAATACTGGTATTCAGCTGCATCCGGTTAGACTGGAGCTCGACCCCAACATAGTTGGGAAAAGGCTAGGCAGATGATATTTAAACCAATTACTGTAACTAAAACTAAAGTTGAAACTAAAGTTATTTTTCACCTTTATCTGTTTTTTTTTGTGTGTTTTTTTTTAGGTCGCTTTTTTAGGGTTCCGTACCTCAAAAGGTAAAAAACGGAACCCTTATAAGATCACTTTCTTGTCCGTCTGTCCGTCTGTCACCACCGATTTTCTCAGGAACGGGTTGAAATTTATACCAGATATGAGGTCTATAGTCCCTATTAGGTGTATAAAAATCAAGGCTCTGAGTCAACCCGATAAAAATATATGGGCAAACGTAGATTTCTGCAAAAACTTGTAAGTACTTACCAAAATTTACCTTAATTTTCAACTTTTTTTTTTTTCGGAATTTTTCCTTTACTTGTGCTGTAAGACTGCTTTTAACCAAAATTGACAATTCTAGGTCAACCGGAAGTAGGTACCTACCCTAATAGGTTTTGGGTCGAAATCCTATATGGTAGTTCCCGTTGACCTAAAATCATGAAATTTGGCAAAAAGAAAGGTCTTACAGCACATGTGAAGGTAAAAAAACCGACCGTAAATATGTAGTTTAATAAAAAAAAAGCGATATTACTATTACAAACTTATTATTTGCGGTTGGTACAATAGCCGTTTCTAGGGATCGAACAGCAAAGTTAAGTTTGTCCTTTAAAAAGTTTTTACGGAACCCTCGGTGGGCGAGTCCGACTCGCTCTTGGCCGGTTTTTTTTAAGTATTTTCGGCGCGACTGTACCTACTTAGTAATTATCATAGTTGATGCCATAAAAGACCTTTGCCAATAATTAAAAGTTCAAAAATGCGTAATATTCTATTCTACTTAGAACATTAGCATGTGTGTCTGGTAGGTAGATCTTATTTGTGTTGTGAGGGGTGGATAGGTACTAAAGTAACCAGGAACGTATGCTTGCAGTGGCAGGTAATGCTGGCCGACTGTGTCCCAATGATGCAACAACGTTACGATGAAATAGTGAGTATACATTGTATAGATTATCTTACTCCCGCAGAGGTTATAGTCTCTTGTGTGCCGGGCGACACCGCGCACCGAATGCGCTGTCAGCCGGGAACTATGGCAAGCGCACGGAATGCGATTAAAAATTAAGTACCTAAATGTACCTAGATGTTGTTTTCAATCTTGATAATAGAAATAAAAACTTAATTCTACTATGTTAGTAATAATACAATCTTCAGCAACCAGTTGAATAACTTCATGGAGGGCACCTCGTTTGCAGCCACGTTCCCTCTCGAACATAGAGCTGCTGATCCCCCTGGCGATGAGCGACGCGAGCGACGAGAGCGACCCGAGAGTGGCGGGCGAGCGCTACGAACGCGCGCACCTCGACAAAGACATGCCTTTCAGTAACATCCCCGCGAGCGCGTTCGTCCTCGACCAGAGTCACCCCTCCCCATCGCATAAACACAAACGTGGACACAAACACAGCCGCAAACAAGACCTAACGTCCCCGCCGCGTTCTGCCTACCTCGAGAGCGAAGAGCCGGTCGAGCGCAGTGAGCTGGGCGAGCTCGCCGGGGACATGTGGCGCGCGTGCTCACGCCTGGTGCGCGCGCAGGCGAGGCACCGGCACGAGCTGCTGCTGGCGCTGTGCTCCGAGCTGCTGGACGGGGCGCCTGTTCCTGCTCCCCCGACCGACTGCCCGTGCTGCGCACAGGCCGCTATGGGAGACTACAACTACTGGTGAGTTCACAGTACGGGCCAAAAATGGCCAGAATAGACTGCATGAAGGCGTTAAACTAGCTGCCATTCAGGGTTTTGTTGGATGAGCTGTTTATTTGTCTGCAGCCACACGCATATAGAGCTGCTGATCCCGTCTCGCATTCGTGCGTAACGTGGCCGATCCTGCCGGAGCCAAGCTAAGTACTCGCGCATAGCTATTAGTGTTTCAATGTAGACATGTGATAGCCACGTGGTGAGGTAGCGCGGCCGTGGCTCGCGAGCGACTCATGTGTGTTGTTGCAGGGTGCAGAACTACATGAAGGCTCCGCGCAAGTGAGTGACCACTCTAGTAGTTAGCTGCAGCCTGTTCGATCGCTAAACTTTACTTTACCTTTTGGCCACGCTACACGCCCAAGCGACGCGCTTCTTGCAACATTGACAGCTGAGAAAACAATAAGACGTTTTCTTTTTGAGGTATTAAAAACAAACTTAGTTTCCAAGAACTCTTTGAAACTAAGTTTTTGGCGTTGAACTGACTACGATAGTTGGTGCCAAACCCAAAACGCTTAGAAAAAAAAACATTGCGTCACGTCACATACGCTCGTTGACTGACACTTTCGTTTGCTTAACCTTCCGAATATTACCTAGTTTTCTCGCGCTTTGTTAAAATCGGTTTTTAAGTTACGTTCCTTGCATTAACGTACTAAGTTCAGCGCCATCTATCCAGCGACTAGGGAAGAGCTAAAAAGAAAATCCCTCATTGAAACAAGTTGTTAAGAGCAGGCTACGAGCCGAAGCCGCGCGCTGCGACGCGACGACGGTAGTCTTTCGGCTTGTAGACCTTCACAGATCACCTACATAGACAGAGTGAATTTTCCGTGGCGTGGATGACCAAATCCGAAACTATGAGGAAACGAAATCCGAAACTTCCCAGAATTTGATCTCTATTAGCGAGACTATTGAATGGTGTAATAATACAGTAAAAAAATGTAATGACGCAGTTTAAATTTTCATCAAATTCGAGCTCGAGACTCCTTTGAGTATTTTTCGCTATTCCTCATAGTTTCGGATTTGGCCATCCACGCCCGTTTGAAAAGTTTACCCTGTATAGGTATTATTGTTACAGAAGGAAGCATCGACCAGACCTCGACCAGGAATAGTTCCTACTCGCAAGCTCTGGAAGTGTTACGGACCCAACTATCATTTCAAAATTAGTTAAACATAATAGATGTAACAAACAGATTAAAAATAAAAGTCAACC
This sequence comes from Xestia sexstrigata, assembly GCA_941918905.2. Lineage (NCBI taxonomy): Eukaryota > Metazoa > Arthropoda > Insecta > Lepidoptera > Noctuidae > Xestia > Xestia sexstrigata. The sequence goes on along the minus strand of OW799226.2, from coordinate 14,257,634 downwards.
ATTCAAAACTCAAAGTTTTAATGATTATTTAAGAGTCCTTAACAACCTATTTAATGATGCTGCGCCGCGGTTACGCTACCCTCGAAATTGTGTACGCGTACAATCCGCGGCCGCGCAGCTAACGTGGCAACGTTCTGCGTTGATATCATACGAGCTCGGGCAGCGGGCTACTGGCAGCCGAGCACCGACTTCTTGCAGCAGTTGCAGCAGCGTGGCAGGACGAGCCGGGGCGCGCGCGTCTGCTGGAACTTGCGGCCGTGCGCCGACATGGGCCGGTGCGCCGGCTCCAGCAGCTTGCCCAGCTTGTCGTACGTGGGGCCCTCCGCGTTCATCAAGCTGCGCTGGCACAGTCGCCCCTGCACGTGAACACAACACAAACAATGACATTTACCGTTTCGAAAGAAAAGAGGCAGAGGGCTTATACAGATTTTCGAAAGGTTAGAGGTAGAGGGCTCCTAGCATGTTTGCTTTGTCCGACAGGATACATAATGATTTCATACCGCAAACATCTTATTGGTGGGAACCGTTCGTCAGGTCCCAGTTCCCAGCTAGGTATAGCGGTCGTGGTGACTAGACAACGAGGCTGCTACACAAACACTCGAACCTCCATGACAGAACCTTGCCAGAAGCCAGTCCGACATGCGAACTAGAAAGTGGATGGCAGTGTGTCTCGTTTACTTGGATCCTTGCACTGAATGAGTAGTTATGCCCAGTAATCTGTATTTAACTATAAATCCACATCCTCAAACCATTTCACTGGAAACTGCAAAGGTCTAGGTGTCGAGTGGAGCTATGTGCATAATTTATCTGCCAATTAAGCGCCTCACCTTGCTGAATTATGTAACCCTGAGCTTTCGAGCAGCTGAAATCACAAGTTCGCGACACAGACGCAGCGCTCAGCCGCTCATCATTAGAGTCAGCATATAGTGAAATAAAATTGGTATGACTACTGCATGTGGCTCGTCCGGGGAAATACTATATCATGCATACTACTGCCACCAAGCAGCGATGCTGTTCCACGACGAAGGGTATGGATACGGATGCATTTCACATTCCAGCTGTCCCTGATATGGCAACGCACCTGCGATGCCTCTGCTCTTCTAGAAGTCCGTGGGTGGCGTAAACACTACGATCACGAAGCCTCCTCGTGTTTGTTATCCAATAACATAATGTCATCATGATTTTTTCAGTCCAGCGCAAAAAAAATGCAAAGTTAGTACCTATACCTAGAACTGGTCACAGAAACTTAAGCAGACCAAGCTACCTGGCCAAAGTGCCAGGCAACATTTGGATCTGGGAAGCCCAGGACCTGGTGTAAACAGCATTGGCGCACTAACCTAAATACTTAGCACCATTGTGACTAATACTAAAATAGTAACAAAACTATGTAACTATGTGTGACTGTGATCTGAAATAAGTTTCATTTATTTATTTATTTATTGGGTGGTTACGGGGTAAACGAGAGCAGTACCTTTATTCGGATGCGAGTGATCTCTGGGTTGCGCGCGGGAGCCATGTCGAGCTGTTCGGGTGATGGCGAGTAATCCTTCCTGCTCCGCATTATCGAGCCCTGCTGCTTCCTCCTAAGCTGGAGCGGTGCGGGCGCGCGGGTGAGGGGCGAAGGCGCCGGTTTGTACTCGGGGGTCGTTAGCGGCGGTGACGACCGAGTCGTCGGCTCGGTCGCCGGTGGCGAGGCGATCGTCGTGTCTTCCGCCTCGGGCTGACCCTCGGCATGGGGTTCATCCACACCCAGGTCTTCCTGGCGCATGTTAATGTTGTCCTTGTTCAGCTGCTTGAGCTTGACGAGGCGCAGAGTCTTGTAGTGCTTGGAGCGCGTGTAGCTCCTGAACTGGTCGGGGTTGATAGGGGATGGTTGCTTCCGTTCGGCCTCTCCTTTCCGCGTGTTAAAGCGGCGCAGGGGCGCTGCTCGTGCGGGAGAGTGGGCTGGTCGGGCGGGCGGGGGGTGTGCCGGTTGTAAGCGAGGTACTGGTGATGATATTATGTTGTGGTACGGTTGTCGGGTAGTGGGGTGTCCTGGGCGCACGGGATGTGCGGGATGAGAGGATTTAGCGGGATGAGCGAGGGGTGCGGGGTCCGAGAGCTGGTTCTCTCCCTCGAGCAGCTCGTAGTCGTCATTGTTCCGTCGCAGGTCATCTCTGATTATATTCACGAATTCCAGACTCTTGTTGACGGTGTTCGAATTCTCTTTGTCTGAAAAAAAGACACTGATCACAGTTGTTGGAGTTTAGAAAACTCTGTCTGACGAAGAATTTTTGAACTATGCTCCAGACAAACATATTGTTCTGATCTATAACTGACCTTTCACTGTTCTGCAAATGTGCCGTGCCGTGCACTGTCGTGCGGTTGGCCACTTCTCGTGTCAATGACTTAAAGCCTGTCCGATCAGTACGTAGATGTACCTGGACAGTTCTTTGGTTTGCCTCATGCAAGTCTTGGAGGTTGCAGATGGTTGTGCAAGACGGACGGAAGATGGAGAGACGGGGCTCCACATTTATTACACTTAGTTTGAGATGGGTTGATGATACCCCATTACACGTATCTACAGCGGTCAAGTGGGTCTCGCAGTCTACTTCGGATTGCATAGGTATGTCACTGACCTGTGTTGATCCGTTGCGCGATGGTGGTGGAATGCACGTATGCCAGCAGACAGTACCACTGGCAGAGACCGACAAGCGCCGCCGCCGGCGCCGTTAGGATCCTCATCATTCTCGCTACATGCGGCGGATTGCGCCTTATCGCTCACGCGGCAAATGAAATACTTTGCTGGTATATTTTATAGTGCTCCATAAACTTTGTAGGCAATATAACATTCGCTTGTGAAACTTCAAATATCTAATGTACGTCTACTATATTTGCGGCCAACGCACGGTTTTCCGTGGGTCAAAAAAAATAATTAATATTCGATAATTGATTAAAACAATTTCTATATTATTAGGTACATACCTATTGAGAAGTTGATTCAGTAGTACAGTTTGTTTGTTTGGCGTTTCGAAAGAAATGTGTTTTTATTTTTCGCTTTTTAGTTTCTTTTTTTTTGGGTTCCGTACCTCATATAGGATCACTTTGTTGTTTGTCTTTTCATTCCTTAGGTATGTCAACTCTCGGGAACACTACAAAATACTCAAGTCTTTATAAGTCCCTTGAAGCTGTGAAAAAATCAAACTTCTAAGTTAATGTAAAAAAAAGATACGGTCGTTTATACCGCAAATAACCTATATCGACACCCTCAAGGGAATCAAAATTTATAGGGTACTTCCCGTTGACATAGAATCATGAAATTTAGCGAGAAGCATTGTCTTACAGCACATTTATAAGAAAAAAAAAAAAAAAAAAAACCGTAAATATGTAGTTTAATAACACCCGTCATTCACCATTGGCACTATGATGGATGACGCATCGTTTCGGGTCGCTACGAGTCTTCGCTTAGGCGCACCTTGTGTTGCTTCGCATCGGTGTCACTGCGGTGAAGCTGTCGACAGCCTCGGACACCATGGCCTGTCCTGCTACAGGAGCGCAGGTCGCATTGCACGGCACGCCAGCATTAACGACATTATTCGTCGAGCTCTTCCCATCGCCGGCGTACCAGCGGTTTTAGAACCAAACGGCTTGGTGCGTGGCGATGGCAAGAGACCGGACGGCATGACGTTGGTGCCTTGGAACGTGGGTAGCAGCATTGCCATTCAACGTGGCAATGCTGCCAGTACGAACGATACGTAGGTACGTTTCCGAGTGACAGCGATGCGGAGGAGTACTTTGACGCCTATTGACGTCGTTATATATATGGAGGTACTTACTTTTAGTTTTAATTTTTGTAATTATATATAGTTTTAGTTGTAGTATGTCACACATCAACACGGTCTAGGGATATTTAATACTCAATTAAATAACTCGAAAAGTACTGGCCGCATTGGAATCTTTTATACACCGATTTGTTTGTAATTTATCTCAGACTAATTCCAAATTCAAATTTTTGAAAATTCTTTTGTTTCGGTGGCATAAAAATGTCTTGATGTATAGGAGAGGGAATTTTCATTTGTGCGAAATTTAGAAAACAATACGAATTACGTTTAGTTACAGTTTTTTTTCATTTTTAAACGAAAGATAAAGTTAAAATTGAGGTATTGTAGCCATGCAACGCCGACATTTGACGAGGGCGGAGATGTTACGAGCTGTGGGAATGCTGGAAGCTGGATCTGTTCAGCGTAATATTGCTGAGGCCATAGGGACCCATCAAAATGTAATTTCAAGATTGTGGACACGCTATCTTGCCACAGGTGAAGTAGCGGAGAGGCACCGGGGGCCAAGTCGCATCACTACCCCCAGACAAGACCGATTTTTGCAAATTACTGCGCGAGCACAACCAAATGCAACGGCGACTCAATTGGTCCAAAGGCTGCGAGTGGAACACCAAGTGCTTGTGAGTGACCAAACTGTAAGAAGGCGACTGCATGAAAGCAATCTACGCTCTCGTAGACCACTCCGGGTCCCACCTTTACGGAGAGGCAATCGTGGACGACGATTAGAATGGGTTCGGAACCACGTGGACTGGGGCCGTGACCAATGGTTCAATGTGCTGTTCACGGATGAATCCAGGTTCGGCTTCCATCCAGATTCACGAAGGACGCGTGTTTGGCGAGTTCCTGGACGATGGAGCCGTCTCCAGAACCCTCAGGAAGTTCACCCATACCAAGGAGGAACAATTATGGTTGGGCTGGAATTCGTCTTGGAGGACGGACGGATCTCGTTTGGGTGCGGGGCAATATGACGGCAGAACGATACGTCCAACAGGTGCTGGGGCCCGTAATCTTGCCCCACAGAACACAAATGGGGCAAGATTTCCTGCTCATGCACGACAATGCCCGGGCACACATGGCGAGAACGGTAGCAGCTTGGTTACATACACATAATGTTAGGGCCTTAGACTGGCCTGCTCAATCGCCAGATCTAAATCCCATTGAGCATGCGTGGGATATGCTGCAAAGAAGAGCTCTGAAGGAAGTTCCTGAAAATCTGGCTACAGAAGATCAACTTTTTGCGCACCTCAGAAGGACATGGGACAATATTCCGCAGCAAGACATTGACAACCTTGTTCTGAGCATGCCGAATCGTTGCCGATGTGTTATGAACATCATGGGCGCTTTCTCAGACTACTAACTTCAAGTTTATAAACACAAATTAAATGATTTTTCTATTTTTTTCAGCTTTTACTCACAAATTAAAAGTTCATTCATATACGGTTTCCGTCTATGCTTCATTTTTTTTCCATAAAATCCTGAAATTTTAATCTATACCTTAACCATTATTAAAAAATGGTAGAATATTAAATAACGTATTTTTTAAATATATACATGTCATATAAATAATTAACACATTGATAGTAATTCGCTTTTTTAAAAATATTCCTAGACCGTGTTGATGTGTGTATATAATGTACATAATAATTTTATTGATCCTTTGACTAATAACATTTTTTAATAAAATTTCGTTTAATAACCAAGGACTACAAGTTTATACGGAACCCTCGGTGCGCAAGTTTAACTCGCACTTGGCCGGTTTTTTTATTGCTGAAATCTACTTCGTGCTTATTATAGGGTTGCTATTGATTGAAATTCCAAATTCTAAATTTTATACACGCTTTTTTTTAAGCATAGTTACTCTAGCTAGGTCTAAAGTTCTTAACCAGTTTCATGAAATGAGCCCAAACACAATATAGCTGCTGTAAACTGATGAGGGCCTCTTGCAACTGCCTTCCGACTCCATCTTTGGACACTTAAGTAGGTACCAACTTTTTGCAAGTTGCAATTGCTTTCCGTTTCCATTATCAGATAAAATCGAGATTTATATTACGTTGTATTGTCATCAGAAGTAGGTACTTATCGATGTGTGCCAAATTAGCAAAATAAAAAATTCAGAATTTAAATGGGACCAACTTTGAGATAGTACGCTCTGCAATAAAAAGGTCCATTCAGATCTGACTTCTCTGTAAAAAGGGATTGAGGGGTCAAAAGCTGGTGAGCTATGAGTGCGGGGTGTGTGTTGTGTTGTGTGGTAGGGGTTCGTGTTGATCTAGGCGGGCTTGTGGTGGTGATGGTCGTGCATGTACTGGCGGCGCGCGCGCGGCAGCCGGAAGGCGGGCAGCGGCGCGCGGTCCAGGCTAATGATGGCCACGCCCTCCGGCCCCCGCTCTTCCAGCAGGCGCCGGTCCAACCGCCGGCGCCCCTCGCGCGACTTCAGCTGTAACACATCACAACACACCAATATTGTAGTATATTTTTTATTATTATTTTGTTATTTCAAACACAATGTAAATTGTTTGTGAATAAATTGAATTGAAATTGAATTTAATTGTATAGAGCAAAAAGCGTTACTTCCATTGTAAACAAGTTCAAAATGGTGGCATTAATACCCGCGCAGGGTGGTTCAGACCAACAAACTGAACAACTTTCTACATGAAACTACAATCAAAAAAGTTTTAGGGAGAGATCTATAAATGTCAATTAGCACGCATTTTGATTAAGGGCCTATTTGTCGATGTCCGAATAGCCACTACTTACCGAATAAATTCAAAAATGGAACAGAATTTGGATGAAATTATCTGCCAAATATGTTATCGGGAAATTAATCGTAGGTGGTGAAACAGGCCCTCTTGACAGCAGCCGGCATTCTTGACAGTATTGCACGACACCCCCCGACCCAGTCAAACTAAAGCGCGAAACAAAAAGACGGGAACATGTTTAAATTAAAGCACGAGTAAGTATTCACGAGCTGAATCACGTTTGTAACTCTCGGCCTTTACATATTTTATAAAACTGACACATAGTTTAACACATAGTTTTATAGTTGTTTTCGTGAAAAAAAAAGGCTGTTCAGATTGATGGTCCAAATCACACCCTGAAATATAAGCACACCTTTTTGGTACACACAGTATGTAATACCTACTTACCGTCCATAGCTTGTACGTGACGTTGTTGGGTGACACGGTGACGACGAAGCTGTGCGCGCGCTTAGTGCGGGGGAGATCAGGAGGTCCGGTCCGGTCCGGTGGTCCAGGAGTTCCCACGTGGCGTGGGAACTTGCTTGCGGGGCTCGCCCAGGAACCGACGGGTCTGAGTCGGGAGCCTGTGGGACTGGCTTGGAAGCCAGAGGGATTCACTTGAGTGCCAATAGGACCTGCCCAGGACCTAATAGGACTGGGACGAATGCCGACAGGGCTGGGTCTCGCGCTGATAATGCTGTGTTGGCTACCGGCGGGGTTGGGGTGGATACCGGTAGTGTTGTGAAAGCTACCGGCAGCTGTGGGACTGGCTCGGGAGCCGGCGCGATTCACTCGAGGGCCAATAGGACTGGCCCGGGAGCTAACAGGACTGGGACGGATTCCGACAGGGCTTGGTCCCGCGCTGACGGTGCTGTGTCGGCTACCGGCGGGATTGGGGTGGATACCGGGAGTGTTGTGTAAGCTACCGGAAGTTGGCTGAGAGTGAGGCTCGTCATCGGTCGACTGGTCGTCATCTGGCTCGCCGTGTGACATGTGGCGTCGCAGCTGATTGTCATCCCTGTAGTACAGCAGGTCCTTCTTAGAGTTGTTGTGGTCTCGTGGTGCGCTGTGGTGGCGGGCAACTGGCGTGTCGCGGTGGCGGTACGGCGGTGCGTTAGGCATGCGGTCGTACTGCGGCGGCGGTTCCCTGCGCGTGGGCGGCGGCGTATAGTACTGCAGGCGGTTGGCGCGAGTGGAGCGCGTCACCCGTGAATACTGCCTGCCTTGCGATCGGAACTCGTCGTATCTCGCATCCAGCTGCTTCTGGCTTTCCGAAATGTCCGACCCTTCGTTTTCCGACCCGGACATTTCCAGTCGCTCGAAGGCCTGCCGATCGAAGGCCTCCCTCTCATCAGGGGAGGGCTCCTGTTCTGGCGACTGTGAATCTTTCTCCGTCGCCTGTTTCTTTTGTACACGCTGGTCGTTGGTCGCGTCAGCTCGTGGAAATGGCTCCTCGGGGTAACTACCCCGAAGGTCACCGAAGGGTCTTCGCTGTATCGGCTCGGGTTTGTACGTGTCGCGTCGCTTGTACTCCACCGGCCAGTCTGGATGGGCGGCGGTAGCGTGCCGAGCCGGCGGGTATTCGCGCTCGCGCCCGTCGCGCACGGTGGGCTTGTCAGGGGGCGCGGGGGGTGCGTCGGCGAGCGGTGGTGCGGCGCGGTTTGTGCGTTCCATCGACGGCTTTTGCTCATCAAACTGGCCGAGCTGCTCTTGCGGCTCACCGATCTCTCGCTGATCGTTCTGTCTACGCTCTAGGTGTATTCCAAGCTCCTTGTGTCGTCTAAGTTTTGCGTTTTGTCCACGCTGCTCATGAGGGCCACGTCCCACGTCTTGGTTTCTGTGCTCGAGTTGACTTCGCTGCTCGGGTTGTTCACGTTGCTTGTGTTGGTCAGGTGGTTTGTATTGATAACGGTGCTTGTGCCTGCCAGACTGCTCAAGTTGTCCACGATGCTCATATTGACCGTCCTGTTTGGGTTCTCCAGGTTGTGTGTTTGGGCCATGGTGCTTGTACTTGCCAAGCTGCTCATTTTGACCTCGTTGCTGGAGTTGGTGTTGCTGCTTACGTGGTCCTTGCTGATCGTATTGATCAGGCTGCTCGTGTCCGGTAGGTTGTTCGCTTTGACCACGGTTCTCATTGTTGCCAAGTTGTTCATGTTGGTGACCTGGCCCGCGCCCACGACGCTGCTCGTATATGACTGGCCGGTCATGTTTCTCACCCTGCTGATGTTGGCGATCCTGCTCCTCAAACTGGTCTTCTTGGTCAAGTTCTACACTGAACGAGTTAACATTCGCTTGATCCAGCTCCGAAGCTCGCTGCAAATGGTCGGCACCACCTTGCGGATTGTAAAACTTCTGCGAATAAAAAAAAAAAGAACAACTTTTTAACGATAAACAACAACAACTTTTTGTCAATAATAATAATGTAATACTACTTTTTACTAGTTTCATCTAGAGCGTCAGAGGGATAAAGACGTAAATCTGGCTGTGGATACTAAACTATTCAAAATAAGCGATTTCTTATGTCTCTGGATAGCGTGGTAGCCACAGGTGCCAAGACAAAACTTTGAAATAATGCCATCTATTTTTTAACCCATAGGGAATATTTGCTCTAATGGGTGTTTCATTTAAAGGCTTTATTTAATTATTTCACGGATTATTTTATGCCGTTTATGTTTGAATATGATTTCGGGCATGTGGCCACCGCGGCTAGCGCGTACATGGTGTTATCTGGAGATCTAATTAGCGCACATACTTTCCAGTAAATAAAGCTGTATTTCGGCCATAATGCATCAGACTAATCGCAGGGGTCGAACATTCCAACCATCAGGGTTGCAACTAGTAACAATCTTATAAACCCATTAAAAAAAAACATTTTTGAATGGGTTTATAAGCCCAATGTGAATACAGGATCATCGTGAGGAAACCAGCATGCCTGAGAGATATTTCTTGACGGCATATACTTAAAGCCAAGTCAGGTGCTTAAGGCTGATGCTCCAGGGTAGCCCGCGAAATAATTTTTTTCTTACGGTTTTTGCAATTTGCAGGCCAGTGCTAGGTTGTCTCTTGATTAAAATATTGTTTACGACTGTAAGACGTATGTAGTTCATCAACATCATCATCAGCCTATAATGTTCCCACTGCTGGGACACGGCCTCCTCTCTATGAGAGGAAATGGGCTATAATCCACCACGCGGGCCAAGTGCGGTTTGGTAGATGTCACATGTCTTCGATTTTTTGGTTCTAGGACCCGCCGGTTTCCTCACGATGTTTTCCGACACCGTTTTGAGAGCAGTGGTGATGAAATAAATTACACAAAGTAATGCGCCTGTCTGGGTTCGAACCCACGACTTACTGTTCGTAAGTCGGGGCCGCCACCACTGGGCCACCGCTGCTCTCCTATCCGTATGTAGTTACATACGTCTTACAGTCGCGAACAATATTTTAATCAACATACAACCTAGCCCTGGCCTGCAAATGGCAAAAAACGTAAGAAAATGTGAATTTCGAGGACCACCCTGGAGCATCAACCTTAAGGGCGGCATAAAAACTCCGACACCAGTTTAAGCACTAACCACACGACAGAAGGAAGAAGAAGATACAGGAACATTTGAAATGTGATCCTAGGGGTCAAACATCCCCCATGTTTGACCCCTAGGATTAGTGTGGCTGCTCACAATAAGTCATGAATAATAAATAAGGTCGTGCGGCCCTGGGATCTTGTTCTAACATTGATACCCGACACCTACAGCTATATATAGGAACCGCTATAGGTGAGAACACAAGGTGAACATACTGCCGCGTCGTCGACGTTTCTCTCAGTGACGTTCTGCTGTGTCCGGTCATCATCGAAGTGCTGGTAGTCATAGTTGTCGCGAATGAGTTGCCGCCGCAGCGACGCCACCTGCTCCTGCGACATGCGCGGCGATACTGTCGGCAGCGGCGACAGCTGCGGCAGAGGCGACGCTGCAACCTTACATGTTACAATACATCCACCGGCCTGACCGCGGCCAATGTATGGGCACTGTGATCATTTATTTTATTTTATTTATTTGGCTCACCAACAATTGAATACACTGACAAATGAGATACATTCAATAGACTTATGTAATGTACATCATGCATTACTTGTTTGATGTTGAGTGTCTACTTATAATTAGATGAGTTCTTAATTATTACTCACCAAACATAATTATAGGTTTTTATAATGCGAGCCTTAACACTAAAATGGTTTTACTTGTTTTTGAATTATTATATAATGTTTTTGAACTTATTAGGTAAGCCAAAGAGCACATCAACGCAATCACTGCAGCTTAATAATTTACAGGCGAGGAATAGGAGTATTAGCACCAAGGACGGTTCTGAAAAGAGAAGGACGTAAGGTGTACGAAACTCGCTAACTCGCTGAGGAGCTCGTGGGCTTTTCGTAGGCACATGGATTTTGATTCTGCTCCATAATTGAAGAGAGTCAATTTTATACTTAAAAAAAAATCAATAAAACATAACCCCTCCTTCCTTGGCAGTCGCAGTCTTCTCTCACAGTCTGATGGGACGGAAATCGTTTCGTAGTAACAATCTTTGTATTTTTTTTTTAAAAGATAGTGAAGTCTATACTCAGCATGTGACTGCTCCAGACATAGGGCTGACGGCTCCGCAGTGTGACTCCAACGTACCTAAAGAAGCATGCTCTCGCAGGCACATGTCGTCACACTGCCAGCTGCTCGAGAGCTACCACTTGACAGAAGTTCTTGTCGTCCATCCAAAGGACCGCCCGTGTCGGATTGCCGACCCAACAGACTATGAGACAGCGGAGAGAGAGTGCACCTGTGTCTGCCAAGATTGGCAAGAAAGACGATATCACAAACATGTAATTAAAGAAATACTCACAGTTATCGCTATTCCCCCGACATAGTCGAGTGAGTGTGAACACTACCACTACTGTATGCAGCATAGCACACAACTCACGACCCACGACGACGGCGGCAGGACACCAGTCAGTTTGCAAAAAAGTACTCTATTAGCACAATTGCAAGTGTATGACGAAACAGCGAGAGAGATTAAAACTGTGAGATCAAACCAATCTATTACTATTATGATTTTCAGGTTACTTTATCTAAAACAGCTTAAAATTGCAATTAATACATTAGTAGAAAATCACTCGTAACACTTGCTACGTGCATACGTATTAGTGCTTCGGCTGTACAGTACAGTTACACGGGCGCCGGGCGATGCGAGTCGTTCGTGCAAAACTAGCTTACTAAATAAATATAAACAGTTTACCGGTAACGTGTACGCGTGTGTGCGACAAATCATATTTGCAACATAAAATAGTTTATAACTTCCGAGACCGTAGTGTATTTCTCTAAACATCACTTCGATATGAATACACTTATAATTTATTTTGTAATAAAGTCGTAAGTTCTCGATATGCCATTGAATAGTTAAGTATCGATAACTAAAGAAAACTCTACAACTATAATATTTTCTACCACGTTACCCATTAGCCTCGAGCTACACACACACTCAAGCGAAATGCTGTCCACACGCGAAGGAAGAAAGAGACGCGAGTCTCTTGTCGCATCGGTAAAGGCCGAGGCCATAGAGCTTAAAGTAAGCGCTAACGCTTCATACATCTATGAGTGATAGCAAACAGAGGAAGACAATCAGAAGGTGGGCTATTTGTGGGTAGCGGCGCGTCGCCGTACTCGCCGTGTGTGTGGCGGCCTCGGGCCTCCTCTGGCGAGAACACTTCCTAGATGGTCTCTTACGAGTACCACAGACATCATAAGATGGTCAAACGTAAGATAACGAAATGCCCTGTGTTACATGTGCGGGAGCATATGCATCATAGCCCAGTTCGGCAGTTGTCGTCCTAATTTAAGATCCCAATGCAACCCAAGAGTTTGTCTTACCTGGGGAACGAATCGAGGACTTTACGCTCAACATTAAGCACTACTAGACCGAAAGTAATTATTTCCGCTGTAACATGACGCAAAACATTGAAAATCTATATATATATGTCGGGTTTGTCTGGATATATTTCGCTAGGGTCGAGCATTTTGTGGGTGGAAGACGGGTTTCGTGCTATGAAAACACAGTGGATGCCATACACTATTTTATTTCAGATTGCACGGTTCGGGTCGGTTGTTTCCATGGAGAAGAACCGGCAAGAAACTCCATGGTTACTCTTTTCAAACAGATACACTGAGTAAACTAACAAATTACTTGACATTACACTTTCACACAATAACACTGGGCACAATGAATCGGGTACAGTTTCAAGACGTCTTAACTCCGCTGCGATCAGACCCAGAATGTCCGCCTCGCCGCGAGGTGTTAACATCAGGACTCTGTAAAAGCCGCCATGGTGGGGTAGACTGGTACATAGGTCACGTGATGTCATCACTGGCGCGCTTTCGATCCATTCGCCCGTCCGTACTCATGACCGGATCCAACATATATAATGGTAAACTGACTGACTGACTGACTGGGTGACATATCAACGCACAGCCCAAACCGCTGTTCCTAGAGACATGAAACTTGGAGGGTGTATTCTATGTGAAGAATGAGTATCCACTAAGAAAGGATTTTTGGGAATTCCACCCCTAAAGGGGTATAATAGGGGATGGAAGTTAATATGAAAGTCCGTCAGTTTTGAAGTTAGGATCTTTAAATTTTGTGTTTTAGCTAACAATTGAAAATTAATTTATACGTGTCTCAGCGTTTTTGATAATTCTACCCCAAAGGGTTGCAAAGGGGGATGAAGTTGTGTATGGAAAGTCCTCGATTTTTGAAGTAATAATCACTATATTTATTATCTAGGCTTATGGTTGGAATCGAACGCAACGGTGTTGTTAGAATTTCAACCCTTATGGGGGTAGTGAAAAGGGGTATGAAATTATGAACTGACTGGCTGACTGATCGATCAACGCACAGCTGAAACCGCTGGGTCAAGAAGCATGAAATTTTGCACGAATCATCCTTGAATGACGTAAGTGTGCATTAAGAAGGGATTTTTTGAAATTCATCCCTTAAAGGGTTCAAACGTGGGTTGAAAGTTTGTATGAAACTTGATCAATTTTAAATCTAGAAATGTAAATTAAAAAAATCTTTCGTTAAGGGGTGAAAGTTTGTATGAAACTCCAAAAAGTCATACAGTCTAACCATGCTTGAGCTCATATACCAATTTTTACAATTCTATTTTCAAAAATTAAGTAGTTTCATACAAACTTTCATCCCCTATTTTATTACCCCTATATTATTTATGCTATACTTACACTTTATATTCATAATACTATTTATCATCCTTTTTATTTCTTTATATGTTTACACTCAAGAAATTGAACAAAATACGACTCATTAACATAAAATAAAAATAAAAATTTATTACTCATAATTTTCATGTTGTGACACGTCAAATTGTCAAACTGTCAGTTAGTTTTTATTTCTTTCTGGCTCTATGATATTTACTTTTTGGTTTATAAAATTTAAATTATTTTTATCAATATGTTTAGCTATTGTATTTAAAAGATTATTACGATTGTTTACTAAATAGCTTAATTTTAAATTATATTTATAAAATTCTTAACGCACTCATGATATGTCCTGGCCGACTACACTTGACACTTGACTTACATTCAGATGAGATGATGGCCACAAGAAAACTAATATTTAAAAATACTAATATATATAATAATAATACTTTTTATAATAATAATACTTTGAAAACCAGCGTCCTATCTCCGTATTGTCAATTATTCAGGAAAAGCGTTTTGCGGTTACGACATTTCTAACTAAGATAAAATTATAATGTATTGGTAATTCTGAATATTTAATTATAATTATTCATAAAGAGTATTTATTGTACTTTAATTTTACGCTATAGCTACTTACTTATTTTCAATATTAGTATTTATTTTTAATTATCAAAACAGATAGGACACTTTATGAAAACTTTAGTTTTCAATCTGAGCAGTTTTTTTCTACTTACGACATTACGGTTTGGATTAAGTTTGGCAATAAAACACACAAAACATTTAGTTTTTAAACTTATATTAAGAAAAGATTTTAACATAAGAGGAACAAAACCCGTTTAAAAAAAATTTAATACTATTTTTAAGAATCACAATTTAAAAAGATAGAAAAATTTAAAAAATATACTTCAAATTAAAATCAAGTTAAAGCAAACAGAACAAAAAACAATAAAAAAACAATTTAAAAACCTACTAATTCAGTCATATTTTGAGATCACATGAAGCAAGTAACTGAGTATCTATCGTAATAATTATCAGTATTTTAGTCAAATCTTAATACTAAATTGCAATTATTTTAAAAAAACACAGGTGGTTTGCAGTTTTGAATTATAGGTACTATTTTAATGATGCAGTGAACGATAAAATGAAACGAATTCGGGTAACCTAATGACTGGTGTGTCACCCGCAGTCAAAGCCATTAGATCGTTGTACTTTTCTTGAGAAATCTTTGGTTGGTTTTGGTGAGTGCAATTCTCCAGAAACTGGCCTCCTTAATGTCAATTAACGAGAAGTTACAGCAGTGTGATCAGTTTTGAAAAAAAAATTGTTAGGATCAGTCTTCATAAAAGATAATTCCATCATTTCTCTCCAATCTACCATTTCACCGGTGTCATCTTTTCGAACAGAAAGTAGCCGCAAATTTTGTGAGAGTGCCTTAAAATCTAAAAAATCCGAGTAGCTTAGAGCTATAGCGCTAGAGATAGAGCTATATATACGGTTGTCGTCTTCGTGCCAACTTTATGATAGGAATTAACTGAGAAGGGAGGAAAATGTCACCACTTTTTTTAATTGCATAGTCAATGGCACTATGAGCAGAGTCGCCCTCATTTTGGCCATGACATGGGACAGAGATGCTTAAAACAATTTCTTGAATAGAAAGGGAATTGTTTATAACGTAGAGAAGGGTAGCTGCTACAATCGAATTTTTGTTTTGGCCGCTACAGCCATCGGCAAATAAATAGACTTTCTGAATTCCTTTTTCGTCTAAACTTTTAAGGAAAAGGTTCCCTCACGATATGTTGAGCATAAACTGCACTGGTCTTTCTTAGGACGATGAAAAGATAGATTTTTACATTTAAATAGTTTTCTGTAAAGAGAAAGGCTGGGTTTCGGTTCTTCTTGCAAGTCTTCGACAAGCATTTGGTGCATTTTTCTAATGGTTAAATCTGAGTGCAAATATTTACGAGTGAAATATGTGTGGGGGCGTGTGTCGGGAAACTCTCCAATGACTAAGTCCTTTTAGGTTACGAAATATATTTCGAAGATTCACAAATTACAGATAAAAATTATATAATTGATTTCTTATGAATTAGGTTTAACATATCAGTGTCCGTTCCCACCGAAGTTAGGTAAAGAAAAGGCGATAACAATAGTCGGTGACGTCTGAAGCGCGGTGTCGTAATACGAACGGTCGCTTTGTCAGTACGATGTGCTTAGCTTGCAGGTTGGCATCGTAACATCTCCCCTGCCAGATGAGCAACTATTTGGTGACCTTGACGCCAAAAGTTGCGGCTCTTCTTTCATCTTCTGTCAGCTCGGTATTAGCTGTTTCAGTTGTAATATTTACTTTCGCAGCTCGACGGCGGCGGTAACGAATGAAATACCAAATGCTCAGTGCGCCTGCACCGAATAGTATAAATGAGTAAAATGGAATTGTGGTATGGTACATTCCAATCGTGTCTAATGATTCAACAGATATTTCGCCTTGCATGGTAATTTGGTCCTGAATTTTGCGAAGACTACTTAGATCTGTAGTCTGCAAATGGAAACTGCGTGTCTTTGCCAATATCTCATAGTGCGGTAAAGCCATGAGTTCTAATGGTTGCCCAACTAATTTGTTATCCAAATTGATTATAATGATCTCTGGGGTTTTTATCTTGCAGCCTTGAGGAACGGTGACCAAAAAGCTTCCTCGTAACATCTGATGTCGTTCTTTTCCACAGGATAGTTTTACTTTTGTACTGTTGGGTAAAGCAATTATGTAGTGGTAGCTGTCTAGCTCAATCAGAGCTTCCTTAGTCAGTGAGATAGGCGTGGTTTTGCACGTTACATCTATCTCCTGTGATTGTATGAGTTTTTGAATACAGTCTGTTTTTGACATAATCTGGTGGACGATCCTCTGCTCGCATAGGTGCCAAGAGTTGACCTTCGGGCATTCAGCCTCTATATACACAAATTCCTGAGAATTGGATGCTATATAAGGTGCAGGTGGTACTATAATCACGCCATTGTTATTTGGAACGGGGCAGAGTTCATATAACTGGTACTCAGTAGTAAATGTAATAGGAAACTTTATGACTACTACAACTGTGGACTCGGTAAAATATGAAGCTAAGTTAAGGATTTCGTAGTAATTTCTAATATCTAAGGCAATGATTTCGTTGGAACTATAAATATGTTTTAGTTGGCTTATCATATTTTTAAGATCCTTGACCGAAAGTATAGAATGATGAACTGATTTATCTCGACTAAAGGCTAATATATTTTCTATTCTGTTAATTTCACTCAGTAGTTCTTGTACATTTTCGGTCAAAATCGCGAAAAGTTGTACAAGATGAGCGTAATGAATTATTCGCTCATTATCATTATTAGTCATATTCATGACATAAGAAAGAGCTCTTTCCAATTTTCTCTGATTAATTGAAAGATTGCGGATTATCTGGTTTTGCTGAATTGTCATTTCTTTATATAAAGTAATATGCTTATTAAACGATTGTGACATAGTTTGACCGTTTTTATTTAAGATACGTAATGCATTTTCAAATTTCAGAGCGTCATCGTTGTCTAAATTTCCAGAAATACTTTTGATGATTGTGCCTATTGGATTGATCAGTCCTCTCTTAACTCTGGTTGGCCTAAATGTATCTAACTGCACCGAAACTCTTTCTAACTTTGTGTATAAATGTTTAATTTGATAGTTGACGAGAGCACTGTCCTCATGTGATAGTTTATGGGTAGCGATAGCGAGTTGAGATTTTATAGTGTTTACTTGTGATTCAATTTCTTTAAGGTCAATGTCTTGCAAGAATGTGTGAAAGTGAGATATAATTTTGGTAGCACCGAGATTAAACGGTAGTATACCCGGTCCATTGTCCAGGCTGTCAAAACGTATGTCTTGAGCACCAACTAGGAAAACCGGCAGCAATAATAGATACCTGTAACAATGATAATGAAGAATGTCATTTCTTTGGTGGTCTTTTTAACCGTGATTTAGCGACCGGACCACGACTTTTTGCGGTGTAAATGTGTACCGGTAAGTTTTTAAGTACTTTGTCCTGAATAAATCGAGGTGCCAATTTTTGTCTACTTGCCACTGGATTTCGTAAATGTATGACTTGATCTAGTTCACAATCTAAAACAGGTTCCCTATCAGCATTACGCCGCGTCATTATATCTATACGATCGGATAGTGCAGAGTCATGAATAATTTTATACACCGTTTCCATTCTACTACGATGTTCTTGGATATAAGTTTGAAGATATCGGTCCGTCATATTTAAATCAATAGGGTTTCGAGGATCAAAATGTCCAGAAATGACATCAAACGGTCTACACTTGGTTAAACTGTGGATAGAACTATTGTAAGCGATTAACGCGTACGGTATAAGACTTCGGGTGGGCTCGTTTTTATGCTGAATTTTAAATAACCGTAAGTGTTCCAAAAGCGTACTGTGGAAACGTTCTATGATACCGTTTTCATTTGGTGCATATGCACTAGTCATATGGTGTTCTATTTTATGCAAACGGAGAAATTCTGACAATACTTGATTATTAAATTCAGTACCTTGATCCGTAGTTAAATTTAAAGGAAACCCATAATGAGTACTGTAAGTTAAAAGGGCTTTTAATATATTAGGTGCAGTACAATCGGGTAAAAGATATGCCTGCGCGTATTTAGAAAATGAGTCTATGATAGTCAAGTATTTGTCATGGTCAATAGTCAGAACGTCTGCGTGTGCTAATTCAAACGGTTGAGTTGATGGAGGTACAACTCTGAACTGCTGACGTATCGGATTTCGGTCATATTTCGCACATCTGCATATATTACATTCGTTTATAAATTTAGTAATATCAGTTTTAATTTTTGGCCAAAAGTAACGTTGTGACAGCGAAAGGTAGGTTTCGTTGATTCCGCGATGATTGGTCTTGCCTTCGTGGTATTTTTTTATTATTTCAAGTTGGTTTGACTGATCATTAACGTTTAGTACCTCATGTTTGACTAAAACTAAGTTCATCGATGAATTTTCGAAAGTTTTCTGTAAAATCGGTATTATACTCAGCATTCTTTCGATAGGATTTACAAGAATCGCTGTCCGGAGTTTTGGATCGACGTGAGACTTTACAGCGTTAATAAGACTGCCTTCAATGCTATGTTCGTTAATGTCTACTGTAGTTTTCTGAAAGGACTGAAAAGGTTGAGTTGTGGTTGGTCTACTTTTAGAGTTACCATTTATTATATTTATGAGTAACTGCCTCTTAAATTTATTTAAAGGTTCGTCCGATATTGGAATTTCTAGAATAGGGTTTTCTAAACTTGTGTGTATGGTTTCAATATGTGGGGAGGCTGTACTTTCTTGATGCTGCGAGTCATTTGATCCTCCATCAAAAACTGAATGAGCCGTTAGGGTTGATGACGAATGTATCGGGCTGTTTCCTTCAGCAGTTAATGTAGAAGATGTATCCGAGTGTGCCGTTTCAGAATGATTAACGCACAAGGACATAGTTTCATTTTGGTTGATTTGAATTCGTGACAGAGCATCCGCATTAGTATTGATTTTACCTTTTTTATGGACAATAGTATAATCATATTCTGCTAACCTTAGTCGCCATCTCGTGAGACGTGATCCTGGTTCTTTAAGATTCATAAGCCAAATTAAGGGTTTGTGATCCGTTATTATTTTAAATTCTCTGCCGAAAAGGTAAGGTCTGAAATATTTTGTAGCCCAGACTATTGCGAGTAGCTCTTTCTCGATCGTAGAGTAATTTATTTCGCTATCGTTCAAAGTTCTAGACGCGTAGGCTATGGGTTTGTTAGAACCGATAGGTCCCTGAGAAAGTATTGCTCCCAAAGCCACGTTTGAGGCGTCTGTGGTTAAAATAAATTCTTTGCTAAAATCTGGATATGTTAGAATAGGGTCATTTGTAAGAAGAGTTTTACAATGTTCAAAGCAGGTCAAGTACTCTGGAGTCAAATTAATTTTAGCGCCTTTTTTAAGACATGACGTAAAGGGTTTAGTGACACGTGCGAAATTCGTTATAAAACGTCTGTAGTAACCAAGTAAACCCAAGAATGCCTTAATCTGCTTAGGAGTTTTCGGAATTGGATAATTTACAATAGCTGATATTTTATCCGGGTTCGGCTTCACACCATCTGTGGTAATTATATGACCAAGATAGGGTGTTTCATGTTTGAGAAATTCCGACTTATCCATCTGAATTTTTAAGTTTGAATGTCTAAGACGTTCAAATATGGCGCGTAAATTAACTATATGTTCTTGCAAGGACGTTGAAAATACCAAAATATTGTCCATGTATGTGGTACAATTTGGCAATCCGCGAAGGACATTGTCCATCACACGTTGAAATGTAGCCGGAGAATTTTTTAATCCCATGGGCATTCTAACATATTCAAAATGCCCTTGCTCTACACTAAATGCCGTTTTTGGAATATCGGACGGATTTAGCTGAATTTGTAGAAATCCAGATTTTAAATCTAATGTCGAAAAGTATAAACATCTGCCTAACTTGTCTAAAATATCATTAATGTTCGGGATCGGATATTTATCATTAATCGTTTTTGCATTGAGTTGGCGGAAATCAATGACTAAGCGCCATTTAACCTTACCAGATGCGTCGCTTTTTTTTGGTACTATCCATAATGGAGCGTTTCAAGGCGATGAAGATGGTTGAATAATACCTTGGTGTAACATCGATTCTATTTGAGTTTGTACTTCTTTCTTATGTACGTAAGGGTATCTGTAACTTTTACTGTATACCGGGCTATCGTCTACGGTTCTGATATGATGTTTGATTTCATTGCTAAAGGTTAATGGTTCATTTTCTAGATAAAATACGTCGGAATATTCTTTGCAAAGGTTAATTAAATTGGCTGTCTCTTCTGCATTTAAATGTTCTATGCGCAGGTGCGATAGTACTTGCTGAGTTCGCATCTCGGTATTCACGGTCGTATCTACTCGAGTTACTGGCATTGTTTGTTCGTTATAAATATGTGCAAAGATAGGTTTTGTAATAGAAATTACAGTATCATTATCCGTCGGATTTGAAATTTGTACATTAGTATGATTATTTTCGGCGGATGTTAAGCATTCGCTGATGAAGCAAGCAGAAATTGATTGTTCTTCAATGTAAATGTCTCCTTGCGCAATATTAGTAGGCACCTTGATTAACTGAGTAGTTTGTGCAGGTATGGTGATTTGATAAGAATTTAAGCATTTAGGATTATATAAAACTATTGGAATTTTAGTAAATTTAGTTTCTAACGTATGCGTAGCGAGGTCGATTTTTGCATTCCATTTTTTTAATTGTTCACAACCTATCAACCCATCGAAGAAATTATGAAATTTATACAGGTATAATTTTATCGGCATAAAATCTTTAAATTCATCGAAACAGGGCACAGTTAGTGAGTAGTAATTTTGGGTAGTCACGTGGGTATTTGTGACCAAAAAGGGGTCATGGACAAGAGGGATATGCGGGTAAAATTTTTCGTACGCTTCCGGGCTTATAAAGGACTCATTTGCGCCTGTATCGATTAAAAGTTTTATTGGTGGATTATTTATTTGAATATAAGGTAAATGGCGTTTACCGTGCAAATTTAATTCTATTTGAGGGCATTGTCCTCCGAGGTTGGGTAAAAATTTGAACTTTGAAGGTTCTGTCCATCTTCAAAAAGAAGATT
The DNA here is from genome assembly GCA_941918905.2 of Xestia sexstrigata. Lineage (NCBI taxonomy): Eukaryota > Metazoa > Arthropoda > Insecta > Lepidoptera > Noctuidae > Xestia > Xestia sexstrigata. The sequence goes on along the minus strand of OW799226.2, from coordinate 14,236,129 downwards.
TGCAACGTCAAGGTCGGTCAAAAAAATGTTAGGGTTACTTGTATCTGTATTAGGAACATCAGTGTTCTGGATATTGTAATCATAGTAGCAATAATTTTCGTTAACCGATTCGTTGAAGTTCGCTTCTTTAATCTGAGGAACATTATTCACATTCAGGGCCAAACTGCGTCTGCCATTATAGTTCGTAGGTGGCAGAGTACGCGCAACGGGGTAACTAATGCCACTCATAGGTTTTGGATAATTATTCTGAGGTGCTTGGCGTAGTGGGATTCGAAAGCCAGTTGACATGTTGATAGGGGGGGCTCCGAACATTTGTTGAGTCTTTGTAGGTTTCGGGTAGGGTTGTCTGAACTGATCTGGTCGTGCAGGTTGCGGGTAATATTGTGGTGGATATTGAGATCTAAACGGCTGGATTTGAGGTCTCGGGTATGTTTGAAATGTTGGATTTTGATTTGCTGGCCTAACCGAACGAAAATTAGGGTGTGACCAAGAAGTAGAAGGATTAACCTGCTCATTTTGTGGTTTTTCTTTTGCTGGTACTGATTTATTTCGTTTTTGGAGATATAATATATTTAATTCGTCTTGAGCGTATTCAAGAGCGCTTTCAAGAGTTGAAGGTCTCATGCATCTTATCCTCGATCCTAGTGGTTCTTCTAAACCTTTCAAAAAGCTCTGTAAAGCTAGTTTTTTATAGAGAGTTCGTTTAGATTCTATGGTAGTTTTTAAAGATTCATGTAATTCGATGTACGTCATAATTGTGCATAACAAGTGTTGAACTTTTTCGTAAAAAACTTGTATCGAATCGGTTCCTTGAACTAAGAGAGAGAGATCAGTATACAACGACGATTCATCTCTGTGATCCGAAAATGTATTAATTAAGGTTGATCTTATACCATTCCAGTCACTTGGAATTCCGTTAGTTGCCAAAGTACGTGCAGCATTACCAGTAATCTTGTTTAAAATTCCATTGATCAAAGATAAGTTCGAAAGCTGACGTCCAGGTTCTGGACTGACATAAGTGAGCACTAATTGATCGCACAAGTTCAAAAACCTAGTTAAAACATTTGGATTTCCGTCAAATTCCGGAACTAGTCTAAGTGATCTATAAATCTTATCTGATAAATCTATTTGATTCATGTCGAGTGTAGAACTACTACTCGATTCCGTCATGTTTTCTAAATTTTCTATTATATCTTCTAAATTACGAAAGGCGTCACTTCGCGCGATGCGGAGTTGATTGCGCCTACTAAAACTAAGATCCCTATTACTACGTGGGTGAAAAATGTTGGAAAATTACAGTACCACCCTGCGTTAGAAATATAGCAACCAAAAATAGGACTTATGTACTTACATGAGTAGCATTGCTTGCGAGCGTTGTTTCATCGATTTTTGGATGTCCCAATCTGCGTAGCAACAGCTTCCTTGACAGGCCTCCGATAGGTTCTTCGTCCAGACAGTTGATGCGGCGTTTTCCTGATTTTGAGGTATTTCACATCAACACACCTTAAGTCTGTAACGAGCACCGGCTGCGCCAAATATGTGTGGGGGCGTGTGTCGGGAAACTCTCCAATGACTAAGTCCTTTTAGGTTACGAAATATATTTCGAAGATTCACAAATTACAGATAAAAATTATATAATTGATTTCTTATGAATTAGGTTTAACATATCAGTGTCCGTTCCCTCCGAAGTTAGGTAAAGAAAAGGCGATAACAATAGTCGGTGACGTCTGAAGCGCGGTGTCGTAATACGAACGGTCGCTTTGTCAGTACGATGTGCTTAGCTTGCAGGTTGGCATCGTAACAAGTGGAATTGGCTCGACAGTAATGAGACTCTACTCTTGGAAAGCGCTTTAGATGTTCTTCAACTTGAGCTTTGGCACGATCATCTTTTTGAATATTCGCTGTTTTGCGTCCTCCACGTCTGTCTTTCTCCTGTATCCCAGTGGGCAACATTTTGTCTATAGCTGTTTTAACTGTTCTCTCTCAACCGCCAAAGTATTAAAAAAAAAAGTTCTATAAACTTTCTTCCTCTCGCCGTCATTATGTAAATAGTACATGATAGTATTCTTTCTTTTAGATTCAGGTCCAGCTGTTTTTTGTTTTGTGTTCATCTTTTCAATGTGTCGTGCAATGAATTCTCTTTGAGATTGTAGACTTCCTAAAGCCCAAAAAGCATCAAACAATGTTTTACGAGAATTTTCATCGAAAACACCACATTCACGATTGATTCTCTTGCAGTTTTCTACATTACATACTGGTCCAAGTTGTTGTTCAGGTATAACTTTATTTGTTATTTGCGTTGTATATTCCTTTCCCAAATTTTTATTTCTTTTATTCAGCTCCTTTTTGGATATCTTTTCTTTCTTCTGAATGACAATTTCTCTCGGTGAACCTTCAACTGTAAAATCTTCTGGCATCAATCTATTAGTAGGGAAATTTGTTAAATCACATGGTGGTGAAATTGGACGTGGTTGATGATGATCATTGCAAGTTATATTGTTATCGAAGTGATTCCAACATAACGAAATTGAACATCGGAAGCATGAACTGAAAACATTTTCTACACATTCGTTAACTTCACACGACTGAACTATGTATTCATCTTCGACGGCGAATATTTGTGCCGCATTGGTAGACGTTACTGAATCTTCAATATTACCTTGTAATATACTAACAGAACAAATCGTTTCATCGCTTGAATAAGAATGTCTCCTAACATTAGAAGGTATGTTTTCTTAAAGGGTTTTAGTCGCATCACAAGTAATTTCGGCAATGTTATCTTCCAAAAAAACAGTTTCATTACTTGAAACAGAAGCTGTGCTAGGATTTAAGGGTAAATTTTCTTGGACTGTCGGTAAAGCTTCGGTTGAATCGAAAATATTTAAACTAGTATGTTGCTCATTCACCTTGGAATCGTCATCATTTTCTCTTGAATTAGGCTCGAAACAGTTGACCGAAGTATTCAGTACTGATAGTAATTGTCGTTTTTTCTTTGGTTCGGGATTATAGTCAGGGTCATTGTCATAAGAGGCATCTGAATCATGAAAAGGATCGCCACCGTTTGATTCGTCAGAAAAAGATTCATTGTTGATATTTGTGAGATTCTCAGATGTAGCTGCATAGTCTTTTTCAGTCATAACAATAACTCCAAAATACCACCTTCGTTTAAATAGCATTTTAACTGCGGTTCCAATAGTAATTTTGTCACCTTTTCGCAGACATTTTAAGTCTTTAACAGAAACGCAATTTTCAGTTCCATCTCGCCATTTAACTATAACGTCCATCTTTAGTTTTTTGTGCAGTCTATGCGACACCTAAAACAAAACCAGGTTGGATGTTAAATAGTGTTAGGCACCTGTAAATTATAATGATCTTATAGCTACCTTATAGCTCTACCGACCATCGGTACATACCGTGTTGTCAAGACCGACGAAGTGTTAACGACACGCACAGCATGGTCAACCGTTGATTTGTAGTTTCCTGCGCTCTACTGACCGGTGAGCAGTGCGCACTAGTACAGCCTTTAACACAATGGATCAATAGATGACGTCACGACTATTTTACACGCAAGCGTGTGCTCTGTTCACCAGTCGGTGCATCACTGAATGCGCATATAGGCACTTCCATAGCGCGTCGGACGATAAACGCGTGACATATAGTTCGGTTCAAACTTTATGGCGGCTTGGAAGTTAGCTGCGAGTGACAGTCAGCGCAGGTTTAAAGGTTCAAATTTTATGCTGGCTCAGAAAAAATAACTTAAAGCTGCTCAGAACACAATGTAAGGTATCAGAAGGACGCAGAGGACGGCGCATCATTTTGACTGTATAATGCGCAGACCGTCACTCGCAGCTAACTTCCGAGCCACTACTTACTTACCGGCTGTCAGTGTAGTACTGCAAGGTTACATACGCGCGACCGTCGTACGCACGGACGGTCGGTCAAGCACAGAAACCAGCCATATAACGTTACAACCCACTACTAGTAGTTATTAACCTTAAAATAAACAACAAACTACTTACCAACAAATCCCTTTTTGCACGACGACAGTGTATAGTATTATTCCTTCCTTACGACTGCTCGTGTCGCTACGAGGCGGCGTTATGCGCGCGAGCCGCAAGCCAACGCAACGGCCGAATTGTAAGAGTGGGAGAAAGATATATCCCCGGCTCCCCGCAACCCTGTCTCACATTATGAAATTACTGGCCTAAATTATTGTGTCTTATTGTTAAGTGCCATAAAGTTTACTTTCAACTGTCAAAGCGTACCTAACTCAATGTAAATCTTGTATTCGTAGAAAAATAATTCACGAAACCAAATTTCACTAAAAGTCCTATTTGAGATAGGATATTTTTTTAAAATCAAATACGTGAATTTAAATTTTACTAATAGTTCTAAATGAGTTACGCTTTTTAGTAATATTTTTTTTGAGTTAATATGAGATACGTTGACTTTCAAAATGGTTATATTGGGAGATCCAAATAACATAGACACACGACGGTTGGTGAAAAAAGTAAAGAGTCACGAATTGAAAAACGTAGTTGTCCTAACTCAAATCAGCCAAAAAATGAGATAGGACTTTTAGTCATGCGAGCGACGAATAATATGAGAAGCATCAGAAAACAATTTGGTTTTTGCTGTTATATTTCTATATTACCTAGGGGATTCCGCTAAAGATTCCGCCTGGTGCCTCTTCTCCCGATCTTCGGAAGCTATCTACGTGATCTGGGACCTCTACTCCCGATCTTCGGAAGCTGTATTCGTGCCTGACTTGCTACTTGTCTCGCAAAGCTATCCTGACGTCTGGTCCTGAGATCTACACTGCCTTCCTACAGAGCTGACGACGCCCTTCCAGCAGAGGTTTCCTGAAGCTGATCCTCAAAGTTGCCCTGATAACTGACCTGCTACCCAAACGCCTGTTCCCATTCCTACAGTGCTGAACTGATTCGCCAGCAATTAAGTGCGTAAACTATAAAACTACTACGTTTCTATCCTAGAGTGCGTGCTAGGTAGGTTTTTTATAATTAGCTGTATTTTTTATCTCATATGTAAATTCATCCTAATTAAATTTTAATTGAAACGGTCTGCTTTTATCCATTTATTTTGATAGGATCAAGTTGATTTGTTTTTTTCCGGTGGTCCACCCGCCGTGCAAGAATGAAAATTATTGTCAAAGAGATTTCCACCAAGAAAATGTAGTTGATAAAGTATACAGTCCACCTAAAACGACACTCACGTTTATTTTCGATCTATTTCCAGTAGATAACTTTTTAAACAATATCCTGTATCGTGAAATTTACCATAATTATTACGTTTGGAAAAATAAACAAATTTGAAAGAACAAAAACAGGACCGAATGTGGATGGATGGCCAGGCGTAAAAAAAGAGTATGCTCTGGGCAGAGTATACACGGTAATCCTGAAGCATTACTACGCCATTTACAATTTACAAAACTGTAAATGGCGCCGTACAACCTACATTCAAATTAGCCTGCAAAGGTTTAGGACTAATTGGAGATAATCGAAATTGGCAGGCAGTACTCTGTGAATATCCTTTCAAAATGAGAGACCTTTTCATAATTATATTAGTATTTTGTCAAGTTTCAGATCCCTTCAGTCTTTGGAATAAATTTAAACAACACCTTTCTGAAGACTTTAAACAATAATTAAGAGGCAAGTAGAAGACAGGGTAGAGAAATACTTGGATGAAATCTTCAATAAATGCCTTTCGGAAATAGAAGGAGATTTTCTAGCACTAGTCGTGCCTTCGAAGATTACGCTTTACCAAAACCATGCTTTGTTTAAGTGTGTTTGAAACATGTAATTTATAAAATAAATAAACAAATAATAATAATAATAATGTACATCTAGGATAGTAGAAAATGAGTTATGAATACAAATGTAAATTAAATTAAATACGATGTATGTACCTTACAAGAATTCGTAAAAATAACAAAAACTTATTATGACGGGAACAAAAGTATGAAATTACTAGCTGTTGCCCGCGGCTTCGCCCGCGTAAAGTTCGGTAACCGTCCCACTGGATAAAAGGATAAATAGTGTCCTACGTGTTAATCCAGGTTATAAACTATCTATGTGCCAAATTTCATAATCATCACAATTATTATCATCACAACCACCATTATTATCACAATCACCGTCACTATCACAATCACCATCATTGTCACAATCACCATCACTATCACAATCACCATAATTATCACAATCACCATCAAAATCACAATTACAGTCACCATCACTATCTCCAGCACAATCACCATCATCATTATCATCGTAATCACAACCATTATTATCGTAATCACAATCATCATCATCACAATCTCCATCCTCGTTATCAGAATCATCATTATCGTTATCACAATCATCATCATCATTATCACAATCACCATCATTGTCACAATCACCATTACCTTCACAATCACTATCACAATCACAATCACCATCACTATCAAAGTCACAATCACAATCACCATCACAATAACTGCCACCATCGCTATCACCATCACAATCACCGCCACTATCACAATCACCATCATAATCACCATCACAATCACTATCACAATCACCATTATCATTACCATAATCTTAATCATCGTAATCATAATGATTATCATCGTAATCACAATCACCATCATCGTTATCACACTCATTATCATGGTAATCACAATAATTATCATCGTAATCACAATCATGAGCATCATTATCACAATCACCATCACTATCACAGTCACAATCACTATCACTATCACTATTACTATCACAATCACCATCACCATCATAATCACCATCACCATTGCTATCACTATCACCATCACAATAACCATCACCATCGCTATAACAATCACCATCACCATCACAATCACCCCATCATCATCATCGCTGTCACAATCATCATCATTATCACAATCATCATTATCATCGTTATCACAATCATCACTATCATCATTATCACAATCATCATCATCGTTATCACAATCATCATAATAAATCAACAATAACCCTGTACAAAAGTCGAATCCGTCGTCTTCTGGATCTCAAAATAAATGCCATATTCGTAATCAGCACCCCTGATAATCTCGGTATCGACACCCATACTGATTTTTAGACATTTCAACCCCATCGCAACCCAACAGGGGATGATGATGGTATTTCAGGTCCGCCACATAAAATCTTAAAATCGATACACTATACAAACAATACCGATGTTGATTTTCAGACTTTGTTACCCCATTTCCCCTTTTAGGGGTTGAATTTTGAAAAAACCTGAAACACAATTGTTAACTTATTTATAGGATAGGAGTACTCCTGTGAAGTTTCGAATAAAACAGTCTTACCTAATCTTGTTTTCCTATACAAACTTTCGACTCAATGTACCCCTAAGGGGATGAAACGGTCATCCCCTTAGGGGGTACATTTTGAAAAATCCTTTCTTACTGCACCCCTTGACTTCATAAGGAACGTATGTGCCAAATTTGGAATCCCTAGACCGCGGTTCGGCAGACTCAGCGGTTTGGGCTGTGCATTGATTTTTAAACTTTGTCACCCCATTTCCCCCTCTTAGGCGTTGAATTCTGAAAAACCCTGAAACCCGTTTCTACTCATTTATCAAAAGGAGCACTTCTGTGAAGTTTCGAATAAATAGACTAACTAATCTTGTTTGCCCATACAAACTTTGGAGCCTCGTTAAACACCCTTAGGGGGTGAATTTTGAAAAATGCTTTCTTAGTGCACCCCTAGACCACATAAGGAACCTACTTGCCAAATTTGGAATCTGTAGACCCAGCGGTTTGGGCTGTGCGTTGATAGATGAGTCAGTCAGTCAGTTTCTTCTTTTATATATATTTAAGATTTCAAATATTGTTGCAAAGGAAAAATTTATTTTTGGATGCTCCAGGTGGAACTGGTGATGGTTTAAAAACCATCTCATTGATTTATTCTCAGCCACTACGTTATTAGTAAGATGTAGGACAGCGCTCTCTGCCTTGAAATTGTCCCTCAATTTGACAAATGTAGAGATTCCAAGCAGGTGTCCCGTATCGTAAGCTCTCGCTGCCTGTCGGCACACCTGTGATGTTACTTCGGAATTTACTACCACCGAAACTATGTAATGAGAAACAGTCTTTGTACCGCGTATACCGTTGACTCCCTATGATCTGCCGTTTGAATTAAGGCGACTTCTGTTTCCTCTGAAAGTTTGCTTTGCCATGACAATAAATGAGTGCCATGACAGTAAAAGAGGCTCATCAAGTGGCTAAAAATAATTTTAATAATTGGGTCTGGCATGGAAAACCATCGTCCGGACACATTCATGAGGCTATGTGCCATAGTAGGAAAACATTTAAGTCCAGGCTTAAGTGGTGTCAAGACCATGCTAAACAAATTAAAATGGACATTTTGGCAGCTCATTGCAGTAATCATGACTTCAAAAAATTCTGGCAATGTACTGATAAATATAAAACAACATCGGGCTGAATGTATTAATTCTGAAAGAGACTCCAATAGAATTGCTAATATATTTAAGGCACATTTTCAAGTAACATCACCTATGTACCAGTACAATGCAGCCTCCAGACTGATACTGTACAAATAAGATCTGCAGATATTAAGAGTGTTATTGACAGCATGACTCGTGGGAAATCCCCTGGACATGACAGTTTGAGTGGTGAACATCTACGTCACGTGGGCTGTCATTTACCCAGGGGTTTTGGCCATGTTTATCTGACTGTCTAGTCATAAGTATCTTCCGCGGGACCTCATGAGAACAATACTCATACCAATAGTTAAATGTAAAAATGCAGATATTTGCGATAGAAGTAATTATCGCCCCATCTCCCTGGCAACAATTTTAGCTAAAGTACTGGATAATCTGCTTACTAGACAATTAAGAATAAATCTAAACTTGCATTATGCTCAATTTGGCTTCCAACCCGGCCTTTCCACTGAGAGTGCCATTCTCTGTATGAAGCACACGGTTAGGTTTTATTTGGATCGCAGGACACCTGTTTACGCTTGTTTTTTAGATTTGTCCAAAGCCTTCGATCTGGTTTGTTATGAGGTCCTGTGGGATAAACTTCGTAGACAAAACGTACCGACGGAACTAGTGGAGATATTTAAATATTGGTATGACAATCAATTAAATGTCGTTAAATGGGCGGATTGCTTGTCTGAAGAGTACAGGCTGGAGTGCGGAGTGAGGCAAGGGGGGAGTTCCTCGCCCACTCTTTTTAATGTATATATGAACAGCCTGATTGGCGAGCTCAGCAGCATGCATGCGGGGCGTTATATTGATGGAGTCGCTGTCAATAACATAAGCTACGCCGACGACATGGTGCTGCTGAGCCCGTCAATTGGAGCTCTTCACAACCTTCTTAAGGTTTGTGAGCGGTATGCTGAGAGACATGGTCTTGTGTACAATGCGACCGAGAGCGAGTGTATGTTTTTCGGACTGGGTGATAAAACCCCTCATGAACGTCCACCCATTTATTTAAACGGTTCTCGTCTCACTAGAGTGAAAAAATTAAATATCTAGGGCATATTGTCACCGATGATCTGAGGGACAACGAGGACATTGAACGTGAACGCAGAGCGCTGTCTGTCCGGGGTAATATGTTGGTTCGCAGGTTTGCTCGTTGCTCAGCTAAGGCCAAGTTAGCATTATTCAAAGCGTATTGTCAATCTTTCTACACGAGCAGCTTGTGGTTTTAGATTTGTTTTGTGATTGTATTTTTGTAACCCTACTAACATAGTTATAAGTTCCAATTGTTACTAACCATTATGGATCGTTGTAATCTGACATGAGCCATCTCGAATATGCTTCTCAAATTTGGAATCCAAATTACAATGTTTATATTAATCGCCTCGAAAGCATACAAAGACGATTTTTAAGGTACACTCAATATCGTTCAAATACTTATCTTCCTAACTATACTAGTCGGTGTAAGAAATTTCATATTCTTCCGTTACACGAGCGAAGAAAAATTGCAGGTCTCACTTTCCTATTTAATATAATGAATGGATCTACTGACGTCCCTGAGCTGGTGGTCAAGATTGGACTTCGTGCACCGTCTGTGTTTCTTCGGAGACCTCATCTTCTTCATGTACCTATTGTGAAAACTATCTACAGGCAAAACACATATATTATAAGAGCATGTCGAATGTTCAACATGGTGTGCCGGGATGTTGAGCTTGATTTATTTACAAATAGTGTCCAGAAATTAAAAAAAAAAACGTTAAGTAACTTTTTCTTTGAAATGTTACTTTTTTTGTGTAATGTATTTTATTTTGATTATTTTCTACAGTTGTTCCTTTGTATACCTAACTCTCACGCTGTTTACCGTTGTCAATTTATACATAAGTTTATACATATAAGTGGAAACTTGTAAAATTTCATGCTTCTAGACCAAGCAGTTTCAGCTGTGCGTTGATCGATTAGTCAGTGAATCAAATAGTCAGCCATGATCTTGAGTTTTTTTGAGATTGGTTGTACCTTTACGATGTCTGATGTTAGCTACCACGCGGACGAAGTCGAGGGCAACAGCTAGTTTTACTGTAAAAGTTGACAACACGGTTGGCGCAGTTCCTGTAGGCCATACAAAGATTTGTTGAAAGAGTTCTTTCGGGACTCGCTGTTTGTGTATGTGAGTTTAAATATTTGTAAACGCACCCACTATACAGGAAACAGTCTAGTGAGGGACAAAGCAAAAAAATATGCGTTAACAGATAATGATCAATCATTACTGTCGTTATCAATCACTACTGTTTTTAGTTAAAAACAGCCCCTACTTAGTCATCACTGGTGACAGACCGATGAGGGCAGATCGGAATAAACCCTTAGCAACAAAAGAGATCAGAATAATTCAGATTATGTTTTCATATCACAACATTCATACCACTTCATAATAATATTTTGTAGCGCAGCGGGCGCGGGCGTAGAACTCGTAGCACGGCTACGTAGCTAGTAACACCGCTACGGCATAGCGCTGATTTGATTTGATTAAAAACAAAGTATACTGCCGGCGTCTCTTTAATGAATTCTAAACTATAATGCTGTATAATTACGATATGTTTTCGTTCACAGTGTTTTGTCTCGTAATAGTATTCAATGCAGATACAGAAGTTGAAAAACACACGATGAATATATTCACAAAATCGATTGATTAGGCGATTGTAACCTCTATCATGCCCCGTCTGGCAAGGATCCTCAACACTGAATCGGTCAGTTGATGTCTTCGATCGACTGCAGTCAAAGACATTATGTACTTATAGGGTAGATGAGACAAAGCGATCGACATGGTACAAGTTTAACGAGTTAAATGGGAACAAATTAAGAATTTTATATGCACAGATTTGCTGTGGCATTTCTGCCATGTCGATGTTCGAGTGCACGTGCACCACAGCCGGTCACACACACAGCACAGCATGCTGCGTAGTTTAGACGCAGCTAAGCTCTTGGAGTCAGAGATATGAGATGTATGTGACACAGTTCCTACATTTTCGCAGAACTATACTTCTGTGGTGGTCCACACTGTGGCTCCCGCAGAATGAGTGTGTGTGTGTATGTGTGTGGGAATGCACGGGGGGCTACTAATGAGCGGACGGTTCGGTTCGGGGCTCGCACCAAATATTATATTATTGTACATTAAAATAAAATTTGCTACAACTTTATGTTTGTTCTCCGGGGAGCGTGTGTGTTACTAATTACTGCGAAGGACAGCGCTTACTTAAATAGTATCTACATAATGTACGTACATAGTTACACCGACCAAGTTAAGAGGAGCTGTGTTTCTGGTATTATAATTATGAATGTTATATGTTTCAACGCAGGGTTATTCGAACACAACTAAATAAACCTGACGATGACGATTTCTCAGTAGGAATGGGATTTGTACGCGGTTGATGTCAACAGGTGAAACATGGGTTGAGTGCACAACTGTTTACCTCCACCTCGCCCTGGAGGAAGGTTTATAAAGAGAGTTTGGTTACTGAAAAGTTCTGACAAAGAGTTTTACACTTTTTTTACTAAATTTGTTTTTGATTTTATAAGAAACCCCACCGTGTTGAAAAATCAGACAGTTCCAGAAGGATGGTAACCCTATGTTTGGTACAAAACGTTTTACGTATGTTATTAATTTTCCATTGGGAGAATTTTTGTCTTCAAAAACACGTAAATAGCGATCAGACAAAATGTTTTTTTTAATAGGGCTTTTTTGAGATAGAACCTATTTCATAACACTATGGCTTCCAAAATATATGTTCGTGAAATCGCAATCAAATTTTTTTTTTTTTTTTTTTTTTTGTAATTTTATATGTCAATCTTGATTTTGATAAATCATGATTATGATCATTTTGCATGCCTTACGCTTACGGTAGAGTCACTTGAAACATGTAAATTTTATAACACCATTGTAACAGTGTTTTCTGCAAAAATAAAATGATTTGATTTGATTGATTTGATTTGATCAATACAATAGGAAAAAATCGCTTATGCATTTTGCTAAGTGGATACAATATGCTGTCCAACAGTCGCAAATAAATCATCAATGAGTAAAGACGTTTGTTATTTTTTCTAAAACACCGTTCCATTGCCGCGAAAGAAAGAGAACCATAAGTACATAAACATATGGTCGAAATCGAACCGGATTAATTAGTGAATGGAACGGCTTGCGGACTCGCGCGAATACAATAGAGCAGCGGTCGGCAACCTTTTGGCAGACAAGGGCCAAAAGGTGGCAAAATAAACTAAAGGCGGGCCCGCACTTTTTATATTAGGCCAATATACCTATGTATAATTGATCTTATTCCATAGAAAAACTGAAAAGCGCGTTCTAAAGTTGCACTAGTCGCGGGCTCGAACTCACTGGTGGGTGTGGCCAAAAAGCACGCTTTCACCTGGCATCGTGCCCGACAGAGTGAGTTCAGTAAGATGCATTAAAACTCAAAGTAAAAAACGCGCGAAAAAAATACGAAAAGGTCTTTGGAAAATCGAGTTTTATTAAAAAAACCACTGCATAAATCAAAGTTATAATTTTTTTTTTTAATTTTTCGATATTTGTGCTTTGTCGGTATTGACTTTGTTTTGGAAATTTGACACGTCTTTTATTACTAATTTAAGCCCAAAGTTGCGTTAAAATTGGCAATAAATACGAATTTTTGGTAGCTCGTAACTTTTAATGACTTTTTATTTTACTATTCTGTTTTCGCACAGACAAAATTAATAATGAGACAAGACAATATCATGTTTAACTTTGAAACAACGGTTTAACGTTGTACAGTGTCAAACAGTGGAGTAATTCCCTTCCGAAATTTCTATGGAAAAAATGTCGGCTAGTGTCAATTTAAGTCTGGATCCACACTATACAGTCGATTGCGGTTCGAACATGCATTTATTTTGATAATAAATTATAAATTATTTACAAAACATTCACGGGCCGCAAGTAAGACGTCAGCGGGCTGCATGCGGCCCGCGGGCCGCGTGTTGCCGACCGCTGCAATAGAGGATCGCATTCCTTAGATAAGGATTAAAGTTGTTTACAAGTAATTAGTGTATGTGAAGACTATTATAAAAACTTATATATAAAACTGGTTAATGGCCGAATACTGAAACGTCACTCAAAATTTAAGTAGCACTTATATTTAACAGATACTCAAAAGTGACGTTTGGCCATACGAAATTTAAAGTTTAGGAGCTGCTCAAATGTTAAGCAGCCCTTAAATTTTGAGGGACGTTCAGTATTCGGGGGTAAGACTACAATAGTATTGAACGTATTTGTGCGAATAAAACTGAGTGGAATATTTATTTTAATCCTGTAAAAAGACGTCACCAACTCCGGAATAGTCAAAATATTTACGTATCTACGTTAGAAGATGTGGCTAGTATGCTAAGAAAAGCGCAAGTTAACATAAAGAAGTGTCCGAAACAGCGATTAATAGCAGGTTATGTTAAAGCCAGAATAAAAACCATTCGAGGAGTATTGGGATTCGTTCAAACAAACACATAGCAGCCTTACGAAGTGTACACCACGAGAACAGCGGGGCGTGTTGCCTTACTTTCTTAATGAAGAATATTATACGTACGAAGAATTGTACCTGTCTTTACAAGCGGATTTAACCGTTCTTCTAACAAACTTGGAGTCGCAACACAGATTATCAGAAGCGTCCAACATGTCTACTTCATCACACGATGTCCAGCTACCATTTTCTAAGGTACCAGAATACCTTTTCGGGCAGATATGAAGAATGGCCTACGTATTATAAAGATATTAGTGTGGTAGAACCTTTAGCTGTAAGTATATGTAGTATGTATCTCTGTATGTCTTCATATGTACTCTTTATATTCAGTAATACACGAGGTGTCATCCTGATTACTTGTGTTTGTCTTCACTCCCTTACGACCACCTTACATGGCGACCCTGCCAGTGGGTGGTCCGTTGGACGGCGCCACGCGGTTACGGTTACAGAGACTGCGAGTGATAGAATTCCTGCGTCTTATAGATAAGGAGTGTGAACTATAAACAATTGTGTCTCGATGCACTGTTTTAAGACTTTTAAGAGTACAATGTTTTATTACGATTTCGATTCGCATCTATTATTTCCGCGCGAGCGTTTTTCTCCGGTACATAGAGCAACACAGGCCACCGGCGGACCGGCTCCGGTATTAACCGAAATTACAGTTACGTCAATTACTACAACGACTGAAAATGGGATCACAGCAGTCTTATGAGAAGGAGGAAGTGTTGATAGCCCAGACGGCGTCTGGATCTGGGGTGAATTCGGCGGCTATTCCTATCAGCAGCAGCCTATCCTAGCAGGAATTTGCGTATTGTTGGGTGTAGGTGCACTTGTTATAGTGTACAGATTCTACCGAAGATATCACCATAACTGGATAGACCAGCAGTTAAAAGAATTCGCGTTGAAGCGGTCAGCGAGTTACTTTCGGCGTTTGCAGCAGATGCCTCCGGCAACATTAGCGGCGGAAGAAAATGTCTAAAAACTAGTGAGTGCGAAAAAACAAGTGCTTGTGTATAAGAAAAAAAAAGTGTAGATGAAAAAGTGTACATGTGCTATGAATTCGCGATTAATTCGGCGTTATTTTATTACGACTTCGGACTGAAAATGGACTATCAACCGTGTAATTTTACGTTAACATTAAATATTTTTGTACTCGTGTAAGTACTCCTACCGGAGATTTGCTATCTTAATTAAATGTTACTCACTATTATTATATGAATAAATATTTTGTAAGTTACTTATATTTCAGCATCAATGCCATCAATAATGGGTAGATAGCTGTAAATGGCTGAGGAACTTTTAGAATTGTTTGAAAAGTTTAAATATATTAAAGACTACTTAACTAAATTGGGTCCAAGTAGAAGGACTAGCAAGGTTAAAAACGAGAAGAACACAGAAGTAGAAAATTTAAAAAAACAATTCGATATTATTTTGGAGAAAGTATATTCTTCTTTGGAAACTAAACATTTAGAAAAAATTGAAGTAGAGAGTATTGAGAACATAAGTAGTAAAATAAGCAGTTTTTATTTAAGAATTAAACAGCTGTGCTGTGAATTAGACATACAGAAAGATTCTAGTTCTGTGGGGACTGACGTAGAGAAAAACGCCAATATGGAGAAATTTCAATTGAAAACAGCAATTTCTCTATTGCCGATTATGGATAACACCGAAACGGTTACTAAACAACTTATCTCTAATATTGAAATGTACTCAGATATGTTGGAAGTTGTAGATAGGGAAAAATTAATAAACTTTGTTTTAAAATCGAGATTGTCTGAAAGTGCCAAACTGCGGTTGGATGGAACTTATGAATCAGTTACAGATCTGCTGAAAGACATGCGAGGTCGACTGTTAAGTAAGAAATCAGATACAGCGTTGCAGCAGCAGCTACAAAGAGCTAGACAGGATAAGGACAGCGTAGAGGATTTCGGTAAGCTTATATTGAGAAATTATTTGTTGATTTGACTATTACTCAAGCAGAGGGGGACGAAAAAAAGTATGAGGTTTTGAAGACCGTTAATGAAAGGAATGCAATCAAACGCTTCTCTGATGGTTTGAAAAATAGCCGGATCAGCACAATTTTAGCGGCTAGAAACTACAGTTCCTTAAAGGATGCTATTCGAGGCGCGCTGGATGAAGAAATTTCATCATCGGGCAAACCAATAGACACGGTGATGAACTACTATCAAGGGAGAGGTAGGTCAAATAATAGGAATAATTATCGCGGTAGGCATAGTTCGCCTAGTGGAGTTGCCAGAGTATGGATAACAAATGGAGGGCAGCGAATATTTAATCAACCCGAAAGTTTACGTGGTACAAATAGCGGGCCAGCTAATAATAACAATTATCGTGCAAGTAGACGTTACACACGAAGTTTTTATATCAACTCAAATCGCGGCCAAAACAACAGACAGCAAATACTCATAGCTACTTGACACCGGTGCCTCGCTATCAATTATAAAACACGAAACAATGGTGAGAGATCAAATTCCCTACCATTCAGAGAAAAAAGGAAATCAAAGGCATTGGCGGAGACGTAATCTCAGAAGGAATTGTAAATTTAAAACTTAGTCTAAATGGACAAGAATACCATCATACCTTTTATGTGTTTAAAAATAAAGGTTGTCCCTTTTCGACACCTATACAAATGGGAAAAATAGGAGAAAATAAATACATAACATTACAACCCAGATGTGAATCTATTCATTTTATAGACATAGATACAAATCAGGAATGTATCATCGCACCGAGCGAATTATGCAACGGTGTATTTCTCGCCAGTATTTTAGTAGTAAAAGTCAAAGTCAAAGTCAAAACATTTATTGCGAACCAAGTGTACAATGTGGTGTTAAGTTATGTTAGTACTTATGACTTAGCAGCCTTTTACAAGCATTGCAATTTCATATTCGTCTGCTCTTCTCACTTTAAATTAGCATGCATTAAACATTGTTATTACGTAATCTTTATATTTTAAATTAGTACAATTCAATAGCGATAATAATACCTAGTTATGTCAAAAAATTAAATGTCAATGATAGTGATAATACAATTCTATATAGTAGTTATGTCAGCATTTAATGTCAATAATAGTGAATGTAATACAATTATTAGGAATGTCAATGTAATCCTTTTCAGGTAGTACAAATTTTAATTTTATATGTAGTTAGATAGGGTAGACTCAATCTTACTGTTGGGGTAGGACAGATCGCCACTTTTGTACATGAGAGAAAATCGTTATTTTAAGCTAGACTCTAAATATTCTTTTACTGAATAGAAACATTTTTGGATAAGGTATAGTTTTAGCCTTTTTTGAAATATTATTAAAGATTTTTCAGTTTTAAACATGTTGGGCAGCTTATTATATATTTTTATTGCCATATAGTATGGGCTATTACTTAACATTTTAATTCTTGAGGATGGAGCGCATAACCTCTTTTTATGGCGAGTGTTGACGTTGTGTGTATCCTCAATTTTGGTGAAGTTGTCGATATTTTTGAAAACAAATACGCAAATGTCAAGTATGTATATTGACGGCAGAGTTAGCATCTGATACTTTATGAAGTATGGTTTACAGGTCTCCGTATTATCAATTTGGGCTAGAATTCTTAAACACTTTTTTTGTATTAGGAATAGTTCCTCTACGTTAACACTATTTCCCCATAGCATGACGCCATATCGCAGCCAGGAGTATGCGTATGCGTAGTAAGCAGCCATAGCTGTTTGTGTGTTAGTGTTTTGTTTAATTTGAAAAAGTGCGTATGTGAATCTGGAGAGTTTGGTTTTTATATGTTCTATATGTGACTTCCAGTTAATGTGTGTGTCAATATATATGCCAAGGAGGCTAAATGTATTAACTTCTTCTATTTGCGTGTTTTTGAATGTTGTTTTTATATTAAGAGGTGGTTTTTTATATGATCTAAATTGTATTATTTTAGTTTTATTGCTATTGATTTCCAAGTTGTGGATCTGGAGCCAAGTATGTACAGTTTGGAGTGTATTTTGTATTTGTAGACTAGGATTGTTTACGTTTCCACACTTGATTAATATTGAAATATCGTCTGCAAATAGTACTGGTAAAGCGTTTTCTTTATTTAATATTTTGGGAAGGTCGTTAATGTAGATTAAAAATAGTGGGCAACCTAATACGCTTCCTTGAGGGATTGAGCAAGTAATTTGTCTTTCTGGTGACCTAATATTTTTGATCTCATTTTTATCATGGTCGTCATTTTCAATTTGTACTATTTGTGTCCTATTTTGTACATAATGATTTAAACCACGAATAAGCTGGTCCACGTACACCACAACCATATAGTTTAGTAAGTAAGATATCATAAAGGACCCCCCTGTCGTATGCTTTTGTCATGTCTAGTAGTAGCCCAATTACATATTGTTTGTCGTTTATATGTTGTAGCGCTTGTTGAACATATTTATAAACTGCTAATGTTGTTGATCTACATTTTCTAAATCCATTTTGTGCGTCGTCAAGAATATTAAACTTTTCTAAGAATTTATATAGCTGATTACACATAGCTTTTTCAAATATTTTGGAAAAGGTTGGTAGCAGTGCTATGGGCCTATAATTGCTAGGGGTATGCTTGTCACCTTTTTTATGCACTGGTTTTACTAAAGCTACTTTAAGTGCGTCTGGAAATTGGCCATCTTGGAAGCTTTGATTGATCAAAAACATCAGGGCAATGGAAAGTTCTATTGCACATTGCTTTAATAAAATTGGCGGAATATCGTCGATACCGCAGCTATGTTTATTTTTAGTTGACCTTATTATGTTAACTATCTCTTTTTGGTCTACCGGGCGTAGATACATGGAACAAGTAGAGGGGTTGACCACGGGTTTTCCAATGTTATTGGTCGAGTTAGTGGTTTGACTTTGCCCTACCGTCGCAAAGAATTCGTTAAATCTGTTGGATACATTTAACGGGCATTTTACTTCTTCATTGTCTATCTTCAGTGATATATTTTCGCGTCTATTTATTTTTGTCTTCCCTGTTTTTGTGTTAATTATATTCCACATTGTCTTTATCTTATTGTCAGATTTTTGCATTTGTTTAATATATGTTAGCTTTTTTGATTTTCTAATCGTCAATTTTAATATTTTAGTAAATAATTTATAGTGTTTTTTTATGACACTACTTTTGGTTTCATTAAAAATAGTTCTTAACACTCTTTTATGTTCGCATGATTTTTTGAGACCTTTAGTAAGCCATCCTTTCTTTGGTTTGCATTTTATTCTTATTTTTTGCAATGGAATGTATTTATTTAGATTGTGTTTTATTATTGTAATGAAGGATTCGTAATTTGTGTGTACACTATTATTTTTATTTAGTATTGTTTCCCAATTTTCTGACTTTAGCGAATTTTTAAAACCTTCGACATTATTTTTTGTAAATAATCTCTTTTCGGTATACCGAGTTTTACTATTGTTATTCGATAAATATTCTACATTTAACTGAACATTTATTGCTTTATGGTCCGATAGTCCATAATCTTTGACAGTTGCTTTGTTTATCAGCTGTGGGTAGTTTGTAAAAGTAGGTCAATGCAAGTGGATGTTGTCTTGGTTACTCGTGTTGGTTCGCGGATTATTTGTTGCAGGTTATATGTTTTCATAAAGTTTAAGAACTCTAGAGTCTGTTTATTTTTATTTTATACATTTATGTTAAAGTCTCCTCCTATTATTAAGTGTTTATGTGATTTTTTAATATTTAATTTATGTAAAACTTTTCCCAGTTATTGAAGAAATATATCAATATGATATGACGATCTGCTCTATAAAGTCCTATAAAAGTACAGTTTAGTTTGGGAACGTCAATAGCACTACATTCGATAACATACTCCTTTGAAAATCGATCGATCAATGTCTATTCGTTCAATAAAATCTAACGAGTCTTTAACAATAATACAAACGCCTTTGCCTTCGCGAGTTTTGCGGCAATAAATGGACGCTATTTTAAATCCCTGTGGTAAGATTGATTCACAAAAATGTTCACTTTTCCACAATTCGGATAGTGAGATAAAATCAATTTCAGAATCTAAAAGTAATTGTTCTATTAATTCTACCTTTTTTCCGATGCTTTGGATATTTTGGAAGATTAGTGTAAACTTAGTCTGTTGACCTATTTTGTTTCCTTGTGCTCTGTTTCGTTGGTGCAATTCGGTGTTATAGAAAAAACTGAGGGCCGTCACCTACTTTTCTTTTTGTCTTTGATTGACCCTCTTGTTCGAGATCGTAGTCATCGTTTGTCATAAGGTTTACAGCAATTATATCTTCCATTTGCCGTTTTATATCGTCAAATATGGTGCGCATTCCATTGTTATTCAGTCTTCCTGTCAAGTTGCTAAACATGCTACTGTCATACGTAAGATGTAGGTTAGAGTCCAATAGGTATGCATGTAAATGTGTCATTATATCTAGATACAATAACTTGGCAAAGTTTTCGACTCGCCAGTTGAACAGACTTGAACTGCTATTAAACTTAAAGGTAGGTAGGCATAGAATAATATTTGTGTTGTCAATTTCTTTCAAGTTGTTTCTTATGTCATAGATTAAGTCAAAGTAGTCATTTGTTGTTTTGAAGTCGTCTTCTCCAATTAATATTACACAAAAATCTTCCTTGGTATAGTCTTTAACCATGTTTTTTATTCCTTTAAGTAGTTGTTGGGTTCCGCAATTTGTTTTAAGGTGATGATAGATATTATAATGTTCATTTTGCTCAAGCAACTCCTGATTAATACGCTTGAGGTTAGTATTTTCTAGAGATAATGATTCTATTTCATTGTGAGCTTTGTTTAGTTCTGTTGTTAATTGTTCACGTTGTTTTTTAAGTTGGAAGGTTTGGTTGTCTTCGTCATCAGAAATGTCAGGTAAGCTTGTTGTGGTGCCATCTATAGGCGATTCAGTTGAAGTTTTACTTTCATTCGCAATGCTAGTAGTGCTTGAGTCGGATTTAGTACGGTTGCGACGAAAGGTGATGTTATCTAAGAAATTCATTTTAAATATTTTTAGTTTCCAAAAATATTTACGCTTGCTGAGGTTTGAACCCGGAGTCGCACGGTCGTGTCAGATGCTATGTCCTTACCGTAACTAATTAGCCACTTGGTTGTGTCTCACATATGACGAAATTGTCGAGTGCTTACTTCTTCGTACAAAATTTGAATCAAGAAAGTGCGTTACCGTGACTCATTAAGAAAAAAATTTTGCCACACTATGACACTTCACTTTTGTCTTTGTTTTGATTGTTTTATTTAATTGTTGTGGTTTTGTCTCTGTCACTGGTCACTTGTATGTTCGTTTCTTGTCTATATTTGTTGATTTTACTCACAAATTTAAGTTTTTGACAACTTACTAGTGAAGTTGATGATGATGGTTTTCTAGGCGTTTTTTTATGATTTAACGCGTCACAGTTCACTCACTAATGATGTCACTAGAGCTTTAGATGTTTACGCACATTTTTAGATAACATTGGTTATAAACAGAGTTCAATTTATAATTTTAAGCTATTTTTTAACACGGACTCGAAGTGCTCGTGACAGCACTAGCGCTATCACTCTAGTAAATCCAAAGGAAGGGAGAATTCCCATTAAAATATTAAATACCAGAGACGAAGTAGTCCAACTTAGCTATTTTACTCTAAACACATTAAATTTACAAGATTACTCGATATGCAATTTTGAAAGAGAAATAATTAACGCAGATAGGGTAAAGAAAATGTTTTCGATGTTGAAGCTAGATCATTTAAATACTGAAGAACAAAAAACAGTAGAAAATATTTGCGCGAAATTTACAGACATTTTCTTTTTTCCAGGAGATAAATTAGGCGTAACAAATTTATATCAACAAAAAATTAATTTGAAAGACAATGTTACACCCACATATTATGTTAAGCCATATAGACTACCGAAGGCACAGAAACAAGAAATAGATAGACAAATACAGCAGATGATGAAAGACGACGTTATAGAAGAAAGTCAGAGCGAATGGTGTAGTCCACTATTGCTAGTACCAAAGAAGAGTGACAGTCCTGATAAGAAGTGGCGTGTCGTAATTGATTACCGGAAATTGAACGAAAGGATTAAAGATGATAAATTCCCTGTACCAAACATAACCGAAATTTTAGATTCACTGTCCGGAGCAGTTTATTTCACTTATTTAGATTTAACACAATCATATATCAGCTATTATTAGAGACAGAAAGCGGAAAATACACTGCTTTCACCACAGATAAACAATACCAACTCAAAAGACTCCCTATGGGTCTAAAAATTAGTCCCAGTGCATTCAGCCGACTAATGACGGTCGCAATGGCTGGTTTAAATTATGAAAAAGCCCTAATCTATTTGGATTATTTAATATGTTTTGGAAGAAATTTAGAAATACATAACAAAAACTTAATTTCAATATTTGAACGGTTGAGAAAAGTAAATCCAAGCAAATGCCAATTATTAAAAAAAGAATTGTTATACTTAGGGCACGTAGTATCATCAAAAGGTGTACAACCGGACCCAGAAAAGACAAAAGTTATTCAAAATTACCCGAGGCCACAGTCTAGTGACGAAGTAAAACGCTTCGTTGCATTTGCAAATTACTATAGGAGATTTGTGCAAAACTTTGCCGAGATAACAGTCTCACTAAATAATTTATGTCGTAAGGAAACTAAGTTTGAATGGACAAGTGAATGTGAAAATTCTTTTTTGCAACTTAAGGAAAAATTGTGTAACCCTGGGCGGGTTACACAATTTATTACAGTACCCAGACTTTTCAGCGGAGAGCGAATTTATAGTGCGTACAGATGAATCTGGTAAGGCCATAGGCCAGTTTTGTGCAACGCAAATGATTTACCGGTAGCATATGCAAGTCGTACGTTAAATAAGGCAGAAATAAATTACCCAACCATAGAAAAGGAACTGCTCGCTATAGTTTGGGCCGTACGTTACTTTAGGCCATATCTGTTTGGAAAATCCTTTACAATATTCACAGACCATAAACCACTCGTTTATTTATTTTCCATGAACAATCCTTCTAGCAGGTTGCTAAAATTTAGATTGACATTAGAAGAATATAGTTATAAGATTGAGTATGTTAAAGGAAAGAGTAATGTGGCTGCAGACGCATTATCGCGAATAGTGATATCATCAGATGAGCTGAAAGAGTTGAGTATGCAAGCAGTAAATGTGATGACTAGAAGTATGAAAAGAAAGTCAGATGAAAATAATAAAGACAATTTATTGGCCGATAAGTGTTCTACTGCTGAACGGACTGATCAACCCGCCGTCGTGGAAATGCTTAAAAAGCCAAAAAATAGTATAGAATTGACAATAAACAAAAACTTGAGAGGAAAATTTGTGTATTTAAAAGAAAACATTATAGGCCTGAATCCTAATTATCGATCATGCCAAACGCGAGACGTTTTCGTGAGAGAATTAAGGTTAATCTGCGAGAAAAATAATATAGCAGAAGTATACATAATAAAAAATAATGACACACGTAAATATATTAAATGGCTAACCAGCACTAGTAAGAAGGGGACCGGTCCACGAATTTGTATAGTAGGAGGAGTTAGAGCAAGTTATGATGACGATGACAAACGGGTCATCTTGAATGAGTTTCACTTGTTGCGGCCATGCGGGAATCAGGCGCATGTCAAACAACATTAAAAAATATTATTTTTGGACAAACATGGACGAGGACATAAAGAGGTACGTAAAGAAATGTGTGAAATGTCAGACACAGAAACATTCTTTACCAACCAAACAGCCAATGGAGATAACTACTACTGCGCAGTCAGCATTTGACAAAATATTTTTAGATATAGTTGGGCCCTTAGGTAGAGACTAATAGAACTATTCGTATATACTCACCATTCAGTGTGAGTTAAGTAAGTATATAGAGGCTTATCCTTTAGAAAGTAAAGATAGTGTTAGCGTCGCAAAGGTTTTTGTTAATAATTTCATTTTAAGGATCGGCATACCGCGGGTGATAGCAACGGATCGGGGAACGGAGTTTATGTCCACCACGATGAAAGAGGTTTTTACTTCATATTAATCAAATTTCCTCAACCGCATAACCTCACCAATCGATTGGCGCTTTAGAAAATTCACATAAATCTTTAAATGCATATTTAAGGATACAAACCGACAACGATCCAAGATACTGGAGTACATGGGTACATTTTTTTTGTTTTTCCTATAATACGACAGTCCACACCGAAACTAAATACACACCATTTGAACTTGTGTTTGGCAAGAAATGTAATGTTCCCAGTAATTTAAGTTCAGAAATTGTTGAACCACTGTACAATGATAACGACTATGTCAAACAATTAAAATATAGATTACAGGTAGCCCAACATGATGCAAAATGTAATTTAATTGACAGTAAAGCGAAGCGTAAATCAGTATATGACATGTATACATATGTACTCTTTATATTCAGTAATACACGAGGTGTCATCCTGATTACTTGCGTTTGTCTCCACTCCCTAACGACCACCTTACAATATATTTACAGCACTCGTTCATAACACTTCTATTAGCGATGTGCGTAAGTTGCATTATTTAAAGACTAGTGTTGCCGGTGAGGCAGAGATGTTATTACGACATGTTCAAATTACGGAAAGTAATTATACAACAGCATGGGAACTACTGCAATGACGTTTCGGTAGCAAAAAGATGATTGTGTCGTCAGTTTTAAAGAAGTTTTGCTGTCAGAAAAAGATAAGCAACCTATCAGCTACACAAATTAAAGCTTTCACATAAACACCGCCACTTGGGATCCTATCCTAGTATTTCTAGTGACGCAGAAATTCGATTCAGAGACTTTAAAGTGTTGGGAAGAGGAAGCTTACAAGGAGAATAGTGATGAGTTGTCTACGTTGGTGGAGTTGAAAAAGTTCCTTGAGTCTAAGTTTCGTACTCTTCTTAATAAAATAATCGCTTCCAGCACTACTACAGTTACAAAGGAGAAGACACAAGGTCACTAAGCGTATCATGTCGTAGCAAAGGATACTGAGAACGATAAAGGTGACTGCGCACACAAATAACAGTTCATCGCCTATTTGTGTATATTGCAAGGGTGACCATTACATCTTTAGTTGTAAAGAATTTGAAAAACAAACTGTACAACAACGACGTGAATTTGTGAAGAACAAAACCCTCTGCTTCAACTGCCTAGTACCGAATCACATAGTCTACAAATATAAACAAGAGTCTGCGGAAGAAAACATCATTTTCTTTTACATGAAGGAAAAGAAACAACACAAGAGAGTGACAAAAAAGAGAGTAACAAACATGAAGAACAAGCAGAACAGAAGGTCACAAGCGCACATTTCTCTAAAGAACAACCTGGTCGACAAGTGTTATTGGCAACAGCACAAGTATAGCTACATCAAGCGACGGCAAAACACATGTACTTCGTGCATTGATTTACCAAGGCTCAGAGGCTTCATTCGTATCTTCAAGAGTATTTGACTCTTGAGATTGTAGAGGACAAGCATCAACAGTGTAGTCTCAGGGGTGGGAGAAGGAAACCTGGTTCCTATAAAACATGTAGTTGACCTGTCAGTTACATCGCAATATATTAGAAGGGCTAACAAAGCTAAACAGCATCTGAACAGCTCCAGAAATACCAAAACCGAGATCAAGATAAGTATCTGCGAAGCCATTGAACGGCTGAATAAAATAGTAAAGGAAATTGAGTCGGAGCTAAAACTATCCAAACAAAGTACGACCAGGGAAGAGCCCGTTTTGAAGGAAATAGAGTCACTCACCTTAGCTTCTCCAGAAAACACTGATACCAGTAAGATCCTGCAAAATATGGAACTACAGACCAACCTTCTTGTAGAGAATAATAAGAAAATTGAAGAACTGAAGGAAGCCATAGACAATCAAAGGGAGCTCCTTGCCCAGGGTAAAACCTATGCGACCGTGGCTGCAAAGCGAGGTGAAACGTCACTGTCAAAGCGCAGTACCTTGCACTCGGTTGTGGTCACATCCAAAGACGAAACTGAAACAGGTGACGAAGTACTCGACAAAGTAAGGAAAGCTGTGAATGCAAAGGATGGGTGGATAAAAGTGGAAAAAGTAAGGAAAGCCAAGGATAGGAAAATAATAATAGGCTTACAGACTGAAGAAGAAAGAGGCAAAATTAAAGACCGACTTCAAAAATAAGGAGTTGATCTCACTGTCGAGGAAGTCAAAAACAAGGACCGCTCTTGATCCTTAAGAACGTCTTAGTAGTTAACACTAACGAAGATGTCCTCAAGGCGTTACGCAATCAAAACCAGGGTGTTTTTGGTGGCCTCGACACTGACTTGTGTGGCCACTGTGGTGGCCCCCACATGCGATCTGAGTGTCCGGACTGGCTGTCGGGCTCACCTCCCGCTTGCCGAAACTGTATAAAAGCTCAAATTGAACACGGCACGCAACACAATGCTTTTAGCCATGACTGCCCAATTCGAATTAAATGGGCTATAATATAGCTAGATCAACCGTGGCGTATTGCTAAGGGCACCATAATGGAAAATACCCCCTACGGAGTCATACAGGCAAACCTCCAACGCAAGAAACTAGCAACAAACGAGCTGTTCGTTCCAATAAACAAACCATAGATACTATTTTGAAAGCGGCCACACTATTAATCTGTAAGTTGATGTTTTGTCTGTGGTGTTAAGCTAGTCATCGTAAGACCGACACGCGTAATGTACACGAAAATTTATCTAACAAAAAATACAGTTCACTATTAAGTTTTTTATGTGGTTTAATTTAATACCAGCACGCCACATAAATTGGTCCTTCGCGGAAATAAATTCAATACAAAATTCAATCTTTCGTGGGAAGCCATAGTTCGTCGTGTCGGCGTGGCTCAAGAACTCAAGAAGACGGCGAGCGTTCTGCCTTTCAACGCGTCTGCCGGCGGCATTGCTGCTGCGGAGGTTATTTACAATCGTGCATCAATAATTGCAACGCTATCGTTTTTTTAAAAAAAAGAAGAACCTGGTATGGTATGTACTTGATTTGCACACGGCTATGTGATTACGTGTGTTATATTTCTGTCCTTCTCCAACTCATAACGGGAAAAAAGGACAGAGCAAATAAATCACATGCACATCACACCGATACATGCTGCGGATGTGTATCGCAGTGCTGCTAGAATCGGAACGCGCCCCAACGTGCGACGGAACAGGAAACCGAAAATTGTATCGGCGTCAGCGCAGCGCACGGCCGCCAGCGCCATTTTGCATTCGGGAAGCAATCGAGCTCGAGTTAGAGAAGATCAATTTCGTTAGCATAATTATTATTGAGTGGTTTAATTGTCGTTGAAATAGCCTTATAACAGTTTAAAATATTGTTAGTAACTATTACGATTGCGCAACATGGCTCGGGAATTAGCGAAGTTAGTTGCAACACGCGGTCAGAACAAAGGCTGCATCACAAAAATTGGACAATTTGTGAGTGATGCTAACTTTGAAAAAATTTCTATAGACGAAATGATTGTTAAAAAAGACAGGTTAGTTGAGTGCTTTAATAATTACTCGGAATTAAATTTAGAAATTCAAGTCTTAAATCCTGACTCTGTAGATAATTTTGATGCAGTAGAAGATAATTATTTGTATCTTTTAAGCTGTCTGAACCAGCGTATTCGAGAGAAGTCTGCGGCAACAGCAATTCTACATTCCTTGCCTATCAGCAAAGGTGGTGAGAATAACAATGGGTTCAAGGGATTGCCTAAAATAGAAATTCCCAAATTCAACGGCCAGGTGGGCGATTTTTATAATTTTATAGAACTTTTTACAAGCGTAGTGCATAATAACACAACTCTTAATAGTTGTGAAAAGTTTTACTACCTGAAATCTCTTGTAGAGGGTGAGGCCTTAGCAATTATTATACATCTAAGTCTTACTTCAGAAAATTATGAGGAGGCATTAAGGTTGCTCAAACAACGCTATGATGACAAGCCTAAAATAATTAAGTACCACATAGGAAGCATATTGGACTTAAATCCTATAAAGAAGTGTAATTCTGTGGGCCTAAGGCAGCTTGTTTGTCAATTAAGGCAGCACACAGGAGCTTTAAAAAACTTAGATGTACCTATAGAACATTGGGATCATATTTTGTTGACCATAATGCAGAGAAAACTTGATATGTATACTCTCAAGGGTTTCTTTGTGGAAACACAGGGACAAGTACCTACGTTAAACATACTTTTAACCTTTCTAGATCAACGGGCTACTGCTCTGGAGTCTACCAGTGCAGATGATGTTCAAGGAAAGAGGAATGAAAGGAGCAATTTGAAGTGTTTAGTTGGAACACATTCATCTTCATCCCATGAATGTAAGTTTTGCAACAAGGGATGTAGTAAATTATACTTATGTCCTCAATTTAAGCTTGCAAATAATGCTGATCGTTTAAACTTTGTTACAAAAAACAATTTATGCAAATTATGTTTAAATACACACAAAGCCACATGCAAGATGCAATTCAAGTGTGTGACATGTAAATCAAAGCATAATAGCTTACTGCATGATGCTATATCATCAGAGACCCATGTCTCAAATGCAACTATAGAAGCTAAAAATGTTGATAATTCTATTGCCTTAATTGCAAGGCGTGGTGACAATGTTTTATTGCCCACAATAAAGGTAAAGTTACTTAAAAAAGATGGTCAGGCTATCTGTGTCTGAGCGTTATTAGACTCTGGAAGCCAGGTGTCGTTCATTGTATCTGACATTGCCGATTTAATTAATTGCAACTTATATGCTGCACGGGCCATTGTACAGGGGATAGGTGATGGAAAACAGGATGTTGCTTGCAACGCTGAATTTTGTATATCTTCATTGGATGATAATTTTAGTACTTCCATCAACTGCTGTGTTGTCAAAGACATTACCTGTAACTTACCACAATTTGATGTAAATGTACACAATTTAAAGCTTCCTTCTCATGTAAGGCTGGCAGATAAAGAATTTTATAAATCCCAAAGAATAAGCATGCTGCTGGGCTGCAACATATTTTTCCAGCTGTTATTGCGTGAACAAATTCCTCTATCTATTCCGGGGAACTTATGCTTGCAAAACACACGCTTTGGTTATGTGGTTGCTGGAGTTTCTAATAGTACAGGTGACCACATCAGTGGGTCAGCAAGTCTTTCAAGCCATGTTTGTCTTCACAAAAAAGGTCTCGAAATATTAAATAATAATATTGAAAGGTTTTGGGAATGTGAAAAGGTACCTGAAGTGTACTCTGAAGCAAGCTCTGAACAAAGGCTTGCTGAGGAGATATTTCAAAAAACTGTAGAACTTAAAAATAACCAGTTTTAAGTTGACTTACCTTTCAAACAAGATTTAACTAAATTGAAGTTAGGAGACTCGTTCTCATGTGCACTTAAAAGATATTTAAGCTTAGAAAAAAGGCTAAAAAAAGATTCAACATTGTATGAATCCTATAAAAAATTCATATTGGAATACATCTCTTTAGGTCATGCACAATACATTGATATTTCAAGCTGTAACTTGTCTACAGACTTAGTTTATTTTCTGCCACATCATTGTGTGATTAATGAAGGAAGTAAAACAACAAAATTAAGAGTTGTATTTGATGGATCAATGAAGACAAATGAAGGCATTTCACTGAATGATGTTTTGCTTAATGGTGAAATAATGCAAAATGATTTGTTTGGCACGCTAGTTTTATTCAGGCTTTATAAGTTTGTGCTTATTGCTGACATTCAAAAAATGTTTCGAGCTTTGATGCTGAATCCAGCACACTGTCAATTTCAGAATATTTTATGGAGAGATAACATTGCTGACAATATACAATGTATACAATTACGTACAGTGACATATGGTTTAAAAAGTTCAACCTACTTAGCAACAAGGTGTTTATATGAGCTTGCTCATAGATTTAAATATAAGTATCCATTTGCTTCTCAAGCATTGCTTAAGAATACATATGTCGATGACATTAATCTAGGAGCAAATGACCTTTCAACATTATTGTCAATTAAGAGCGAATTAATTGAACTTTTAGCAGCAGGAAACTTCAAGCTTCATAAATGGTGTTCTAATGAACCAAGTTTATTACAGGATATTCCTTTGGAAAATCAGAGTTTAAGTGAAATAGATATCAGTAAAAATAATGTTACTATTAAAACATTAGGAATTTCATATAATGTGCAACAAGATGTTTTTATTGTTAAATGTCCCAAGTATCAGACATTAGAATCATACTCTAAGCGTGATTTATTAAGTTTTATCAGTAAGATATTTGACCCATTAGGGTTGGTTGGTCCAATTTTAGTCAATGCAAAAATCATAATGCAAGCAGCTTGGTTATCAAAAACCAGTTGGGATGAACCATTAACCATAGAATTAAATGAATGTTTCAAACAGTTTGTTAATAATTTACAGACCATGTCTGACATAACTATCAAAAGAAATATTAAAACTGACATGATGAAATCAATTGAATTAATTGGATTTTCTGATGCATCCAATCAAGGCTATGGTTGTTGCATATACTTAAAAACAATTGATTCACAAGGAAATGTCAACATGAGCTTACTGTGTTCAAAGTCACGCATCAATCCAATTAAAAGGCTGACAGTACCGCGGCTTGAACTCAATGGTGCTTTATTACTAGCCACCTTAGCTCACAAGATAATAGAAAATATCAAGGATCAATTTGATTTCAATACCTACCTATATGTAGATTCCATGATAGTACTTTCTTGGCTTAAATTAGCACCTATAAAGTTAGACAGATATGTTGCAAACAGAGTAACAAGGATTTTAGAAATTAGCAAACATTGTTCTTGGCATTATGTCAACACCAATAATAATCCTGCCGATTGTTTATCAAGAGGTGTGGATCCTCATTTATTACAAGCCAACAAGTTATGGTGGCATGGTCCAAAACATATGCATAGTAAAGATTATGAGCATGATACTAATTTCACTTTGTTAAAGGTTGATCCTGAAACCAATGTCTCAGCTGTCGTCAAATATAAACAAGAGCTAGATATT
This sequence comes from Xestia sexstrigata, assembly GCA_941918905.2. Lineage (NCBI taxonomy): Eukaryota > Metazoa > Arthropoda > Insecta > Lepidoptera > Noctuidae > Xestia > Xestia sexstrigata. The sequence continues at coordinate 14,205,072 of OW799226.2, read as the reverse complement.
TTCAAAAAATATAGCTTCAATCGTCTTCAGAAATTGGTAGCATATGTTTATAGATTTATAAATAATTGCAGGTTGCCTGCTCAGGAGAGAACTAAATGCTCTTATTTGAAAGTTAACGAATTAGATTATGCATTAAAAATAATTATTAAACATGATCAACATCAACACTTAATGAAAGAAATAAACTGTTTATTGACAAAAAATCCTATTAAGTCTAATTTAATTCATTTGTGTCCCTTTGTAGATGGTATGGGATTGATTCGTGTTGGAGGGAGACTACAACATTCTAACCTCTCCTATGAGCAAATGCACCCCATAATTTTACCAAAGCAATCAACTGTAACCAAGGCAATTATCGAAAGGGAACACAAAATATTATTACATGCAGGACAGAAGCTAGTGTTGTCAAATTTGAATCAAAAATATCATCTCATCAATGGTAGAAGAGAAGTTAGTCATGTAATACAAAAATGCATAATTTGTTTTAAACTCATCCTGTGATTGGTTGAAGCTTGCACTTCTCCTCTCCGCTCCGCTCGTCTCCGCTTTGATGGAAACCAGGCCAAGGGCACCAAGGTCTTGAATGATGGAGGGATGCCGTAGCCGATCTAAGAATAAATGATCCAAGTGTAGTGTTTACCTGTGTCTTTCTCGAAACCAAAACTGTCTCCAATCTTATCACCTCAAACCTTAATAGTTACGTTTTTTTAAATTATGTTGGTATGGTGGTTGGTTAGTTTTTGCTATTCTTTCTTTCTTCAATTCTTTTTAAATAATTTGTGATCTAATTTTTGTTACTAAAAGTTAAAAATAATTGTTATTCTGCGATTTTAAGTTAGTCAGAGCTTGACTTAGTTTATTTTGAGAAATTTATTGAATTTTTTTAGAGATATAATTAAAAGGTTTATTTTTTTGTTAAATAATAAAGACTGATTAATGAAGAGGTTTTTCAAATAAATAAAATAATGATTAGTACATTATTAAAAAAAAAAAAAAAACTTAAAGCAAAGGCTTCAGAACAGCTAATGGGTTCTTTACCTGAGGGAAGAGTATCTCCTTCTCGTGTATTTGAAAAGGTGGGAATAGATTATGGTGGACCATTTCCCATTAAAATGCATCGTGTTAGAAAACCACTCATATTAAAATCATACATAGTTTTATTTGTATGTTTCATTACAAAGGCTGTGCACATTGAATTAGTTACAGACTTAACTACAGAAAGTTTCATAAATTGTTTGAAAAGGTTTATATCTCGGCGCAATAGGCCCAGTGAGATACATTGTGACAATGCCAGTACCTTTAAAGGTGCCAGCAATGTCTTAAATGACTTATACAAACTGCAATCTAATAAGAATCACCAAAGTAAGGTGCAAGGTTATGCTGCTGAAATGGGGATTCAATTCAAATTTATACCCAGTTATTCACCAGTATTTGGTGGCCTCTGGGAGGCAGGTATAAAAAGTACTAAGTACCATATAAAGAGAGTGGTAGGAGATACTATTACTACTTATGAAGAATTAAATACTATTTTAATCCAAATTGAAGGTATATTAAATTCACGTCCTTTAGCTGCATTATCAACCTCTGATACGACAGACTATTCGTATTTGACTCCAGGTCATTTTTTAACAGGTAAAACATTGTCAACATTTCCTGAACCTGACTTATCAGATGTACCAATCAATAGACTATCATTTTGGAAAAAATGCACTAAAATGGTACAGAGTTTTTGGAAACAGTGGCATAAACAATATCTGGTTTTATTACAAAATAGACCTAAGTGGTTTAAAGAAACATTAAATATAAAAGAAGGTTCTCTTGTTATCATACGTGACAAAAACACATCTCCTCTTCACTGGCCAATGGCACGGGTAGTTAAAATTCATCCTGGCAAAGATGGCAAGGTCAGAGCGTTGGACATTACAACCAGCAAAGGTTTCGTTATGACAACCAGCATTGGTAAGGTATGCTTACTTCCTGTAGAATAAGAGCAGGGTTGTACTTTGAAAAATATTAATAACCTACAAACAGCAGAGGGATGGAGATGCATGTGTTCAGTATGAGTTGATTGTTTGTGTCAGGGTCAGCATGGTGTAATCTAAATGTTGTAAAACTAATAATTTGTTTTTTCTTAGGTAGTAGCAGGCTAATAATAGTTAGACTGTGCATACATTTTACCTATATAAAAATATTAATATTTGTTCACCTGCTTCACTGGACTAGGTACCAGACTATAATTTAAGTTTATTCTTATAGTTTAAGTTTATTCTTAATATAGATTTAATCATAAGTGTAGTTTTAAGATCATAAGAAAATTTAGACATAAGAGAAGTGTATGTTTACCCAACTTCAAAACATATTTGTTTGCCTTGTTTGTGTTCTTAAGGTTAAAGATTCAAGTTAACTGATGATACCTAGTTGTAACTTAGTTTATAAGATGTTTAACTTTAACTTAGCTGCCTTTCCTATAGGCACGTCTGTTTTTTAATAAACTCATCATTTAGCAACTAAATGTTAATAAAGGCCTTGTAATTAAAATAATATATTATTAGTATCTACACACGGTTCAGATTTAGCTAAAGCTCTCAACCAGTGCTCCAAAATTTATGTAATAGTTGTGAAAGATAACAATTTGTAATTATAGAACGGGGACTTATATGAGTAGAATAAATAATAAACAATCTACTTTGGTTTATATAAATTTTAATTAAGTATTATAAAGTAAATAATATAGCATGATGAGATTTGCCTCTTACATTTAAATTTAGTGAAATTTGTTTCCCGTTTCCCCAGCATGTTCGTTCCAATAAACAAACCATAGATACTATTTTGAAAGCGGCCACACTATTAATCTGTAAGTTGATGTTTTGTCTGTGGTGTTAAGCTAGTCATCGTAAGACCGACACGCGTAATGTACACGAAAATTTATCTAACAAAAAATACAGTTCACTATTAAGTTTTTTATGTGGTTTAATTTAATACCAGCACGCCACACGAGCTTCTAATTGAAGCCACGGAGCGTGGAACAGCGGTGGCACTTCTGCAAGAACCGTACGTGGGTGCAGCGAAAGTAATGAAGAGTCACAGGGGCGTTAGGATCTTCCAAAACACTGGAATAGGAGATGGGACTGTCAAGGCAACAATAGCTGTCTTTAACAGTGACCTCATAGTGAAACAGTACCCCAAACTCACCACCAATAACATTGTAGTGGTGGGAATCCAGACCAGTGCCTGGGAGGTCACGCTTGTCTCTTTTTATTTTGAACCAGACCAGCCCATTGATCATTATTTGGAACACCTTAAACAAATAGAGAGAGTAGTCGCTCCCAAAAAACTCATCGTTGGAGGGGACGCCAATGCTAAAAGCATATGGTGGGGTAGCCCGACGGCAGACCTTAGGGGGGAAGAGGTCGCAGGAACTCTTGGTGAACTAAACCTAAACATACTCAACAGAGGGGAAATTCCGACCTTCGACACAATCCGAGGAGGAAAGCAGTACAGTAGTCACGTGGACATTACTGCTTGTTCCAATGACATCTTGGACATGATAGACGACTGGAGGGTAGACGAAGAACTAACGAGCTCGGACCACAACAGCATCACATTTAAAATTCTCTTGCGAAAATCCAAAAGCATCAAAGTTGAGCGAACCACGAGGAAGTTTAACACCAAAAAAGCAAACTGGTCCAAATTTCATACGAAATTGAGCCAGTTGAAAATAGATGTTAAATTCACAGCAGCTGAGGTTGATAAAATTAGTAGCATAAAAGAAATCGAAACGGCAACAGGCAACCTCACAAAAGCTATAGATCAAGCATGCACGGAATCAATACCAGCTAAAAAGGTTAAAGTCGTACTTACCTTGCCATGGTGGTCCGAGAGAATCGTCGAGATGAAGAAGACTGTCGCTACCCTGAAGCGTAGAATCCGCAGTGCCGCCAAAGTCCGGAAGTCGAAGGTCACAGAAGAGTACCTGAAAAAGAAAGAAGAGTATGAGTTGGAAGAGGCCAAAGCTCAGATCGAGAGTTGGAAGGAATTCTGTGGGAAGCAGGATAGGGAGGGGGTATGGGAGGGGATATACAGGGTGATAGGTAGGACGCAACGTAGAGAAGAGGACCTGCCACTGGAAAGGAACGGGGATGTACTGGATGCGAGGGACTCCGTGAAGTTGCTAGCGGAAATTTTTATCCGGTCGGAATGCGACAACGCTCACCATCAATCCATCCGGATTAAGGCCAATAGCGTGAACTCTGGCGAACAAGATGGCTCTTGCGACCCACCGTTCACGATGGCGGAACTGAAATACTCGATGGAGTCGTTCAATCCGAAGAAGGCGGTAAAGCCGTCAGAACCCGGTGGTTCTGACGGCTTTACCGCCGACATTTGCAGTCACGCTGTGGAGAATGACGCCGACCTCTTCTTAAAGTTCCTTAATAAGTGCTTGGAGCTGCATCACTTCCCCGCGGCCTGGAAAGAGGCAACTGTTGTAATTTTGAGAAAGCCAGGAGAGGAAAAATACTCGACTCCCAAATCATATAGGCCGATCGGACTGTTGCCCATATTGGGGAAGATTTTCGAGAAGATGCTGGTGGCCCGCCTGAAGTTCCATCTGTTACCATCGATGAGTACCCGCCAGTACGGATTCATGCCACAGAGGAGCACCGAAGACTCCCTCTATGATCTTTTGAAGCACGTTCCTATAAAACTAGAACAAAAAAGAATAGTTACACTTGTATCATTGGACATAGAGGGAGCCTTTGACAGTGCCTGGTGGCCAGCGATAATTGTTCGTCTGGCGGAGAAAAAGTGTCCAATTAACCTAAGGCGGGTCATAGACAGCTACCTTAGTGACCGAAAAGTATCAGTCAGGTACGGCGGGGAGGTATTCAGTAAAGGCACGAACAAGGGTTGTGTCCAGGGCTCAATCGGTGGCCCAATCCTATGGAACGTGATACTGGATCCCCTCCTAAAAGCAGTAGAAAAGAAAGGGATTTACGTCCAGGCGTTCGCGGAGGATATTCTCCTGGTTTTCGACGGAGATACCGCGCAAAAGGTGGAAGAATGTGCCTATGTGCAATGGCACCAATTTTTTTGGCGCTGCCAAAGAATTGAAGGACATGTTCCAGAAGGGAAAGAATAATATCGCAAACGAAGCGGCTGAACTTCTAGCTAACGATAGCACAATATGGCACTTCATACCACCACGGATGCCTATATGTGGGAGGCTTGAGTTCAGTCTGCTAAAAGACACCTCTACAGGATAAATAAAGACACCAAACTGACCTACGAGGAGATGTCTACGCTCTTAGCACAAATCGTTCGATTTGCATGACATGTATTAGTAGACAAATAAGTATTGATTAAAAACTAATGTTTTTGGTCCAACAGTAGCAAATAAATCATCAATGAGTAAAGACGTTTGTTATTTTTTCTAAAACACCGTTCCATTGCCGCAAGAAAGTGAACCTTAAGTACATAAACCACTTGCCATTGCTCGTACCTTTGGGTGTAGGCCCTCAGTTGAATACAGGAATACAGGTACAAACTCAAACTCCAAGCATTTATTTCATTTATACCATTACGGCACTTTTGAATGTCAAAAATACAAAAAAAACGTAGCTACAGTCCCAGTCCAAGACAAAACTTGGAGAGGTGGTAGCCTCGTACTAGTCGAATAGTTGAGGGGCGAGTTCACCCCACATGAGTGTACATCACCACTCATGTGCCGATACGAGAGGAGTGGCACACACACACACATCCACATGACTTGATGGAAATATTCACCATGCGCCACAGCACATACGAGGAGGTTTGACGATTTGAAGTGTTTGCTCAAAGAAAATTGTCACGATTGACCAAAATAATTTAAGAAGAAACATTATCTTTGTTTTTGCTTGCCCAAGATTACAAGGTCAAATCAAATCAAATAATTTATTTCTTTGCAAACATGGGTAATTGGTACAGATGTTTTCTTATATAATAATTAGTCCTCCATATTCTACCCTCGCCTAAGTATGCAAAATAATATTCAATTCTAAAATCAAAGAATTGTATTTTAAAGTAAATTGCTATCTTTTTACAGAGTTGCTAGTAAGACTTACTGGTCTTAATACTATTGTATTAATCATTGAAAATGTTTAAAAAATCAAAATAGAATCTCACTTTAGCCATGAAAGATTCAAGAGTTAAGTAAATTCGATAATAAACAAGTTCTTCTAAAGTGAGCTGCACAAACATCACTGGATGAAAATCTGCTTTTATTTCAACCATTGTACTTATTTAAAAAGTGTTGCGAAGACGGAGACCAGTGTTGCCACGAGTGATATTTGTATTGTTTGTAAATAAAGTTTATCATTTTATCGGGCACCAACTTCTGGCCATCACTTCGTCTGCATCTAAGAAATATTATGTCGTATGGGGCTTGGCACATGGAAATAGAGTAGCTTTTCATCAGTGAAGGAAGTCCTGAAATCGGATGAGAAGTATCAGAGATCTCCTACATCCAAACTTACTAACTTTAGTACAGATAGTACAGTTAGATGTTAATTACGTTTCTAAATCTTCTGGAGAAACCATAACGAAAATGTGTATAATTTTTATAGTCTATGGTTATAACATTTTCTTTTATTCTCGTGTCTGATAGGATCAACTGGCAGCTTCACATAAGAGGGACACACCGCACAGCGGTCGCGCTCTACTATTTCTTTGAACAACACTTGCACGACCCTTCAGCTGCGCATGTTGCTGAGCGCGTTCCCGCTGTCACTCACACGTAGGATGCCACGACATTTAATAAACTCTGCCGTATTGTTTAATACCTACTTTTTAATAAACAAGCAACACTTCGTTACACACTCTAATCTCCGTGGGTTTTAAAGAGAGGGGATGGTGGTCGTTGATCAGTTATAAATTGTCTGTTATAAAGGGTTGTAAGAAGACCCTTAACGAAGCCGGAAGGCACTTACTTGTTATCCCCGTCATTGCCATCATTTTATTTGTTTTACACCATACCTGGGAACCTTCTAGTTACGGAGATATTGGGGGTCGATCAAAGTTACAACATTTTCACAAGTTTTTTATTAAATACAAGTTTTTAAGGTTAAAACTTCACTTTAAATACCTTCATGACTCGTTTACTATTTAATACATCCATCAGCACATTGTTTTGAGTGCATTACATTGAGTTTTGGGGTAAAACGTGATTTTACACCAAAAAATAATAATAATAATAAAGCCTCGACCAACATCTTAGGAGGCTCTCGCTTGGCAGCTGGATCAAGGGCTTGATTCAGAAAGCAGTACTTCTGGAATCGGCACGTATTGTTAGGAGGTTCCTCTCTCAAGAGCCCTGACCACCGGCTCACCGGCTCGGACCCTATTCCCAGCGGTGGTGGGCTACTGTTTTTCATATTTTTTATTAGGAAAAATAAAAAAAAATATGTGTTTAAATGAATAAACGAAATAATAATAATAATAACGGCGCTTTTTCCAGGCCCTGCATGGGCCCTATGTAGTCCTATCAGCGTCCGTAACCTGGCTACGTCCCGGGGACCTATTTGGAGAAACCGAAGGTTTTGTCTATGCAATAATAGATTAAGTTATGATGACGAATAACAACCGGAGATTTATTGTGAAGGATGGCACGGTTGACATATGACGGGCATGCCACCGTCCAGGCGAATCAATCCGTCACATTATCTCCGGGTGTTCTCGTCTAGCTAACGGCAACCTTGTAGCCAGGATTATCTATCAGCAACTTGCTCTAAAATAGAACCTTGTGGAATCGGAAGTGCCCTACTATAGGTATGTGCCCGACCCAGTTTTTGATAATGGCAGTATCACATTGTACTGGGATCAATCCATCATCACTGACAGTACTATTGTAGCCAATAAGCCTGATATAGTGGTGGTGGATCGATCAGAGCGGCGCGCAATGATTGTTGACATAACGGTCCCGCATGATGAGAACCTCGTGAAAGCAGAGAAAGATAAACAAATCAAGTATCTTGACTTGGCTCGCGAGGTTGTTGACATGTGGGAAGTGGACTCAGCGATCATTGAGCCGATAGTCGTAACAGCCCATGGCTTAATTGCCAAGAGCCGCGATCAATACCTGAGGAGGCTCTCGTTAGGCAGCTGGATCAAGGGCTTGATCCAGAAAGCGGTACTACTGGACACGGCTCGTATTGTTCATGCACTGGAGCTGCATTAGGGAGGCACTACGGTATCACCGGGTGCCGACCTACCTTCGTCGTGTGGTCGGGGACTACCTGACGGATAGAGCCGTTATCTACCCCGGTCGCAGCGGAGAATGGAACCGGCGAGAGATGTCGTGCGGTGTTCCACAGGGATCGGTTCTAGGGCCTTCCTTGTGGAACATCGGGTGCGATTGGGTGCTGCGCGCCGCTCTCCCTAGCGGCGTCAGCGTGGTCAGCTATGCGGACGACACGCTGGTGCTGGCACAAGGGGGGTCGCACGAGGCGTTGGTCGAAATAATGACACGCGGGGTTGCGATAGTCGTCGAGAGGATCCGGCAACTGGGTCTCGAGGTGTGGCATTGCACAAGTCCGAGGCCATGTGCTTTCATGGGCCTCGGAATGCGCCACCTCCGGGATCCTCACTGACGGTAGGAGGGGTATCCATCGGCGTCGAGTCGACGCTGAAGTACCTGGGACTCGTCCTCGACAGCCGATGGAACTTCGTGGAGCATTTCCGACGTTTGGCCCCCAAACTGGAACGGACCGGGGCTGCCTTCAGGCGGCTCCTGCCCAACCTGGGGGGGCTAAACGCCTCTTGCCGGAAGCTCTACGCGGGAGTCGTGCGGTCCATGGCCATTTACGGGGACCCGGTGTGGGCGCGTTCATTGAAGTGGCAAGCCGCCCACTACCTGAACGCACCCCAAAAGGTGGTAGCCGTAAGGTTGGCCCGTGGGTACCGCACGATCTCCCGTGAGGCGGCGTGCCTCCTTGCCGGATTGCCGCCATGGGATCTGAAGGCGATAGCCCTCGCGTGCCTGCACGAATGGCGTGCGGAGGTGCTATGCCGGGGGGAAACTCCGCTGCCGCAGCAAATTGTCGCGCAGCGGACAGACTTCCGGCGTGATCTCATGGCGACATGGAGAGAGCGACTGTCGCAACCCCGTGCAGGGCACGCCACAATAGTGGCGGTAAGTCCCCTCTTTGAGGAGTGGCTTGAGAGACGCCACGACGTCCTCACCATCCGCCTGACGCAGGTCTTCAGCGGACACGGTTGTTTCGGGAGGTTCCTGCACCGAATCGGGCGGGAGGAAACGCCCGGGTGTTTCCATTGCGAGGATCGACCGGAGGACACGGTGGAGCACACGGTGGAGGTGTGCCCCGCGTGGGCGGAGCACCACCGTGTCCTAGAAGCGGCGATTGGCGGCGGCGACCTGTCGCGTCCGGCCCTGGTGCAAGCCATGGTCCGGAGCGAGACGGGATAGGACACCGTCACCTCCTTCTGCGAAGCAGTAATGTTAGAGAAGGAGGTGGCGGAACGTGAGAGGAAGTGAACCTCACAGCGTCCCGGCCGCCGCGGGAGTCGCCCGGGCGTCCCGTAGGCGCGGGCCTGTGGATGGTGGGCTATGGGCTAGCTCGCCGTCCGTCCGTCTCATGACGACGGCGCGTTCATTTTCCACGCGCGCCTCAAAGAGAGTCAGCAAAAGGAAGGGGTCCGCAAGGACCGATGCCTGCCGCGGTTGCGGGACTGTTCGAAAGAGACTGTGGCCCCGGAACACAAAGGGCGATGAAGGAACATGGGTGGCTTTTAGTCAGTAAAAGTCTGACACTCCCTCCTGCTCCGCCCAGAGCGGTAGAAGTCATTTGATGATTTCCCATCCGAAAAAAAAAAAAAGGGTAAGTAGATTAACAATTGTTTTTAATAAAGAGATTAAGGTTCCTCTCTCTGGAGCCCTGACCGCCGGCCGGTAGCTTGGACCCTTTTCCCGGTACCGGTGGGCTACAATTTTTTATATTTCAAATGTTTTTTATTTAATTAATTTTTAAAATTGTAACGAATTTGTTTAAAAATTAATAAAGGAAATAATAATAGAAATGACGACTCGGTGGAGTAATAATATCGTGCTACTGAAATGTTCCGAAAAAGAAAGAAATTAGTTGTCCCTGGATATAAATAAATGTTGTTGCTTGCTTGGAGTCTCTCTGAGGGATGGAATCTGGAACGAGGATATTATAGACGACAGAGAACCAACGCTGTCGACATGCACAATGGACTGGCCATATTAGCCGTAGAACAGATGATCGTAGGCATGTTCTTGAGTGCAGACCGCGAAATAGCTAGCGCAAGGTGGGACGCCCTTAGGTGGGGCTCAGTGGAACGACGATCTCCACAGGGTGGCTGGTAGCAGCTGAACGAGGGTTGCCGAGAACTGAGCTAAGCTACTATTAGAGAAGCCTATGTCCAGCAGTGGACTGCTGTAGGCTGATGATGATAATCACTTTCCTCTCCCGGGGATCGGATCCAGAGGAAGCCCCAGCAGTTATGGGCATATGCGAACGCCTCGGCTAGCAAAGCAGTCAAGATAAAATAAAGACTGTCAGAGGTTACACGAGATCTCGTACGCGTAAGTCGTGCGAGAGTGGAACTTCGGTTCATGGCACTCGTTTACGCTCGGTGGGCTGTTTTAACGACTGCCCGCGCAAACCGCTTTGCGTAGACTCCACTTATTTTCTATAAAAGAAACATTTGGTTGTAATTACACCCACATATTGCACCTCTAGCTCAATATTTTCATTCCTCTTCATATTATTTTAAAATTATTTCTTCTCAGTTTTTAGTAAAATTAAATGTTGGAATCACATTTAAAAGAAGAAACTGACTAACTGACTGACTCACATATCAACGTACAGCCCAAACCGCTGGGTCTACAGACTCCAAATTTAGCAAGTAGGTTCCTTAATTATGTGGTTTAGGGGTGCATTAAGTAAGGATTTCTCAAAATTCACCCCCTAGGGGGATTAAACGGGGCTCCAAAGTTTGTATGGGGAAACAATTTTAGTTAGACTATTTTATTCGAGACTTCTAATAATAAATAAGAAGAAACGGGTTTCAGGTTTTTTCAGAATTCAACACCTAAGAGAGGAAAATGGGGTGACAAAGTCTGAAAATCAACATGGTTATTGTTTGTATGGTGTATCGGGTCGGGTGTATTATAAAAACAACGATTTTAAGATTTAATGTGGTGGACATGACCCCTGTTGGCGTGCGATGGGGTTGAAATGTCTAAAAATCAATATGGGTGTCGATTCCGAGATTATCAGAGGTGCTGATTACGAATATGGCATTTATTTTAAGATCCAGAAGATGGCGGATTTGACTTCTATACAGGGTTATTGTTGATTTGTGATGATTGTGATAACGATGATAATGATTGTGATTACGATGATGGTGATTGTGATAGTGATGGTGATGGTGATTGTGATAGTGATTGTTATTGTGATTGTGATAGTGATAGTGATAGTGATTGTGATGGTGATTGTGATAGTAATTGTGATGGTGATAGTGATGGTGATTGTGATAGTGATTGTCATAGTAATTGTGATGGTGATAGTGACGGTGATAGTGATAGAGATAGTGAAAGTGATAATGATAGTGATAGTGATGGTGACTGTGATAATGATGGTGATTGTGATAGTGATGATGATTGTGATAATGATAGTGATGGTGATTGTGATAATGATGGTGATTGTGATAGTGATGATGATTGTGATAATGATAGTGATGGTGAATTTGGCTCATAGATAGTTTTTAATCTGGATTAACATGTAGAATACTATTTATCCCTTTAGTATAATCCCGTGGGACATTTACCGGACTTCACGCGGGCGAAGCCGCGGGCAACGGTTAGTATTAGGGGCCCTTTTCTAAAATTTACGTTTCTAGATCGAGTTTTTTCCCGAGAAATCACCATATTTAAATTCGGAAAAAAATATATAGTACAGATACATGTTTGATTTAGTGAATTTTGTGGGTAAAAATACAATATATAACATTTTGCTCGATAAAAAAATCAGAAGTAACGTCGATGTTGAAAGTATTTTAAAGTTGTATGAGACTTGGGGGAACGCAATTTTTATGAAAATTTAACATTTCATTTACTAATCGGGTTTGTCACTGATATTATTGAATAGATTTATAATATGGCATTTTTTTTTTATATTAAATAAATACGTGAAAAATAACTCGCACGCGGCGCGCTCACTCACCGCGCCAGTGTCCTGCCGGACGTCATCGAGGATGGACCTATGCAATTTTTGCTCGCAACCACAATAATATCGTCGCCGCGCGCGTAGTAGTAGGTACCTACATACTTTATTGTCCTTCTCTACACAGACTAGCGAAGTCAGTATGACTAATATCTTCGCTAATTGTGAACCGATTTCGATGATTATTTTTTGTTTGGAAGAAAATTACTTCGCTTCCCTTTGGTCTTGATCTTCGGAGATATGCAATGGAACTCTTAAATTATAGACAGCAAATCGCTTGGATTTTTATTGTTTTCACAACATCACGCCTGTATGCTCTGAAGGGGTTAGCAGAATTGTCTACAGTACACCCACATTTCGACAGTTAGGTATGTTAGGTTTCATTTTATTGGGGATAAGCCTATTACCATGACATGTATTGTTAACAATATAAAATTAATGACTGCCTCGTTGGTGTAGTGGTGGCGACTACTGCGTATGAGGTCCTAGTTTCGATTCCCAGGTCGGGCAAAGTGTTATTGGGTTTTTCCATCAGGAATTTCTCAGTAGCAGCCTCGGAGTCTGGATCTGCACCCGCGCTCGCCCCGTATTAAGTACATGGGACTAAAACATAACTGGTGAAATGTGGATGTAGGTACAGATTATTGTGTACACCTCAGCCCATTTCTTCGGGGATTACAGGCGTGATGTTACGTTATGATATAATATATGTATAGCTAATATTTGTATCGGATATTACAGCTAAAATGGAAAAACAAAAAACTTTTTTGCAAAAATAAAACACAATAAAGTGATAACGTCACTTTGTTGTGTTTTTGAAGACGATTTAATTTTGTTGAAAAATAGTTTTTAATGTTTTTATTGCGACGTATTAAAGCAAAACAAACATTTTATTAATTAGCTGATAACTACCGTTCTTACAGTAGGTACCTACGTGAACCTTTATTTGGGGTCACTAAAAAGAAAGAAAGAAAGAATGAAAACGTGTTTATTTTGCTTTAGCCGTAAGTGCACACAGCAAAATAAGAATATAATAAACAACGAGAAACTTAAAACTACTATACATAATAAAAAATAAAAACTTGAAAAAACTAAACAGAAAAAAATAAGAAAAATAATATTGCGTGTCTCACGGCTGCGCCAAATAGGTCCAGTTCAGCAAATTGCCGAGCAGCTAGTGCCCGACGCTGGTTTTCAACTGGACCTGAGATGGTGATGTCACGGGCATAAAACAGTTTTGTGGTGTTCTAATTATATATATATTTGTATTTAAGATGAATAGATACTTAAATAGAATAAAAGTGTGTAAAATAATAACAAATAAACTACACTAGTACCTACTACTTTAATTAGTAAGACTTCTGCATTGATATGATTCTTAAAAATGAGCTAAGGCGATGAAGGAACATGGATGGGTTTTAGTCAGTAAAAGTCTGACACTCCCTCCTGCTCCGCCGAGAGCTGGAGGAGTCATTTGATGATTTCCCATCCGAAAAAAATAAATAAAGGGATCGCGGGCCTGTGGACGGTGAGCTATGGGCTAGCTCGCCGTCCGTCCGTCTCATGACGACAGGCCGTGTCGACGGCGCAGGAGTGTTCCACGCGCGCCTCAAAGAGAGTCAGCAATGGGAAGGAGTCCGCAAGGGCCGATGCCTGCCGGGGTTGCAGGACTGTTCGAAAGAGATAACGTGGCCCCGGAACATAAAGGGCGATGAAGGAACATGGATGGGTTTTAGTCAGTAGAAGTCTGACACTCCCTCCTGCTCCGCCCAGAGCTGGAGGAGTCATTTGATGATTTAACATCCGAAAAAAAAAAAAGTTGTCAAAGGGATTAGCTATAGCTAATCCCACCTTTTTTTATACTGAATACATGCATACAGAATCTTGGAACAAATTCAGTTTTTTAACCAAACAAGTAAAACTATAGTTATTCAGTTGGTGCCATCCCATGTTGGACTTCTAGGTAACGAGGAGGCTGACAGACTAGTCAAATATGCCATTCTGTCAGGAACAAAAACACGGGATATATTACCAAGCTATTCGGAAATCTTGTGTAAATATAGAAAAATAAACAATCTGGTATAAAAGTATGCAATGTGAGCCTCCCCCATATAGTAGTTTTTTTAAATAACCGGGTCGAAACAAAAAAAAAATCGAGGCCAAATTGTTGCTGCACATCGATTGCGGTCAGGACATATTCCACTAAACAACTTTGCTTATCTTATGCGAAAGTCTGACTCTCCAAACTGTGAAGTGTGTGGCAAGATAGAGGATGCACATCATGTGGTGGTGGAATGTGTCCGATATACTTATAAGAAGAGTAACGCGTTATCAATGCGATGAAATTGTCAGTAATGGATGTTGGAGTGTTCCATGGTATTTTAGCTAAGCCTACCTATAGAGGTATATGCTATAGAGCAGCAAAAATTTTATATACTTTTTTATTACTTATTTTGGGGTTTTTATATAAGCTAAATTAGCTTAGGAAGTAATTTCATCATTGTAAAAGTACGATGGGATTGACATCGTACTTTTACTACTAGAGGTATCAGAAAAAGTAGGGAAAGACTATTTGAGCTCTATGGCCTTAAGCCTTATATAAACACTGGAACTTTTAACAAGTATGTTGCTAAGAAATCAAAAATTTTTAGAAATACATGCAAGGTTGTTAAAGCCCTGCACATTAGCAACAAGATCGAAAACAGCAGAAAACAAAATAAAGACAGTTTGGAAAGTCATAAATAATGAGACTAACAGGAAGAAAATACGTAACACTAGCTACGTGGCTGTGGCAAGTGGTAGCTATGTGGCATAGCATGTGGTCCTAAAAGCTCTAAACTGGAAGTAGCTCAAGAATTTGTAGATTTCTTTACCGATATACCATTAAAAACGACGGAAGCTCTTAATTCCTCACCTGAAGTCTCAATTGGTTTATTAAAGGCGAATGTATCTGGCTGCACGGTTGAATTTAAATTTAAACACATAAACCCTATGATAGTTATTAAAGCTTTCCGGCAAATTAAAATCAAAGTGACCGAAGATCTATGGGGAATGTCTATCAAAGTTTGTACATCCATACTTGAGACTATAGCTCCATACTTAGCTTTAATTTTTAATTTGTGTGTAGACCAAGGAGTTTTCCCTGATCTAATGAAATACAGTAAAGTCATACCTCTTTTCAAATCCGGGGACAGTAAAGATACTAATAATTATAGACCTGTATCCGTGTTACCAGTTTTTAGCAAGGTGTTTGAAAAAGTAATGCTTAATCATTTTTATAGCAACAAAATTTTACACGATCAACATTATGGTTTCACCAAGAGACGTTGTACGACTGACGACTGTGTAACCTTATTAAAGCAAATATTTACTGCGTGGGAAGAGTCTCAAAATGCCATAGGAATATTTTGTGACCTTTCCAAAGCATTTGATTGCATTACGGATTAGGTCAACTTGCACTTAGTTTGGTAAAATCATATTTGAATGATTAGTGAGTTATTTGAGTGATAGACAACAACGTGTTCAAATAGATGGTGTTAATTCACAGGGTTTAAAAGTAAAAATGGGGGTTCCGCAAGGTTCAATATTGGGTCCTTTCCTCTTTCTCGTGTATATAAATGATCTACCTTATT
This sequence comes from Xestia sexstrigata, assembly GCA_941918905.2. NCBI lineage: Eukaryota > Metazoa > Arthropoda > Insecta > Lepidoptera > Noctuidae > Xestia > Xestia sexstrigata. The sequence continues at coordinate 14,189,198 of OW799226.2, read as the reverse complement.
TATTGAAAAACCAACCTCAAAATATGGTGTTGTTTGCTGATGACACTTCCCTAATTTTTAAGATAAATAGACGGGCCCAAAATCTAGATGACGTGAATAATGCCCTACTTCAGGTCCATAATTGGTTCACATCATACAATTTAGTATAAAATGAAAAAAAAACCTAAATGCTAAAGATTTGCTTTACCCAATGTTAAAAGTAGTGATTGTGAAATAATATTGAATAAAGAGAAACTTGAATTCGTAGATAAAACGGTTTTCCTAGGGATTACGCTTGATTCAAGCCTACAATGGGGTTCTCATTTAACATGCCTTGCGGCGCGGCTGAGTTCAGCAGCATATGCTATTAGAAAAATTCGTCAATTTACTGATGTAGATACCGCTAGACTGGTCTATGTTAGTTACTTTCATAGTATAATGTCTCATGGCATTTTGCTATGGGGACGGGCTGCAGATATTGAGTTTATATTTATTCTGCAAGAAAGAGCCATCAGAGCCATATATAATCTTCGTAATGAGGCGTGATTCTCTAAGGGAACTGTTTAAGGACATTGTCAGTACATCTACGAAAACATAATGTACGTCAGAAAAAATCTGCATCTTTTTAATAAAAGAGGTGACAGACATAATTACAGTACTAGAAATAGGGACCAACTAGTTCAGCCAGGCTTCAGACTCGCTAAAGTAGACTCATCTTTCATGGGGTACTGTTTGAGATGCTATAATAAAATTCCACTAAGTATTCTTGAACTGAATGAGACGAAATTTAAAACATGCATCAAACGCACACTATGTAAGCAAGCTTATTACAAGTTGGGCATAATCACCCAACTTGTAATAAACTTGCTTACATGCGTTTGATGCTGATGATAAAAATGCGTGGCTCAATGCTGGTCCTGCTCCACATGGACAGGGGCGCATAAATTGATTGCATTAAATATAATTGTTGGAGCTGCTGAAGATTGTACAACTGTCTTTGCATTGTATAGATTCAATCTCTAGTATTATATAATCGCATGGCCCATATTGTGTGAGTATTATGTACTAGAAAGCTATCATTCACTTAAATCCTACGTCTTTTCTTGACTTGAATGTGCCTTGGCGGTTTGGAGTATGTCATGCTCACTCTAATGTCTCGCTGATGGTGGCGCGTGTGTCGGGTCATTCAGTTCCCTTCAAAATGGTTGAGTTGAATGGTGCTGATCCATGCGTCATGTTCGTGAACAGCGCTGTCAGTTGTGACTGGTCATCTCTTAGTTGCCATGGCTTATTTGAATGTTTATTTTTGAATTGTATTTTTTGTTTTTACTATGGACACTTTTAACGTGCACATCTTGCTACATTGTTCTCACATAATATACCATCTCAACATGAATGATGTTACCAAGATTTTGTAACAATATTTTGATTTAAAAGAGCGTCCATGGAGTTTCTTGCCCGTTCTTCTCCATAGAGATCTACGCTAGGGAATGGGCAACTACAGTACTTTAACAGTTTTTATGTCTTGTGACTGGGACTGTAGTTGCATTTAATTTTCATCTTTGTTTCGACAGTTGAAAAGTGCCTGTAACTGGCCTACTTGAAATAAATGCTTTGATTTTGATAATTTTTTTGATTTCCTCGCAATTGTGAACAACAATCTCTTAGATTAAGAAGATTAAGAAAGAGCTGAAATAAAATATTACCTATTACTCATAATTTCATAATTTTCAATGTTTAATTTTGGTTTATATAATTTAAATAATTTTTATTAATATGTTACCTCAAAAATTGTATTTTATTGATAATTATGATTGTTTACTGATTAACAGTATCTTATCTTACATTTTATAAAATTAATTAACACGCTCTCAGAATTCATCGAAGAAGTTTTTGACAAAATAATACAGGCCGTTTTTAAATACAGGCAACTCACATTTTTAGGAAAGAATGAAAATAAAACAAATGAAGTGGAAAAAAAGCTGGAATTTGGTTTTGAAATGGTTTCCTGACACATTATATCTGACTTCCAGGCAGTTTATATCTGACTACTGATGAAGAAGCATCACGAAGCTATCTGGTCTCTGAAGAACCAACGCCGTGGCGTAAAGTCCGCTAAGAGTTCCTATTGAGAGCCCTCTCCGTTGCGAGTGTGAGAGAGCGGAGTGAACAGTGATAGGGTCTCTGACATGCTAACGTGACCCTACACTCTCCAGGAGCCCTACTATAGTTGGTGCCAGTTAAGATGAGAATAGCGGTCATTGACCCACCTACATTTATTAAACTTCTTAACTTTGAAAACCAAAAATAAGCCTGTTCAAGTCTGGAATCGTCATCTATCGTGATATTCAACATTTTTTGTAATGAAAAACGATAGATGGTTTATTTGTTTTGGTTCGTACGAAGAGATATTAGGGAAAGGGCAATGACCGCTATTCTCATCTTAACTGGCACCAACTATAGCACTGGAGCCACTTCGTACTACCCTCTCTAACGGACTCGCCCGTGATCTCTTACCTAAACTCTAGGCTGCAGAAATGATCTGACCTAGTAGCTGTTCTTCTCGCCTTTCTGCAGAGCTGATCTACCTTGGACCCTGACTCTGGAAGTTTACCTTGGCTTGACGCTTTTCCAAGTACCTACTGGGCACTACCACTACCTGGGCACACTCTACCTACGAGGAATGAAAACTGTTTAGACCATTTTATGTTGGAAATAAAAAAACAAAAAACCTCATCGTCCATCGCTATCTTACACACTAGTATTACAGATCACTACACTACACTTCTACCCCTATCTAAATTAAAAAATACCCCATTAGCTTACAAAACTAGATCCACTTTGGATTTCGAGCTAGCACTTAAGTACATACAAGAAAGTAATCTAGCAGATTTACTTTTTTGTAATGATCTTGAAACTAACCTACTAGTATACAAACTAACGGAGTCCATCAATAAAAATACTATTATCACTAAAATTCCCAACAGTAAGCGCATTATAAAACCATGGATAACCCCAGGAATTTTACGTTGTATTAAGAATCGAAATAAGCTACAAAAAGATAATAAAAGAGATTCACACAACGACATATTAAAAATAACATACATTAGATATAGAAATCACTGTAACAATCTAATCAAAAAATTAAAAAGAAAATATGAAAGAGAATTAATTACAAAATCAGTTACTAATAATAAATTACTTTGGAAAAACATTAAAACTATAACTTTCACAAATAAACCTAGCAATTACAATACAGACTTACTTAATATAAAATCAACTCCTCAAGAATCAGTTAATTACATTAATGAATATTTCGCAAACATTGTCATCATCAATCATCATCATCATCAACATTGGTAAGAACCTTGCTCGAAAAATCCAGCCAACTCTAACCTATGATCAAAATGACCCACACCGTTTACAACGAACTCAACCCAACTCCTTCGTAATGTTAGACACTGACGATGTTGAAGTGAATCATATCCTAATGAGTCTTAAATCTGACAGTGCGTCTGGTTGGGATAATGTTTCTACTGCATTTCTAAAATATATAAGAAAGGAGGTTGTTCCTATAATTACACACCTTGCTAATCTTTGCTTTAGTGAGGGCGTCGTCCCGACTTCTTTGAAACTAGCCATTATTACGCCTGTGCACAAGGGTGGGGACAGCGACGATGTCTCCAACTTCAGGCCCATATCTGTATTACCCTCTATATCAAACATTTTAGAAAAACTCATGAATATAAGGCTCTTAACATACGTGAAAGATTTCAACGTACTATCTGAGTCACAATTTGGCTTTCGTAGAGAGATTTCCACTGAGGATGCAGTTACTGCACTAAGTAATCATTTAACTGAACAGCTTGTTATAGGTAAAAAATGTATAACTGCATTCTTAGATCTAAAAAAAGCCTTTGACACCGTCTCTGTCCCAATCCTTGTAAGAAAGCTGGAATGTATCGGAATTCATGGAACGCCTCTTAGCCTCTTCAAGGATTATCTCAGAAACAGGAAACACAGAGTTAGAGTGGGTCAGTACACTAGTGAAGACGCATACACATCATATGGCGTCCCTCAGGAAAGCGTATTGGGACCTACATTGTTCCTTATCTACGTTAATAAACTCTGTAACATTAATATTGCAAACGCACAAGTATTCTGTTACGCGGATGATACTGCTGTAGTCTTCACCGGGGATACTTGGCAGAATGTTAGGCTTAGTGCTGAGACAGGCTTGGCAAGAATCGCCAAGTGGTTAACAATTAATTTGTTTACATTGAACATAACAAAAACAAATTACATTTGCTTCAGTGTCGGCCAACGTACACAACCAGTGAAAGATTTTAATGTAAGAATTCATAATTGTAATAACGGCAATCGCAAAAGTTGTGACTGCTCAAAAATCAATAAAGTACCTCATATTAAGTACCTAGGCGTTATTTTGGATCAGACACTATCATGGTACCCGCACATTGAGCAGGTTGCCAATAGAATCAGGAAATTAAGCTGGATATTCAGGACTCTTAGATACGTCGTTCCAAGGACTGCCGGTAATCATTTAGGCCATCAAAAAGATTTCCTTAAAATGATTTAAGTTGCGCTAGTCCAGTCAGTACTGTCCTATTGCATCCCTGTCTGGGGTGGTGCAGCCAAAACAAAATTTCTAACGCTAGAAAGGGCACAACGCGCTCTTATCAAGTGCATGTATTTAAAAAAAAAAACAATATCCTACTGAAGACCTATTTCGACTTAGTAATTTGCTCTCAGTCAGGAAACTTTCTATAACACAAATTACATTAAAAAAACATAAGTCTCTTTCCTATGATGATAGTATGCCAGCTATCAAAAAGAAGGAAAGACATGATATTAAATGTCTCTAGAACAAGGACTTTATTTGCCAGTATGCAATTTAGCAAACGATCTGCAGCGCTATATAATAAAATCAATAAATACATTTACATTTATCCCAAAAACTACTATGAAAGTAAAAAAATAATAATGGAATGGATACAAACGCTGAATGAAATGATACCGAAACACTTCTGAAACCTTGACACATACACATAGGTACACACACTCATGCTCACTCTCTCTCTCACTCACATATACTCACCCACAAACTTACACCCACTCATACACACATTTGATTTAATGTCAGTTAACCTTAACCTTAATCCTAATTTAAGTAGTCTTAGTATAATAATAATACGCTGTGCTTTTTGTATAATACGACCTGCTATGGAAGAGCGGGACTCTCCTAACACAGGCACTATCTGCCTAAAAGGAGGATCAAATCACAAAATTTTGTTAAAACCTAAACTTGTTCTACCAATAAACTATTTTTTTTTTTTTATATGTACTGTATTTCAAAACTTCCTCTTACATTACCTTCTGTAGAGCGTGAGATAGGTAAGTCCGTGTTTTGTACATAGCACTGTATTTTCTACCCCATTATAATCTCTTTATTAAAAACAATTGTTAATCTACTTGCCCTCTTTTACTTGTTAAGGATAAATAATGCGACAGCACTTAGTCTTTTAGTACTATAATACCCATAACCAGAATCGTTTATTTCACAATGATGCATTGACGGCATTCGATAAGAAACATAGAATATTCTATCAAAAACATTTTCAGGTAAAATGTTGCCAAGACGAGACCATATGATTCGCACTGTCAAAAAGTTATCAGGTTTGTCTGATCTGTAGCTTGGCCATTTCGCTACATTCACATGGGCGTAAGGTGAAAAATGTATCCACTATTTATTATTTTTCTGTTATACAATAGTTCTTGTAGTAACGAAACGGCCAAGCCACATATTTTGACATAAGGTGTAGAGTTTGAGAGGTTAGACCTTGTAGAGTTAGGGCGTGTAGAGTTAGTAGAAGCTTGGCTTTACATGAGATCTGATGATCAATTTCTAGACCTCTAGCGTCAAAATTGTGGAAGTCTCATACAAACTTCCACCTCCTAGTTTAAGGGGTTGGGGGATAAAAGTTACAGGTTTTATAATTTTTTTTTTGGGTGTGTACTAATAATAGCTTACATACCAAATTTCAGCTTTCTAGGACATTAGGAAATACCCTAAGAATTTTGATGATCATCAGTCAGTGACGAAATCAGAGTTTTTTAGATATCAATAAAACACAAGGGCTATGCAATTAAAACTTTATATGTTTAGTAAGTTCGCTTTTGACAACATATCCAGAGAATTTTGTTTATCTGTTATATACCAAAACAAATTTTAAGAATTCAAAAAATTACGAAGCGCTTTGAGAATAGTTAGGTAGCGCCCTTGCGCTTCGCTAGGCTCGTTTTGGCGGGGCACTACCGTGCTCCCGGAAACATTTCTTTAAACGTACAGGCTGGATGGCACAATCTCGTACAAACGGATAACTGTTTGTGCATCAGTGACTCTCGCCCTGTGTCATTTTTACAAAGTCCGACAAAGCCACTTGGTTATTGTTAATTTTTAAATAATGGATTTGGTACTCGAAAATAATTTCAAAGTCTTTGCAGTAAAATTCCTAGAACGTACATAATTATACTTTTTATGTAAAAATAACTTTAGTTTCAGAAGCCGGCGAAAATAACACCAAATCAATCAAACAAAGGTCAAGCTTCGGAAGTCGGTGACCTTTGTTTGATTGAAAGCTTGAACTTTGTTCATTCATTCATTCATTTATTTCATAACAATGTTTACATTGTGTTGAAAGTTCAATAAAAACTAACTCAACACGGATTTTAATGTTTATAATTCAAAAATAAAATAATACAAGCAAAATCAAACAAAAAGTTATTGAAAAGTAAATCCAAATAAATCATTTCAATAAAAATAAATCAGGTTAACGAAAAAACATCAAGTGTATAATAACATTTTTCTTGCAAAAATGACTTCAGGTGGTGCTTAAACTGATTTATATTATAAATTGGCTTTAATTCTCCCGGTAGTTTATTATAGTACATTTTGGTACAAGTGTGTAATGTTGGTGATTACCGCTGAGGCGCGATTGAGACCCGAGCCGTCAGGCGAGGGTCTTAAGAGAGCCGAGGACGGTAATCATCAATACACACGTGTGTCATACGACGTTTTTCAACACACTTGTGAAGAAAATAATACAAAAAAAAAACATTTAGATAATAGATATTAATTATTCATAAATAACTATAATTTCAACAGTGAAAACGAGTAATGAAAAGTTTTTCGCAATGGCGGGAAAATTTAATCAGTTTTCCTATGCGCGCGCATCTAACAATGACGATCGGCCATAGACTAAAATAATGAGGTTTGTTTTTTTGGCTTTTCGCGGATAGCGAATCCCCGTACAAAATGGGGAATTCAAAGTTTTCATTATTACAGAGAAAACAAAAGTTACATTTCAGTGAAATGAGCAAGCAATAGGTACATTAATTTATTTGTACTATTGAACACGATTTTAGATAGAAACTTTTGTAGGAACAAAGCAACAAGCACCTCAACCAAAAAAAAAAACCCTATAACTCACTTGTGAATAATAGTAATGAAAAAGTCACAGTTTGATTATAAGTGTCATTATGTGCCTAATTACGGTGAAATTAGAGTCATTAAATTTTATGAGCAAGTGTGTTGAAAAATAGTTTTATCTACACCCATGCTATAAATCCTCTATAAAAGTACACACATCAACACGGTCTAGGGATATTTTTAAAAAAGCGAATTACTATCAATGTGTTAATTATTTATATGACATGTATATATTTAAAAGATACGTTATTTAATATTCTACCATTTTTTAATATTGGTTAAGGTATAGATTAAAATTTCAGGATTTTATGGAAAAAAAAATGAAGCATAGACGGAAACCGTATATGAATGAACTTTTAATTTGTGAGTAAAAACTGAAAAAAAATAGAAAAATCATTTAATTTGTGTTTATAAACTTGAAGTTAGTAGTCTGAGAAAGCGCCCATGATGTTCATAACACATCGGCAACGATTCGGCATGCTCAGAACAAGGTTGTCAATGTCTTGCTGCGGAATATTGTCCCATGTCCTTCTGAGGTGCGCAAAAAGTTGATCTTCTGTAGCCAGATTTTCAGGAACTTCCTTCAGAGCTCTTCTTTGCAGCATATCCCACGCATGCTCAATGGGATTTAGATCTGGCGATTGAGCAGGCCAGTCTAAGGCCCTAACATTATGTGTATGTAACCAAGCTGCTACCGTTCTCGCCGTGTGTGCCCGGGCATTGTCGTGCATGAGCAGGAAATCTTGCCCCATTTGTGTTCTGTGGGGCAAGATTACGGGCCCCAGCACCTGTTGGACGTATCGTTCTGCCGTCATATTGCCTCGCACCCAAACGAGATCCGTCCGTCCTCCAAGACGAATTCCTGCCCAAACCATAATTGTTCCTCCTTGGTATGGGTGAACTTCCTGAGGGTTCTGGAGACGGCTCCATCGTCCAGGAACTCGCCAAACACGCGTCCTTCGTGAATCTGGATGGAAGCCGAACCTGGATTCATCCGTGAACAGCACATTGGACCATTGGTCACGGCCCCAGTCCACGTGGTTCCGAACCCATTCTAATCGTCGTCCACGATTGCCTCTCCGTAAAGGTGGGACCCGGAGTGGTCTACGAGAGCGTAGATTGCTTTCATGCAGTCGCCTTCTTACAGTTTGGTCACTCACAAGCACTTGGTGTTCCACTCGCAGCCTTTGGACCAATTGAGTCGCCGTTGCATTTGGTTGTGCTCGCGCAGTAATTTGCAAAAATCGGTCTTGTCTGGGGGTAGTGATGCTACTTGGCCCCCGGTGCCTCTCCGCTACTTCACCTGTGGCACGATAGCGTGTCCACAATCTTGAAATTACATTTTGATGGGTCCCTATGGCCTCAGCAACATTATAATAATAATAATAATAAGTCTTTATTAGGATAATACAAGTTTGACACATATTAAAGTACACAACAGTCACAAGGGTACAGAAAAATTAGCAAACAGAAGTTGTGTGCAAGAGATGAGTAACAGTACAGTCAATACAAAATTTGAGCCCTGACTCCTAAACTAGGAAGATCCTGTATCTTAGGAGGCAGTGTCTTCGCATAAATAGTGGACGAGCAATTTATGAGCGTACTAGCATAATCTCGTAAAACAAACAGTATTTATATGACTGAAAGGTAAAAAAAAGACATATCTATAGAAATATATTTAGTATTTTTATATAAGTAAGCAATAATATGTGTGAATAGTATGTGTGAAGTGTATTTGTATGGGGAGTCATGTCATGTGCAGGTGTTGTGTGTGTATGTATGTGTAAGGAAGAGGGGTCAAAATCAAAATCAAAATCAAAGCATTTATTTCAAGTAGGCCAGTTACAGGCACTTTTGAATTGTCGAAACAAAGTTAAATGTAGCTACAGTCCCAGTCACAAGACATAAAAACTGTGAAAGTACTGTAGTTGCCCATTCCCTAGCGTAGATCTCTATGGAGAAGAACGGGCAAGAAACTCCATGGACACTCTTTTAAATCAAAATATTGTTACAAAATCTTGGTTACATCATTCATGTTGAGATGGTATATTATTGTGGGTGTGTGGTGTGGTGAGGTGTGATGTGATGTGATGTGGCGTAGTTTGATGGGGTTTGGTGTGCTGTGAGGGTGTGTGAGGTGTGTTGAGTGAGTGGAATTAGTTCGAGGAGAGTCCTTCTTTGTGATGTGATAGGTAGCATTGGTTTAGGAGAACCAGGCAAGTAGACTTTCAGTTGCCTCGTAGTCTTGATCTTTTATCCACTCCTCAATTTTAGCTTTAACCCTCTAAGTATCCAAGTGAATTATGTTTATTTTTTTATGTATTATTGTGTATAGGTGTGAGCTTAGAACATAATGCTGGCGTCTAGCGAAAGCGGTTTTATGCGTAACCGTAAGAATAAGAGGTTTTTTCTTGCGACATTACGCTGAACAGATCCAGCTTCCAGCATTCCCACAGCTCGTAACATCTCCGCCCTCGTCAAATGTGGGCGTTGCATGGCTACAATACCTCAATTTTAACTTTATCTTTCGTTTAAAAATGAAAAAAAACTGTAACTAAACGTAATTCGTATTGTTTTCTAAATTTCGCACAAATGAAAATTCCCTCTCCTATACATCAAGACATTTTTATGCCACCGAAACAAAAGAATTTTCAAAAATTTGAATTTGGAATTAGTCTGAGATAAATTACAAACAAATCGGTGTATAAAAGATTCCAATGCGGCCAGTACTTTTCGAGTTATTTAATTGAGTATGAAATATCCCTAGACCGTGTTGATGTGTGTATCTGAAACAGTTACCTTATTGCCAACATTAAAACAGCCAGTGTCATAATAACCATTATAACATCCAAACTGGTGTTATAATGTTGTACTACATTTCATTATGCAACTCGTTTTACAAAAAGAACATTGTCATGCACGTGCGATTCACTACCACAGCGCCGTAATTTAAAAAAAAAACATAAGTTAATTCGAATTCACGTCTTATCCCGCCATTTTTGTTCGATATTAGAATTGCATTCAGTACTTTGTTGTTTACAAAAATGAGTTAGACAAGCTTTGTGCATTTTAATAATTGTACAATCCAAAATGTAAATAATTATAAGTATTACTACCTATGCATAGTTTGTTTGTATTAAATACTCAGCAATTAAACTTTCTATGAATCTACATAGACTTCTTGCAACACTACAACACCCTATGGTTTCAGAACCTTTTATGGAGGATTAATATCATGGATGTAGATAAAGTCTTGTATGCACACTGATGTGATACTACATATTATCACTTAAACCCACATTCGTGTTTTAATACCCCTTATTATACAACAATTGCATAAATAACTATTATTGATTGATAACATGCAGCATGACTCACTACTTTTAAATGCGGTTGTATTTTATATTGTAAGTCCTTACAACCGTAACCGTAGCTTCTCGCTTATTTCTGTCCTCAAGTGTCTCATAATCCCGTAGCTTTTTATAAGGTCTGTTAGTGGGTGTGATCAAAGTAATAAAAAACTAAATTTCACTGTATTAATTAAGTTAATTTATTCGTGGGAAGGCGAGCTAGACATTTTGGTGGTAAATTGTAAAATTGACGACCTTTTGACAGTAGCAAACATGACCGTTCTACAATGCTGGCCACAGATAGCATAGATAAAATGTATGTCCGTAACATAAGTTGGGCCGGCCTAAAATCCCTTTATCTTAAACCTAAGTACTTAATATTTAAATAAATGCTAATTTTTAAACTAATTTTAGAAACTAAAAGTTTACTAATTAAACTTATATAAATAATATTTTTGCATAATATAGTTAGCTAGAGCAACTGATGACTAATCATCAATGGGCAAAAGAGACACTTTGGAGACCGCTCTGGTGTGAAATTTGCCATCAGCTGTTCTGACTTCAATTACACGAACTTTTGCATCTAATCCTGCAAATACTTTTGAAATTCTACCTCTAGGCCATTGGAAAGGTGGTGTGTTTGGATTACGCAGTAGCACCAACATACCTTCTTTTAGATTAGGGTATTCCTTTTGTCATTTAGTGCGCTTGTTTAATAATGACAAATATTCATTTGACCACGCCTTCCAGAAATGCTGTCGTACTTGCTCACAACACCTCCATAGTCGAAGTCTATTAGCAGGAATATTTGTTAATTCTTGTTCTGGATAAGAGGTTGTCGCGCAACCAATGAGAAAATGCCCCGGTGTTAAGTAGGAGTAGTCAGAGGTATCAAGAGACAAAGGGACGAGTGGTCTTGAATTAAGTATAGACTCTATCTGGCATAGAACTGTATGATATTGCTCGTAGGTAAATATTTTAGACCCAGTGACTCTTTTTAAGTGGTATTTTGCTGACTTAACCGCTGACTCCCACAGACCACCATGGTTGGGACTGTAAGCTGGAATGAATTTGAACTGTATACCCTTTGATGCTGCAAAATCCTGAACCTTTTCTTGAAAATTTGAATGATTATGTAATTGGTAGAGTTCGCGCAATTTATTATTGGCTCCTTTAAATGTTGAAGCATTATCACAATTTATAACCGAAGGTAAGCCTCTACGAGATATAAACCTTTTTAGAGCAGCTAGAAAAGCCTCTGTTGTGAGATCTGAAACTATTTCTAAATGAACCGCTTTGGTGGTGAAGCAAACAAATACGACAACATAACCTTTCGACACTACACTTCGTCTCAAAGTTGATTGTTTAACTTCGAACGGGCCGCAATAGTCCAAACCCACCCTTTCAAAGGCTCTAGCAGGTGTAACTCTATCACGAGGTAGAGACCCCATAAGCTGTTTAGCTCCTTCCGTTTTGTGTCTTATGCATACTATACATTTATGCAATACACTTTTTACTTCACGTATACCATTTACAATATGATATTTCTGAGACAAGCTACTAAACAAAAGTTTGAGTCCACCATGTAATAATGATAGATGCTCATTATGTATTATTATTCTAGTTAAGTGACATTTATTTGGAAGTAGGTATAATGGGAAACTTTCTTGCAAAGGAAAGGGTTGAGTTTTGCAGTCTACCCCCTACGCGTAGTATTTCTTCAGCATCAATGAAAGGATGTAATGATTTTAAATTTGAATTTATTTGCTTGTTTTGTTTTAAAAGTTTTATCTCTTCGTGAAAATAGGAAGTTTGAACACCTTTGATTGCAATATTTAGCGCGTATTTTAATTCCTTTGCAGTAAAGCTTCCGGCATTAGTTACCTTACCCTTGCATTTATTAATAAACCTTATAACATAGCAAATAACTCTTTGCATTTTGTAGACGCTTGAATACTTAGTGAATAACGTTGAGATACTTTCTGCTTCCCTTTCAGCAGTGTGACTCACGTTTTCGATACAATTAAGTTGAATTGGATATTCAACGTTTGAAGTGTAAAAGTTAAAATTACTTTCACAATGCAAATAATCGGGGCCCTGCCACCATAGTTTATTGTTATGCAACTCACATGGACTTACACCCCTAGATAAAATATCTGCTGGGTTGAACACACCCGGCGTGTGATACCACGTCATACCCACTGTGCAGCCAGTAATCTCTTTTGTTCTATTGGCAACATAAGCCGGTAAATTATGTAAATTTGAGTTTAACCATCCTAAAACAATTTTTGAGTCTGTAAATAGATTTATCATTTGTATGTTTGGATACCTTGTGTATTAGCTTGGCAAGAAGTAAGGCACCGTTAAGTTCGAGTTTTGGAACTGTTAATTTTGAATTTAAAGGGGCTACTCTCGATTTAGCGCACAGTAGGTATGCGCGGTATACACCAGCTATTTTTAATTTTACATATATGCAGCAACCATATGCTTCCATAGAAGCGTCGCAATAACCAAATGAAGCACACTCATCCGCCTCTGCGACCTGCAAGTTGCGCGGTATTATGAGATCAGGTACACTCGAAATCTCGTTTTGAAATATTGACCACACTTTGCGTAATGCTGGAGGCAAAGGAGTGTCCCATTCAAGGTTATATTGCCAAATCTGTTGAAGTATCAATTTTGCCCTAACTATGATAGGACCAGCGAAACCTAGTGGGTCAAAAAATTTACTGACTGAGCTTAGGACACTTCTCTTCGTAGGTATTTCAGGTGAGGTTACCATGCCCCCACTCATTTTGAATACATCATCTCGTGTGTTGTATGCAAGACCTAAAGTTTTTATGACAGGCTTGTCCTGATCTAGATCACGTTGAGAAAATCCTAGTTTTTCCTTGGGAATGTCTGATAGTAATTTATTGTCATTTGAACACCACTTATGTAATTGAAAGCCTCCTAGACTCATCAACTGAACAAGCTCATTTTTTATCTGCAAGGTTAACTCATAACTAGAAGCTCCACATATTATGTCATCGCAGTAACTCGATGATATAATAGCTTGGCTTGCTAAGGGAAATTCATGCTCATACCCTTTTGCTAACTCAACTAAACATCTTGTCGCCAAAAAGGCAGAACTCTTTAAACCGTATGTTATGGTTTGAAGTTGTAGGCATTGTATGGGGAGTTCTGGTCTATCTCTCCACAAAATATTCTGGAGCACCCTGTATTGAGGTTTAACCAAAATCTGTCTGAACATATGGCGAATGTCGCACATTAGAATGAATTTATGTGTTCGAAACTGTATTAAAATATCAAATAATTGATTTTGTACAACTGGGCCATTGCATTGTATATCATTTAGACTAGGATAGTCACGACCCTTGGCGCTAGCATCGAATACTACGCGCAATTTGTTTGTAATTTTATCATTGCGTATAACCGCATGATGTGGAAGGAAATTAATTGGTTGAATATTAGGTGAGTCATTATCATCAACATTGATTATTTTTGCATGACCCAATTTTAAATATTCATATATGAACTCAATATATAATTGATCCTTAGAAAATCGTTTTTCTAAGTTGTAAAAACGCTGCAAAGCAATAGCAAACGAATTTGATGTATTAATGTCACTTGGACTCATTTTGAGTGGTAAGCCTACTTCAAAACGATTATTTTGTAGAGTGACAGACTCTTGAAACACCCTCTCACTTTGAGCATGTTCAGGTAATGACTCCAGGAAGACCTCTGGAACCTTTTCTGTCTCCCAGATTTTTTTAACAATGTGATCCAAATCAGTACTTACTACTGCATGCAAACTAGTCACTACGTTACAACAAGGAAAAGAGTCACCTGAGATGATGTATCCAAACCTCGTGTTGAGCATGATCGGATCTGATGGACCTCCTTCAATCTTTCCATCCTGAATAACCCGGAAGAAGATATCAGCTCCCAGCAGCACATCAATTACTCCTGGAATGTTATATTCATTATCAGCCAATATAATATTTTGAGGTATCATAAAACTGGAATAATCAAATTTTCTTTGTGGCATGGGTGCAGTAATTTGATTTACAATGGAGCATGTAATATTTGCATTGAAATTCTGAGTCATGGAATGAATTGTGATATTTATGGCCTTCTCTATTTTATTTAATTTTTCACCTAGTGTTAATATACTCTTTTCATGCTGGAAGGGCTGAATATCTAACCTGTCTGCTAGGCTGCTTGTGCAAAATGATGCTTGACTGCCTGAGTCAAGCAACCCTCGTGCGACAATTTTGTTACCATTTGCATCTGATACTAAAAATTTAACTGTTGTCAACAAAACCTTAGTTTGGGGCACCTTATAAGAGTATAGACTCACCGATTGATCCTCCTTGTTCCCATCCTGCTTGTATTTCAGGCAGAATGCATGGGCATTTCCCTGGCGGCATCTGCCATCTTAGCCAGGAAGGTTGTGGACCACTCAATTCGTATACTCTCAGACAGCATGGCTGTACTGCTAGCACTGGACAACCACTTAGTGAACTCTGGGTTAATACACGAGTGTCACCAACGCCTGAACCAGGTTGGTAATCTCAATAATATAACTATCCAATGGATCAAAGGACACAGCGATTCCCGTGGTAATGATGCGGCGGACGAACTCGCCAGAAGGGGATCGAGCACGGCAGCGGTGGGACCCGAACCTATCGTACCGCTCCCTTTCGGATACCTACGCACACTGGTAAGGAAACGAACTAGCGAACAACACCACAAGCTGTGGTTGGACCACGGCGAGTGTAGGCAGGCCAACGACTACATGAAGCAAAGTATTATGGTCCTTTGATTTGCAAATGGTGCACTTAAATTGATAGCGACACTTCTGTGAGTGCAGGCCTAAACATATAACACAATGTTTATGTTTATTAACATGGGCAAGTTTTTTGTCAATTGACATGAGAACAAATTTAGGACATTTATACAAGCGATGTGAATCATTACAGACCGTGCAATTTGAAGAAGTTGGTGTTTGCCTCGGGTCAATGACCCCTGCTAAGTTTACACTCTTTGGCTTTGATTTATCATTATACATAGGACTGACCTCGAGTGCAACTGCACGCTTGTCTAAAAATTCTAACAACTCATACAATGTTGGCCTTATGGTGGCATAGTCCTTTTCAGAGTGAAACAGACGAACAGTTCCTTTAACTGTTCGTCTGTTTCACTTCCAGCTTGCGTGTTACAATGCACATCAAAATGGCATCCCATTTATCAGTGGGCTGCTTTAGATTTTCAAGTGCAGAGAGCTGCTGCCTTATTTTTTCTGTCATTTCCCGCAGTTGTTGGGCTGTTCCACGCTGAACAGATGGCATGTCTAACAGGATGTTAATGTGTGTTGAAATTACTAAAGATGGATTACAGTACCTCTTTGTTAATAGCTGAATGGCAGAATTAAATGATCCATTGCTTACTGGCAGTCCCTCGATTATTTGCAAAGGCTCCCCTTTGAGCAAAGTCTTTAAATAGTACAGTTTCTCAATTGAACTCAGCTTGGCATCCTCTCCGATAATAGCACCAAATAAGTCCATGAATGGCTGAAAACCGCTAATGTCCCGTCCGTCATAGGGTTGTATATTTATTTTTGGTAATTTTATAGATTTAGCATCACTTTTAACACTCTTTTTATCACACTCACTAGCTGCAGCTTGTTTACGTTTCTTGAGCAACGCGCAGAGACGAAAATACCGGTCCTCCAAAGGGCCGGACTCATCATCCTTTTCATCTAGGCATAGTAGTTGCACTTGTATGTCCTGGAATCTTTTAAACTGCTCATGAAGCTGTAGCTCCCTGGCCTCGAGCTCATCCTGATCGAGCTCCTGTTTTTCTATAAAATAAGATTCCATTCTGGTGATGAACGATTTGCATTGAACCCGTGCTGCTCTTAGGCGTTTTATTTCCTCTGTGCTTGACCTCTTCTCCGTGTCGACTGTATCTTGCCCTTCGTCGTATTCGTCGTCGCAGACCTCATACAATTCTGAGTCACTTGTTGATGACATGCGATTTCTTCAGTCGAATGTGTGGACAAACTTTTGCGTAAATTCTAGAAAGTTCTTGTTGTATGTCGGATGGAGCGAGAGCGAGTGAGACAGCTTGCTGGAATCCAACGGCGAGCAATAGGGACGCAATATTTGTTGCCGCCTCGTGTCGTGGTGATTTTGGTTTTCAGGTTATGTTGCATGGAGAAAAAGGGTTTATTTTAATTATTTTTGTATTTGTCGCTTTTATTTTTGCCTCGCCTTCCCGATGTATTTTGAAATTGATGTATTGTATGATGGTAGTCCGCGTGGCTATACTCTTCGCGGCACGTGAAGCATGCGGCCGGCACAATGTCAACGTGGATGGATGATTGATGTTAAACACTATTCCCGGAGCACTGATTATGTATTACGTAGACTGCTCTAATTTTCGGCACCAATTTGGGTGTGATCAGAGTAATAAAAAACTAAATTTCACTGTATTAATTAAGTTAATTTATTCGTGGGAAGGCGAGCTAGACATTTTGGTGGTAAATTGTAAAATTGACGACCTTTTGACAGTAGCAAACATGACCGTTCTACAATGCTGGCCACAGATAGCATAGATAAAATGTATGTCCGTAACAGTTAGTAGAATTAAAATGTACAAACAAGGGACCGTTAATATCTGTAGTTCTTTAAAGTAATCCTTACACGATACCCACTGCGAAATTCTCACCATAGTTCTTATAGCTCGTTTTTGTATAACAAAAGCAGTATTTACATTGTACTCGTAGCTACTTCCCCATAGAGCAATACTGTAGGTACCTTAGTTTTCACTCAACAAGCGAGAAGTATACTATTTTTAATTGTTCGATAGAAATTTAATTTCGAAGGCTTAGAGCATAACAAGCTGAACTAATTGAACTTTCTATAGCTGATAGTTCCTTTTTCCAATTCAGGCTTTCATCAATGTAAATACCTAGAAATTTCACACTATCTACTAATATTATTCTATTGTCATTCAAGGTTATGTCAATTGAATCCTTGTTTCTCGACGTTGTTCTAAATAACATAGCGTTCGTTTTATTGGTGTTTAAGATGAGATTGTTGTTGGTAAACCAACAATGAAAGAGCGCCAGAGCTTTGTTTACCTTACTACTAAGAGTCCCCATATCTTCCGCAGTTATAATGGCATTCGTGTCATCAGCAAAAAGAACGAGTTTAGTATCAGTTTGTTTTAAAATGTAGTTAATTAAATCATTGATAAATGTTTTTTTTTGTTTGTTTTTTTGTGTTGTGTTTTTTGTTTTTTTTAAAGTCGGTTTTATTTTTGCAAAAAAGTTTTTTATTTATTTTTCCATTTTTAGTTGTTCCCAAACAAGTCGCTATGAAATTATTTTACATTATTAACAATACATGTCATGGTAATAGATTTATCCCCAATAAATGGAACTTAACATTTATTTAATTACAACGGTTATATTTAAACCAAGAGGAGGAGCTCGTGGCTATATAATAACAGCGGGTCGATCTTTAGGTTAAGCCGTTGGTCTGTGGATGGGTGACCACCCATTACATACCGAGTTTCATCCGTGCATCGGAAAGCACGTTAAGCAGTTGGTCCCGGCTGTCAATTGAAATCTTTGACAGTCGTTACAGGTAGTCAGTGGCCCAAAAAGTCTGACAACCAGTCTTACCAAGGGGTATCGTATTACCTAGTATTAACCGGGTTGTGGAGGCCAGATAGGAAGTCGCTCCATTTAAAATACTGGTATTCAGCTGCATCTGGTTAGACTGGAGGCCGACCCCAACATAGTTGGGAAAAGGCTAGGCAGATGATATTTAAACCAATTACTGTAACTAAAACTAGAACTAAAAGAGTAACAGATAACATAAAATTAAAATATAAAAAATAACAAAGTAAAGGTTCACAATTCACAATACTTCTGACATGCCAATAAAATCTTTTTTCCATCCATCCGCAAACATACCTAACTGTCGAAATCTGGGTGAATTGAACACATCTGCGTACCCCCTCAGAGCATACATGCGTAATGTTACGTCATAATGTTGTATAAACAATAAACATCCAAGCGATTGCAGCTATCACGACAGATTTGCCGTCTATTTTTAAAGAGTTCCATTGTATATCTCCGAAGATCAGCATCAAATCTTCACCAAATTTAAATGGGACCACCTCAGCAGGATATTCTTTTAAATAAAAAAGGAATTTTGAGAATCGTTTTACAAATGGGGGAGAAATCAGGTAACATACATAAAAAAAAAAGAAATACATACACACGAATATAATTATAACCTCCTCTTTTTTTGAAGTCGGTTAAAAATAAAGTGTCATTCGTGCATCTTCATCGTTAGTCGTGACGCCTCATGCGTCGCCGGTGGTTTGATCGCGATCTACAAGTAATGGTGTTTTAATGGTAATCGCTTGCGACAGATGCCAAAGAACATGAGAACACAGAGGTTAAAGTTCGAGACATTACCTGACCCGGGGACACCATACCACCAATCATTAAAAAGGAGAGAGTTGAAATGAGTAGCGGAGTGCATCTGTCTTTGCGGGTACAAATTGTGCACCGTATTTTATATATTCTGTGTCGACGGGTAGTCCCCGCTGATAGACACTAATTACGGTCCCGCTACTCCACAACATGTGGCTGATACAATGATGCATCAATTTCACGCACATGACTCGTCACTGGTAGCGCGAGTTTTACCTGTAACCTGTAAATAATCGCAATGTCTTCCAATTTGTACCACACACCGCGTCGCTAATTCTCAGAACACCTGGGCTATTGCTATAGTATTTTTACTGTCGTCACCACCCAATATATGTACACATATTTATGTGCAAATATATTTAGCGATTTCAATTTAAAACACGAGTTCGTATCAAGTTCGCAGAAATACGGAAATTCCCACAATGTTGATTGATTTCAATTGTCATCATTAGTCGTTGTATTTTATTTCAATTTAATATTGTTTCATGTAATGTGATAGAACGAAATATTTGTGTACGGACATTTTTAAATTGCGTTGTTTTTGTTGTGTTTTGAATAAAGAATATGATAAGCATGATATGTAAGCCTGAAACCTATTAACTTTACAAAGTGAATAAGTTAATAGGTTTCAGGCTTACGCCCGGCCGCGGCCCGTGGTGGATGGGTGGGTGCAGTCAGGTGTTGTAGTCATTACATTACTATGATTGACTAAGTATAGACAGTTTTGATTCCAATATAACTACGGACAACCAATGTGCAAAAGTTAATTTGACAAATAATTACGTTTCCCTGACTGTGCGGTACTGGGTGGTTCTATTCCCGGTTTGGGCAAAGTGTTATTATTTGATTCCATTTGGAATTGCCAGCCAGGAGGAGTATATGGACAAGTCATGTCATCGTTGTCATACTTATCACATGATCTATACATAAGAGCGGCTCAGACGGAACGCGCTATGTCGGGCCGGGCTCACGCTGGAAAGCATTCCTCTGTCCAACTTTGCAATGTTAAGCAGCTGTCTACATTATATGGGAATCCTGTGTTTTGCTCAAAAATACTCGCGTTCAACAGAATAGTAAACTACGATCGACGAGGCATCAATATCGCGACACGGGAAACATTTTAGCGAGACGCGCGACTGACGCGCGACTCGCACAGACGCGCGACATTGACGGGCGAGCTCTTTGGGAGTTTGCGTGCATTAAGCATTGAATGTGACTTGACAGTGAGGCGGAGTGCTGAGATATTAATGGTACATGTCGGGATAGAGCGCATAGTATTGCGCGAGGCACCCGGGAGGATAGGCAGATAGTACAGACCACGAGAGGTAACACTTTGACACAATATGTTGCTATTTGACAATGATGTGTCCTTGTACAAGTCCAGTAGTAGTGTTTTTTAAATTAACGCACATCGTCGGCTCACGGCCCACTCCCGATCTGAGGCGATGCTAATAGGATGCTTGTCTCAGTTAGCGTCTCGCGCTTGTCTCGTGTGCACGCTCGCACTTACTACCTCTCGTTCTTACTCAACTCAGAATAGTGATTCCAAGTTTCGATAATCGTTGTCGATAAAATGTGTCTCGACCATAGCCCCTGGTACTAATGGAAAGATACCTGCAGAGATCGGACTCAAGCGGTAGTCTCAACTCTAAGAGACCAGCCACCGAAAATGTGGATGATTGGCGTACGCCAAAGCGACCAGCTGTCGCAAAACACGCTAAGTTCGATAGCACCCGAGACATTTCAACACACAACAATTTTCAAGAACTTCCCGTAGATGGAGTCGCCAAAACCGCTGGTAATGAATTTTACCTCAAAGCGACCGCCAAAGTCAAGAAGACCAGTCACATTCCTCCTATTATCCTGGATATGAAGACCGACTGGACCCATAAGGGCTTAAAGGATAAAATTTCTGAGTTTTCGAACCAATATCACCTTCAATACAGAAATGGAGGCAAGGTTGCCATTTTATGCCACACTGCTGATGGCCACCGAGCAGTTAAGGATGGTCTTCGTCGTCATGATGCCTCTTTTGTAACATTCTCCCGGAAGGATGAAAAAATGCCAAAATCAGTGATTCGTGGACTTCCGGCCTATGTCGATCAAGAACTACCGGAAGAGCTGGAAAAAATCGGATTCACCGGTGCATCAGTAAAACCCCTTAAGACTCGCAGTGGATTAGACAATCCCTGTCCTCCCTTTCTAGTACAGCTGCCAGCAGGAGCTGATATTACTAAATTTCGGCAAATAAAGTACCTGTGTAATTGTGTGGTGTCTGTCAGCAAGTTCAAGCCAAACCGAGCTTATGGCACCCAATGCTTTCGCTGCCAAGAGTTTGGTCATGCATCCCACAACTGCAACAGGCCTCCTCGCTGCGTGAAATGTGTTGCTCCTCACGCAACTGCCTCGTGTACCAAATCCGACCGCTCTGAGCCTGCGCAATGCTGTAATTGCAATGAACATCACCCGGCAAATTACAGCAAGTGCAGTGTCCGAATAGCATATCTGGACAGCATCGAGAAAAAGAAGGCTTTAGAACGCAAACCCGTACCTTCAATGATGGCTACGAAATCTACGCTGGTTCTGCCAAATCTGCAGCATCCGACGTTGCAACCAACATTAACTTCAAATCAGAGATCCTGGCCTACTGTAGGAACTCGCGACACGACATCGATCAAAAATCAGGTTCACATAGACCACCCTTCGGCTGACACAAATGATGAAACTACAAAGGAGATGTTTGAAATATTATTAACTCTAAAAAACATAAAGTCACAATTTGCTACTTGCACGTCATGGTTGGACAAGGTCATGCTGGTTCTCTCCCATCTTGGTAAATATGTCTGATTCTGCAGAACTCCGATTACTATCCTGGAACTCTGATGGAGTACGTTTAAAGATCCATGAGCTACTCGATTTGGCGGTAAGCGTTCTATCTGTTGATATTATTGGTATTTGTGAAACTAGAATAACCCCAAATTCAATGTTAGTTACGCCTGGCTTTACCTGTTATCGCCAAGATAAACATCTTACTGGCCGCGGGCAAGGAGTTGCTATTCTTGTAAGAAATAATCTTACTCATTCGGTCTTAACTCGTCCAAACACAAAAAATATTGAAGTTGTCGGTATTACTATCAAGATATCAGGAATTGATCATATTGTGTTGTCCATTTATCAGTCACCCAATCTGCCATTGCTTCGTAGTGACCTTGAGTTGTTGTTCGGCTTGGGTTCCCATGTTGTTATCATGGGAGACTTTAATGCCAATCACTCACACTGGCTTAGTAGCTACACTAACACGCGAGGCAGAACTCTTTTCAAACACATGCTTGAATCTGACTACGTTATACACAGTCCTAGTCTACCTACCCAAGTGAACTATTGCCCCAATCGCAAACCAACGCGCCCGGACCTGGTGTTGTCCTTGAATGTAGGCTGCATTAGTGATGTCGAAACGATAATAGCATTGTCATCGAACCATTACCCCATATTCTTTACCATTGGAGGCTTTCCGAGTCGCAAGGTAAAAACCCAGTTTTTTAAATTTCACTGTGCTAATTGGAATAAATATCGTTCTCACCTCAATAGAAATATATCACTTAGTTCTAAGACGTTTAACACCAATGAAGAGATTGATAATGCCATAGGTCATTTGCAACAAACTATCATTGATGCTAGAGACTCTTCCATACCGTCCACGACTGCTGGGTTTAGCGATACCCCTACCAAGCTACCCAGGTATATTAAAAAAATAATCCGCTACAAAAACTACGTGCGTCGCATTGAACAGAGATTTCCCAGTGGTTACCTTAGAAGGCTTAACCGTAGTAAAATAAACACTCTACAAGCTCTCATTAATACGAATATCCGTAACTATCTTGGCAACGTCTGGAATGCCAAACTGGCTAAAGTTGATAACCCCAGTCAAGATATCTGGCGTGTAACTAAATCCCTCAAACCTAGATCTGAGAAAATACCTCCTCTTAAGCTTTCCGATGGGTCTCTGACGACTACCGAGGCTGAACAATGTAACGCGTTGGCTAAAGCCTTTTATGAAAATATGAGCCTTACCACTAACTGGGTTTGTGACTCTGAACTCGAGGCTGAGGTAACGAAATCCATGTCGGTAATTAGTAATTATAATTTTACTTCTGGTCTAATTAAGCCGGTTAGGCCTTTTGAGATCCGTAGGCTAGGTTGCCAATAGACTAGGCTTAAACCCCGTAAATCTGCAAGTCATGACGCGATCCATAATGCACTGTTAAAAAACTTTCCACAGAAAGCGATAGTTTACATTACAAAAATCTTTAATGGCTGCTTTGGCCTGGGCTATTTCCCTAAGATCTGGAAAAAAGCAAAAATAATTCCGCTTAAAAAACCTGGAAAAGACAGTACCTCACCTACAAATTACCGCCCTGTAAGTCTGCTACCGTCTATTGGCAAAATGTTTGAGTCTGTAATTTATTCAAGACGTGCCACTGGGCAGTTTCTGATCCAAGAGCAGTTTGGGTTTCGTGCTACTCACTCAACTACCCAACAACTGGCTAGGGTGTGTGAACACATTTCCCATCACCTAAATCTTAAGCAGTCCACAGGTATGTTTCTGCTGGATATCGAAAAAGCATTCGACACTGTGTGGCACGAAGGCCTGCTACACAAGTTGCTTTCGCTTGGCGTGCCTATGCCTCTCATTAAACTTATACAATCGTACCTTGCGGATCGAAAATTTCAAGTACACATCGGAAACACCACTTCTTCGCCACACAGTATCCCAGCTGGCGTTCCGCAGGGCTCTATTGTAGGACCCTATTTATTTCTCATTTTTGTTAATGATATCCCTATTCAGCCTCGAACGAAATTAGCCTGTTTCGCTGACGATACTGCGTCTTATACCTCTTCTGACGATACCGATTTGATTATAGGTCGCCTACAATATTCTATTGATTTACTTCAAGACTATTTCAAGAAGTGGAAACTAAAAATAAATGAGGCAAAGACTGAAGCAATATTTTTCTCTCGTGCTAGGCATCCCCCCTCAAGAACCTTAAAAATAGCAGGCCATAAAGTACCTTGGAAAGCAAGTGTGCGGTATCTTGGGGTCAGAATGGACAACCGTCTAAACTGGTCCAAACATATTGCCGACTTGCGTTTAAAGGGTGCCCAAGCCCTTGGTGCTTTAAACCCTATAATGAACCGTAAAAGCAAAATAAGTAGCGGTACTAAATTGAGGATTTATTCTACACTTGTCCGTCCGTGTATAACGTATGCTTGTCCTGTTTGGAGTGGCACATGTCTGTCCAACTATCACCTACTACAAGTTATACAAAATAAAGCTGTTAAAATATCCTACAAAACTAAGTTTAAGACTAATCTTCAGAGATTACATAAAACCATTAAACTTCCTTTGCTATTCAATTATGTATTTAAGGTTTCACTAAAATGTTATAATAAAAACAAAATTAATACTAATAACCCATTGATTTCAAATCTATGTTCATCAACTATAGACAAATTACCGTATATCGATAGATACGGCAATTACCGCCTACCACATCACTACCTTTTGTTTCCACCAACCGAGGTGTCGACCAGGCACTTGACCCCTGAGTCGCACACTGGCCATCCCAGCCTCGGTCACTAATACTTAAGAGCGCGGGCAGCAGGGAGGCTCCGTCCGCTGATAGTTCACTGGTCGCGCGATTGCTTGTGTTTGCATACGTAGTCTGCGTGATCAGTTAACTATTAAAATATTTTTCGACTTACCTACATGCAAGCAGTAAATTATAATTAACTAAGTAATTTACACATTTGTCATTATATACCCATATTATTGTGTGTTAATATTATATATGTTATTACCAGTTTAAACTATCTTTTGTAAGCTTTGAAAGGCGAATTGCTAGCCTAATATAGTGTCTTTATTTTAGTGTGTTAATGTAGCTTAGGGTAAGTGCATTTTGTTAGTGTTATTTGATGGTAATTAAAGATATTGAAAATGAAATGAAATGAATAGGATGCTTGTATGTGTGTGAGCATTGCAGTGTGGATATCATAGAAGGAGTGCGGAACGGCTCGAGTTGAGGTGATTCTGATCGGGAAGCAGGGCGTACTTTTATGAGTGTGTGTTGTCCTATATTTTTATCAATCCTTAAAATGCAGATTTGCTTGGGAATTAGTAAACATTGATGCACAAAAATGTACCGACACACTACACTGTCAATCTTTAGGTTGAAATCAAACAATTAAATATAACAGGCACTTTTGAAAATCAATTATCAGAATGAGAAAGTTACACTGACAGACCTAATGCAGTCGCTCCGTGCTGCAACCCTTTGTGCGGGTGACGACAACTACTCAACGGAATTAGTCTGCGCGCACCCCGCGCGCCGCGCACCGCGCACCGCCCGCGCCCCAGGCGACACTAGTGACTAGTTCCTAACTAAAGCCCATCTCACATAGAGATAGGTACAACTACGAAATTAAATAATTTACTCGAATAACGTCGGGCGAATTTCACCAATCCAATTGAACCCGATCAGCATCTCTAAGCCGTGTTCAAGAGCTGGTGAAGAGACGGAGCTTGTGGCGGAGAGAGTCTCATGACTGATGTAGAAACATCAGTGATGACACTCTCTCTCTTGATTGAGGTTTCATCGGGTTCAGTTTGATCGGTGAAATCGCGTCACCCTATGTGACATATATCTCTTCTTTTTGTATTATGTTCAGAATGACATATGTAGATACAGAATGAGTAGGTATTCCAGTTTATTATAAATTTACACTTATTAATCAGCCTGCACAGTTTCGATTAGTAACGCTTTGATAGGGCGCTAATAGTCAATAGTTTTTTTTTTTAGAATATGTCCTTTCCTTGACCTCAATCTTGTCCTGAAGCCAGAGATGAGGTCGACGATGGAACGAGCTAACCCGAAAGAAGCCTATTAACTTGCGACTTAAATAGATTGGGGTCATATGAACTTGGCAGGGAAATCCACTCTTTGGCTGTGCGCATAATAAAAGATGTAGCAAAGCGGTTCTTGCGAATGTATTCACCTAATCGTTTGATTTTGTACATAATCAATTATGCCTTTCAGGCTCTTATCTCTTTTAGGTCTCAAATCACAGTAATATTTAAGAAGAATCATTTGCAAAGTTAGAGATTTAAGTTCGTAATAAGTTTCCCTTTAAATCTTCTCCATGTGAGCAAGGCCTTACGCGTCGAGATAAAAATATCACTGACCACTCTGCGACTCATTACGATAAAAATACAAGTTGCTTCGAGAAAAATAGAGTCTTCCATTTTAATTCTTAATTTTATTTTCAAATAAAATACATACATAATTATATTTTTGATGTTACAGGTGGTTTAAAACAATATAAAGATTTCTTTCTATATAAGTTTTGGAATATTAAATTGGTATAAAATAAAATCGGCACAAAAATATTTTAAAAAAGGTTTAAAAATAAGGTTGAAATAGAGAAACAGTTTTTTGAAGAATAAACTAGAACTGAATTCCTCCAGACATCGCCAGCGTTGTTATGCTACCCTAACACCTGTGTGGGTGTAACTCCAAATGTTAAGTCTTCATTACTGAATAGTGTTGTCTGAAGTTCTGCTGCCATGAACACGATGAACAAGTGACCGAACAATAAGTTAGTGAAGTAACTTGACATCGGCATACATTTGTACTGTACACTTGACAACAGCGCGCCACCACCAACAACGATTTATATTTTTTCATCTTCAAAGTCTTCCCCGCTCCCCGCTTCCCCGCAGTCCCCAGGGTGCGACTAATTCCAACGACGAGTATTTATTTCTAGTTAATTATTTGAGTGCACCCTTACCTCCTCCCCGCGAGTCTTCCCCCCCTCCCTCTAGAGATGAGAAAATCATTGTTATTGACGTATCTCATCAAAGAAGATATTTTGAGTGAATTTGTTGAAATATTTTTCCAATGTTGTCATTATAACTTTGTAACGATACATTAGTACAGAGGTGCTCAACGTTTCAGTGTTGTGGGTTGCTGTTGATTTCATATCACTCCTGATTGTAGACAAATATTTAGTACCGCGGCTCTTCTGTGTAATTACGTACTGTCAAAATATATTGTTTCCATCTTAATCTAGCCGTGTTCTAGGAACTATTTATAATAAGTAAATAAAACATAATCAGAGAGACGTGAATACGTCTTCTAATTTTTAGTTAAAGGAAATGTGGGTTTCTACAGATAATATAAGATGTTCCCATAATAATAAAGCACACGTTATTTACATAACCGCCGCCGCCGTCACGTCCTAGATGGCAGCACTTCCACACAGATAGCCCACTTACCCTTAGAAAGGGGTAATTTTCCCCCCATTGAACCCGTCAATAGGGAAAAAATGATTGAACACTTTACAAATTAAATGTTTCGCTTGAGAAGAACCGTTAGAATAGATGAATGGCTCCAAGTTTCACAAGTTTCAGAAGATTCAGAAGATTCAGAAGATCAATAGGAAACTTGAGAGCGGTTTATTGAATACTTTGTTTTTCGGGAAATTGGAATCGTTTGACGATAGAACATTGTAAGTGAGTTGTGGATTTTGTTGAGAAAAGTTTTGTATCTTTTCTTCGAGCGAGCGATCAAAGTCAGCGAAGGAAAGGTCGGAGCAGTGATCAGCTTTCGTGTTTTTGAGTCGTTTGATTCCTGAGCTGCTGTCAAGTTTTTTAATAAGAAAATGTTCTGCAACGGCTCGGGTCTGGTTTTGAGTCGAGTCCAGTTAAAGACAAGGTTTGCTCCCGTATACTTTATCATCAACTGCTTAGTCCTTTCTCAATAATTGTGAGCCATGTCTCATCACCGGCCAATCTGAAATCGAAACGTGCCGGTTTAATTATCATTTGTACCTGCATTGTCCGCGGTCCAGACACCGGCGCATAAAGCCGGACAGTGCGGACAATGGCCGGACATCGGCGCACAATGCCAGGCACCGGGACACGCATGTATGAATTATTCAGCACGGATTTACGCGGTCACAGCTTGTTGGGATGCTGTTTGAGCGGTCGGTGCGGTTGTGAGGCGGAATGTAATTAGATGAGAGGACAATGAAGAGGTTCTAGCTTGTTATTGAAACTAATAGTCTGATGGTGACTGCCTCGCTAGTCTGGTGGTTGCAAGATTAGAAAAGTTCGATCCCCAGGTTGGGCAGTGTGTTGTGTTGAATGGAATTTAAACGTATCTGGCGAAATGTGGGTGTACTATAGGTTGGCACTCTGCTGGCTAATCCTGCGGAGATTCCGGACGAGGAGTTGTGTTATGTGATTCTAATGGGTTTTGAGAGATTATCAAAACAACCTGGGTAGGAATCGATCCTCACTTTTTGTTACTATTTTGATGTCAACCCACTGGAATGGGAATCATATTGAAACACGTTACTAGGAGTTAAGAATGTGTAGCAGGAGTGTGTACCAGAACTAGTCTATCTCCTATACAGCTCTGTTACATGTTACATCTGCATTCATAATTATCCTTCACGAACCGGTCTGTAATTTGTTGATATATTCGTTCAAGAACAAATTACAATAAAAATCATTGTAAATAAAAATACTCAACTTCTTCGTCTTGTTAGCGCATCAAACTATCTGATAACTTGTTACTCTCATTCTAACAAGATATGCTTCTATAAACCGATTGCGTCTGAAATACTTGGAATTCAATAGAGACGTCACAGCAATGACTGCGGGGCGAATGCGGAGCGGGAGCGTGGCGACTATAATGAGAGGTTCGCTGTTCTATTTGCGTCCAGCTTAGCTAACGATTGGCTCGTGAATTAGCTATTGTTTGTATTATAGCGATTATGTGATATGACGTATCCATACCTAAGCATAATACCGATAATATGTAAGTCATCAGAAATTGATTGTTTAGGATTGTTTCTATTCTATCAGTTTTGTAACACTATCTTCAAATAAGTTCCGTTTACCTTACCTGACAGTTTATTCATTGTTTCCGAAACTGTAAGATTGCTCGTAGCAACTCGTAGCAAAGCTCGCTAGTTTGCTACGGGTAACTACGCAGCAGCCTCGTAGCATCATAGCACGAGATTAAACCCAAGTTAAATTGTTAATACTAGTGGAATCAATTAAATTTTTTTTTTGACATTGGTGATCGCAATCCGAAATTTTCACTTTTCTGCTCTGTTTGACTATTGCCTTTTAGTCTTTGGTTTCGTAGTGGGAACGTGTTGGCAGTGAGGTGCTACGAGCGTAGCACATTCGTAGCGTCGTAGGCGGACTTGAAAGTATTCTGATTCCGTAGTATTTTCATTAAGGATTGAATTACCGCTAATATATTATTAAGCAAGTACAAGATTTTAGTAATTGTTTTATTTTAGTACTTTATCTTCAAAGTATGTTAATTGCAGTGGTCACAAAATGTTCTGTTCTGCACTTTTAATTTTGTTTTTTTTTTGGTATATTTTATGTAAAGTAAATGGTTTTTATACCGCAGTACATTCGTCAGTCATAATGTGGTGTTAATTGCAAAACTTTGGGTTGTAGTTGAAACTTGTTTTAGTGTTTCGTAACAAAAACTATTCAGTGCTTTACAGTAAACACGCTGTAGAAAACCTACTTAAAATAAATGTATTGCTATATATAAAACAAAACAGAAAATTGTTTTGATGTGTTATATTTTGTAAGCCTAACTTGTAGATAATTCATAAAAATAACGCTTTAATTTTAATTAAAGGGGAAAACATACAAGTCCGTGATTAGACCTGTCGTACTGTGTGGATCGGAATGCAGGGCTGTGAAGAAGATGGATGAATAAATATTGAATGTAGCGGAGATGAAAATGTTGAGGTGGATGTGTGGTGTGACAAAAATGGATACGGTATGTAACGAGTATATTAGAGGAAGCTTAAAATTTGCGCCAGTTACAGAAAAGTTGTAAGGGAATCGACTGTCGTGGTATGGACATGACTGTGATGAGGAGGGATGAATCGCATGCGACTAAAAGAGCTCTCATCTTCTGCTTAGCCTTTTCCCAACTACGTTGGGGTCGGCTTCTAGTCTAACCGGATGCAGCTGAATACCAGTATTTTACATGAAGCGACGACGTGACGTGACTAAAAGAGTGATGAATATTGTTACGTCGTACCCGTACTTACCTACAGTTACGGTAGTAGGTACCTACTAGTAGGTAGGTAGGTAATAGTAGGTAGGTAGGTAAAACGAGTCCCGAATGATGTAGGTACAAATTCGCAAACTACCTACAAAAGAACATCATTGTAATTTCGACCGTACGCCGAGGGCATAAAGTACCTACTTTTTTCCTTTGTACAAGTTGTGGAAGTACAATGACCCACTATGGAATTATCTAGAAGATTCTAGGAAGTCGTGGATATTTCTCGAACGTTCGATCGCCATATAAATAGTCGACGTGTTTGCGGGAGCAGGCAGTCTGATTTTGGCTACACAACGAAGCGAATCGAAGTGAACTAGAAGTGCGATATCTAAGCGAATAGTGATCAGTAGTGTATTTGTAATTGATTTTCAAGTGTTTTGTGTTTATTAAAGTTATTTGTTGTTTCTTCGGTAGTTATTAATTTATCCCATACCCAGCTCGTAACAATTTGGTGTCAGAAGCGAGGGATAAATTATGCCAATTCTACCAAAGGACGACACGGACGGTATCCGTACCAGGAGTCAGCGACAGCAGAACATGGACCAAAGGTGGTTTGGAGATTCTCCAACACAGACACCGGGTGGTGTCCAGCCTACGTCAGTGCCTGTCGCTGGCCCATCCTCCAGCATCAGTGGCGCCAGACTTGTCAGCTTTAATGGCGCTGCTGCAGGAGCAGGCTTGCCGTCAAGAGGAGCAGGCTCGCCAGTTACAGGAGCAGTTGCAACGAGATAAGGAGGAGCAGGCTCGCCGTCAAGAGGAGCAGGCTCGCCGTCAAGAGGAGCGGGCTCGCCGGTTGGAAGAGCAGTTGCAGCAAGATAAAGAGGAGCAGGCCCGCCGCCAAGAAGAGCAGATGCTCCTCATAAAGGATCTTCATGCAACTTTTGGCAAAGATCTGAAGGTGATGAAGGATCAGGTTCACCAGCACGAGGACCGTATCTCAGTGGCCGAAGTTCAGATCGCTGGGGTGAAAAAGGCTTTGGGAGAACTGAAGACTGGAGACGTGACTGTGGCTTCAGTAGTTGCTGCACCTTCAGCGCGGGGCTTTAAGGTGCCTCCATTCGATGGAACATCTTCGTGGTCGGCTTATAAAATTCAATTTGAGGCCGTTATGAAGGCGAATGGATGGACAAAACCACAAGCCATGACCGCGCTCACCTTGGGCCTCCAAGACCAGGCCTTAAACATTCTTGAGGCGCTCGGCAAGGATGTAACCTACGAGCAGCTGCTGGAGGCGTTAGAGTCCAGATACGGCGACGCGCATATTTATTTTTTATTTATTTATTTTCTTTTCGAATGGGAAATCATCAAATGACTTCTCGTGCTCCGGGCGGAGCGGGAGGGAGTGTCAGACTTTTACTGACTAAAACCCATCCATGTTCCTTCATCGCCCTTTGTGTTCCGGGGTCACGGTATCTCTTTCGAACAGTCCCGCAACCCCGGCAGGCTTCGGTCCTTACGGACCCCTTCCTATTGCTGACTCTCTTTGAGGCGCGCGTGGAACACGAACGCGCCGCGACGCGCACCTGGAGCACGTATTTTGTGCTAAGTTGAAGGATCGTGTTCAGTGGGCCCTGGAAGTTGAAAAGCTGGTTCGAAAAGCATACCAGTCTGCCCCTGCACTTATAGATGGGAATCTGGTACAAGCGTTCGTTGATGGAATACGTGACTTGGAAGTTAGAGCCGCTGTGAGACTTGGGCACCATGAGACGCTGAAAGACGCCTTGGCTCATGCCTTAGAAGTAGAGGCAGTGAGGCAGGACCACCGAACGCACCGCGTCAGGGAGGTTGTTGCATCACCAGTACGCGACCGCCCGCAAGGGTACAGTCCTAGGTGCTACACTTGTGGAGAAAGGGGTCATCTTCGGTCAAGCTGTCCTAAGCGCAGCACCCCGAGAGAAGATCAGCAGGGAAGGGTGGCTGAAGTGACTGCCCAGCCACAGCAGGGAAACGAGTAAATGCCAGGACTGGGGGGCGAGTGCTGGCTGGTTATGAAAGAGCCCCGAGAATCTTGATCTCGCAAACACATGACGGGAACAGCCTGACCATCAAAGGCGAAGTCAACGGAACACGATGCAAACTGACGTTGGATACTGGAGCTTCTCACACGGTCGTCAATTCTCACCTAGCAAGTCGGTTTCTTGGGGGCTACTTCGGTAACCACGACCATATAGGATTACTAACAGCTACCGGTCAGCACATAACCGTCCGAGGCAAGAAGGAGGTGGATTTAAAATTGGGTGACAGATTTTACAAGCACAATGTCATCGTGGCCGACATAGCGGATGATTGCATCTTAGGCTTGGATTTTATGCGGAAATATCGTTGTGAGATCGACGTTAATCAAGGAGTATTGAAATGTGGTTCAGACGAAGTCTTCATGGAAGGTGCACCATCAGGAAAAGTATACTGCTTGAAGGAGATTGTTCTTCCTCGCAGATCAGAAACGATTGTGCAAATTAGTCTACCACGGAATTCTAGACAAAAAGATCGACGTGTTCTGATAGAAAGGGTGAACAATGACTTTCCATGGAAGATGGCACGGACTCTGGTCAAGGCCACCAACGTCAGTACGCATACTGAATGCAAGTGACAAGGAGCAAGTGATTAAGAAGGGCACCTTGATCGGCACTTGCGAGGAAGTAGCTTGGATGCGTCAATTGTAAAATCTGCCTACCGGAAATAAAATTCGTAGTCCAAAGTTTGACGTGACAACGATTTTGGAAAACTGCGATTTAACTAAAGGAGAAATGGACAAGGCTAAGAAGATGTTACTTCAGTACGCCAACACTTTCTCTTCAAATGATGCTGACATAGGGAGAACTGGACTAGTTCAGCACAAGATAAATACAGGTAACGAGTTACCAATCCGTCAGCGACCAAGAAGACTGCCAGTTGCACGTGAAAAAGAGGTGGAAACCATGATTGAGGGAATGGTGAAGGACGGTGTTATAGAGCCTTCATCCAGTCCATGGTGTTCTCCTGTGGTCCTGGTAAAGAAAAAGGACGGCAGCATGCGCTTCTGTGTGGACTACCGACGACTGAACGATGTCACGAAAAAGGATAGCTACCCGCTGCCTATGATCGATGACACACTGGATACGCTGACTGGTATGAAGTGGTTTACCACACTTGACCTGAAAAGTGGCTACTGGCAAGTAGAAATAGACCCCAAGGACAAGGAGAAAAGTGCATTTTCAACAGAAAAAGGGTGGTGGCAGTTTAAAGTTATGCGATTCGGTTTGTGCAATGCTCCTGCGACGTTTGAAAGGCTGATGGAGCAAGTACTCTCCGGATTGATTGGAGACGCATGTCTTGTCTATCTAGACGACATAATCATCGTGGGCCGTACATTTGAAGATCACCTTAAAAACCTCAACCAAGTGCTGTCGAAAATCCAAACAGCAAATGTCAAGTTAAGTCCGAAAAAGTGCTCGTTTTTCAGACAAGAAGTGAACTTTTTGGGACACATGGTTTCCGGGGAAGGTGTTCAAACAGACCCAGAAAAAGTAGTCGCCGTCAAGGATTGGCCAGTTCCGAAAGACAAGACACAGGTGGTATAGAAGGTTTGTCAAGAATTTTGCCGACATTGCAAAACCTTTGCACAAACTCACTGAGGAAAAGCGGCAATTCTGTTGGGACGAGAACTGCGACGTCGCATTTCAGGAATTAAAGAAACGTCTGTGCAATACGCCTATTTTGGGATATCCTGACACTGAAAATGACTTCATAGTTGACACAGATGCAAGTAATACTGGAATTGGGGGCGTGCTGTCTCAACGGAAAGGAATTCAAGAGGTTGTAATAGCTTACTTCAGCAAGTCTTTATCCAAACCAGAAAGAAATTACTGCGTTACAAGACGGGAGCTACTCGCCGTAGTAAAGACATTGCAGCACTTCAGTAAATATTTGTTGGGACGTAAATTCCAATTACGAACTGACCACGCTGCATTGAAGTGGCTATTACAGTTCAAGAATCCAGAGGGGCAAGTGGCGAGATGGATTGAACTACTGCAAGAGTTTGACTTCGTAACTGAACATCGCAGTGGGAGAACTCACGGTAACGCAGACGCCTTGTCAAGAAGATCTTGTCCTGAAGACTGTAAGCACTGTTCCAGACAAGAGACTAAGGAAGTAGTGCCCGTGAGGATGCTTAGAACGGATCTCAGCGATGAATGGAAGTAAACACTACAGCAGGCTCAGCAAAATGACTCGGACATCAAACCGATCTTCGAGTGGATCAAAGCTGGTGCTCCTAAACCTAAGTGGAGTGATGTGGCTGCGATGAGTTCCATCACGAAGAGTTATTGGGCGCAATGGAACAGCTTGGTGATCCAGGATGGAGTCTTGTGCCGTAAATGGGAAAACGCTCGAGGGGACAGCTGTCATCTACAAATGGTTGTCCCTAAAGCTAAGGTACCGGATGTTTTACGGCTCTACCATGATGGATGTTCAGGAGGACATATAGGGGTAAAAAGGACTCCACTAAAAATTCGAGAACGATTTTACTGGATCCACTGTCGAGATGATGTGGAGGACTGGTGTCGCAAATGTACCAGCTGTGCGGCCGCGAAAGGACCCCATACACGCAGTAGAGGTGCATTAAAAGTGTACAACGTTGGAGCCCCTTGGGAACGGATAGCACTAGACGTTGCGGGACCATTTCCAGAAAGTGAGAGTGGAAACAAGTACTTCCTGGTGGTCATGGATTACTTCACAAAGTGGCCAGAAGTCTTCGCTATTCCTAACCAAAAAGCTACAACTGTCGCAGATAAATTAGTTCAGGAAGTCTTCTGTCGTTTTGGAGTACCCTTAGAAATACACAGCGATCAAGGAAGGAATTTTGAATCGCAAGTATTTCAGGAGACTTGTCGATTAATGGGTACCCACAAAACCAGAACCACCTCTTACCACCCACAATCTGATGGAATGGTGGAAAGATTCAACCAACGTTGGAAAGTTATCTGGCAAAAGTCGTGGAAAGCAGACAAAGGGATTGGGACAAGCATATACAGCCATTTCTTCTGTCCTACCGTAGCGCCGTCCACGAAAGTACGACTGTGACGCCAGTCTTCGCGAACTTTGGAATGGAATTACGGTTGCCTGCTGATTTAATCACTGGAACTCCCCCTGATGCTCCACGTAGTGTAACAGATTATGCGATTGACTTGCGTAACAAGTTGAATAATGTTTATGAGCATATCAGACAATCCGGCCAACAGATGTCTGAGAAGATGAAGACCCGTTATGACCGGAAGGCAAATAGTAGGGGTTTCGACGAAAGTTCACTAGTGTGGTTGCATAACCCAGTACGGAGCAAGGAAAAGTCTCCGAAATTGCAAGCAAAATGGGATGGACCATACCGAGTTGTGACTAGGATCAACGATGTCACCTACCGAATACAGAAGGGTCCACGAGGTGCGCCTAAGATTGTCCATGTAGACCGATTGGCGCGATACTACGGGGCTAATGATGCTCGGGACGAGCATGTCTAAGGAGGGGGCAGTGTTACGTCGTACCCGTACTTACCTACAGTTACGGTAGTAGGTACCTACTAGTAGGTAGGTAAGTAAGTAATAGTACGTAGGTAAAACAAGTCCCGAATGATGTAGGTATAAATTCGCAAACTACCTATAAAAGAACATCATTGTAATTTCGACCGTACGCCGAGAGCATAAAGTACCTACTTCTTTCATTTGTACAAGTTGTGGAAGTTTCTCGAAGGACAATGACCCACTATGGAATTGTCTAGAAGATTCTAGGAAGTCGTGGATATTTCTCGAACGTTCGATCGCCATATAAATAGTCGACGTGTTTGCGGGAGCAGGCAGTCTGATTTTGGCTACACAACGAAGCGAATCGAAGTGAACTAGAAGTGCGATATCTAAGCGAATAGTGATCAGTAGTGTATTTGTAATTGAGTTTCAAGTGTTTTGTGTTTATTAAAGTTATTTGTTGTTTCTTCGGTAGTTATTAATTTATCCCATACCCAGCTCGTAACAATATAAATGTTGATGGATGGAGAGGGAGAGGAAGACCAAAGAAACGATGGATAGATTGTATGAGGAATGATATGAAAGATAAAGTAGTAAATGATATCTTGTCAGCCGACAGAGGAGAATGGAATAAAAAAACGTGATGCGCCGACCCCAAGTAAATAAAATAAAATAGTTAAATTCTCACCATTATACTCGTAAAGTTACAATTTACAATTTTGTTTACTTAGTTACAATTAGTAGGTACCGACATGAAAATTTTTACAATTGTTTTTATTTGTGGTGGTTATACTCGTAACGAGGTTCACAGTTTTTTGACTCTACCCCCTGAACTAGGCGGGAACCTGTATCTCAGGGGATAGTGTTCAGCCATTTACATTTTGATTATTCATAGGACATTATTTTGTATGTCATTGATAAAGATAAAGTACCATTAAAAATGCGAGGGTTTGTTGGTGAGCTTAAAGATACGAGGTGTAGATGTAGGTATGTGTGTTAATATGAGTGGTGAATTAGACGAATGTGTGTAAGTGAAGAGAGAGTGAGTGAGAGGTTGAGTGATGTGGGACTGTGTGTGTGCGATGTAGTGAGTAAGGAAAGTGTATTTGTTTGTATGGTAGATAAAAAAATATACATGAAGGGTCATTAAGTTTTCAGTGTCTTCGTAGTCCAATTGTAGTAAGTATATTTTTATCTTATTCTTGGCTTCATGACTGCTAAGTCTTATTAAATTTGTTATTTCGTTTAATTTGTTATTTAATGTAGAACTTAGGACATAATGTTGCCGTTTTGCAAACTTTGTGCTGTGTGGGACATTTGGGCAAGGTGCTGGATTTCTGCGTCTACCAGTATCAGGAGACGGGAGAACTGTCCGATATCTTCTCAGAACTGACGCGAGCACAAAAAGCTGTCGAATTGTTAGCACCTAAAATTCTGAGTACAGCTGTCTAGTTGGGTATCTAAAAGGCTTCCTTTTTATAACTTTCAGAACAGCTCTTTGGGCTCGCTCCAAGACTAGAAACTTCATTTTTGTGGCTCCACCTCACACAGGAATGCGATAATTTATGATAGATTGACACAGAGCGATGTATATTTTTATAAGAAGCACTTGTGATGCAGATTTTCTGAGAGTTTGAAAAAGTAATGACAAGGTTAAGAAACATGATCTTCTTGATCATGTTTCTTAACCTTGTCATTACTTTTTCAAGTTGTTTATTCCATCTTAGGTACTCATAAATTTGAACGCCTAAATGTCTAACAACACTGGCAGTGTAATAGTTTTACAATTACAGTTATGTGTTTTATCTAAACAAGTGTGTGCAGTTATATTATACTCATCAGGTGGTTTGTTGTTATTTCTAATTTTGAATTAGATCGGTTACTTATTTAGTTTTGTTTTTTTGTTTTGTGAGGAGCTCGTTTCTAAATAATAACAGCCGCTCGGGTCGATCTTTGGGTTAAGCCATGCTTGCCTAGGTTGGTCTGTGGATGGGTGACCATCCATTACATACCGAGTTTCCTTCGTGCCTCGGAAAGCACGTTAAGCAGTTGGTTCCGGCTGTCATTTGTGATCTTTAACAGTCGTTACAGGTAGTCAGTGGCCCATAAAGTCTGACAACCAGTCTTACCAAGGGGTATCGTATTACCCAGTACTAACTGGGTTGTGGAGGTCAGATAGGCAGTCGCTCCATGTAAAATACTGGTATTCAGCTGCATCCGGTTAGACTGGAAGCCGACCCCAACATAGTTGGGAAAAGGCTAGGCAGATGATGATGATGACATAATTAGTTTTGTCTAAATTAAGTGTCAGTAGGTTGGAGTTGAGCCAGCGCATTATTCTCCCAAGGCAGTCTTCAGCCATTTGCTTTACTACAGCCCAACTAGAAACATGCACCACAATGGCAGTGTCATCCGCGTACGTAAAATTTTTTGCATTTGGTGTGGACATTTTACAGAGGTCGTTTATATAAATTTTGAAGACAACTTGTTCGTTATTAAGATAGGAACCAATTTGTACTTGTTGTGTCCTATTAGTCAAATAGTCCTTAAACATCTGAAGTGGTTTTCCCCTGACACCTATTGACTCTAGTTTGGCCAGCAGGATGGGGACAGAGACCGTGTCAAAGGCTTTCGCCATATCCAAGAAGATGCCAAGACATTTATTTTTAGCATCCAGTTGTCTTGCAATGAATTGCGTCAGATCTCGTACGGCATCCTCTGTGGATATGTCACTTCGGAAGCCATACTGATTATCCGCAATAATGATGTGACAGTCCATAAATCCGTTTAGTCTGTAGTTCAGGATTTTTTCCAGTATTTTAGACAGTGCGGACAACACCGATATGGGCCTATAATTATTGACGCAGTTTCTGTCCCCTCCCTTGTGTATAGGGTATACCAGAGCTTTCCTAAGTGCTTGAGGAAAAACACCCATGTTTATAGATCTGTTAAATATGTGTGTAATGGGGGCTATCATAGTGTTTCTACACTGTTTTAGCAGATTTGAAGAGATTTTATCCCAACCCGTTGCACAGTTACTACGCAGCTGCAGTATTACTGATTCAACCTCAGTGTCGTCTGTCTCCATGAGAACAAACGAATTAACAGGGGAAGATGATTTGTCCTGAGATGGTTGTGGTTGTCTATTTTGATTGACAGAGATTATTTTATTTGCCAAGTTTGAATATTTAGCAGTTCTGAAGGTGAATTTTTAGTTTTTCTAGAATGGGTTATGTCTTTGATAACATTCCATAGGGCTTTCGGGTTATGTCCTGCTGTCTAAATTTGTTTTTTTTCGTACTCGCTCTTTAGCCTTCGTAGAAGGCGATTACAATAATTACGATAACGGGAATAAGTTAGCTTTAGGATTAGATTATTAGGGGTCTAGATAATTTTTTGTGTAGTCTATTTCGATGTGCAATACATCGTAGGAGTTTTGGAGTAATCCAAGGCTTTATGTTCCTTTTCCTTCTAGGGACTTTGGCAAGCTGTGTGAATTTATCTATAACAGACATCAAAAGGGGTATGAACATATTAGTACTTTCATTTGCATCTTGTGATTGTAGGATTTCGGTAAAATTCGTATTTTCTAACTCGTTTTTGATCGCTAGGTAGTCTATTCTAGTGACTACATTGTTAGGTTTTAGTTTTGGACCTACGTGTTCTAATGAAAGCATTAGGTACTGGCGTATGATCTGTAATATGTTTCAATGACTAAAGATGTAGCAGGTAGTGTAGCCTTTGGCATAATGTGATCTAGGCAATTGTTTAGTCTAGTTGATGAAGTATGGGTTGGTACTAGTCCGTGTATTGCATTTGCCATAAGATAGTCATTACAGCGCTTGTCCAGGGTGTCCCCCTTAATGTCTATGTTAACGTCTCCTATGAGGGCAACACTGCTAAACTCCTATAATTTGTAATACACTTTGTTTAGGATATCTAAGAAGTTGTCAAAATATTGCCTGTTTCTGTAAGACGGTGAACGATAAATGATAAGCGCAAGTTTCTGATCTAGATAGCAGATAAGGCAGTTAGCATTCTTAAAGACTGGACTCAGTAATGTAACAGTTTAGGGTGTCACCAGTGTAAATGATTATACCATCATTTTGATTATTAGTATTTTTAGTGTAGTGTGTTGTATAACCATCTAGAATGAGAATTTTGCTTTGTGTGTGAAGTAACATGGGACAAGGGCAGGAACATGATGATGAGATGATGAATCGGAGTGACTCTGTGATTTAGCTACACTACTGTTGATCTAGGAGATCGATCACCGCGATTGCGAGACCGCAGGATTTAAAAAAAAAAGAACCAATTCGATCTTCATATGTTTGACAAAACGTCAGGTTGACAACTATGGCTACGTATGCACTGACAGCTAGGTGGCTCGCTGGGCGCCTAGCGTCCGGCCGCACTACACACTACTTCGGTACACGCTAGCCGCTAGGCAAATAGCAAAGGCGCGAAGCTTGCAGTGCGTTCGTGGGTCCTTGCAAATTCAAGAGCCACTGTGTCCCTCTTATGTCTTTAAACAATCTATGAACACCAAAACTCGTACCATTAACAACTAAACCAACCAAAGAGATTTAAAAGAATAGGTATAGAGCGGACTTTGGGAATAATCTCGAAAATTTTGATCCCGAACATTTTCGATTTGAGACAGAACGATTTGTTACTAAGTAGTAACAAGTTTTTGTATTACGATTTTCTTCGTCTTGTCCCGTCTATCGCTCGTAAATATTTGAATGTCTTTGAAACCAACCCATTTCCTTGGCAGCCTGTCCAGATTGCATCGTCACATAAAACTTTAAGCTAGTTGTAGTCTCGCGCTCGAAGGAACTGTGAACTCGAAGACGTCGCCATCTCTTCGTAAATGAGCAATCGCGGCGTTTCAATTTGTCGGCCGTACGCTGCGCGTCCTCCGTACGTAGATCGCAGATACGAGTAGCTAGGGGTTGGTAGTGGGTACCTATCGCGGTGGAATAGGGCTGTCGACTTATAGAGAAGATGGTCTGCTCGGTCAGGAGATGAAATTCTGAATAAGGCTGACCGTAAAGGGCAAAGCAAGTCATGTACAAATGTAGTTATACTATATATTCTTAAAATCTCCTGGCTGAGTATGAGCTTCCTCGGCTACACAATGAGTCTCCAAGCTCAGACTCCGAACTCAGGGGAAAATCTGTTTAAATAGAGGTTCAATGGTTGCTCCGTCTGCGCGCTATAGGACTGATGGGCGTTAGTGAAGCCGAAAACACACACAAGGCATAGAAGTTTAACTAGCGCTATACAATCTTTAATGAAAAGCGGGGTCTCTGCATTGAATGATTGATAAAAAACTAAAGAAATCAGCTTTACCTTTTACAAGCATCATTGTAAATGTAGGAGACACATATAGCACACAAGAACACAAAGTCGTGTGCTCCAGGTGAATGTAAACCTCGTAATACCTCGTTGCTGATGACGCAGCCAGCCCTAGCAGTACGGTAATGTGTTTGACACAGTTCGGTTTATTGCATTCGCGTCATCTCCGCGTGTGGGGTACGTCTGTGAGTTGCCACCGCTGCACACTGCGCCAGTGCGCCCTGCCGCATGCCGTCGGTGTATGTCATTATTTACCGACATCACTTCTACAACCACAAGCGACCGCTGACGATTAAATAAAATAATGGCGAGATGTGAAATTATTTTTATAAAATCATTTGCAGGGAGCATGTAGTGATTAAATGAGGTATCTTAAGCTCGCTTGAATGAGCTTTACGCTAAATTTATTAAAACATTGAATATTTTTGTCAATCGTTTGAAAACACATACAACGATATTTTAAAATAATTATTTATGTTAAGGTTCACAAGTCTTCAGTTGTCACGTTTTCTTTGCCTTAACCCTGCTCTTCTTTGCCCCATTGTTTCAGGCGCCAAAGTTAAAATAAACTGTTGTTGAGTGAACATACTGACTGATCGGAACGATCTAGTGTGGTGTATGGCAGATGGATTAAGAAAGATCGACGAAGTTTACATTTTTATGATTGATTAAGGACTCTTCGACGTTGATCGACTATTATAGTCATTACAAAAAAGCAATCTTAATCCCTACAAGCGTCCGTACCTAGCTCATAACCAACTAGAGCAATACAATACACACACTCACACTAGCTCAAATTACGCACGCACTACGCCCTGCTCACTATATTATATAACAAGTATTGTACAATACCTACATTCTATGCACATAAATGATTTGATTTGATTTGTTTTGAATGAACACAAACCGAATGGTTGTCGGTCAGCAGCGTCATCGGCGGAGCGCGCTGCGGATGCTGTGCTCCCGACCGCAAGCTCAGCCCTCACTCAGCAATCACTGTGGAATAATCGACCTTTCGAAACGACAATAAGGTCTGCAGTCAAATATAAACAGATATTGCTATTTTTTAGGTCATGCTGCTTGTTTATTAATGCATACCTCCATACTAATATTAAAAATGCGAAAGCAACTCTTTTTTGTTCCTTTTTTACGCCTACGCAGCTTCAACAGCTGATCGGATTTCGACGAACTTCGCTAACAGGTATACCTTTGCATTGGTAAGGAAAGGACACTTTTCATCCCAGAGGTACAGCACCGTCGGGTAATACGACCTCCAAGCAGACGAAACCGCGGATTTTATTTAACAATTCATAATATCATAAATTATTCGTGTAGGTAGATTCATTATTGTTGGTAATATGTTTATTTACTGAGCATCACAGAGTTTTATGTTGATCGCAGTGACTGCTATCAATTTGTCTCGGTTTAACCTCGCACTACTTCCATCTATAAATTATTTCCAGAGATACGACCACATTGCATTTAAATCTTTACTCAATTCATTTCACATTTTCTGGAAATGGTTTCATTGACTTTTGGTAACAGACGCTTTTATGGTTTCAACGGATCGCAAAAGCTGTGAAAGGGCTTTTAAAATAATAAAACTATCAATAAACCCTAGAGCTTTGTTTCTTTTAGAATGACAAGTGTGGATCTAATAAAATAGTAATGTTAAATGAACTCTAACTGCTGAACTTTTAACGAGGGCTTGGGTGTGATCCCCATGTCGATGTCGGACCCATTGTTGTTCTGTTTTTAAGTGAGTGTTGTTGTTTTTATTTTAGTAGCTACACACTACGTTTCCTTAAGTATAAAACTAGAAAATATACTCCCAATTATGGAGCGCGATGCAAGAGATTCCATATCTTGCCACTGTATGAGCGCAGACGCATTGCGGATATTTGTTTAAAATCGCAAATGGAACTATAGATTGCCCTGAGCTGTTGGGTGGCTTAGGATTAGTCACGCAATGCAAAACGTTTCGCAAACCCAGTTTGTTGCATGTCTCTCACTCCAAGTCTGCGTACAGGCAGAATTCGTTCCTAATCCGTGCATGCAGAAGCTTTAATAAACTTTCTGGTGAACATGTTTTCAGCACCGGTGTTTCTCGGGTTAAGCGTTTATTGTTAGAAGCTTTTTTTATGGATAAGTAGTTTATTTGTGTATAACTGTAGTTTTTAGTATTTTTCTCTTTTAAATTTAAATTTTTAGTATGTAGTATAAAGTAGTCGGTCGTGTTGTTTTGTTGCATTACTTTTGTTATGTAAGTATTTTGTACTTACACCTCTTTCTTTGGTTTTCTTCTCTTTTTGTTTTTTTTTTGTTTCGAGTTTTATTTATCTGCGGAAACTTGTAAATGGCCTTCGAATTCGTATAGTTTAAGAACATTGTCTAGATTAGCTGTAAGTTTACC
This sequence comes from Xestia sexstrigata, assembly GCA_941918905.2. Taxonomy (NCBI): domain Eukaryota; kingdom Metazoa; phylum Arthropoda; class Insecta; order Lepidoptera; family Noctuidae; genus Xestia; species Xestia sexstrigata. The sequence goes on along the minus strand of OW799226.2, from coordinate 14,145,410 downwards.
GAACAGTATACAATAAATAGTGGTAAATGTAAATAAAATCATGACCCGTTGATTTTATTAACATTCTTTCAAAGAACCCCACTCATTTTAAAACAATACAGACATTTTACCACGAATTAAATTAACGAAAGTACCCTTGGATACCCTTGCTGAAACAGCCTGCCTGCTAGTGACAGTTCGTCTTGACTGGCGGGCGTGAAGGCGTGGCTTTGAGCCATTTGTTAAGCACAATACGCCGTCAATCACAACAGATTGGAGGCGACATATTTTCATTCAAGAAACGATTCAAAGGAAGAATATTCAATCATGACAATTATGTTGAGCAAATATTTCCACTGAGAAGGATGCCAATTTCGATCATTGTACAACAATTGACACTTTAGGCCGTATTCAAAATTAATGCAGAAAATGTTTGAGTGTGTTTTATTGGCAAAGAAATCAGTTTATTGTGAGGGCGCGTATATTGCGTACAGAAATTAGTAGTATTGTGCTCCCGAGTGATTCTCGGTGAAGGATACCTCGCCTGACAATGTTTACTGCAGAAACAAGTTCATGGTCACAGAAAGAAGATGAAACGACAATCGTTGACGGTCTCATTGGCCTAGTGGTCGGGTTGCTAGTGCTGTGCTGTCTTAGGTTCGATACCCAGGTAGGGCATAGTGTTATTGGGTTTTGCCACCAGGAATGTCTTAGTAGCAGCCTGGTGTATAGGTTGATGAATATAGGCGACTTGCCCGTATGACTCGGCTCTTAAACATAAATGACAACATTATGGGTATACTGCAGATAATTTCTGCCTAATCCTTCGGAGAATACAGAGGTCATGTTATGTATGTGTAGCATAAGCCGCAGAAGAACTCTTTTCGTCAGGGTATAAAGTCGAGTGAAGTTCTAATTGAAAGTTATAAATGGGACATATAGTTTAACTGTTAAACCTCTGGTGGACGGTGGACTCTTTCACGTCAAGATGAAAAGTCTTGCGTGAAGGTATGACGACTTTATAACCCGTACGTGACCATAGACAATGCCGGACAGCATTTTGCGAAGGAGAAAGCAGTAACAATAGCACCTATGCAATGTCCACTTCCTTGAAACGATAACATTGTACTGTTTTATAAGGATTAAAATTGTTCTTACTCCAAGTATGAAATAAAATGTTCCAAGTAACAGAGAAAATTAAAATGAACGAACAATTTTCTAAGTACATAATAAGAGAATACAACGAAGCTCGATATAATTCCTTTTCCTTCTATTTTTGTACTTCGTCTGATTACTTTCGAACACGGACGTTCTATTAATCGGTATCTTTAGTAGTTACAGGAAATGTCAAATATTCTATCTATTGAGTAATAAATTAATTATTTTCTTTTTTCAAAGTGTGTGCACATTTTGTAAACTAAAATTACCAACATAATTTTATTAATAACTAGCTTATGCCCGCGGTAACTGTCCCACTGGATCATACTACCGGAATATAAAGTATCCTATTTGTTATAATCCAGGTTTTATACTATCTCATCATCATCAGCCTATAATGTTCCCACTGCTGGGACACGGCCTCCTCTCAATGAGAGGGAATGGGCTATAATCCACCACGTGGACCCAGTGCGGATTGGTAGATAAGATAAGATAAGATAATTTTTATTTGTCCAAAACATGAGTCAAACTCAAAACTCAAACTTAAAGCATTTATTTCAATTAGACAATTACGGCACTTTTGAATGTCAAAAATACAAAAAGAAAAAAAATGCTACAGTCCCGGTCACAAGGCATAATAACTTGAGAAAGTACTGTAGTGGCCCATTCCCTAGCGTAGATCTCTATGGAGAAGAACGGGCAAGAAACTCCATGGACACTCTTTTAAATCAAAATATTGTTACAAAATCTTGATTACATCATTCATGTTGAGATTATAGATATATGTGAGAACGATGTAGAAAGACGTGCACATTATGAGCGTCCAGAGTAAAACATTAAATCAACAAATTAAAAATAAAGTAATTAAAATGAACCGTGGCAGCTAAGAGATGACCAGTCCCAACTGACAGCGCCCGATCACGAACAAGACGCGTGTATCGGCGCCATTCAACTCAACCATATTGAAGGGAACTAAATGACCCGACACACCCGCCACCATCAGCGAGACATTTGAGTGAGCATGACTTTCTCTCAGCCACCAAGGCATATTCAAGTCAATGAAAGATAACTAAATACAAATGGTAGCTTAACAATACATGGTCCTCACACATGTGCTATGCAATTATACAATACTAGGAGATGGAATCTATACAAAGCAAAGATACTTTTACAATCTTCTGCAGCTAGCACAATAATTAGCCCAATTAGTTTTCCCCTATGGTTGTGGAGCAGGACCAGCCTTGAGCCAAGCATTTTTATCATCAATGTAATCCACCAACTTATAATATGCTTGCCTACATAGTGTGCGTTTTACACAAGATTTAAATTTCGTCCTATTCAGTTGTAGAATGTGGGGAGGTATTTTTTTGTAACATTTTAAACAGTACCCCATGAAAGATGAATCTACTTTAGCAAGCCTGAAACCTGGCTGAACTAGTTGGTCCCTATTTCTAGTAGTATAGTGGTGTCTGTCACCTCTTTTACTGAATAAATGCAGATTTTTCCTAACGTACATGACATTTTCATAGATGTATTGACAAGGTACTGTCATGATATTAATTTCCTTAAACAGTTCTCTTAGAGAATCGCGTCTACGTGATTCATAAATGGCTCTGATATCCCTTTTCTGCAGAATATATATAGACTCGATGTCTGCAGCGAGTCCCCATAGTAAAATACCGTATGACATAATACTATGAAAATAACTAAAATAGACTAGCCTCGCCGTATCAACACCAGTAAATTGACGGATTTTTCTAACAGCATACGCTGCTGAGCTCAGCCGTCCTGCAAGAGATGTTAAATGAGGACCCCATTGTAGCCTTGAGTCGAGCGTAATTCCCAAGAAAACCGTTTTATCGACAAATTCTAGTTTCTCTTGATTCAATACTACGTCACAATCACGACTTTTGACATTTGGTAAAGCAAATCTAATGCACTTTGTTTTTTTCCCATTTAGAACTAAATTATTAGCGGTAAACCAATTATGAACCTGCAGTAGGGCGTTATTTACGTCGTCCAGATTTGTGGCACGTCTGTTTATCCTAAATATTAAAGAAGTATCGTCTGCAAACAACACCAATTGCGGGTAGTTGTCAAATAAATTGGGTAGGTCATTTATGTACACTAAAAAGAGGAAGGGACCCCAATATTGAACCTTGTGGTACACCCATTTTTACTTTTAAACCCATTGAATTTACGCCATTTACTTGTACATGCTGCTGTCTATCATTCAAATACGATTTTATTAAACTGAGCGCAAGTTTACCTAAACCGTAATGCTCAAGTTTCAAGATCAGGGTTTCGTGATTTACGCAATCAAATGCCTTCGAAAGGTCACAGAAGATTCCTATGGCATTTTGTGCCTCTTCCCACGCAGTAAATATGTGTTTTAATAAAGTGACACCGGCGTCAGTCGTACAACGTCCTTTGGTGAAACCGTACTGTTGCTCGTGTAAGATTTTATTGGTGTTAAAATGGTAAAGCATTTGATTGAGCATTATCTTTTCAAACACCTTGCTGAAAACCGGCAACACGGATACGGGCCTATAGTTATTGGTATCTTTACTGTCCCCGGATTTAAAAAGGGTTATTACTTTACTGAATTTCATTAGATCCGGGCTAAATACGGTGCTACAGTCTCAATAATTGAGGTACAAGCTATGATAGACATACCCCATAGATCTTCGGTTAATTTAATCTTGATTTGCTTAAAAGCTTTTATGATTGTTATGGGGTTTATATGCTGAAATTTAAATTCATTTGAACAGGCTGGAACGTTCGCTTTCAATAAATCAATAGAGAGCAAGGGAGAGGAATTTAAGGTTTATGTAGTTTTAAGTGGGATACTGGTAAAGAAATTTACGAATTCTTGAGCAACTTCATTATTAGAGTTCACGAGGCCACGTGATGTCTCTAATGTTATGTCATTACTTTGTTTTTTATTTACATTTGTTTCACTGTTGATAATTTTCCAAACTGTCTTAATTTTGTTATCAGCTGATTTAATCTTGTTGCTTATAAAGAGGGATTTAGCTACCTTGCAAGAGTTTTTAAAATATACCTATATATTTTTAATAATATAATAGAGTACCTATACACACACATAGCATGCAAGATGTTACATCAAATTATAATTATGACAGTCATGTTTTGCCTAAACGGCGTACAAATATAGTATGTCGGACGCTACACAGCATCAAGTGAATTTAAATTCGTCCATTACACACAGCAAATCTAGCAGTAGATGTTACATGTCTTCGAATTTTTGGTCCTAGGACATGCTGGTTTCCTCACGATGTTTTCCTTCACCGTTTTGAGAGCAGTGGTGATGAAATAAATTACACAAAGTAATGCGCCTGTCCGGGTTCGAGCCCACGACTTACTGTATACGAAATCTATCTATCTATCTATAATCTATCTCTATGCGAAATTTCATACAAATCCATTCTGTAGTTTTCGCGTAAGAGTAACAAACATCCATCCATCCTCACAAGCTTTCGCATTTTGTATTAGTAAGAATATTTTTGGAAGAAAAATATTATTCGTCGACCCCCAGTTACATGAAGATGATAATATTAAATCAAATAACTGTACAATGGCGAAATAATGCGTCAAAAATGTCAAATTATTTGGATCATAATTATTCATGAAATATTCACATATTTAAAAGAAGACTCTTTCAGTATTAGATAACATCGCCCAGGTCCACCGCTCTTACCCCACCGCACCGCCCTGGTTTATAACATAAGCAAGTTTTCCAAGTAATGTGTGCCGCTCGCGTACTTAGCATTTATGCACTATCGGTACGCGCTACGTGCTACGTGCTACGGCTTCGTTCGACGTCGCACAGATTGCCCCCAATGCTATCACCGCTCAAGTTAATGTCATCGGCGTCGATGCGACCTGCTCCGCTTTTTATATCGAAAGGCAATTGCTTGTTGTTTTGCTTCTGTTCTTAGAACAAGATTACGGTGAAATGAAGTTGTGTTGATGTGTTACAGGAAAGTGCTTATGGGGGAAATTAGAACTTTCTTGAGCTTGGTATAAGTAATGTTTCCAGTTAAACAGTCCTGCTTTTGTACTATGTTTTAAGAATCTTTGTTCAACCTTTAGATTTACTATAGTGATTGGCTTCCAATACCCTAATGCCCATGTCAATATAATCGCCAGTGTGCCTCAAACGGTTCCCCACAACGACCTAATTCTCCCAGCGCGGTGGCACGGTGGCACGGTGTGGTCACAGTTACCGCACAGGTGGCTCACTGCGACTGGGAGCCAATTACGTTGCCGTAGTTGTCTGCGATTAATGCACCGATCGCGGCGATTACCTGTAATTATTGCACACGCAGCACATAGTAATGTAACACATTCACATACAGGATGTAAGCGAACGGACCGACACTTCACGAAGCAGTCGTCCAATTTTGTACATCAGACTTAGTAACGACTTTTTTTGGGGTTAAAAATCATAGTTTACTTAATTTAATCATGGTCGATCCTCGCAGTGGAAACACCCGGGCGTTTCCTCCCGCCCGATTCGGTGCAGGAACCTCCCAAAACAACCGTGTCCGGTGAGGACCTGCGTCAAGCGGAAGGTGAGGACGCCGCGGCGTCTCTCAAACCACTCCTCAAAGAGGGGACTTATCGCCACTATTGTGGCGTGCCCTGCACGGGGTTGCGACAGTCGCTCTCTCCATGTCGCCATGAGATCACGCCGGAAGTCTGTCCGCTGCCGTGGCAAATTGTCGCGCAGCGGACAAATTTCCGGCGTGAGTGTTCCCCCGGCGTAGCGCCTCCGCGCGCCATTCGTGCAGGCGCGCGAGGACTATCGTCTTCAGATCCCATGGCGGCGGCAATCCGGCAAGGAGGCTCGCCGCCTCGCGAGAGATCGTGTGGTACCCCCTTACGGCTACCACCTTCTGGGGCGCGTTCAGGTAGTGGGCGGCTCGCCGCCTCAAGGAACGCGCCCACACCGGGGCCCCGTAAAGGGCCATGGACCGCACGAAATGCAAGGAGCTTAAGTTAAACCTTATAACATCAGGCAGGTCAAACAGAATACTTTATTTACCGGGATCAGTTACTTACGTGAACAAAACCACGGGCAATATCACTATCACTACATATTATAAAACAAAGTCACCCGCCGCGTCTGTCCCTATGTATGCTTAGATCTTTAAAACTACGCAACGGATTTTGATGCGGGTTTTTTTTTATAGGTTGAGTGATTTAAGAGAAAGGTTTTAGTATATAATTTGCGGGCGGGCGAAGCCGCGGGCATCAGCTAGTCTAGATAAAATGTAATAGTAAGTTACATAACGACATCAGTATAGATTAGTTATGTGCGCTTACATTGGTAACATTGCGTTTGATGGTATTTGGTACTTGACTACATTTGCTCATGTGTAGATAAACTTGAGCGACTTCAAACTTCTTAATCTTTTTCTCATTTTGTATTCGAACTTGAGATCTTTTGTTTTGAGCTGATAGCCGATATATAATAATTATATGCACCGGCCTTTTACGAAAATATAAATTTTCGGTAGGTAGGTTTTCAACGGAGACTAATAAAAAGATGCATGTGTTTTAAATGCACTGTATAGAGGTGTTCAATCTGGCGTGAATAGTTGCGTGACTTCCTAATCATTGAGAGAGTGATCACACCTGTCGACGCGGAAGTAACAAAGAGAAATAGGTATGTCCATGCAAAAAAGCGAATAGTCAGACGCGTATCTAATCGCTACAAGCCGAATGACGTCTTTCTCGCTTTTATGGCGTGGACATACAGCTTTTCCTGACCTGTCCAAACCGATTCATCATAATTTCAGCTGTCACATTACCACAGATACAGTTCAGTGTCACAACGTGCCCGACAGCCCGACACACTCCTGACACTGCGTGCGAGCGACAAAGCGACAAGGTGACACGGCGCAAATGGAACGCCAATCATCGGCGATGAGTGACGCGCATCACTCGCATCAGCGAGATACGGCTCACTCGCTGTCAATACATAGTGCAGTTAACTGCAGATACACAGGCGACGTGCGACTATTGTCAGCGACGATACGTAAATTATTTAGTGGGAGCTTTCCAAGTGGAGAAAGTTCCACCCGCTCCAACATCAAGACATCGTAGAGGGCGCTCTTAGTTTCTGCCTACCCTCATGTGATAAAAGGCGTGGGTATGACTGTATGTCAAAAACAGTAAATGTTTCCGATATTTCCAATGTTCTCTAAGTTCACGGTTCACGCCAAGAAAACAAGTAACACGCTACCTGTGAATATGTTGCTTTCAACTGTTATTAGTTTGGATTTATTATTATTATTTTGTGCATGTCTTCTTGAGTAAATAAATAAACGCATTATTCTCCTTTTTTTTTTTTTTTTGGATGCGAAATCATCAAATGACTTCTCCCGCTCTGGGCGGTGCAGGAGGGAGTGTCAGACTTTTACTGACTAAAACCCATCCATGTTCCTTCATCGCCCTTTGTGTTCCGGGGACACGGTATCTCTTTCGAACAGTCCCGCAGCCCCGGCAGGCATCGGCCCTTGCGGACCCCATTTCTTTTTGCTGACTCTCTTTGAGGCGCACGTGGAACACGAACGCGCCGTCATCACGGCCTGTCGTCATGAGACGAACGGACGGCGAGCTAGCCCATAGCTCTCCGTCCACAGGCCCGCGCCTACGGTGCCCGGGGCGTCTCCCGCGGTGGCCGGGACCCTGTGAGGTTCTCTCCCTCTCACGTTCCGCCACCTCCTTCTCTAGCATTACTGCTTCGCAGAAGGAGGTGACGGCGTCCTATTCCGTCTCGCTCCGGACCATGGCTTGCACCAGGGCCGGACGCGAGAGGTCGCCGCCGCCAATCACCGCTTCGAGGACACTTCGGTGCTCCGCCCACACGGGGCACACCTCCACCGTGTGCTCCACCGTGTCCTTCGGTCGATCCTCGCAGTGGAAACACCCGGGCGTTTCCTCCCGCCCGATTCGGTGCAGGAACCTCCCGAAAACACCGTGTCCGGTGAGGACCTGCGTCAGGCGGAAGGTGAGGACGCCGTGGCGTCTCTCCAGCCACTCCTCAAAGAGGGGACTTATCGCCACTATCGTGGCGTGGCCTGCACGGGGTTGCGACAGTCGCTCTCTCCATGTCGCCATGAGATCCCGCCGGAAGTCTGTCCGCTGAGCGAAAATTTGTCGCGGCAGCGGAGTTTCCCCCCGGCGAAGCGCCTCCGCGCGCCATTCATGCAGGCGCGCGAGGACTATCGCCTCCAGATCCCATGGCGGCAATCCGGCAAGGAGGCACGCCGCCTCGCGGGCGATCGTGCGGTACCCACGGGCCAGCCTTACGGCTACCACCTTTTGGGGCACGTTCAGGTAGTGGGCTGCACGCAGCCTCAAGGAACGCGCCCACACCGGGGCCCCGTAAAGGGCCATGGACCGCACGACTCCCACGTAGAGCCTCCGGCAGGAGGCGTTCGGCCCCCCCAGGTTGGGCAGGAGCCGCCTGAAGGCAGCCCCAGTCCGTTCCAGTTTGGGGGCCAAACGTCGGAAGTGCTCCACGAAGTTCCACCGGCTGTCGAGGACGAGTCCTAGGTACTTCAAAGTCGATACCCCTCCTACCGTGAGTAAGGATCCCGGAGGTTGCGCATTCCGAGGCCCATGAAAGCACATGGCTTCGGACCGGCCGGATCCTCTCAACGACTATCGCAACCCCGCGTGTCATGATTTCGGCCGCCGCCTCGTGCGACCCCCCCTGTGCCAGCACCAGCGTGTCGTCTGCATAGCAGACCACGCTGACGCCGCTAGGGAGGTCGGCGCGCAGCACCCAGTCGTACCCGATGTTCCACAAGGACGGCCCTAGGACCGATCCCTGCGGAACACCGCACGACATCTCTCGCCGGTTCCATTCTCCGCTGCGACCGGGGTAGATGACGGCTTTATCCGTCAGGTAGTCCCCGACCACACGACGAAGGTAGGTCGGCACCCGGTGATACCGGAGTGCCTCCCTAATGCAGCTCCAGGGCATGGAGTTGAAAGCATTGGCGATGTCTAGAGACACCGCCAAAACAACCCGGACACTGCATCCCCCGTTGTGAGGGCTCTCACGCGCATGATGGCGTCCACCGTAGAGCGCCCCTTGCGGAAACCAAACTGGTGTTCCGCAAGATCCGGCCCCGTCACCGCAAGGTGCTCGGCGAGGCGGTTTGCGATGACTCTTTCAAAGAGCTTGCCCACCTCGTCGAGCAACACACAACGAAGCGGGAACTGGCCCCTCTCCAAGCATGCGCTTAGGAGCCCCTCCAGTCGGGGCCCGAGAGCCTCCAAGGCCAGGACCCAGGCTTTGACAGGCAAGCCGTCGGGTCCTGGGGCGGTATTTTTGGCACTGAGCCTGCGTACCGCCACTCTCAGGTCTACCCCAGTCACTTCCGGAGTGTCGTCGTCGTCATCCTGGTGGTCCGCTTCCAGCACCGCAGGTGGCGGAGCCATAGGCGGGGGGAGATGTTCTCCCCGCGTGGGGAACAGAGTGCTCACCACGTCCTCCACGAGCTCAGGCCGGAGACTCTGCGTCAGTGGGGGGGCCCAGGTGCGGAGTTTATCCCGCACCATCTTATAAGGGCGCCCCCACGGATCTCTGTCGAGAGTCCCCAGCATCTCCTCGCGGGCCAGATCCCTGGCCCGTAGGACAGCCTCGCAGAGGGCGGTCTTCGCCGCTCTGTACCCCTCATAAAGCTCCGCCTCGATGGCTGCTGCATTCGGTGGACGAATGCGGAGCCTGCGATGCCTGGCGTACAGGTGTCGCGCAGCCACGCACGCTTCGCGCAGAGACGTCAGCTCTCGCGACCACCAGTACACCTGACGTCGGGCGCTTCCTGGCCGGACTCGGGGCATTGCCACGTCGCATATTTTGGACATGGCCTCCTGGAACTACCCTGCCTCATTGTTAATGTCGGCAGGCCTGTCTGGTGATGTCACCCAGGCCTGCACGATTGAGGCTTCCAGGAGGAGCTCCCGGTCCAGCTGCTTCAGCGCCCAACGTGGACCACTCGGGGCCTGTTGGACCAGCGCGCTTGAGGTCTGGGTGGAGACGTCAAACCGGATGTACCGGTGGTCGGAATAGGTCTCCACCCCCTTCATGACACGCCAGTCAACGACACGCGGCGACAGAGCGGGGCTAACGAACGAAATGTCCACCACCGACTCGCCCCGCATCCGCACACACGTGGGAACAGAACCCCGATTTAGGACGACCAGGCCCTTCTCCAGAGCCCAGTCCTCCACCATCCTTCCCCGCACGTCTGTACAACGAGAACCCCAAGCCAAGTTCTTGGCATTGAAGTCCCCGAGGACAAGCACGGGGAGGGAATGGTTTCCGACGACAACACTCAACTCTGCGAGAGAGTTGTGGAACTCGGCGAGAGTTCGGTTCGGGGAGAAGTAGACTCCCACCACTACGATCTCCCCGAACCGTGCTGCTACGCAACCCCGACCCCTCCTGACACCTTCAAGGGTCGGGGTACCGGCGGCGGCCGACGACACTATGGTCACTGAGCCGCTAAGGTCCACCACCCAGTCATCCCTGGGCTGGACGAAATACGGCTCAGCGACCACAGCGATGTTTATCGACCACTGTGCCATGCTCTGGAGCAACAGATCCTGAGCGCAGGCACAGTGGTTAATATTCGCTTGGAGGAAGCGTAATGGAGCCGTTATTGGCATTCCATTACCGCTTCCTTCACTCGGGCCAAGGGCCCCTCTGCAGGTGCGACTGTTGCGACGGCGGTGGCGGCGACAGCGCGCAGCGGCAGCGGCGGCGGTTGCAGTTGCGGCGGTGGCGACGGTGACGGTGGTGGTGGCGGTGGAGGGCCCTCCCCTGCCTCTGGCCCTGACCTTGGCGGGTGCAGCGCAGGCCTTGCTGCCAGCCCGGTGATCAGCCGGCTTGCCAGACGCCGCGCATGCAGCGCAGTGCGGCGCGGCGCAGCAAGTCGCGGATGTGTGACCGGGCTGACTGCAACGGAAGCAGAGGCCGCTGCGGTCGACCTCCGAGGCGCATTGCACCGACACATGGTGTCCCACATGGCAGCGGTAGCACCTCAGAGGTCTGGGCTCCAGCAGCTTCACCTGCGCTGACACCCAGCCCACCAGTAGCGTACGGCCCTCCACAATTGACTTGGCCGCCGTCACAGGGCAGCTTACCGTAACGGTTCGCATGCCCGTGGAGTCCGGACGAAGGGCGCCTGCCCTGACCTGATCGGCAGGGCACTCTCCGGACCTGGCAACCTCGGCCACCACCTCCTCCTCGGCCACTGAGTCGTCCAGACCCAGGACGCGCAAGTCTGCGCATCTGACGGGCCTGGACACTCGGGCCTCGTCCGCGTTTAGGGACGCTCTGAGCTTTTCAGCCAGAGCGTCAGCGGACGAGCCACTGGTTTCACCGGGGATCTCCAACAACCGAGCTCCCGTCGCGGTGACTTTAAGCCGGAGGCCCCCGGTGATCCCAAGCTCCCGGAGATCCACCGTCTCCTTAGCTTTTGCCAGCAGGTCGCGGTAGGACACGCCCCTTTGTTCCGCTTCCGGCTGTAGTGTAATCACTACAGCTGCGGTCTTCGGGGCGCGGCGCCTAGCCGCGATCTTTCTCGCTCTGTGCTGCCGTTGCCGCTCCTCACTTCTGGCCTTTTTGGCCGCCTTTCGCCCTTTCCTCTTCTCGCCGACCACCTGCCACCCAGCTCCGGCACCCAGGTCCGGGCGCGGCAGCCACAGCAGCCGCGTATGACACCGTGGTCGGCATCGTGCTCGGGCCCGCGGCAGTCTTGTTTGAACCCAGGGCGGGGCGCAGAACAATTCCCTCCAGGACGGAAGACCGCGCCTGGAAGGAAGCCAGCTCCCGCCGCACCAGGTTCAGAACCTGATTTTCAACCGGCACCGGCTCGGCTTGTCGCTGCTGCTGGTGGCCCCCATTTGGAGGCGCCACGCGGGTGCCAGCCTCACGCAGACTGGCCAGGTCTGCGTGGAGCTTGGCGTTCTCCCTTTGGAGAGTCTCCATCGCAGCCGTCAGGCGGGCCAACTCCGCCTGCAGTTTGGCCTCCGCTGCCGCCATGATGGAGGCGGAAGCCGCGGGTATGGCCTTGAGTTTAGACGATGTCTTTATCTTCAAGGCCACGCCCCTTATCGCGGCTTCCACCTCCTTTGCAAACCTGGCCTTACGCTCCACCTCGAAGCCGCCAGGTGCATCCGCCTTGTCGCCAGACTCGTGAGCATTCGTGCCCGGGTGGCGCCCCTCCTCGGCTGGTCTCGCCGACCTCTCGGAGTTAACAGGCCCCCCCCTCTTGCCTCGGATCCCATCGCACTTGCTAGTGGGGATCTTACGGGCCGAGGCCATCTCTCCCTCGGATGACGAGACTTGGTCGCCATCCTTCCTAGACCGCTTGCGGAAGAACTTACCGTTCTCCGCTGCAGTCCCGGCCCTCACGCAGCGGGAGCTCTCCGAGCCTCCCGCACTCACATCGCTGGATGCGGCGTCGGACTCCGACCCCGCATCCCTCCTCTCCTCTGTTTTGCCGTTGCCGGCGGTGTTGGTTTTTGGTTTGGTTAAATCATCCATATTTGAACCCACGAGTATGGGGGAAATAAACGTCAATCTGGGCAGCGACCCCTGTACCCAAGATAAGCAGATTTTAGCATTTATTACTCGCCAGGGGGTCTGCAGGTACCCTGGCGAGGGTGAGCACTAGCAACTGATTCGTTCCATGGGAACACCCGTCAGCCATACATCCCCTCGCGGTGCGCCGCCGCTTGGGATTCGGGGTAACTTTTTATAGAGGTTTTCTACCTCGCAGTCCGGGCGGTTAAGCCAAGACCCTCGGTCCCTCCGAGCCCGCCCTCACTCCTCTGCTATGCCCTCTGCTGTACAGAGGGTCACGCAGAGGAACGCACCGGTGGTCCTGGCAGGACCCCACCCATGTCAGAATAATTAGCCGCGGCAGTAACACTCCCCGAGGGATAAAAGGAAATTCTTATTTCCTCTCATTCCCCGGAGAAGGATACTGCCGCGCCCAGGGTGCACCGGCCCAGCAGCTGCTCTTCCCTCCAGACGTATCGAGAGGGACCAGCAACCGCCAGACACACGTGGAGGACTTCTGACATCGCACCCCCGCATTATTCTCCTGCCTTAATAATCTTTATTTACCTATTTGGGGTAGGCTCAGCATGTCTTCTTCTCCCATACTTTTCTATGGGTACGAATGTGGTTCGTATAAGAGTGGGGAGCTACCAAAGAAATTAAGAAACGATAGATGGACTGTGTGAGAGACGATTTAGCTTAAAAGAATTAGAATGAGAAGAAGTCACCTGCTTTATAGCAAGACAATCGTATTTAAAACTAACTTATAATCAAAGTACACACCTGTTTATTTGCCACACTACTCAGAGTTATTCCGCGTCACCGGCGGCGCCGGGTAGTTATGCGCTCGTCATTATATCACATAGCCTCGTGAGGATTATTAATGTGCCGTTATGTACTATTATGTACTGAGTAGAACTGATAACAGGTGCGAGATTACATACTCATTGTTGTTGTACATGCTGCTTAAGTCATTAAGATCACGTGAAGTAAGTGATTTGATTTTGGAACTAGAACTTTGGCACAAGTTTTAGTTTCAGCGTTTTTTAGTCCCTTACTTGGGGAAGCTGTTAGCAGTGATGCGGCAGGATGCTTTCGAATGTTAGAAAAGTTTTTAATAATTCTCTAGGTAAGTAATTAATTTCCACTTCAATGAATTGTTAATTTTAATTCCTAATCCTTTGCATTAAGAATGTAACGTAACTTGGCATAACAACCTTCAATTTAATGTATGCGGTTTCTGAAATAATCTTTTGAAGGACTAAGGAGTAAACAGTAAGGCACAGTCGAATGCAGTGAACACATGAAGTTACCACAATCTGTCAAATTTACTCATTTGATTTTGAACTTAACATCAACATTTTGTGGTTTAAAATAATTTGGTGAAATTTGACAGTTTGTGGTAACTTGATGTGCTGGCTGGCGACTGTACAATAAGTTCTCAATTCTGGCACTAGGAATATGTTATCGTTTAGTACTTTTCATCTTGAAGTCTAAGACCCAGTTTCACCTACCGTGTAAAAGCCCTCTGTACCTTGACACTACAAACTGTACCCGCTACGCAAGGCTTACCTTCACCAACACGTGCAGACAGACAGACAGACAGGTGTCCGTCCTGTTGTGAGTGACGTCACATGTCGACACGTGTCCGAGCACGGCCACTATGTGGTGAGCACAGAACATACGCTTCTTGTTCTCTCATCCGAATTGTTTAAGAATGGCCAAGGTGTGGTCAAAATATGGGCCAATAGACAAAGAGGGAGAGGAATTGGAACAACGGTCAAGACATTAGCCTTGGTCTACTAGTGGTTGCAAAGAGGCAGCGGAATTGGAACAACGGTCAAGACATTAGCCTTGGTCTACTAGTGGTTGCAAAGAGGCAGCGGAATTATAACAACGGTCAAGACATTAGCCTTGGTCTACTAGTGGTTGCAAAGAGGCAGCGGAATTGGAACAACGGTCAAGACATTAGCCTTGGTCTACTAGTGGTTGCAAAGAGGTAGCGGGATTAGAACAACGGTCAAGACATCAGCCTTGGTCTACTAGTGGTTGCAAAGAGGCAGCGGAATTGGAACAACGGTTAAAGACATTAGCCTTGGTCCACTAGTGGTTGCAAAGAGGCAGCGGAATTAGAACAACGGTCAAGACATTAGCCTTGGTCTACTAGTGGTTGCAAAGAGGCAGCGGGATAAGAACAACAGTCAAGACATAAGCCTTGGTCTACTAGTGGTTGCAAAGAGGCAGTGGAATTGGAACAACGGTCAAGACATTAGCCTTGGTCTACCAGTGGTTGCAAAGAATTGCTGCTGCACATATGATTTAGGGTTAGATTCCCTGGTCGGGAAAGTGCAATTGTGTTTTTCTATCGGAAATAGTTCAGAAGTAGGCTAGTGATAAACTGAACTTTACCGTGGGACTATTATGATAACTGGCGCAAAATGAATGAATAGACAGGGTGTAACCAAAATAAGGGCAGTATTAGTGGAACGTGTATTACTTGATTTCTCAAGCTACATTGGCAAAATCTTTTGACAGCCAGCAAACTGACACTTACATATACTGTAATGCCGAGTAACAATAATCAACAAACAATAATCCACTTCGTCATAAATCATTAGCTCAACACAACACCCAATAATTATGCTAAGCTGTTTAAAGACGCGCGGTGATTGACACGCGTGTCGTAAGCCCCGCAGCAAACATTGTGGCGTGCTTGTCGCACCTGTGTCCAACACCTGACGTCATATGACGTCATTTGACGTCGTTGTATTTGTGTTATTGATTAGCAGTGGCACACGGTCTTGTTGTTTCTACTAAACGTTAGAACGGGTATAATAGTCATGAATATGGGCAAGTAGTCAGCGGTCCGAAAGTCTGACAACCAGTCTTACCAAGGGGTATCATATTATACTCAGTATTAACTTGGTTGTATAGAGGTCAGATAGGCAGTCGCTCCATGTAAAATACTATTAAGTTACATTTGGTTAGACTGGAAGCCGATCCAACATAGTTCGGGATAGGCTAGGCAGATGATGTTCTCTTTGAATGACCTGAGCATCGAACCCAGGTAGGACCTCATGCTCAGTTGTAGAGCATGCAAATACTAGATCTACGGGACACTCAAAAACAAACTAATTTAAGTAGATAGAATCAAATAAATGAAAACCTACTTTACGAATTTAAATACAGAAAAATAGCATTATTAAATTTTATAATATTTAAATGAATAAGCTCGTAATACTTGGAACTTTATTTTTTTCTTCTTATTGCTTACCTACGTATGTTGTACGACGCCATCATCCGACGAGCTCTTGTCACCGTCGGCGTCCCAGCTGTCCTAAAATTCAATGGCTTGACACTCGACGATGGCAAAAGACCGGACGGATGTCATCTCATCTTCCAAGCTTATTTTGCTGTGTTGGCGCTGCCGCTACGGAAAGCTGGGCTATGGAAACTATATTTTCGAGCCGTTGAAACTGGGGCTGTGGAGTCCGGGTGCTCACTGCCTTTTTAAATAAATTTTTAAACGCCTAGTTGACGCTTTTCGTGACCCAAGAGGTGGGTTCTGGGGAGCTGGGCCCAGGTCAGAAGCTAAGTGTCGCCATGACAACGCCAAAACGCCAAATTTTTGCAAATTAGTGGATTTTTTTCTTTACTCTGTGACAATAACAAACACTGGCCGTCCCATCTAGTAATCTTAATAATTCATATTCTTTATTGCATACAAAATTAAAAAATAAACACACAAAATTAAAATATATATAGCTTATGTACAAAGGCGGTGTTCTTTGGGTTTTCATTCATCCCTGTAAACTTGCTTGAGGCCAAGTTCCAGCAGATCAGAGGGTGTCGGCGTATCTCGCACTTAGCTGCGCTGTAAACATTTCAATTGTGCGATCCTTATCTCACTGGTTTACATCGGGGCAAGATACAAACGCCGATAGAGTGTCAGATAAAAAGGAACAAACAATAGGACAGCAAGGTACCTACATAATTTTCAGATTTTTGTGTTGGACACAGGAACCCTCGCTAGGCAGTGAGGGTTGGGCGATGTCACACGTCATCGAATTGCTCCTGTCCATGTTTCCATTCAGTTTTGAGAGCTGTGGTGATTAATTAAACTACACAAATGAAGAGTCGGGACCGTTAACATAGCTAACAAGGTAGGGGACTGTAGTACTCGCAACCGTCTTCGTGTGCACGGGCACAGACTCCGGGCTGTAACTGAAACATTGAAGAGACCTATTAACACTTTGCCCGAGTCGGGTTCAGGACCTCATGATCAGCAGTCGCGCTTGCGACCAAGGAGGTGCACCACAAACCAACGGGGCTGTTCCAAGGATAAATACTATCTGGGTGAAATTGCTGCTTTGATAAAGCAGCAAATTTTACGTGTCCACGTTGAGAATCAAGGTATAAAATTATAGGATGTTTTATATTTTTTTTAGTAAACTACGCTACTTGGTAACTAGGGCCACATTTTTTGTTGTTCTAAATGTTTATAAATAATCAGGAAAAAAAATCGCCTTAAAATGAAGTTTGGTGGCTGGTCCCAGTTATCTATCTAGAAATTTATACTAAAAAAAAAAAAAAACTAAAAGAATAACACAAAAAAGTGAAAAATAACTTTAGTTTCAAAAGCCGGTGAAAATAACTCCAAATCAATCAAACAAGTCGGTGACCTTTGTTTGATTGATTTATTTTACATTATTAACAATACATGTCATGTTAATAGGCTTATCGCCAATAAATGAAACTTAACATTTATTTATTTAATTACAACGGTTATATTTAAACCAAGAGGAGCTCGTGGATATATAATAACAGCCGCTCGAGTCGATCTTTAGGTAAAGCCGTGCTTGCCTAGGTCGTACCCCCTCAGAGCATGCAGGCGTGATGTTACGTCATGATGTTGTATAAACAAAAAACATCCAAGCGATTGCAGCTATCACGACAGATTTGCCGTCTATTTTTGAAGAGTTTTAAGTGTGAGCGTATATATTTCCGAAGATCTTCACCAAATTTAAATGGGACCACCTCAGCAGTATAATCTTTCAAATAAAACATGAATTTTGAGAATCGGTCCACAAATAGGAGAGAAATCCATAAAAAAAAGGATTCAGTTGTACGGCGACTTAACGACGTTACCGGTAACCTAAAAACAACAGCTGATGTTCGGACTCCGGATTCATACGGGGAGTATTTGTTTACTTTTATATCAGAATAGCACACAATCGTCCCTATATCTATATAACACGTCCACGCCTACTCTGTATTGGTTACCTATAGATTGCTTTGTTGACAAATGTCATTTCGTAAAAAGTAAAACTTGAACGATTTAGACATTGCTTACATCAATCTTTTCAATATTAGTTAAATGTAAAGTTCGTGATAGTTATTTTATTAACGTCTTGAAGTAATATTGTAATAATCCTAAGTTTTTAGTCTTGGCAATCTACCCACTTAGGAAAAAGTAAATTCATAAGAAAGTAAAATTCATATTAAAGCAATAAAATTAATTATTCAGTCAGCTAATATCATTCTTGTCAAGCTAATATAGCAGCCTACCTCATTTATTTGAGTAACGCAAACTTTTTCCCTGTTTTTCCCCCTTTTTATATCTAAATTTTCTTGATTGGTCTATCCTATTAGTTCTCACCGTTTCCTTATTTCCAATTTTCTGTAACCAATCCGGAAACCATGCCTGTGATGACCTGTAAGGCTACTGCTCAGGATATGGAGCTAAAATTGAGAACGGCCCTCCAAGAACTTAAGGACTCAAAACTCCAATGCCAACACCTGTTGCAGGAGAGAGAAGACAGTGAGGAGGAGGTCATTAACCTAAATAGCAAAAACTCTAGCTTAAAACGGGAGCTATTAGACCTTCAACAGGAATTCTTGAATGTTGTCAATGAACGGGATCAACCAAGGGCGGTCACGGATGGGTTCAACTCTTGTAGCAACTTGTATGGTATGAGGGGGCTTTATGTGAAATTAGGGACCTAGAGGATGAATTAATCCATGCAAACGTCAAACTTTTAAATTTGAAAAAGGAAAAGGATCATCCTCAGGCAATGGAAACTGAACATTTGTATAATGAATTAGTTAATACAAATTGCAACCCTCATTCCATTATAACAATAGACCTTACAGAGGACTCCTTACTAAAGCATAACTACAGCCATAAAATTAGTCAAAATACAATTAAGAAGTATGCATGATTAAATAGAATCATTAAAAAATGTAATAAATACAAGAAACAACAAAAACACTATTCCAAAAATATACAATTAAGGATAGAACGTGTTTATCTATTTAATAAATTAAATAACTATCAGATTAAATTGGAAGATAGTATACATATTTATGAAATTAACACTCAGCGCTTACAATCAGAAATACAGGCTCTTAATAAGTCACTAAAATCTTTATATAATAAATATGAAGGCTCTCAAAATCAAATTTTGTCTCACCTAATAGTCTTGGTTCTGTTTCAGTCATGTTCTCTGATAGTATAGGTAGAGGGCTAGGGAAATTAATCAGTAATAACCAGAGTTATTGTACCCAAAATTATTGTATGCCAGCGTCAACCTACCGGGCAAGAAACTCCATGGACACTCTTTTAAATCAGAATATTTTTACAAAACCTTGGTTACATCATTCATGTTGAGATGGTACATTATGTGAGAACAATGTAGCAAGATGTGCACGTTAAAAGTGTCCACAGCAAAAACATAAAAAAAAACACTTCAAAAATAACATTATTAATTTAAGTAACCCGTGGCAATCAAGAGCTGACCAGTCTCAACTGACAGCGCTCGTTCACGAACATGACGCATGTATCAGTACCATTCAACTCAATCATTTTGAAGGGAACTAAATGATCCGACACACGCGTCACAGACATATAACTGGATATCAACACTATTGCTGGTAAACTTAAGTCTACACCTAATAGGTGTATCTACCTATTAGGTGTAGGCACAAAATAGCTCGGCTATTAGCTTGTAATATTGACACAGACATTAATAGTGTGTCTAAGTTTAGTTCTATTATTAACACTGCGACTATTAGTAATAATACTAATGTACAGGTGACTTTAAATGAAGATAGCAGTAGTGATATAAATGTATGTGTCACCGTGGAGAATTCTCAATTAGGGTATATTAGTGATAGGGTGTTGTCGTCTGAGGATGGCACGGGAGTCTCCGGCCTCACTCCAAATACTAATTTAAACTAGAAAGTGAGACAACAGAAGGTACCATTAGCAATATTGTTAATCCTTCCAACAGCAAGGTATCTTGCACTCAATTAGTTAGTAAAAAAGGGCCTCAGCAGAACACCTTAAAATGATTCCACCAAAATATCCAAGGCATTTCTTCCAAATTATTAGAAATTGAATTGTTTTTAGAAAATAGTAAGTTTGACATTATTTGTTTTACTGATCATTGGCTAAAGGATTACTAAATGGTTATCAATTATGAGAACTATATGGTGGGTAGCTGCTTTAACCGTAAAACTATGCTTCGTGGAGGTTCCCTAATATTAATAAAAAAATGTTTTAAATATAAAGAACGTAATGACATTGTAGGTCTCTCGGTTGAACATTGCGTCGAACTGTCCTCTGTGTGATAAGTATGTAATTGTGTGTGTGTACAGACCCCCAAACTTTCAAAACTTTTCCTTATTTGAATCAATAATAGAAGATATCCTGGCAAAACTTGCAGCCAGTAATAAATCTACTATTATTTGTGGTGGTTTCAATATCAATATTTTAGAAGAAAGTTCAAATAGTAGTCGGTTATTAAATCTTTTTAAGTCATTTGACTTGACCAACACTTATAAAGAACCTACTAGAGTCACTCCATCTTCTGCTACTTGTAATATTTTCTGCGATTGTGATTACTTAGATAAAGCCATAGTAAGTTGTCTGCCGTCTGATCATAGCGGACAAACTGTAACTTTTAGGTGTAATAAAGTTCAGATTAAATTGAGACCTATAACTTCTAGCAAATTAAATAGGTATAATATTTCGCTACAGAACAAGTTAAGTGTTATGAGCCTTGATGATATTAATATAAATCAATTGTATGATCGTTTCTTTTCAATAGTTCACACGGAATTCAACAAAACTTTTGAAAAGAAGACAAAGAGTATTTGCCCTAAATTCATATTTAGAGATTGGGCAACTAGAGGTATCAGAAAAAGTAGGAAAAGACTATTTGAGCTTTATGGCCTTAAGTCTTATATAAACACTGAAACTTTTAACAAGTATGTAGCTAAATGATAAATGATGTTTATTTTGCAAGTAGGTTTTTACAAACACTTTTACACGTCATTTTTTTTTTAAACTAGATGGGGCCGGTGTTTCGTACCTGACTACTCTGAGAAGAAACAGCCGAAACAAACTCAGAGGTCATAGTCTCTTTTGAAGTCCAGACATAATTTTGCTCAATTCACATGAGGACTATGCAGAATAGTGTCTGAGATGGTCTTTTGAAGAAAGAACCACACAGATTTGAGTGGACCTGTCCAGTCAGTGCAAGCATTTGTCAGTTATCGTGTAGCTCGACTTATAACTCTAGGAGCTCAACGAAACGACGAACAATACCAAAGAAAGGACATTTGGGTAGGTCGCTTATAGTACTCAAACTGCCAGACAGTTGTGGGAAAAAAAAAAGAAAACAAACAAAAATATATAAAAATTAAACCCACATAGTCCCCACATTCACAATAATCAAATAAAATTAATAATAATTTACAAAATCAATGTCAATAAAAATCACAAAAATCATATGTCAATAATAATAAAAAAGTAAGATACGTAAATATTCCTGTCAAGTCAGTAGGTAAATGTAACATAAAATAAAATAAAAAGTAAGCTAAGTAGGTATTTTAGAAATACATGCAAGGTTGCCAAAGCCCTGCACATTAGCAACAAGATCAAAACGATGACGTGAATAATGCCCTACTTCAGGTCCAAAATTGGTTCAAAGCAAACAATTTGGTATTAAATGAAAAAAAACCATGTGCATAAGATTTGCTTTACCGGGTGTTAAAAGTAGCGATTGTGATATAATATTGAATGAACTTGAATTCGTAGTTAAAACGGTTATCCTGGGGATTACGCTTGATTCAAGGCTACAATGGGCTTCTCATTTAACATCTCTTGCGGGGCGTTTAAGTTCAGCAGCATATGCCATTAGAAAAATCCGTCAACATACTGATTTAGATACCGCTAGACTGGTCTATTTTAGTTACTTTCATAGTACTACTCTGTCAAGAAAGTACCGGGAAAAGATCAATAATACACAAAATGTCTTTTTTTCATCCAAATTTATTTTATCACCTTCAAAGTATGCTCCTTTAGAAACGATACACTTGCGCCAACGAATAATCCATTCATCAAAACATTTTTTAAACGCTGCTTCCGGAATTGAGTTCAGTTCTCGCCGCGAATTCTCCTTTATGTCTTCTATCGATTGAAAACGGGTGCCACGAAGTGGTAATTTGAGTTTAGGAAAAAGAAAAAAGTCAGCAGGAGCCATATCTGGTGAATATGGTGGTTGCTGGATGGTATTTGTTGAGTGTTTGGTCAAAAATTCGTTCACAATGATAGCCTTGTGCGAAGGCGCATTGTCGTGGTGCAAAATCCAAGAATTTTCTTTCCACAAATCTGGCCTTTTTCGTCGAATTTGCTCTCTTAAACGCCGCATAACGCTCAAATAATATTCTTTATTTACCGTTAGACCTTCCGGTAAGAATTCAGAGTGCACAACACCGCGATAGTCAAAGAAAACAGTCAACATGACTTTGACTTTTGATCGACTTTGGCGTGGTTTTTTCGGTTTCGGTTCAGTTGGAAGGCGCCACTCCGAAGCTTGTTGACTAGTTTGCATGTCAAACTCGTAAACCCACGTCTCGTGACCAGTAACAATGCGTTTCATGAATGTTGAGTCCGAACTGACTCGTTCTAGCATGTCCTCAGCGACTTTCATGCGATTGAGTTTTTGGAGAAAATTCAGATCTTTTGGGACTAGCCGAGCAGCAACATGTTTCATACCCAAATGATTAGTTAAAATGGTACGGATTGACTCGTGAGATACAGAAAGTTCGGCGGCCATCTCTCTCAGAGTTGAATGGGAATTTTCAGTCACTATTTTCTTCACTTTTGCGATGTTAACTTCAGTTGCAGACGTTGACGGCCTACCAGAGCGAGGCAAATCTTCCATCACATCTCGACCGCTTTTGAACGCTTTGAACCACTCATAAGCACGAGTTTTTGATAAAGTCGATTCACCGTAAGTCTCCTGTAACATTTTCAGTGACTCCGAACACGAAATTCCATTGGCGATGCAAAATTTAAGACAAACTCTTTGTTCGATATTTTTGTCCATTATGAAATTCGCAATACACACTATATATGATATTACTAAAACCAGCACTGTATTTAATATAAATAACAGATGCAACTCAAACTCCGCGCCAAAATGGAAAACAGTTGTGCCAATACAAACAACTACAAAAAAACAAAAATTTGAATTTGGAACCATAAACAAATCATCCATTCCTGAAAATTTTTTGACTGAATGTATTATGTGAGAACAATGTAGCAAGATGTGCACGTTAAAAGTGTCCACAGTAAAAACAAAACAAAACAGAAAAAATGGAATTCAAAAACAAAAATAAAACATCAAAAAAGCCATGGCAACTAAGAGATGACCAGTCACAACTGACAGCGCCCGTTCACAAACATGACGCATGGATCAGCACCATTCACATTCAGCTCAACCATTTTGAAGGAAAATAAATGATCCGACACATGCGCCACCATCAGCGAGACATTAGAGTGAGCATGACATACTCTCAACCGCCAGGGCACATTCAAGTCAAGAAAAGACGTAGGTTTCCAGTGAATGACAGTTTTCTAGTACATAATACTCACACAATATGGGTTATGCGATTATATAATAAAGAGATTGAATCTGTACAATGCAAAGATAGTTTTGCACCACGACAATGCGCCTTCGCACAAGGCTATCATTGTGAACGAATTTTTGACCAAACACTCAACAAATACCATCCAGCAACCACCATATTCACCAGATATGGCTCCTGCTGACTTTTTTCTTTTTCCTAAACTCAAATGACCACTTCGTGGCACCCGTTTTCAATCGATAGAAGACATAAAGGAGAATTCGCGGCGAGAACTGAACTCAATTCCGGAAGCAGCGTTTAAAAAATGTTTTGATGAATGGATTATTCGTTGGCGCAAGTGTATCGTTTCTAAAGGAGCATACTTTGAAGGTGATAAAATAAATTCGGATTAATAACAGACATTTTGTGTATTATTGATCTTTTCCCGGTACTTTCTTGACAGAGTAGTATACCATCTCAACATGAATGATGTAACCAAGATTTTGTAACAATATTTTGATTTAAAAGAGTGTCCATGGAGTTCCTCTCCATAGAGATCTACGCTAAGGAATGGGCAACTACAGTACTTTGACAGTTTTTATGTCTTGTGACTGGGACCCTGGGACCGTAGCTCTAGGTACATTTAATTTTCATCTTTGTTTCGACAATTCAAAAGTGCCTGTGCCTGTGCCTGTTGTGCCTGTGCCTGTGCCTGTGCCATGAAATAAATGCTTTTATCTTGATTTTGATTTTGTAATTACAATGATAATGATTGTAATTATGATTATAATGATTGTGATAACGATGAAGGTGATTATGATAGTGATTGTGATAGTGATTGTGATAGTGATTGTGATAGTGATTGTGATAGTGATTGTGATAGTGATTGTGATAGTGATTGTGATAGTGATTGTGATAGTGATTGTGATAGTGATTGTGATAGTGATTGTGATAGTGATTGTGATAGTGATTGTGATAGTGATTGTGATAGTGATTGTGATAGTGATTGTGATAGTGATTGTGATAGTGATTGTGATAGTGATTGTGATAGTGATTGTGATAGTGATTGTGATAGTGATTGTGATAGTGATTGTGATAGTGATTGTGATAGTGATTGTGATAGTGATTGTGATAGTGATTGTGATAGTGATTGTGATAGTGATTGTGATAGTGATTGTGATAGTGATTGTGATAGTGATTGTGATAGTGATTGTGATAGTGATTGTGATAGTGATTGTGATAGTGATTGTGATAGTGATTGTGATAGTGATTGTGATAGTGATTGTGATAGTGATTGTGATAGTGATTGTGATAGTGATTGTGATAGTGATTGTGATAGTGATTGTGATAGTGATTGTGATAGTGATTGTGATAGTGATTGTGATAGTGATTGTGATAGTGATTGTGATAGTGATTGTGATAGTGATTGTGATAGTGATTGTGATAGTGATTGTGATAGTGATTGTGATAGTGATTGTGATAGTGATTGTGATAGTGATTGTGATAGTGATTGTGATAGTGATTGTGATAGTGATTGTGATAGTGATTGTGATAGTGATTGTGATAGTGATTGTGATAGTGATTGTGATAGTGATTGTGATAGTGATTGTGATAGTGATTGTGATAGTGATTGTGATAGTGATTGTGATAGTGATTGTGATAGTGATTGTGATAGTGATTGTGATAGTGATTGTGATAGTGATTGTGATAGTGATTGTGATAGTGATTGTGATAGTGATTGTGATAGTGGTTGTGATTGTGATAGTAATAGAGATGGTGATTGTGATAATGATGTTGATTGTGACATTGACAGTGATGGTGATTGTGATAATGATGTTGATTGTGATAGTAATGGTGATTGTGATAATTATAATTGTGATGATTATGAAATTTGGCACATAGATAGTTTATAACTTGGATTAACATGTAGTCAATCAAATCAAAAATCCTATTCATCCCTTTAATATGATCACATGGGACTGTTACCGAACTTTACGCGGGCGAAGCCGTGGGCAATTGCTAGGTTTTTAATATTGTATTCACCAAAGTAACAATTTAGGGTACAATAAAAATAAACCCATTCCTTAGCTTATGCATTAGACACAAATTATCTAAAAATAATTAAACCATATTAGAAAAACTTATCTAAAAGCACAGGACAACTCGATTCTCAGCAACTCTCATCTAGTTGCTACCAGCCACTCTGCGAAGATCGTCACTCCAGTCACTCGAGTCTGAGGGCATCCCACCTTATGTTTTCCGATTCGCGGTCTTTACTCAAGAAGACGTCTACCCCAACGGTCATTGGCTATACGGCTAAATGACCGGCCCATTACCACTTCAGCTTACTTATTCTGTGAGCTATGTTGACAACTCTGGTTCTCTGTCGGATCACCTCGTTCCGGAGACCCACTCCACCTTAGAGAGACTGCGGTGGCCGGAAGTCGTAAAGTCTTTGCGCTAGACGATTCGTGACGACTTTTGAAAACAGCTTATGACACGTGGCTAAGGAGCGAAATGGGTCTGTAATTCTTTAGTAGGGTCTTGTTACCCTTCTTGAAGAAAAGAACGACCACGCCCCTTCTCCACGTTTCTGGAGCTCTCCCAGATAACAGGACCGAGTTGGAAAGCTCCTGAATCTCTCTTAATGCAGGCCTTCCTCCCGCTTTCAGGAGCTCTGTCGTTATCCCATCCTCATCAGGGGCTTTTCCATTTTTAAGCTGTTTATGAGCTGCCTCGATATCATCTTGGCTGAATCTTGACAGGCCTTCTGTGAAATGACGAGTTAAGGTGGTTCTGGAATCCTCATTTTCGGGATCAGGTCGAGATATACAGTACATGCAATGCATATTCATGTTTGGTGCCACTCATTTGAAATTTTGGTATGCACTTTCGATTTTGGTGGGCGATTTTCAATTTTGGTGGCCACACTACACTTTAAACTAAAATATCTCAAAAAGTTATCGAGACATTCTTGGGCCTTGTTTACGCCAAAATTATCGTTCATATAGACAGTATATAGGTACCTACCTAGATGTTAGTTAGCTAAAGGTTTGTAGGAGGAATCTAGTTGCAAAATAAACTCATTTAAGAAAGGACGTCTTTTAATCACATCTATTCATCGTCAAGCAAATTTAAACCTTAAGACCTAGTGAACATGGTCCAAACGAACCGGATTAATTAATAAAAAGTAAATTGAATAGAAACGCTCGGGCCACCACCTCGCACCTGGCCGGCGCCGGCGCATACAATAGGTGACGTAGGCCGGTCGAGAGATAAGGAAGTTGTTTACGTATCGAAGACACGCGTGTGGCTCATTAGAAGAAATTAACTTTAAAACGTGTTATTTACGAACTAAATAAAGTGTTGTGTACGCAAATAAACATTGAAAATGACTGCTGTGACATCGGAACAAAGTGTATTGCTGGCTGCTTTAGAGGATACTGCTAATGTTTTGCAAAAAGCGCAAATTAACTTCAAGAAATGTGCTAAAGCCAAGTTAACTAGTGGTTATGCAAAGGCGCGCTTAGAATGTATTGAGGAATACTGGCAAAATTTTACGAAGATTCATCGAGAGCTTATTAAGTGCACACCACGCGAACAACGCGGAGTATTGCCTTACTTTCTCAATGAAGAATTTTATAAATATGAGGAACTATATGTATCTTTAAAAGCTGAATTGTTAGATCTATTGAACAAATCACTACTGAGTCAACCGGTCAATAATGAAGATCAGCTAAATGAATCTGGTGTTGCGGCAAGCTTATCGAGTGTGAAGTTACCACGTATACAGTTACCATCTTTCTCTGGCAAGTATGAAGAATTCCCTACATATGAAGACTTGTTTACCACTCTCGTACACAATAATAATGCGTTATCAAATGTTCAAAAACTACATTACCTGAAGACAAGTGTTACGGGAGAGGCGGAAGCATTGTTACGGCAAATACAAATTACAGAAAGTAATTATACACAAGCTTGGGAATTAATAAAAAGACGTTACGGCAATAAACGTGTTTTAAGAACCTCTCTTTTCAAACGGCTTTTTTATCAGAAACGGGTAGCCAACCAAGCTGCACCTATGATCAAACTTTTGGTAGATACAACTTCAGAGTGCCTTCATGGTTTAAAAAATACCGGACTAGCTATTGATGAGTGGGATCCATTCCTGGAGTTTCTTGTCATGCAGAAATTAGACAATCTTACTCACAAAGAATGGGAAGAATTCGCATACAAGGACAACACCGATGACGTACCTAAATGGGCCACTTTGAAAGGTTTTTTAGAAAGCAAATTTCGCACGCTGGAATTAGTTACACCTGAAACTATGAAGGAGAGAGGGGGAAATAAGCCCAAGTCATTTCATGCCGCCACCAGTGAAGAAGATAAACCTGAACGTGAGAAAGCTTGTGCCCACTGCAAGGGTGATCATTTTATTCACAACTGCAAGGAGTTTGTTAAGTTATCGGTCGCAGATAGACACAATGCTGCCCTAAAGAACAAGCTATGCTTCAACTGCCTCATACCTTACCACGCCGTTTCTCGATGCAAACACAAGACGTCCTGTAGAATCTGTAAGAAGAAGCATCACTCCCTCCTACACCAAGACCGGTCGAGACCAACTGAAGAGAAGAACACTTCGTCTGGGACATGCGTTGCCTCTCAGACTGAAGACGCTACTGAAACAAAGATTGCAGCCCACTATTCTAGAAAACAGCAGCCTGGTCAACAAGTTTTGTTAGCCACAGCACTGGTAGATGTCATTTCAAGTTCCGGAGAGTCACATGTCTACCGTGCACTCATTGACCAGGGTTCTGAAGCCTCCTTTGTCACAGCTAGAACAGTGGAGTTATTAGGGTTGAAGAAAACTGAAGTCAGTAGTATAGTCAGTGGTATTGGCGAAGAAAAACAATCCATCAAGCATAAGGTATTTTTCCACCTACTATCAAGCTCAAGGGAACCTATTGAAGTTAAGGCCTACGTAATGAAATCGATTTCCTCAAGATTACCCTCTAAGTCCATGAAGATAAACAAGGCCGAATTACAACCCTTGACGTTAGCTGATCCAAAGTTTAGCATACCGGGAAAAATTGACATTCTTCTTGGGGCAGACGTTTTCGGAAGGATAATAGAAGAAGGGCTAATACGACTACAAAATGGTCTAGTAGCACAACAAACATGCTTAGGATGGGTTTTGTCGGGAGAAACCAACAAAAGTACAGATCAAGAAGAAATAACTACTCTATTTGTCAAAGAAGAAGAAGACACATTAAAAAGATTTTGGGAGATAGAAACAGATTCTTATACAAAAAGGAAGATTTTAACAAAGGAAGAAGAAGAATGTGAATCTATTTACAGAAATACAACCATGAGAGATAAAGAAGGGAATTATGTCGTACAATTACCATTAAAGCAGACTGTTGAAGAAACTATACAAAAAATAGGAGATACAAGACACGCAGCGATTCAGAGATTCCAACAATTAGAGCGGAAATTCCAAAGAAACAACGATTTTAAGAACAAATACAAAATGGTAATTGATGAGTATTTAGAGATGGGACATTTACAAAAATGTGAAGACCAAGATGACAGACATATGCAATACCTTCCTCATCACGCTGTAGTCCGAGAGGACAAAGACACGACGAAGTTACGTGTTGTCTTTGACGCTTCGGCTAGAGGCACCAATGGACATTCTCTCAACGATTGTATGATGATTGGGCCTGTATTACAGCCTGATTTGCGCAGCCTTATAATCAATTGGAGGAGACACAAAATATGTGTAATAGCAGATATTATCAAGATGTACCGAATGGTGAAAATGGCTGAACAACACACACCACTGCAATGTATTGTGTGGCGAGATGACGCAGACAAGAATTTGAGTACGTATAAACTGAAGACTGTCACATTCGGCACAGCTGCCGCGCCATATCTTGCTGTACGAACACTTCAGCAGTTAGCTGATGACGAAGGCCATGAATGTCCAGAGGCTGTCACTGCAATAAAACAATGTTTTTACATGGACGATTTAATGGCCGGCCATGAAAATGTACAAGAAGCTAATATTCTATGTATAAATATAAGAGAAATACTCAAAAGGGGTGGATTTAAAATGCAGAAATGGTCAAGTAATTCAGAAGAAGTATTAAAATGTTTACAAGAAGGAAAAGAAAATACTACAGATCAGTTGGAAATAAAACTAGACAAGATTATAAAAATTTTGGGACTAAAGTGGGATAGAAAAGATGATCAATTCAAGGTGACAGTTAACTTACCTGGACTGAAATATCCCATAACGAAGAGATCCATTCTCTCGGACGTGTCTCGATTGTTCGACCCGTTCGGATGGTTGTCGCCTGTAGTTATTATAGCTAAGATAATGATCCAGAAGTTATGGCTCCGTCGGTTAGATTGGGATGATGAAGCTCCTTTCGACCTAGTAGAAGAGTGGACAAAATATAGAAAAGAATTAACTTACCTGCAATCCATTAGGGTCCCACGTTGGTTTCAAATTACGCCACGAAGTAAGGTAATCCAGCTCCACGGCTTCGCAGATGCTTCGATGACATCATACGCTGCAGTTATTTACCTAAGAGTAGTCGATGAAGGCGATGTGGTGCACGTCGTAATGGTAGCATCTCGTACGAAGGTAGCACCTGTAAAACAACTGAGTATCCCCAGACTGGAACTGTGCGCTGCCACGTTACTGGTTGAATTAGTGAAGGATATTACTGCTGCACTCGATATACAAATGAATAATGTCTATGCTTACAGCGATTCCATGGTTGTATTGGCATGGTTACAATCTACACCGAGTCGATGGCGCACATTTGTCGCAAATAGAACAGCAGATATTCTCAAGAGTCCTAGAAAGCAATAAATGGAGTCACGTACAGTCGGCTGAAAATCCTGCGGATGTAGCTACAAGGGGTGTGAAGGCAAGTGATTTAGCAGATCTCGAACTGTGGTGGACGGGACCTAATTGGCTTAAGTTTAAAGAAATTAAGAAGGCAAGAGAAGAGGTTCCTGAAACTGATCTAGAAATTAAAGAATCAAGTTACCATACTTTTGTCAATACCTGTGAAGAGAAACCTATTTGGGAAAGATTTTCTAGCATTTCAAAACTAAAGAGAGTTTTAGCCTACTGTAAGCGATTTATAAATATTAAAAACATAACAAAACAAGGAGATTATTTAACAGTTAATGAAATGGAAGATATTTTAGAAAAGGCAATTAAATATTATCAAAATATAGTATACGAAAGAGAAATAGAAAACATTAAGAAAAGGGGGAAGGTTAACACTAAAAGTTCTCTAATTACATTGGTTCCATATTTAGATGATAAAGATATAATGAGAGTCGGAGGCCGACTACAAAACGCAATACTGCCGGAAGCATCAAAACACCCAATAATAATACCTAAAGATGTTCACATTACAAGACTTATAATTCAAGAAGCACACATTAAGACTTTTCACGGTGGCATCCAAATGATGATGACTTACATTCGAAGTAAATATTGGATTATTGGGTAAAAGGCAGCTGTAAGAAAATGT
Organism: Xestia sexstrigata; assembly: GCA_941918905.2. Lineage (NCBI taxonomy): Eukaryota > Metazoa > Arthropoda > Insecta > Lepidoptera > Noctuidae > Xestia > Xestia sexstrigata. The sequence goes on along the minus strand of OW799226.2, from coordinate 14,114,183 downwards.
ATACGTACCTGTAAGGTTTGCATCGTGGACAAGGCAAAGACGCATAATCAATTGATGGGACAGCTCCCTCCTGAAAGGGTGAACACCAACAGAGCTTTTCTTAACAGCGGAGTCGATTATGCTGGGCCTGTGCAAATAAGAACATCTAAGGGACGAGGTCATCATGCAACGAAGGGCTATGTATGCTTGTTCGTGTGCATGTCGACAAAGGCTCTGCACTTAGAGGCAGTTACAGACCTTACTGCCCAGGCATTTATCGCCGCTTTCCGACGATTTGTTGCTCGAAGAGGTCCATGTGCTCATTTATGGAGCGACAACGGCACCAACTTTGTCGGGGCCGCAAAGGAGTTGAAAGCACTATTTGCAAGAGGCAAGGCCAGTGTAACAAAGGAGATTGCTGAACTGTTAGCCAATGATGGTACGGTATGGCACTTTATTCCGCCGCGAATGCCAAATTATGGAGGCTTATGGGAAGCTGGCGTACAATCAGCCAAACGGCACTTGACTAGAGTATCTCAAGGAACTAAACTGACATACGAAGAGATGGCTACATTATTGGCTCAAGTTGAAGCAAGCCTTAATTCACGCCCATTATGTCAGCTTGATGATACTACCGACACTCTTACACCTCTAACACCTGGTCATTTTTTGGTGGGGGAACCCCTGATCAGTGTTCCAGATATCAATTTCAAGGAGAGAAACACAAGTATACTCACGAGATGGCAATTAATACAAAGGATGACCCAAGATTTTTGGAAGCGGTGGCAATCTGAATATCTTAACACCATGCAGCAAAGATATAAATGGCATTCCAAGATTCCATCACCCTGTGTTGGTGACATTGTAATAATTAAAGAGGATGACTTACCACCTAATAAATGGCTATTAGGTCGAGTGAAAGTAGTCCATCCTGGGACTGACAATTTGGTTCGAGTGGTCACCGTACAATGTAAGGGAAATCATGAATTGAAGAGACCTCTATCAAAGTTAATATTTTTGCCACAGGAATATGACACTAACACATAATTATAAGTTGAGTTGTTGAAATAATTAGAGTCTGAAGTAGTAATTTTTGTACCTGTTAAAGTTTCGTTTTGTATACAGTCCAATTGCTCTGATTTGAATGTTATAATGTAAAACAATTCGTTTTGGTGGGCGGAATGTTTACGCCAAAATTATCGTTCATATAGACAGTATATAGGTACCTACCTAGATGTTAGTTAGCTAAAGGTTTGTAGGAGGAAACTAGTTGCAAAATAAACTCATTTAAGAAAGGACGTCTTTTAATCACATCTATTCATCGTCAAGCAAATTTAAACCTTAAGACCTAGTGAACAGGCCTCTTGAAGATTCTTTAAGCTTGGACTATATATTGTTATACCAGGTCCTTATTTTTCACAAAAACTAAAGAATAAATTCACCCCCAAAATCATTGAGTTAAGTGTAATACTTAGCTCTATGACCAAAATTGACAAAAAATGCACTTGGCTGATAATCACCCATCTATAGGTTTTCGCCCGTGGCCCGGTCCCTTAGTCCCTGGAATTCCTACCAGACTAAGGGATTTAAGTATTTTTGCCCGTGGTTCCTTCAAGAAATTTAAATACTGCCGAAATTTGAAATGCAGTCATTGACATTTTTATTCAATTTTATGTCATGTTTTTACATGCTCAGATATCTTGTTTAAAACAACATATCTAAGCATGCATTTGTTTTTTTATTTACATTTTTTTTTAATCCTTATTTTTAATCCTTTCTTTAATCCTATATTTAAACAACTTTGTCGAAAGCCACAATACAGATAAAACATACACCATCCAGCATCGTCACAGAACAATTCGTTTACGTAGCGGTAAATGAAAACAAGAAGTAATAATAGGAAACAAGGGATTCAATCAGTAAACAGCTTAAATGTATTCGGTGGAACTAGTTTATATGTAAAGCGAGAGGGCGCACGGCGCGCGGCAAATTGGCGGTTTTCTTCGTATCGTCCCGATCGCTTGTCTGTGCTGTGTTCACTGTGTACAATCCGAAAATGTAAACAAATAATGATATTTTGAAAACTTTAACATTTTATGCGTTTGTTTGTGCTGCAATTTCAGCAAATATTGTGACTTAGTTTATCTTACAGTAGGCCACACGTCACTGAAAATAAACCAGAATAACATATCGCTTTCTATTGGAACGTCGCTAGGTCAAGGTCAAAGTATTACTCCCGATGTGCGGCTTACTGTTACTGTACTAGTAATTAAATGCTAAGTTCATCTTAATTTACACTTACCTACATTATTAAGATATTGTATTAGGTACACCTAGCAAGGTGATGACAGGTGGACCCAAGCTGTCAGCGAATGGCGACCAGAACTGAGAAAAGAAATGTGGGTCGTCTGGCGGCCAGATAGGCAGACGACATAATGTAGTTGCCATAGGGGAAAATTCTTGATAAGGCTGGCACAGGCCCTTGGAGATTGGCACAAGAAAAGGGAGGCCCAGCTGTGGGTGAATTCAGGCTGTGGATGATGATTTAAGTACGTACATTCAATATTAAATACATATAGATCTAAAATAATAATAAAAATGAAACACAACCATGCCCTAAGTGGCCATAGTTTCCGAGTGCCCGTTTAGTATTTCGGGGTGTCTCCAAGCGATTGGTCGACTCTTCACGTGCCCAGAGGGCTGGCCTTATTTTTGGCCGAATTATCAGCATTGCCATCCAACGTGGCAATGTTGCCAGCCTTCGGGGCACTTTTCCTATTGACAATGATGTGGAAGAATTTTTAGACTTACTGTAATTCTTTTCCCATTTTAATAATAATAATAATTCCTGTCTCTGCAGCCCTAACCGCCGGTGGCTTGGACCCTGCTCCCGACACCGGCGGACTACTATTTTTTTTTTTATATTTTTAAATGTTTTTATGTTTTTTTAAGAAATATTTAAAAATGTAAAAATAATAAGATGTTATGATGAATAAAGGAGATAATAATAACCATAACCAGGTTCGCCGTTCCCGAAAGGATCTGTCGACATGTTGGATAGACTATAAGAAGGCCACATACATGGCTCATGAGGGTGCTAGAGTTGTATAAAGTTGATGCAACTCTGCGCACCTTCCTGATGTCGTGTATGGGGCAATGGAGTATAGTCCTTCGCTATCCAGGATGTCGGCAAATTCAGAGGAATAGCGAGCCGATAAGGATAGAGCTAGGAATATTTCAGGGCGATAGTTTGAGTCCACTTTGGTTCTGCTTAGCCTTGAATACTCTTAACACACTGCTGGAGGATTCAGGTCTAGGCTATCGGTTGCGGAAAGATAGTCAGGTAATATCTCACCTCCTTTACATAAATAAATAAATATCGCTGGACATTGCACACAGCGCCATCTAGTGCCACACTAAGCAACGAGTCTTGTGTCGTGGACACCAGATAGTTGATATACTACATAGATACTTTTTTGTATGTAAATACATACTTATTATACATATAAACAACCATGACTCGGAAACAAATGTCCATGCTCATCACACAAACATTTGCTTCTACCGGGATTCGAACCCGGGACCCTAAGAACGTAAGGCAGCCTCACTACCGCTGCGCCATTCGGGTCGTCGTTACATGGATGACCTAAAACTCTTTGCCCCTAACGAATTGCGATTGATGGAGTTACTGAAGGTAACTGAAACTTGCTCGCTTCCTTAGAAGCTTGTGTTACGCTAAGTGAACAAAGACGGTAATGGAAGTGGAACACTTCGATAGAAAGGTCGTTTCGGAGGTGTGACGTAGTTATCGGGCGGTATCGAGATTCTGGGAAACGTTTCGATAATGTGTTTGTGTTTGTTGATTGACTGAATGAATATTGTAGGAGATTACGAGGTGGGCGTTCACTTGAATTGTGCGACTTGCGACGTTTATCGTAGGCGATAGTTGACAGGACTGTCGCGACGAATTGTTCTATCAATAGAAGTATAGATAAACAAATATTTTTCTGAAGGTTGATAGAGTTGAACCTACGCCTAGTACAGAAACCATTTGTATTCTGTATGACTATCATAGTCGAATAATTTATCTAATTTGTTAGCGACCCGCCCCTGCACCGCATGACGTTACCTATCGGGTCCAAAACTGCAATCTTTCAGTCTGGATTACAAAATGGATACAAATTTTGGATTTACAAAATTTGATTGAAATCAGTTGGGTGGTGTCGGAGATTTACATTATATTAAGATAATAAGTTTAAAAATCGCCTTTGTAGGCTTTGTCTCTATAACCTATACTTATAAAGAAATTGCCACGCATTATTAATTTTTAAACACAAAGTTATATTTAATTAAAAAGGAGTTGTTATTAAAATGATGATTTTTTATAAATATATAAATATGAATGATTGTTTAAATAAATTATTTTGTTTGTTTTTTTTTTCTATGCATTTTTATGGGTATCTTCTTTACATAATGATATTATCTGATTATCGGAGATAAGTTGCGTTGCTGCAGGAAGAGTCGTCCCGTCGAAGTAAAGTCTTGTCGGTGTTCAGTCTCTCGGCGTAGTGTCTGTACTGTAGGCGTTTAGTCACACACTCCAGGCATCGGCACCTGTGTGACAGTTTGCGCCCTGCAATACTAACGCTCTGTGCTGTACCTATCTTTCAATCCTACTTACACTAGTTAGTACCGACACGTACACAACGCACCGCTGTGCTCGTCAGTACCACGCTACTGATAACTCCGATGTGTATCAGTTGCTAATTACAGCGGTACACTCGGTAACAACGGTGTATAGCGGCTACTTGGCGCCTATCTACCGCGAGGGCATTACCTATGTATTGGGGTTGCTTGGCCGACGTGATTTATGTTGATTTGGTAATAATTATAATAATATACTGTGTAGATATAGAACTGATCACTATTCGTTTCTTCTACAATATGTTTCAACGCCTTCAATGGCAAAACGTGGATTCGTGGAAATGTCGAATTAGCATTATCAGCCTATAATGTTCCCACTGCCGGGACACAGGCCTCCTCTTTATGAGCGCGATATTAATTTTATTTAGAACAACTGTTTTTAAGTCGATAATTATCCCAAGGGTACGTACTACCGGAATAAAAAATCCTATGTCCTAACTCTTGTTCTTAGTCCAACCGTCTGCCCGATTTCATCAAAATCCGTTAAGCCGCTAATGTGTAAAAGGGTACACAGGCACAGAATGAAGCCCGTGCCAGACTGTTGTAAACAAGGCCTCCACATCGGTCTCCACCGGCGGTTTACAACAGTGTAAACACTTGTTTGCTACAAAAAATCGCTTGACCTTCAACAGCCTCTGTGGACGGACGCGCGTTGACAATCGCGTGTGTATGCCGCCGTTGTAAACACGTATTCCAGTGTAAACGCTTGTTGTAAACCACGCAAGGGCAGTTGCGCAGCGGCAACCGCTGCGTGCGCACGTTCTCATCATCCACCTAGCCTTTTCCCAACTATGTAGGTCGTCTTCCAGTCTAACCGGATGCAGCTGAATACCAGTATTTTACATGGAGCGGCTCCCTATCTGACCTCCACAACCCAGTTAGTACTAGGTAATACAATACCAAAATCAAAATCAAAATCAAAGCATTTATTTCAAGTAAGCCAGTTACAGGCACTTTTGAATTGTCGAAACAAAGATGAAAATTAAATGTAGCTACAGTCCCAGTCACAAGACATAAAAACTGTGAAAGTACTGTAGTTGCCCATTCCCTAGCGTAGATCTCTATGGAGAAGAACGGGCAAGAAACTCCATGGACACTCTTTTAAATCAGAATATTGTTACAAAATCTTGGTTACATCATTCATGTTGAGATGGTATATTATGTGAGAACAATGTAGCAAGATGTGCACGTTAAAAGTGTCCACAGCAAAAACACACAAACAAAAAAAATACAATTCAAAATAATTCATTCAAATAAGCCATGGCAACTAAGAGATGACCAGTCACAACTGACAGCGCCCGTTCACGGACATGACGCATGGATCAGCACCATCCAACTCAACCATTTTGAAGGGAACTAAATGATCCGACACATGCGCCACCATCAGCGAGACATTTGAGTGAGCATGACATACTCTAAACCGCCAGGGCACATTCAAGTCAAGAAAAGACGTAGGTTTCCAGTAAATGATAGCTTTCTAGTACATAGTACTCACACAATATGGGCTATGCATTTATATAATACTAAGGAGATTGAATCTATACAATGCAAAGATAGTTGTACAATCTTCAGCAGCTCCAACAATACATTTTAATGCTATCAATTTATGCGCCCCTGTCCTTGTGGAGCAGGACCAGCATTGAGCCAAGCATTTTTATCAGCGATATAATCGCTCAACTTGTAATATGCTTGCTTACATAGTGTGCGTTTAATGCATGTTTTAAATTTCGTCTCATTCAGTTCAAGAATACTTTGTGGAATTTTATTATAGCATCTCAAACAGTACCCCATGAAAGATGAGTCTACTTTAGCGAGTCGGAAACCTGGCTGAACTAGTTGGTCCCTATTTCTAGTACTGTAATTATGTCTGTCACCCCTTTTACCAAAAAGGTGCAGATTTTTTCTGACGTACATTATGTTTTCGTAGATGTATTGACAATGTACCGTCATGATGCCAATATCCTTAAACAGTTCCCTTAGAGAATCGCGCTTACGAAGATTATATATGGCCCTGATGGCTCTTTTCTGCAGAATAAATATAGACTCAATATCTGCAGCCCGTCCCCACAGTAAAATGCCATAAGACATTATACTATGAAAGTAACTAAAATAAACCAGTCTAGCGGTATCTACATCAGTATACTGACGGATTTTTCTAATGGCATAGGCTGCTGAACTTAGCCGCCCCGCAAGAGAAGTCAAATGAGAACCCCATTGTAGCCTTGAATCAAGCGTAATCCCCAGGAAAACCGTTTTATCTACGAATTCAAGTTTCTCTTTATTCAATATTATATCACAATCACTACTTTTAACATTCGGTAAAGCAAATCTTATGCATTTGGTTTTTTTTTCATTTAATACCAAATTGTTTGCTGTGAACCAATTTTGGACCTGAAGTAGGGCATTATTCACGTCATCTAGATTTTGGGCCCGCCTATTTATTTTAAAAATTAGGGAAGTGTCATCAGCAAATAACACCATATTTTGCGGTTGGTTTTTCAGTAAATAGGGAAGATCATTTATATATACTAGAAAGAGAAAAGGACCCAATATTGAGCCTTGTGGAACCCCCATTTTTACTTTTAAACCCTGTGAATTAACACCATTTATTTGAACATGTTGTTGTCTATCATTCAAATAAGATTTTACCAAACTAAGTGCAAGTTTACCCAGTCCGTAATGCTCAAGTTTCAAAAGTAATGTGTCGTGATTTACGCAATCAAACGCTTTGGAGAGGTCACAAAAAATTCCTATGGCGTCTTGAGACTCTTCCCACGCAGTAAATATGTGCTTTAATAAGGTTACACCGGCGTCAGTTGTACAACGTCCCTTGGTGAAGCCATACTGTTGATCATGTAAGATTCTGTTGGTGTTAAAATGATAGAGCATTTGATTAAGCATTACTTTTTCAAAAACCTTGCTAAAAACTGGTAACACGGATACAGGTCTATAATTATTAGTATCTTTACTGTCTCCGGATTTGAAAAGAGGTATGACTTTACTGTATTTCATTAAATCAGGGAAAACTCCTTGGTCTACACATAAATTAAAAATTAAAGCTAAGTAAGGGGCTATAGTCTCAAGTATGGATGTACAAACTTTGACAGACATTCCCCATAGATCTTCGGTTAGTTTGATTTTTATTTGCCGGAAAGTTTTAATAACTATCATAGGATTAATGTGTTTAAATTTAAATTCAGCCAGGCAGCCAGACACATTCGCCTTTAATAAGCCAATTGAGAGTTCAGGTGAGGAAATAAGAGCCTCCGTTGTTTTTAGTGGTAAACTGGTAAACTGGTAACTGGTACCCCTTGGTAAACTGGTTGTCAGACTGTCGGACCACTGATTATCTGTAACGACTGCCAAAGATCTACAATTGATAGCCAGGACCAACGGCTTAACGTGCTTTCCGAGGCATGGAGAAAACTCTGTATGTAATGAGTGATCACCCATCAACGGACAAACCTAGGCAAGAGCGCCTTAATCTGAAGATTGACCCAAGCGGCTGTTATGAAGTACTAGCTTCTGCCAGCGGCTTCGCCCGTGTGAAGTTTGATAATTGTCCCATGGGATCTTACTACTGGGAAAAAAAGTATCCTATGTTTTAATCCAGGTTATAAACTATCTGTGTGAAATCTTGCAATTCACAATAAACAATCAATCAATTTCATCCAAATCCGTTTAGTAGTTTTTGCGTGAATGAGTAACAAACATCCATCCACACATACATACATACATTTAGCTAGTAGGATTTAGCCACGCTGCGTGCACACGTATGCACGAATAAGGCGTTTACGCGGGAAAAGAAATTATCAGCGAATTCCATATCGCAATGCGTGCTGCCAAACAAAGAGTCGACAACACACTGAGGTGGGAGCCTTGTTGTAAACAGTGTGGACGCAAACACCAGCCGTGGGCTCCACAAGCCGCCCACCAAGGTGACCCCTGTGGGAAGCTGGCTTACAACAGTCTGGCTCGGGCATAACTTTTGCATTTGTTAGTAAGTATAGTATGGATGTTGGGAACAGTGTGGCGGGCTTGTCCCATTAAAAAAAAAAAAAAGGTATAGTATGGATGCTTTTGGAGACAATCCTTTTCAAAGACAAATTATAAGAAAAAGTTATTTTTTTTTGTAAAATACGTCTAAGTGAAACCACGGGTAAAAGATGCTAATTTGAATGAAATCGATAAGGGTTTTAGGGAGTTAATAAAAACATCAAAACACCTCACAGCGCCATCTATCGGAACAGCTCCGCACTACGTTATCGCGATAGCCCGCGCTATTGATGGCGGGATTCCGCGCGGATCGTGATAGTCCGCCACTCCGGCCCGCCCACCGGCAGAGTTAGCACCGGATCCACCGGCGCGCGGGAGATACCGTCTGCCCTCCAATCATGCGGTAAAAAGATGCAGTAGGCTCATCATTGTTATCATTGTCGCGAGCAGTCCTCAGTCACCTAGGCCACAGCGCGCGTCATCACACCGCCCAATTTTTTTCTTAGCGTATCGATGGCAAAAAGTTCAAATGGGTTTAGCCTAAAACCCAACCACTTGAATTCCACTCGCTGATGCAGTAGGTAAATAGATCATCAAGTGCGCAGTTGATAGGGCAGTGCAAGAAGATAGGAGGTGGGCCATTGTCCGTGAGGAAAGGCCGCATGACATACGCACTTGAGCTCTGAGCCGTCCATGAACCCCCATCTGGAGATATTGTCCTTGCTCATTGCAATGGAACTCGGATTCAATACCTTTTGGAAACAAATGTTTGTATAGTCACAGACAGTTGAAATTCTCGGTGTTTAGTGGCGAGGTTTGAAGTCATGCAGTTAGAGAAGATTTCGTTCAGCAATGGACATTGAAGTGTGCATTCGCCTGAACAGGTAACAGACAGACCGCTTAAGTAAACAAAAATATTAATTATACTGGACTGTTGAAAGAGTAATAGGCGTGAGCGTCAAGATGACGGTAAATCGTACCTATTTTTCGTGAATAGTTTCACGGTCGCTTAACCCCAACTGTCTTGGTCGTCAGGCCAGTCTCCAGAACGATATTTTAAGTAAGTTTAGCGCTTAATGCATTTGGGAGTACGTTACGTTTAAACGATCTGTCTGTAAGATCACTTTCTACTAGTTGGAGTTGTCCTTCTGCCTTCCCTTTGACGTTGTTCTACCCCTGATCCGTATCTCTGGTAATGAGAAAGATATTCCACTCGATACGAGTTAATACACTCGTTTTTACTTATGCCGAGATCTGATCGCTGTTTCTTTTCATGCGGTGGGGCTAATCAAACCGTTACTGTTACACATTTTATTTTACAACAAGCTTGAATACTGAGTGGGGGGAATCATTCTGTGTAAGGAGACACTTAAAAAACGTTTAGATATCTGTTTGTAAGAAGATTTCTAACAAAAAAAAGTCTTTGCAGGCCGGCGATGACTTAGTATGAGCATATAATCGTGTGTACATGTAGTGTGTAAAATGGCCACCGCTGGGACACAGGCCTCCGACTCTGTGAATTTTCCGTAATTCAACACGAAGGCCTAGTGCGGGTAGATGTCACATGTTTTAGATTTTTTTGTTTATGCTGATTTCGTTCACCATTTTGAGAGCAGTGGTTACGGAATAACTTCTACAAAGGTTCTGCACTTCTGCTTAGGTGAGGTCCGATTCGAACCCACGATCGCCTACTCGACATTGTTGAGGCTATTACTTCTGGGCCCCCACTGCTCTTATATAACATTATTTGCATAAAATGGGTTAGTTTCTACGTTATGGAGTATCTACATGGGAGTGCTGATACCGACGTCACTCTAGTATCATACGTCACAACACACGCTGACATATTGACGTTATTTGACGTCACATGTCACTTTGTTGGCGGCAGAGCTCATAGATAAAACATCACGTTTGTATTAGAGAGCTAGCCTAGAGCCTAGAGCTGTATATATATTTTACCAACAATTGGCCCAAATGCCTCATTTGTTGGGTTGTTGCAAGCTTGAATGCTAAGCATGAAGCAGTGGCGGGCCCGCAGATCAACATTATGACAAGGGTAGTAAGTTACAATGAATATAAGCCAAGCTTTTACGTTTGCACGAAGGTACTGCCACTAGATCTGATGGTATTTCTCGTTTGATTAGATGAAGACGAAGAAGACGAAATTACTAGGTTTTCCCAGGTGTTCTTTGTAAAAGTGATCAGTAATTGGGAATCGGCTCGACTTTTGATCAGAACTTATAAGAAAACAAGCGAAATGTCGATGTAAGTCCGAGAAACTGGACACACTCACCTCCGCCCACCTGTGTACTTTACTGTGCGAGCTATGTCGGTCACTCCAGTTCTCTCCTGAATGTTTTGATTTAGGATATTATGCTTCAAGGAAACCTTAGGACCAAGGGAAATCTATTACACAAAACTATTCTAAGTATTTTTGGACAACCTAGTCTTTCGTCACTTGCATTGCACCGTGTTCTCTGATACACATGAGTGTGCGACGTCACATATACACCCTTCACGCAGTGTGCGCACTCATCGAGTGAAGAGCGAGCAATGTAGCGCGCCCTGCGCCGCCAATCGTGCGCCGCCGAACAGAGGTATTGTTGACCACTCGGAAACAGATACGATGCTAACAGCCTCATTATTTTTGAAAGCTAGTGATGTACGGTACCTTTATTCTCATCTCCTTAGCTTTTGCACTAGTATGTTGCGGTTCAACATCCCAACTTACCGGATGGAGCTGAATGCCGCTAAAGTATTTGTCATGAATCAACTGTTTTTAATAAGACCTTAAATCAACCATTTAATAATAGTCACATTTTATGTTATTCTTTAGAAGAATGTTACTATTAATTTGCATAATTAATCTCCTGAACGTCAATAACATTTCAATTGTCCTGCTCACTACATCCACTGATACGATCCACTGTGCCATTTAGCCAAAACTCCCAACAAAAGCATTGATTCCCATCTCTACCTACACTACAGTAATCCGCTCTAACCAACAGAAATGCAGCACTTACACAATTACCGACCGGGGGCCCCCGGCCGTGGCATCTACATACAATAGAGCGATCACTGATCACCGCTATCAACGCCGACAAATCGCCGACGAAACGCCGACAAATCGCCGACAGTTAAACGATAGATGTCACTATGTCTGCTGGCCATTTCGAGAACATGTTGAGAGAGAGATGTTGGAGTTGTATCGGTATCGACGCTGGGACTACTCTATTGTGAGCGAATGTCAGTCGATAAACATGGCGGCGCTGAATCAAATGTACCGGATAGAAGTTCAACCTGACGGATATTTGGTGGTAATGTGATAGAGTATATTGCTACTGGTGACTGGTGTTCACATTCAGAGACTGTTAGAAATTTATTTACCTGTGGGTTAAACAATGGCGTCGGTTGGTTATATTGTGGTAGCACAAAGTATTAGCGGCAGTAGACTGACCTAGACTTTCTGGCTAGAATATTCTAGGGTTGAATTTAGAAAGATTTAGGTAGGTATTGCTAAATGTGTTATCACTTTTCTATTGAAACTGCTGAGAAAGTAAAAATATATGATATGAGTATAATGTCAAGTCAAACCACAGACGTAACAATATTAGGGACGTCCTAGGTTACTAAACGACATAAATGCGCGCGGTCAGCATGTCCGAACGTAAAAATGAGAACGGATATAATGCGCGCGCCGCCGTGTGCCATTCACTCAGTCACCAGTAGATTCGAATCCTGCACTATATACTACACTACACTATACACTATATGTTTTTATAAGTTATAATTTTATTAAGAGCAGTGGTGGCCCAGTGGTGGCGGCCCCGACTTAAGAACAGTAAGTCGCGGGTTCGAACCCAGACGGGCGCATTACTTTGTGTAATTTATTTCATCACCATTGCTCTCAAAACGGTGAAGGAAAACATCGTGAGGAAACCGGCATTGTCCTAGAACCAAAAATTCGAAGACATGTGACATCTACCAATCCGCACTGGGCCCGCGTGGTGGATTATAGCCCATTCCCTCTCATTGAGAGGAGGCCGTGTCCCAGCAGTGGGAACATTATAGGCTGATGATGATGATAATTTTATTATTACTACGTGTACTTATGTGTAAGTGTGTTGTGTTGTTTGGGTAAGTTAAGTTAGTTTTAATTTATTTAAAATGCTGCGGGCTGTAGCGACGCCGAAACTAGTAACAGTGCCAGTCACCCTGCTACATTCCTTGATGTCCAACTGATAAAACGTCCCCATACGCTGTATATAATTATGCTGTATTCTTCTCCCCTAATCCACGAAACACTTAACACCTTCACAGCTTAAACTTCTAAATAATAGAAAACAAATACTCCATGAGGCGCCTTCATTCCAGTCGCGTCTGAAACTCGACTCACTGCAATGTTTTATGTATATTTACTCGTTTTGTCTCAATGTCACACACGACACCTGTTTTAATTTATTCCGATGCTAAGATTTATATGAGAATGCAAAAAGAGCCACTTGGAATACTCTTGAATATGTAACAGATACATTGAATAATTCACATGGTTGAGGATTAAATTGAGTTGGTTTCGTGCGCAGTCGGGTGACGTCGGGCGATTTCGGCAGAGGTCGGCAAAGGTCGGGTGGTTTTAGATGAGCGGTAACGTTTAGACGTTTAACAGGTGATGTGAAACACATTTCGTGGTGGAACTAGGGAAATTCTTGATAATTAAGTCAAGACTCAATTACAACACCAACACGTTCACACAACACAGACCTTCCATATAAGGTTAAGAATAAGGTTTTTTGTCATTGATTTTTATGTAAAATATAAATGTGACATGAAGCCTGCAGCATCTACCAGGGCTGCGGGACTCTTCGAAAAAGATATCGCAGCCCTGGAACACAAAGAGCTAATAAGGAACATGGGTGGGTATATTAGTCAGTACAAGTCTGACACTCCCTTTTTTTTTTTTTTTTTTTTTTTTTTTTCGGATGGGAAATCATCAAATGACTTCTCCCGCTCTGGGCGGAGCAGGAGGGAGTGTCAGACTTTTACTGACTAAAACCCATCCATGTTCCTTCATCGCCCTTTGTGTTCCGGGGTCACGGTATCTCTTTCGAACAGTCCCGCAACCCCGGCAGGCATCGCTCCTTGCGGACCCCTTCCTATTGCTGACTCTCTTTGAGGCGCGCGTGGAACACGAACGCGCCGTCGACACGGCCTGTCGTCATGAGACGGACGGACGGCGAGCTAGCCCATAGCCCACCGTCCACAGGCCCGCGCCTACGGTGGCCGGGAGCCACGTGGTGGCCCCCGACGCCCGGGGCGTCTCCCGCGGCGGCCGGGACGCTGTGAGGTTCTCTCCCTCTCACGTTCCGCCACCTCCTTCTCTAGCATTACTGCTTCGCAGAAGGAGGTGACGGCGTCCCATTCCGTCTCGCTCCGGACCATGGCTTGCACCAGGGCCGGACGCGAGAGGTCGCCGCCGCCAATCGCCGCTTCGAGGACACGGCGGTGCTCCGCCCACGCGGGGCACACCTCCACCGTGTGCTCCACCGTGTCCTCCGGTCGATCCTCGCAGTGGAAACACCCGGGCGTTTCCTCCCGCCCGATTCGGTGCAGGAACCTCCCGAAAACACCGTGTCCGGTGAGGACCTGCGTCAGGCGGAAGGTGAGGACGCCGTGGCGTCTCTCCAGCCACTCCTCAAAGAGGGGACTTATCGCCACTATCGTGGCGTGCCCTAGTCTGACACTCCCTTGCGCCCCGCCCAGGGCGGGAGGGGGCCGTATGATGATTCCCTATCCAGATAAAAAGGCCTGCAGCATTCACTGAAGTGTTGTTGTTATGGTGCCGTTGCCAAATGGCCAAAAAACGGAACGCCGACCTCATAAGAATGAGGGCTATCATTTTTGAGCTCACCAGATGGCACCACTGTCGAGTAAGGTCCTGTCAATAATTATATTTCATACATTTAAGCACCAATAACTTCATAAAAAAGTTTATTTTATTACGTACAACAACATAGTGTAAACTTCATGCAGATACCTACATATTTAAAATATTCTCCCTAGCAAGCATGAAACATTTAAAAATCATTCTACTTGCAAGTACAAACAAGTAAGATCCTAAGTTGCTACTTAAAATCTTCAAGTCATAATTAATCAGGAATGTCTCAGTCTAGAACACAATCGTGAGTATTAGTAAAAATACGTGATAAAAAAGCACGCAAAGCGCGAACACTGTATGACATCTGACATTTTGGAAGACCTTGTCTACACGACCGCCTCTAGCGGCGAAATCATGCGCGATAGCCCCCATTGGGATAACAGCAGAAGAGCGATGATGATGACATTGGGATACGAACTCTCAGTCACATTCTTTGTTCTGTTCTGGATGCTGTAGAGTTGATCCAACAAGCGCCGCGCTGATCGCGAAGAGGGAGAGGAATAATACAACAGACGGGCGCCTCATGGTCGCTGTACTTGCCGACGGTGACCAATCTCTTTTATATAGATTCTTGTAAACAGTCAACCACACGTCGGTGATCATTGAACTACGAAAACCGCCTTTTTGTTAAGACGAAAACGCGCTGCCTATGCCTAATAGTTACCAAACCAAAGGTATGCAGTGTATTTGCTAAAATTAAAATGTTATATTAAATAAGCCGGAGAGGTGATCTGTACCTCAGGATTGTCCTACATCAGACACCTCTCTCTATTTAAGATTGTGTATATACCAGCGCCAGTAATTTTTGATGTCGAGATAAATAAAGATTATAATTATGATTATTGTACTTTACTTACCGTATAATCGATGAAACACGTCTTCAATCAGTTGGTTCGGTAAATCAAATTATTGTTTTTTTTCCGGTTTAATATCAATTATGGTTTTCAATTTCATCGATGTGTTAAAGTGACGCCATTTGGTTTGGTATAGTGATGTACCATCCGGTCTAACATTTTGTATCGATACTAACGATTACGGTGCAGTGCTTGGATTATTTTATACAAGTAGTATAATTTCCGGTTTTTCCTTCATTGATGTCGGTTTCGTGATCAAAATGAAAATTTTAGAAGCTGCAGTCGAAAACATGTGAAGTTATGGTCTTTTCGGTCACTTTTAAGTAAGTCAGTTATGTCAAGTTATTAACCCAAAAATTTTCATCAGCGCAATCTTTTCTTCATCTTTTACACAAGACATTTAAATATGCGTGTAAGTCTTTCAATTCCCTACAAGTAATAACAGGCGTGATATTATGTTTACTCTAAAGTCACTACTCACTTACCATTAAGTCGCACAAAAGTACAGCAGCGCAAAAGTCTATTTGCTCAAGTGTTAACTGCAAGTAAATCCAAGCTCACAGTTAAAAGAAACATATTTACAATAAGAAATTATCAATAATTAATATTAAATATACCGGTATTTTAATTAATATTTTAGTCCTTTTCGCTTTAAAAAAATGTAAGACGTAAGCACACAGTACAAGTTACATGGGTTTGTTCAGGAAGTCAACAATTTCTGTGTAGCGTCACGCCGGCCGTTCTAACCACTCATAAAAGCCATGAAAGGCCGTTTTTGTTGAGATTTTTGAATAAAACAAACTAGTCTAATTGACATTGTTATGTGGAAGCAGAGTTTTAGCACAGTTCGTACATCCAGCAGCCAGAGAGATCAGGAAGAGCGGCGACACCAGTGTTGCCACACACAGTTATAATATTAGGCAAAGACATTCATATTATACAGCCATATCAGGCGGGGTGTACACAATTCTAAAATAAGAAATTAAAACATTTTTATTAGAATACTTTAACACCCTCCCTTAATTTCTTCATTTTTACAAACACTACATCTTGCAATTTTTTTAAACACAAGGCTTTATATTAACTAAGCTAAAATTTTCAACAAATATTTTTAAGTCTTTTACACAATCGTTAAAACAAAAAAAAGCTCTGATATCTTCTAGTTATGTACAAACTGTAAAACATGCTCTAAAAGCTAACACAATTTGGCAAAATTTGTATGCTTATATCAAGTTCTATTATACCCTTTTTTATTTTAAGTTTGGATGTACCGTCAAATGTGGCTTCTTGACCAGATTTTTTTAAATTTTCCTATCTAACTTCTCTATGTTAAACTTTTATTAACATTTAATGATTTGTTCCTGGCATGAATGATTTCATCATTCACTTTTATTATGTATTTCTTTAAATTATATTGAACCTGACATTTTATACAAATAAACGTATTACAGGTCAAGTTGACACTATTGTGGTATCTTGACCTGGCACAACAGTTTTCATAGTTATGTGCTTATCATTCCTGTTTTAGGTCAAGTTGCCATTCTTTTTTAAGTCTTGCGACTTTTTTTCGACAATCACACTTTGATACGTCATATTGCGAGAACCAACAGTGCTACCGCTTTAAAATTTTAAAATATGTTGCCAGTGAATATTTTAAAAACCTAGCAACATCGATACGATAAGTCAATTTGCTTTCAAATCTACGAAATTCAAGTTATTAGAACAAGCATACTTTATACAGAATAACGTCTGACTGTAGACTTTTTAAACAATAATAGCACTTAACAGTACCTACTTTATCAAATCAACTTGACACATATTTATAAGGAGATTAGGTAAATACCTAAACATTGCTTTGCCCTACGATTTTACTCTTGGGATCGGTACAAGACCACAAAGACAAATATTTTAATTGTATTTTGAAAGTTTTTTTTTAACAAAGTTAAAAAAAAACTTTCAAAATACAAACACCTGATCATATACAGTATGATCTCTTATGTACCTATCAATCTTACTTTAATAAAGATTGGGCCAATATCTTGTTTTAGATTTTTTTAATCTGAAATATCAGACAACTTTTCAATGTTATTCATTAGAGTGTTCTTATGTTTTACAAATTTATGTTTATTCAAGGCTTTAGTCATTACATCAGCAGGTTGTAATTCAGTAGGACAGTATGTTACACATAAATCCATGTTTAAATGAATGAAAGTATCTTTTGTACAGCTTCACGCATCTTCAATAATATCCCGGGGCCGGGGTCTATTAGAAAAATTCCAGAAATAACAAAATTTAAAAAGAATCTCCTTAATCTGCTAGTAAACAAATGCTACTACTCTATAAAAGACTTCCTATCAGACAAATCTCTACTCCAATACAGTCTCCCTCAGTCATGACGCGTTCAGTAGCCTACTGATTTGTACCTACCTGTCTTTATTGTTCTCTATATTCTCTGACATTTTAATAATTTGTATCAAAAATGTAATAACGTATGATGTAATTTGCATGTAATTTTATTGTATGCCCAATGGGCGGGACATCATCATCAGCCTATTAATGTTCCCACTGCTGGGACACAGGCCTCCTCTCTATGAGAGGGAATGGGCTATAATCCACCACGCGGGCCCAGTGCGGGTTGGTAGATGTCACATGTCTTCGAATTTTTGGTTCTAGGACATGCCGGTTTCCTCACGATGTTTTCCTTCACCGTTTTGAGAACAGTGGTGATGAAATAAATTACACAAAGTAATGCGCCTGTCTGGGTTCGAACCCACGACTTACTGTTCGTAAGTCGGGGCCGCCACCACTGGGCCACCGCCTGGGCGGGACATAGCTGATCACAATCTAATTATTTTAAGACCTGTACTAAGTACCTACCTATGATCCACAATAAAGATATTGATTGATTGATTGATTGAAATATAGTTAGTGAATGTAATAGTTGATTGTGATTAAATAAATGTAATTAGTGAGGTACTTTCATATAGATTACTTCCCCTTTTTTCAAGTTTCCGTTGAGAAACGCTGTCCTGACATCAAATGTCATAAGATGGAATTTATTAATCACAGCTATAGAGAAAATAATTCTTAATGCAGATTGACATGCTACAGGGCTAAAATTTCATCATAATCTATATCCTTTTGCAATCCTGGCTTTGTATGACCCATCTTCTTTTACTCGAAAAACCCACTTGTTGGTTAGAATCTTAACATCTTTGACATCTTTTTTTATCCACTAGTTTATCCACATGGTTTTTCTCTAATGATTTTATTTCATCACTAATAGCTGTCTTCCATTTTTCTTTTTCAGGAGACGTCATGGCTTCTTGGTAAGTAAGTAGAACATAATCATTGTACCTTTGTGGAGGTTTTCTTATTCTTTTTGTTGATACTTCCCTGTCACTCATATTACCTACCTCTTCTAATTCTTTATAATCATCTATGAATGTTTCTTTTTCAGGTTCTATGCTGCTCTCTTCTGAACAGATTGGAGACTCACACTGATTGCTGTCTGTTAAGAGATGACCTCCCAGATCACCAACATTTTCATCTAATTTTATGCTTTGCAGCTGTTGTTGTTAATTCTCCTGTACCATGCTATTACATCTTGTTTTAAAGACAACATCTCGATCAAATACAATGTTATTTTTATTTTCATCAAATAGCCTATACCCAATTTTAGAATAACCACTAGTATTAATTTCTGTGACCTTGAACTAAGCTTTTTTACAGGTTTTAATTCTTTTACTAATGCTTCACAACCAAATTATTTTATGTTAGAAATATCCGGCTTTTTATTATACCATACTTCATAAGGAGTTTTAAAATCTATCACGGAACATGGCAACCTGTTGAGTAAGTATGTAGCTGAGTACATAGCTTCTCCCCATAATTTCTTATTAAGATTTGAATTTAACAACAATGCCCTAGCCTTTTCCATCAAGCTTCTATTTAAACGCTCGGCTTTATCGTTTAGTTGTGGGCTATACGGAATACTATAATCTAATTTTATATCTTTTTTATTACACCATGCTTTAAATTCACTGCTAGAATACTCACCTCCATTGTCACAGCGTAGTTCCGAAACTTTAGCATTCATCTCTCTCTCTGTTTCTCTAATGTAATGTTTTAAGTGCTCACTAACTTCACTTTTGTTGGTAACAGGTAAATTTTAGTAAAATGACTAAAATCATCTAACACTGTGAGAATGTACCTTTTCCCATCAAAGCTTGTAGTTTCTATAGGACCACATACGTCACTATGTATTATTTCAAGTACCCTAGTAGCACGTTCCCTAGTTTTATTAAATGGTTTCCTGACCTGCTTAGCTTTAACACAAATTCCACATAAATCCTGCATTAATTGTGATATAACTGACTTGGTGAATGTGACACCCGTAGCAGCATCCATCAATTTACCCAGTATCTCATTACTTGGGTGACCCATTTTAATGTGCCAGTCATAAACACTACTCTTTTTATTGGCTAACAATGACACTTCACTACTACCTAGTTTTAATTTTAAATGATACAGACCTGTTGACTCCTCCTTTTTACCAAATATTTTTGTGCCACACTTAGATGTAATTTCCACATTGTTATTTTTAAAAGTTACCACAGCACCATTTTCTGTAGCAGCTGAGACTGAAAACAGATTTTTACAAAGATCTGGAACACACAAAGTATTGTTTAAGACACAATTTTCACCTTTATAGGTGCCACTTTGTACAGACAACATTTTTTCATTTTTCTTTGCCAAACATATAGAGGTCTCATTGCACTCCACATTACTTAACAAGTTTACATTATTTACCATATGTGATGTACAACCTGAATCTACTATAAAGTCCTGGAAATTATTTGTTTGTTTATTTTTATAGCTCAAAAATGACTTTTTTTTTCTTTCTAAAGAAACAGTCTGTTACTCTCTTTATGATTATTTTTCTTACAAATAGAATATACTTTCATACAATCCCTTTTTACATGACCTATTTTATTGCAACCAAAACAACGTATTTTATTTTTAGAACTAGAGTGAAAATCGACATTACCGACTTTACTGTTAGACTGTGATTCCTGTTTCACCGTTTTCCTTAATGATTTGGATGCTTGAAATACTACCTCGTTCTCATGTGATGTACTGCTACGTTTCTCATGTTCTTTAATTAATCTTAGTTTTAAGTTGGTTAAAGTTTTTTCTTCTTTAGAGGTTGATTCCCATGCTGTTACAAAATTCTCGTATTCTGCAGATAAGAACGTTAGTATTTTTGATTCAATTAAGCTGTCATCCATGGAGACTTTTAGCTGTTGCAGTCTAAAAACGATGTTGACCAACTGAGATAAATTTTGTATCATGTCTTTGTTCTTGTCATACTTAAAGTTGAAAAAAACTTACATGATTTTATTTATAAGCCGTTCTTCTGTACCGCCAAACATATCACAAAGTTTTCTGTACATGGCACTTGCTGATGTGCATTGGACTAACATAGTAATTAACCTTTTGTCCACCGTCTGTATTATTATGTACTTGGCTAACGCGTCCTTTTTGCTGAAATCGGCCTTGAGTTCAGGCTTGTCCGAATCATCAATTTTTATGTCATCCTTTATTATATCTGACAGCCCCTTGAAAGCTTAAAAGATTATATCAATCTGAAAACGCCACAGCTGATACGTCTCGATATCGCTGAGCTTTTCTATGTTTTTAAGTTCCTCAGTCGTAGACGTAGCCATTTTGACTTACGAAACACTGGAAACACGGCGACTGTTTTATCGGATCGAATCACAAGGACGTTTTTACTTTAATTTTATTTGTACGAACTGTGTAGCAACAGGAGGCATCTGGGCCCATAACCTGTTGAGATTTTTAAATAAAACAAACTAGTCTAATTGATGTTGTAATGTGTGTTATTGTATTGTATATGTATATTGTATGTTGTGTTGTATTGTAATTCGTACATCCAGCAGCCAGGTAGATCAGGAAGAGCGGCGACACCAGTGTTGCCACACACAGTTATAATATTAGGCAAAGACATTCATGCTAAACAGCCATATAAGACAGGGTGTACACAATTTTAAAATAAGAAATTACAACATTTTTATTAGAATACTTTAACAGTTTTCTGTAACTTACTTACGTATAACTGTCAGTTAATATGCCTACTCGAGAGTAGGCACGAGGAGGGTAGCTACGAGTAGCTATCGGTTTTTCTATAAACAAAGTTCGGCATTATTTGATATCCGTGTTGTAGACTCTGACGCTCCTTCTTATATATCACGTCCTGTTCCCTCTGTACTAAAATCCACCGAAGACGAAAAAATAAGAAAATAATCAAACGCTTGTGAATTGCGACATGCCACATTCACCCCTCTTGTTACATCCGTTGACGGAGTCTTCGCTCCACATGTCTAGTTTCCTAAAACATCTTGGAGCTGCAATCGCTGACCGCTGGAACAGGTCCTTTAGCGTAGTGATGGGTTGGTTAAGATCAAGAACCATCATCTCAATAATCCGTGCCACTAGCATGTGCATTCGCGGCACAAGACATAAATTTAAACCATTAGCCAAGTTATTTGGTTTCGGCGATGGAGCAGCCCTACCTAGACAAGACTAATGTGAATGCGGCCGACGAAACAAGAAGATGTCGATTGCAATATATTGCGATGGATAGATGTAGATAATTAATAAATAATTAGACAACTGAAGAACTGAGTTCTGTTGTGTAATTGAAAACAAAGTTAGTTCTATCCGTGTGACCTACCTGTCACTTTATTGATAGAAAAAAAAACAAAGAAAGCTTTTCTGTGACGCTTTGTTTGTATCGGTCGGTAAACAAAATCTCATTAATTTTATTTGATTATTGTGAATGTGGGGACCATGTGGGTTTAATTTTTATAGATTTTTGTTTGTTTTCTTTTTTTTTCCCCACAAGTGTCTGGCAGTTTGAGTACTATAGGCGACCTACCCAAATGTCCTTTCTTTGGTATTGTTCATCGTTTCGTTGAGCTCCTTGAGTTATAAGTCGAGCTACACGATAACTGACAAATGCTTGCACTGACTGGACAGGTCCACTCAAATCTGTGTAGTTCTTTCTTCAAAAGACCATCTCAGACACTATTCTGCATAGTCCTCATGTGAATTGAGCAAAATTATGTCTGGACTTCAAAAGAGACTATGACCTCTGAGTTTGTTTCGGCTGTTTCTTCTCAGAGTAGTCAGGTACGAAACACCGGCCCCATCTAGTTTAAAAAAAAAAATGACGTGTAAAAGTGTTTGTAAAAACCTACTTGCAAAATAAACATCATTTATCATTTATCAAACAAAAAGATATAGCAACTTACCGATACCTGTTGGTAGGTATTGAAAATGGCCTTTAGTGGGTCAAGATAGTCTAACATAAGGAAATAAATAAATAAGTCACATATAATAACAGTTTTTTTAATTGAAATCATAGCATCTTAAATTTGGATCTACCGTACCTACAATAAATATCATTAATTGAATCTGTATGGACCTTTTTTGGATTTTATGAAACACTTTTTGGTAAGACCGTTATGCCTCCATTGCCTGCGCGTGCTATCCTATCGGATTGATACACCCACAATGCCCCTTGTCGTTTAAGTTGCTTATATTAAGGCAGCCGCAGAGACGGTGACCATTCCAATTGTCGACTTGGCCGTCGCAATCACTGTTTTTGCTGCATTCTGAAAGTAGTTCGTTAGATCTGTACCATCAAACCAAGACAAAAGGCACACATAACATAACATCACACTTGCGGAAGGGTTGGACATTATGTGAATATAGTATACATTTACATTTCACTAGTATGACGTCAAATTTGCGGACAAGTTGCTTGCATTGGAAATATGCTTACAAGAGTGTGCAAATTGCATGCAAGTTTTTCTAGCATACAAGTGGAGATGTTTAAGTTTAATATTTTTAAATTAAATCAAATCAAAAACGGTTTTTTTGCATAATGGGCCCACCCCCTCTAGTTTCTGATGAGTAAGAGGACGAAACACACATTTTTTACGGCTTTAAAAGCGAATAGCTAGTGAACCATTGACTTAAAAAAGTAGGTATTTAAGGAATCTCGATAAATCTGTTTACAAGATCTGTCGATGGACATCTCACACAGTTATACAGTGTGTTTGGCTACCGGTTACCGATTTAGAGACACATTATATACTCAATTCTATCGACAAATACACGTATAAAAATACTCCTAACCCCACACGCCGCAATGGCAGCCATTTTGTTTTTTTGTCGGCTAATCTAGGGTATGTTCAATGAAATGCTAATTAATATCTTTGAATTTAAGAAACCTAGAGACGTCTAAAAGATGCGTGCTTATTGCAAGGGTAAACGCCGAGGATATCAAATTATCAAATAAATTTTCCTGAAAAATAAGCAAAGAAAGCCTTAGAAAAATAAAAAATTACGAAAGGTGATCATTCATTTTGTTCGATGATTTAGGTGAGTCAACCGTAGATGAATGGTCTCGTTCATTAGTTATTACAAAAATCTGTGAAACAATCTAGGTATTTTAAACAGTAGGTCTTTGGACTTTTATATCGAAAATAGTTAGGATAAACATAGGTATTATGATACGTAAAACAAATTGTTTCCCGTTATGTATTTTATCAAAATTAAACTCTTTTTCTTTAATTTCCTGTATGTCATTACTTCCCAGAATTTGATCCTTATTAGTTATTAGCGACACTATCGAATGATGTGAAACAGATACAGTGAGATACAGTGTTAGTTTTTTTTCCAAAATCAATGGGTTCAATAAATTCCTGACTAGGAATATTGATTTTTATAAAATCTAATGATGCAGTTTTAGTTTTCATCAAAATCAGGTTCGAGACTCCTTTGAGCATTTTTCGCTATTCCTCATAGTTTCGGATTTGGACATCCACACCCACTTTGCGTTACACATGTGCTTTAAAAATCTGTAATTATTATTGATGGCCGCTAAAAAAATATCCCAAAATTAATGATCCCCTTTACATAAAAATACTTATTCTTTTTTAATTTTCTAATTCAGTCCACCAACGACCAGTGGTCCACATTGGCCCTGGATCGAAGAATTTGGAAGTCATGGGAGGGGTCTTCTTTCCCCAGCAGTGGGATGACACAGGCCAACAGTAACAGTAACAGTACTCTAGTGAAAAATTAAGCCCTAAATGTTGCGAATGTTTTAATGTTAAATCAGAAGAAGTATTTGAGTCAACCGACAATATTATATTACAAATTCACAACATTGACTCAACATCAATAATTTCAAGAGTTATTGTCATCTGCTACAGCACATGACTCCACAACATCACAGGTATCTCAGCAGCAGATTAGATAAGGCACCAAATTTATACACAGACAGACAGACATACAAACAGACAGAGAGACAGGGCGAATCTGTAACTCATAAAGTTGATACAATGGTTGCCATTTACCTATATTTTGGGGGGGCATGTTGCAGATGCATTCGCCAAACAGTTGATTCTTGGGGTTGAGACAGAAGCAGTACTGGCCGAACCTCTGCTTGCACTGCTGGTCCGTTTGACAAACTGCGGGAGCAAACACAACATATTAAACGGCATCGCGCCGAACAATTACTGGACCGAGGTGTCACAGTGGGCCCGCGCTGCACATCACGACCCACCCCCTCTCACACAGATGAAGCCTTTATCCCAACGGTGGGAACCCTATAGGCAGATTGTGCATTATGGTGGAAGAATTTCCAACCTTCGCACGGGAACGATTTAAAATATAGCCCATGGAAGTGTTGCTCTCCATTCGTGAAACAAAAATCGTAATCTGATCAATAGTTCCGAAGATAACCCTGATTATCTAAACATATAAACATTACCTCTTAATAATATTAGTTTTCAAATGAATTAGTAAGTATTAGTACATACTTGATTGTGGTTGCGGGTGCGGGGGCCAAACCTGCGCCGCGCTGATCGCGATCAGAGACATCAACAATACAACACATGGGAGCTTCATGGTAGGGGTACTTGTGCCAATGGATACCAATCTCCTTAATTTATAGCATTCTCATTGACAGACAACCACACGTCGGTTGAGACTCGAACTACGAAAACCACCCTTATTGCTAAGACATGAACGCGCCGTCAATGTATTTTTTTTAATTCACCCTATTCTGTCCCACCGTTGGGCAAAGGCCTCCCCCATTCCTTTCCAAAACTCTCGGTGTTTTCCCTCCTCTGACCAATCGGTCAGGAACAAGTCCAAATCGTCACACCAGCGTTTCTTGGGCCTGCCTCGGTGATGACGACCGTTTTCAGGCACCCACTCTGTGTGACGATTCTGGCCCATCTGTCCTGACCCATCCTGGGAATGTGACCCGCCCAGTCCTATTTTAACCACGCAAGTCCACGCACGCAGTTGCAGACCAAGTCTGGGTGCCATAGGTTAGGATAGGCAGGATCACATGTCGACGAGTTTACGCTTAAGTGAGATTACATTACGCGTTACACTTGGAAAGGCCTATGTCCAGCAGTGGACTTCTTTCGGCTGAAATGATGATCATGATGAAGTATAAAAACAAGAAGTTAGTTTTTTAAGATATTATTTTGTACCTTAACACTATGTTTTTCTATTTAACCCAAAGTTTGACTGGTAGAGAAAGCCTTGTGGCATTAATAGGACACAAAACGGCCTTTTTCCATACAAATGTAGTCCCCTGTTGTTGCCAGTAGAGCAATATTTTCTTTTCCAAAAATCTATAACCACTATAATATTGGCATGTTTTCTTTTTTTTCATAAATTATTTATTAAAAGAGATACATAAGAACCTTCAAAAACCTAAAAAAATGGCCAGATTTTTCGCTGTGTTCAAACATCTAGAAAACAAATTTGACTAGATTATATAAAAAAGGACAACATAAAAACACGGCCAAAACTTTTCTTTAATTTTTAATGAAAAAAGTAGTTAAATCGGTCAAGTTTTGGAGAAGTAATCAGGGGACTACGAAACGTTATTTTTCTGTACTTTTAATTGGTATTTTCTGCTGTTGTCTCTTTCGCGCTCTGCGCGCGGTCGTTTGGGCACTGCGCAACAGCAATACATTTTACAAAAACCTATTTCTCAATTCTGTCGCCCTTTTTGTTCCCTATTAAGTCCGCCTATGTACCACTATTGTACATCAAGATTAAATAAATAAATGATGATGAAGCGTAATGTCACATTATTACCATTAATATGTGGCGGAGTGTACTTGTGTCTAATCGATTTTAAACACATATTAATCAGTTGGTTTCGGTAGTTAAGTTATTAAATTCATTATATTTTATAATTAAAAAATCAATTAAAGTGAGTGTCGCGGTTTGGTTAAGTAAGCAGTCATAAACGGGAAGGTCTAGTAATCGTAATAGTGACTACAGCTATCAAAAAAAGTTCATAAGGCAATTAACATCATGGATCCATCTTGGAACAAATTTGTTTTTTCTCATAAATATGAGGTTCCCTCTTTGCCACAGGAGCTACACGCTCAGTTGTCACGAGTGTTGTGACTAGTCGCGTCGCAAGTCGCATTACCAGGGGCCATGGACGACGCCTTACGACAAATTCGTTTTTTCTCATAAATATCATGATACCGTGATACGACGCCCCAAACAGTTCGTTTTTACAAGACAAATGACGCTCTCTATTACCAAAGATATTGATACCAGGTACTAGAGATATCTTATCGATATGTCTATATTTGTGGCAACAATGTTTGTATACAGTGCGAAATGTGTAAGTAAGGGTTGGATGAATTCCGGGGTTGCGGGAAACCCGCGGTTGCGGGACCCCGGGGTTGCGGGACTGTTCGAAAGAGATACCGTGGCCCCGGAACACAAAGGGCGATGAAGGAACATGGATGGGTGTTAGTCAGTAAAAGTCTGACACTCCCTCCTGCTCCGCCCAGAGCGAGAGAAGTCATTTGATGATTTCCCATCCGAAAAAAAAAAAAGGGTTCGATGAATTTATTGTTTGTCTTGGGGTATGTAGCCTATAATGTTCCCACTGCTGGGACACACAACGTCCTCTCTATGAGAGGCAATGGGCTATAATCCACAAAACAGGCCTATCACATGCATATCACATGTCTTCGAATTTGTGGTTCTAGCACGGTTTCTGGTTTGCCAGTTTCCTCATGATGTTTCCTTCACCGTTTTGAGACCAGTGGTGATGAAATAAATTCTGCGAAGTGTTGCGCCTGCCTGGGTTCAAACCTACGACTTACTACTCATAAATCGGGGCCGCCACTGCTGCTCCGTTGGGGTATGTGATTTTTTTGAATAATTATGAAGAGAGCGCGTAAATGGCTTGTCCTATAATGTTCTATGTTGACTATCAGCGCTCTACGGGTCTAGTATAGTAATGGATTCAGGATGTTGATTGGGCTTTTAATATGATATGAGATATTTGGATATGGGGACCTAGCCCAGCAGAGGGACATCCAGGAATAACGAAAATTAAACGCATATACATTATGCGTTTAATTTTCGTATATATCTTCATATATATATATATCTTTCGTTTAAATACGAAAAGTTAAAGAAACAATAATTCCCATACCTACCCCCTTTCGAGAAGTGAATATATTCCATAAGTCCCATGTTTGTATTTGTCTCCACGCTCATCAACTGCCGTCGAACATATTGACTTGAAGCGATATTAAAGTGAATATTTCTTATTTGACTAAGAGAGGGGCTCGTCACTTAATAACAGCCGTACTGGCCGATCTTCGAGGTTGAGCAATGCTTGCCGATGCCGGTCCTTGGATGGGTCACCATCATTGACGTACCGAGTTCCATCTGTGCCTCGGAAAACACGTTAAGCCGTTGGTCCCGCGCTGTAAACGTTTAAGATAATACTATACACTCCATACTGTCCATACCCACTAATATTTTAAATAGAACACAATTTGTCTGTTACCTTTCCACTTATAGACGCCTGAACAGATTATAACGAGGCACACAGAAAACACAGATCTGCTTAGCAAGAGGTCTCGGGTTCGATTACAAGCTCAGACTGTGTTATTGGGTGCTTCTGTTAGGGATGTCACAATCGCGACCCGGAGTCAGAATTTGCGCCCGATTGATAGTAATAGGCTCACTTTTTATTACATTGGATTTTAATGTACGAATACTTAAGGTACCTGTGGTGATATAGAAACTCGTTGAAGTTTCTATGGTTTTTAAAATAAAACTGTTGATTTGATGTTGTCATTCTGTCAATACGACTGTAATATTTGCTTTTTATTTTGCTGATTAAAACCATTTATTCTAAAAGTTTTATCTTATTTATCAATTTAATCAGCAAAATGTCCTAAATAAAATGGAAAGATTCTTACGTCCCGCAAAACTAGACATTGATCCGTCTGACAGATCCGCCTCAAAGGATTGGGAACACTGGAAGAGGACATTCGAAAGTTTTTTGATACATTGCGAAAAAGATACGAAAGATAGTAAAATTATCCTAGACTTACTCATAAATCATGTATCCGCTCGAATTTACTCGTTTATCAGTGAATGCACCACCTATGAAATAGCTATTAACACGCTCAATAAAATTTTTATCAGACAAAAAAATATTATTTACGCTAGACATGAAGGCAACAAGAGAGCAACAGAGTGAAGAAAATATCGATGCATATATTCAAGTATTAAAATTAATGGAAAAAGACTGCAAATTTGAAAAAATGGATGCCGAAACGAATAAACAAGATAGTATAAGAGATGCATTTATTTCTGGTATCAGGTCAAGCAACATAAGACAACGATTACTTGAAAATCTGACATTAACACTCGACCAAGCCTACACTCAGGCCTTGTCGTTGGAAATGGCCGAATTGAGCTCACAGAACTACAATACTTCAAAGGAGACATTTTTTTTTGTTTGGAGAACAGGCCACCCGTATAAATTGTAGCAGATATTAATGAAACGTATATAGATTTCTTCCTTATAATCTTTAGATTACAGTGGTAATATTAGCTAAGCCATTTCTAACCGGAATGATGAGAAATTCGAAAAAGAAAACGTGAATCTAACAATAAACAATAACAATAACACGTCTGTAGCAGTATCTGAAAGTAATTGTATTCGCACATTGCGTTGAAATCTTACTGCACAATTGACACAACGACCAGCAGATGCCATTTTCATAAAATAGTTTTTATTATATGCGAAAAAAACGCAGAAACACTTTCACGAAAACCGAAATAAACGGAAAGAGTAAATGTCAAATGAAGTTGTCTGTCAACCACCAAAAAGACGGATTTACAACGTTCCGTGCCATGATGATTTTCTATACCATCTAAAAGATTTTAGCGGAAACCTTTAAAAATAGCATTAAAAAGCTCACAGTATAATATTATTTATTTTTAAATTCTATTTCTGTTATAATTAAAGCAGATATTATTACCAATGGATACCGTATTTTTTTTTTTTAAACGGAAAATACGTAAATAGGGGTTACGTAAGTATTCTCCATAGACATAGTATATAATATACTATGTCTATGGAGAATACTTCATCTTCTTGTCATTTGACAGAATACTACGGTAGTATATACTACCGTAGTATTCTCTGTCAAATGACATTGACCACAACAAGAATGATTTGACTCTCAAAAAATATCATAATATAACTTATTTATTATGATTTTAAGATTCCGGTTTCGTTTCTATGTAATCTTTCGTTTATTACTATAATAAAATGGTTACTTTTTTTTGGTGTAATATGAATAATATTTATGCAACATCGAAGAGGGCCTAAAAAAACTGTCTTCTTTAAGTGCTGTTCAAAGTTTAAAAGAAGACAAAGAACCTATAGCAGCAGCGTTTACTAAGCGAAAGTGATCCTAGAAAGGATTGTCCAGCTGACGATGCCAACTGCCAGATTTGTGATAAGAAGGTACACTATGCTAATGTATGTCAAAGCAATAAACTTAATTCTGTTGCGGTTCTAGATAACACATGATACAAATAATAACAGTTCTGCATGTATTGTAGCAGCATCTCCGGATTCTCTTAAGAAAGCAACTGTAACAGCTTACATCCAGGGAGCTCGTGCTCAAGCATTAATTGATACGGGCAGTTCTATCAGCTTTATGAATGAAGCCTTCTTTAAATTGTGTCGACTAAAGAAGAGACCTTGTAACCAAACGTTTTTAATGGCTTCAACTACATTGACATCTCAAGTAGAGGGACAAACCTGCGTCTCAGCTAAAATTGGAGATCATAATTATGAAGGTCTGAATTTGCTTATTGTAAAAAACCTGTGCGCTGATCTTATTATTGGTCACGACATAAAAGAAGCATTGTTCACTTGAGTTTTCTTTTGGAGGATCAAAAGATCCAATTAAGGTAAGCAGTGTTGCTGCGGCATCTGTACCTGCTGTGCCTTTGTTTCGAATGTTTCTCCCAAATGCAAGCCTGTCGCCATAAAATATCGAAGATACAGTGAGGATGATAAAAAGTTTCAAATCAAATCATCTTTATTTGTGTATTGAAATAAAGGTCTTATTCGTACATTTTAGTTAAGCTCTATGTCCTACCAATGAAATTGGTGTACAAATATTGTTTTTTAGTAAAAAGTCTGGATTTATACAATACTAAATCAGATTCGAGTAAATAATGAGAATTCAATGTACCTATTATTAATCATTAATGAATCAATTATAATTGTATGTTTCATGCATGTCAACGGTAAATTATTTATAAGGCTAATAATGTAAAATTTTGTAATATTGTTACGAGCTGGGTATGGGATAAATTAATGACTACCGAAGAAACAACAAAACACTTAAAACTCAATCACAAATACACTACTGATCACTATTCGTTTAGATATCGCACTTCTAGTTCACTTCGATTCGCTTCGTTGTATAGCCAAAATCAGACTGCCTGCTCCCTCAAACACGTCGACTATTTATATGGCGACCGAACGTTCGAGAAAGATCCACGACATCCTGGAATCTTCTAGGCAATTCCATAGTGGGTCATTGTCCTTCAAGAAACTTCCACATTTGTACAAAAAAAAGAAGTAGGTACTTTGTGCCCTCGGCGTACGGTCGAAATAACAGTGACAATTCCTGATGTTCTTTTATAGGTAGTTTGCGAATTTGTACCTACATTATTCGAGACTTGTTCTACCTACCTACTTGTAGGTACCTACTACCGTAACTGTAGGTAAGTACAGGTACGACGTAACAATATTGTAAATAATGTCAAAATGCACCTATTACCTACTAACAAATAAATTAAAAATAAATTATAATAAAGGGCTGGTAATGTCATATATTATCATTTAAAATTCTTCGATAGAGTAATACGTCTTACCTATTAGAAATGAATGCAATTTACTTTTGAATTTGCGGACATTAGCTTCGCTCCTTATACATTTTGGTAATTTATTATAGACCTTTGGAGCCATTACAAAAATACATGATTTGATTTTTGTCATGGTTTCGCCTGGCAAATTATGTTTATTATTATTTTTATTTATTAATTTCCATGTTGCTTTACATCGATTCTGAGCTGAATGTATATAACGATTATTATGGGCTCTCTGTGTGAGGTTTATAACTTTCTTCAGCCGATTTAAAAGCTTTTTAAAATTTGTTTACTTTGCTTATTTGGTAGTTACCGGGATTTCCACAGCAATTCTCTTTTTCTCTTACTGCAAATTCTAGTGCCACGACTAATCCATTTTGCTTTTTCTTTAGTCGATATCCGTATTTTTATATTTGGAAAGCATAAATCATATAGCAACTTAAACAGGTCATAGAATAATTTGAATGCCCTATCGGGATCAGTTTCCTCGAATACGTCAGCAAAAATGATAGCTTTGATGTTATTTACGAATTTCTGAGCATTTTCTTTTGAGTAATCTCGTTTAGTTGAAAACCAGTAATTTAAGATGCATGTTCGTCTAACTGGACATCGTAACAGTTGTGCCGTATGATCGGATACCGCCAGCTCTAAAACTTCGCCTTTTGATCCTCGTACATTGTGAATTATGTAATCTATGCAAGTCCCACTGCTTAATCTTGTTGGAACCTTTATTTCAAATTTGAGATTGTAACCCGTAATAAGATATTTGAATTGCTCTAAACATGAGGTCTTTTTTAAAGATCAATGTTGAAATCACCGCATAGAATAAGTTTTTTGTTAGTTTGTAAAGAAAAAGACTTTAAGAGAATATTCAGGTTATTGAAAAATATATCAAGTTTACTTTTTATGTCCCTATTAAGTGGACTCATAGACACACATCACAATGATGTTGTGGTCAGTAAGTTCTACTGCACAACATTCAATTATATTAGAAACACAGTACTTTTCCACCGACTCCAAAACTCTATACTTAATTACGTTTCGTATCATAATACATGTACCTCCATGTCGGGATTTCCGAGTAAAATGTGTAGGCAGTGTAACGTTAGGAATATGTAACAAGTTAACATCTGATAATATCGTATTGTGCTCCAAAAAACACAGCACCTCAATTACTTTGTCTGCATTGAATAGTTCATTAAGTGCGACAGTAAACATATGAGATTTGTTCAAGAGACCATTTATATTTTGATGCAGAATATTAATATTTTTATACACGAAAAAAGTTTTCTTGTTCACAAAATTTTTCATCTGCAGAAGATTCACATTGGGTCGATGATATCTCTGTTATGGTTAACAATAAATTTTGAAAGATAAATACGCACACCGCAGTCATTATTTTTTTTTATTGAATTTAGAGAACATAGTGAAGTCATATAAAAGATTTAAGTTAGAATCAAATGCAGTTGCATAGTTATATGTTTGTAAGTCTAGATGTAATGAATTATTAAACGTCTCTATACGCCAATTAAACATTGTCGATTTAAAAGTAGGAGCACATAAGATTATATTTGTATTCTGTATTGTCATTAATGTCTCCCTTAGTTTCATGATGATATTAACATAATTTTCAGTATGTAAAAAGTCTTCTTCTCCAATTAAAACAACACAATAGTCATCCATAGAGTAATCAATTAGTTTTTTATGTAAGTCTTTAATAAGTTTATTGGAGAGCTCAAGTCCTCATTTCACAGAATACGAATCATAAGAAACGTCTCGTTATCGATTATTTATTTATTTTATTTTACAGTTTTAGGAAAACTTACAGCTAAAAATTTACACATGATTAAGAGTAACAAAATTAAGGCCAATTAAAAGTTTTCGCAGATAGAAAAGAGCTTATTAACAAAAAATATTTAAGAAGGCAGACAGTGTTTGTAAAGACAGTATCATAGGTAAAAATGAGTTTCAAATAGCGCAAATTGAATTCACTTAGTTTACGTTATCAAAAAAGAAATTGCAAAGAGTCCTTTTTAATTTTGAGATGCTAGTACTGATGATAATATTGATGTCAACGCCCTGGCCAACCGCATTATACGTATGACTCGCTCTAATTAAGTATGAGTTATAGTGTAGTGTAGTGTGTGTAGTGTGTGTGTGTGTAGTGTGTGTGTGTGTGTGTGTGTGTTAAGTGTGAGTTGTAGTGTTAGTTTGTGTGTGTTTGTGATTATTCTCGATCAATAAATAGATACACACATTTAGATGCATACCCACTTCCAAACATAGAAGAAATTTACGGTACACAGCAGGTACAGATGCCGCAGCAATATGCAGATGCGCTGCATACCTTAATTGGATCTTTTGATCCTCCAAAAGAAAACTCAAGTGAACAATGCTTCTCTAGTATGTCATGACCAATAATAAGATCAGCGCACAGGTTTTTTACAATAAGCAAATTCAGACCTTCATAATTATGATCTCCAATTTTAGCTGAGACGCAGGTTTGTCCCTCTACTTGAGATGTCAATGTAGTTGAAGCCATTGAAATCGTTTGGTTACAAGGTCTCTTCTTTAGTCGACACAATTTAAAGAAGGTTTGATTCATAAAGCTGATAGAACCGTCCGTATCAATTAATGCTTGAGCACGAGCTCCCTGGATGTAAGCTGTTACAGTTGCTTTCTTAAAAGAATCCGGAGATGCTGCTACAATACATGCAGAACTGTTAATATTTGTGTCATGCTCAGATATAGATAGACCTAGATAACGCAAGAGCACCCACTTTTAATATTTAGGATAAACAGACGTGCCACTAATCTTGACGACGTAAATAATGCCCTACTGCAGGTCCTCAATTGGTTTACCGCCAATAATTTAGTACTAAATGGGAAAAAAACTAAGTGCATTAGATTTGCTCTACCAAATGTCAAACGTAGTGATTGTGACATAATATTGAATCAAGAGAAACTAGAATTTGTCGATAAAACGGTTTTCTTGGGAATCACGCTCGATTCAAGGTTACAATGGGGTCATCATTTAACATCTCTTGCAGGACGGCTGAGCTCAGCAGCATATGCTGTTAGAAAAAACCGTCAACTTACTGATATTGATACCGCGAGGCTAGTCTAATTTAGTTATTTTCATAGTATTATGTCATACGGTATTTTACTATGGGGACGAGCTGCAGACATCGAGTCTATATTTATTCTGCAGAAAAGAGCCATCAGAGCCATTTATGAATTACGTAGACGCGATTCTCTAAGAGAACTGTTTAAGGAAATTAATATCATGACAGTACCTATTCAATACATCTATGAAAACATCATGTACGTTAGGAAAAATCTGCATTTATTCAGTAAAAGAGGTGACAGACACCACTATAACACTAGAAATAGGGACCAACTAGTTCAGCCAGGTTTCAGGCTTGCTAAAGTAGATTCATCAAATGCTACAACAAAATACCTCCCCACATTCTTCAACTGAACGAGACGAAATTTAAATCTTGTATAAAACGCACACTATGTAGGCAAGCATATTATAAGTTGGGGGATTACATTGATGATAAAAATGCTTGGCTAAATGCTGGTCCTGCTCCACAACCATAGGGGCAAACTAATTGATTGTACTGGTCGGGCATTATTTGAGTCTATCGACACGCAAAGAAGAAGAAGAAGAATTGATTTCCATGTTGATGTATTGTGGAAGCGGCAGAAGATTGTAAAAATATACCTACTTGCATTGTGTAGATTCCAGTTCTTATTTTTATATAATTGCATAGCACATGTGTGAGTACTTTGTATTGTTCAGCCACCATTTACATTTAGTTATCTTTCATTGACTTGAATATGCCTTGGTGGCTGAGAGAATGTCATGCTCACTCAAATGTCTCGCTGATGGTGGCGGGTGTGTCGGGTCATTTAATTCCCTTTAATATGGTTGAGTTGAATGGCGCCGATGCGCGCGTCATGTTCGTGAGCGGGTGCTGTCAGTTTAGACTGGTCATCTCTTGGCTGCCAGGGTTAATTTTAATTCGTTTGTTGTCTTTTTCTACTCTGGACGCTCTTAATGTGCACGTCTTTCTACATCGTTCTCACATATATGTATAGTTTCAAAATTAATGATGTTACCAAGATTTTGTAACAATATTTTGATTCAAAAGAGTGTCCATGGAGTTTCTTGCCCGTTCTTCTCCATAGATATCTACGCTAGGGAATGGGCAACTACAGTACTTTCTCAAGTTATTATGCCTTGTGACTGGGACTGTAGCTTTGTTTTTATTTGTAATTTTGACATTCAAAAGTGCCGTAATGGTCTAATTGAAATAAATGCTTTGAGTTTGAGTTTGACTTCGCGTGCCGGACATAAGCATAAAATGCTTAACGTGACCACTGTCGCGCCGAGTCTGCATCGGTGCGCCGCGCTAGTTAGACGTCAGTCATAAAAACAAAAATGTCTAATTGCGCTGTGATTAATTGTAAAAACTGCACAAATGTGAACAGAAAAAGAAAAGCTAACGTTTCCTTCCATCAGTAAGTAATTTTATGATTAATATTATGCGTAATTCATTTTAAAATCAATTATTTTTAACTTAATACCCACAGTAAAACGAAATTTGAGAAAAACATAGGTCATCGAAAGCATGCTATAAATTCGTGATCCATTGCTGATTTTACTTGGAGCGGTTGATTTTAAGTTCTGTGTTAACAAATCGTGAATATTAAAACAAATGATATTACCGTCTATCGCTTCGGTTTCGGAGTACAGGCACTTTTATCATTCCTCTGTCAATTTTAGCGATTAGTGCTGTTCATCCTACGCAACAAAAATCGATTCTCGAGAATCGATTTCGGAAACAGAGGAATTATATTCTATTTATTATGTAGACAATTTTTATATTGACAAAAGCAGCATGTCCGACTATTGTTGTACTGAAGATCACAACTAATGAAGTTAGTTAATTGATAAGTTTCTGTAACTTCTCGAGTTTTTTATAAAATGTTGAATTTTATTTGTACTTGTATTACAGCATATAGAACTAAAAGTTACAACCGAAAAAGCTATAATATCACCAAAAAAGAGGAAATTATGAAAGGTATTTTTTTGTTATATATTTTTTTATGTAGGTACTTTATTACATACAATACAGGACAGTAATGAAAATAACAAAATAGAATGGAGTAACTACTAGTAGTAATAGTGAATGTTTTCTTGTATTTTTTATCTTGTTATTATTATATCATATAATACAAGCTAGCGGCTATGTAAACATTTGAGGGAGATCTTTTCTCCTCTCTGTAATATTTTATGCTCTGTAAACATTTGAGGGAGGCAATTAATGTCTTCCAATAGCTGATATTATAATAGTGATCGTTTTGTTCATAATATGATTTATTTTTGCTGTTTGACTTCGCAGTACATGACTTCTCTAAAGGATCTGTGTCATTTTCAAAAGTGTGGTCAGTAACCATGTACTGATCATTTTCATCGACATTCACGTGGAGTGTTTCTGTCTGCTTCTGCTTACGTCTGTAATATGCTCTCGAATTCTCACGCCATTTATCTCGCTGATTTTGCTGTTCATCTATGCTTTTATCCTTTAAACTTACCACACGCTTGTTTTTCTTTTTCTTCGGGTAATTTTATTTTCAACACATTTGCTCAAAAAATGCATTTACGAAGCCTGTATACATTGTTCGAAAGTTAAAAATTACGCACCATACAATGGAACGTACGGTAAAATAGGTACTATCATCTAAAACCTATTTTACCGCATACCCCGTTGTATAGCACCGTGCGTATATTTACGTTTTTTTTTTTAATTAGATCAAAATGAAAATCCAAGATGACGCCGACGAAAATTTTCGGAAAATTAAAAAAAAAATGAACGAAAAGTTTTCCGAAAATTTACATGGGTGTCTTTTTCGTGGTTTTTGAGGTCGCTGTTTGTTTCATCACATATTGTACTGTTTTCTCGCAAATGTGTTGAAAAACATTGTATGACATACGTGCAGAAATTTGGTATTTACAAACTCGTGACTATGGTAAGCCCTCGACTTCGTCTCGGGCTTACATTCGTCTACTCGTTTGTAAAAAACGGGGTGGGACGAGATGGGTGCCACACTTGGCGTATTTGAATCGATTTGATTTTCCCCTCTCATAAATAGTGCTTGTGACGCACTTGTGATGACGTCATAGTAGGTAAAACAGGCACGCTTGGTTTTCATACAGATCGTGATACTTGCGTTATCTAGGTCTATCTATATCTGTGGTATCATGTTTATCTATTATCTAGAACCGCAACAGAATTAAGTTTCTTGCTTTGACATACATTAGCATACTGTCCCTTCTTATCACAAATCTGGCAGTTGGCATCGACAGCTGGACAATCCTTTTTAGGATGTACACGCCCTCCACATAAGAAACACTTTCGCTTAGTAAACGCTGCTGCTATAGGTTCTTTGTCTTCTTTTAAACTTTGAACAGCACTTAAATTTGAAGTATTGTAGTTCTGTGAGCTAAATTCGGACATTTCCAACGACAAGGCCTGAGTGTAGGCTTGGTCGAGTGTTAATGTCACATTTTCAAGTAATCGTTGTCTTATGTTGCTTGACTTGATACCAGAAATAAATGCATCTCTTATACTATCTTGTTTATTCGTTTCGGCATCCACTTTTTCAAATTTGCAGTCTTTTGCCATTAATTTTAATACTTGAATATATGCATCGATATTTTCTTCACTCTGTTGCTTTCTTGTTGCCAGCATATGTCTACAACATCAGCCCATAACGTCCACTGCTGGACATAAGCCTCTCCCATGATTTATTTATTTATTTATTAGGGACATAAAACAGTTACATGCTACAGAAAACACAAAAAAAACTTATTAACTAAAGATCACAAACATGTAACCCACACCAATATCCACGTCTTAACAAAAGAATAACAAACTGTGGTTTAAATATATACAGTGTACTCTGTGGGTAGATTTTACAGAGCCTTCTGTGACGGCCGTATATTTGATGTATTACAAATTAGTTTAATTCATTTATTCCCATTTAATTCAGTTAAACTTATCTTAATTTCATCATGATGGGAGGAATTTGCCGTAATCTCCACGCTTGGCAGGCGAATTGGAGATCGCAGTAATGAAAGACTAACAGAAAACGCTGCTGCCCATTCTCTGGTCTACGGAGGCGCAAGGTGTTCTGCTTCAGACATTAGTCGCCTTATACGACACCCGTGAGTGGAATGGGTTCTATTCTAATCTGCCGGATACCACACGGCTAGCATATGTCTAGCGTAAAAATTTTTTTTTTTTTTTTTTAATTTTATTGAGCGTGTTAACAGCTATTTCATAGGTGGTGCATTCACTGATAAACGAGTAAATTCGAGCTGATACATGATTTATGAGTAAGTCTTGGATAATTTTACTATCTTTCGTATTTTATCGCAATGTATATATATATATTTTTTTTTGCCCCTGGCCGCTTTACTCGTCAAAGGCCACGTCCCGTCCTTTGAATACCGAGAATTTATCCCGGAGTGTTTTCCACATTGAATATTATTTGACTAAGTAATTAAAATAATATTCAATATGGAAAACACTCATTGCAGTTTTTTGTGTACAGTGAGGTTATGACCGTACCAATGTATAGATCATCTTATATCGATTCAGAATCATTTACTGACAGACAGGTATAGACGCGCTAACTGTAACTGGTTTAGTTACAGTTAGCGCGTCTATACCTGTCTATATCTGTATATACACTTATAACATCTAATAAGTAATAAATAAAATAAAATAAAATAAATAAATAAATATAGCTGGACATTACACACAGCGCCATCTAGTGCCACACTAAGCAACGAGGCTTGTGTCGTGGACACCAGATAGTTGATATACTACATAGATACTTTTTGTTTGTAAATACGTACTTATTAATACATATAAACATCAATGACTAGGAAACAAATGTCCATGCTCATCACACAAACATTTGCTCCTACCGGGATTCGAACCCGAGACCCTAAGAACGTAAGGCAGCCTCACTACCGCTGCGCCAATTGGGTCGTCAAATAAGTAGCTATATAAGATAACTTTGTAATAAGTATCTGCTACTGAGAATTTCCAATGACACCAGCCGACCTAGGAACGAACCTGTTCAGAATACTTTACGCTTTGCGGCCAAACTGATAACCTCTGAGCCAGAAAGACTATTTTCAATTACTTTTTTTAATTTCTTTTTCACAAGATTATGCAACGCCTCCAACACCAGGCGCTTTTTGCATAAACTCAACTAATTTGATTAAATAAACAAACTAACATAATGTCTATAGTTTCTGAAGGATTAAGGCAGAGGTACTGATAAATAAGATAAAATCTTTAGAATAAATGGTTTTAATCAGCAAAATTCAAACCAAAAGATTACAGTAGTATTGACAGAATGACAACATCAAATTAAAAGTTTAATTTTAAAAACCATAGAAACTCCAACGAGTTTCTATATCACCACATTCTTCCAGGCTTTAAAGAGAACGATTCAGTTTAGAACGTAGTCCCTGTAGCGGACTAGAAGCCTTCGATTTCTAGTGGACCTTCGTTGAAGACTAGCTGGATTTTCAGTAGCCGTGTGATCAGTTTCTACTGTTAGGTGATCTGTCAGCTGTGGCTGATCCTCTTCTTCGATCATACTTCGAGAATCGTAGAAGTCGTCTTCATTAGTCTCGACTGAATCTCGGGTCTCATTTAGTACGTCAGGCGTTTCCTGGATTATCTCACTATCTTGTCCTAATGGTGCTAAGTGTCGATTAGAGATAATTGATTCTCGTCCATCTGCAAGACTCACATAGGAATAATAAATAAATATAATAATAAATAAATATCGGTGGCCATGAACACACAGCGCCATCTAGTGCAGTGCTAGTAAGCAACGAGGCTTGTGTCGTGGACACCAGATAGTTGATATACTATATAGATACTTTTTGTTTGTAAATACATACTTATTATACATATAAACATCCATGACTTGGAAACAAATGTCCATGCTCATCACACAAACATGTGCTCCAACCGGGACTCGAACCCAGGACCCTAAGAACGTAAGGCAGCCTCACCACCGCTACGCCATTCGGGTCGTCGAAATAGTCCGGATTTACACGAAGTAACGTCACTTCCTCAATGACTGGTTGATATTTATTATTACAGTTAAATTTTCGCATTAGCACATGTTCTGATTCTGTCAACCAAGTAGGTATAGAGACTCCATCCGATGATCGTCTAGTATGCGTAAACATCCGTTCATGTGGCGTACAATGAGTAGCTGTACACAGCAAAGATAGTATCGAATGTAAAATTTGAGGAAGAACTTGTTCCCAATTTTCTATTGCTAGATTGCGTGAACGTAGAGCCAATTGTATTGATTTCCATAGAGTTCCATTAAAACGTTCTACTTCGCCATTTCCTCTTGGATTGTAAGGGAGTGGTTCTACTAAAAGCAATGCGTCGTGAATTCAAGAAATTCTTTACTTCTGCCGATACGAATGAAGTTCCTCGATCCAAATGAAGGTAAGATGGCATGCCGAACAACATAAATATCTCATTCAAATGTTTTATAACCGTTGTAGAATTCATATCAGCACACAGGAATGCAAACTGGAAACGTGAATATTCATCGATAACAGTCAAGATATATTTATTTCTTCTATTAGATGGTACAGGACCTTAAAAGTCAATGCTTAATCTTTCCATAGGTGAAGTTACTTTTATTAAGATTTTATCTGCTATGTCAGATCTATAGAATTTCGGTTTTATTTCGGAACCGGATATGTTCCGAAATAAAACCGAAATTCTATAGACAGGAATTAGTCATATTCCTAATTTCTTCAGTAGATTAAGGCAAATTTTTAGACTTTACCCAGTGATTCATGCGCATTATTTCTGGGTGACACAAAGCATCATGCAATGAAATTAGTTTCTCAGTTCGTACCGGCACCGAAGCACAGACTCGCCAAAGTGCGTCAGCCACATCATTCTGCTTTCCGGGACGGTACACTATGTCGTACTTGAAAGGTGCTAAGTCTAAGCGCCATCGCTGTATTTTCTCATTCTTTATTTTGCTAGTCAGTT
This sequence comes from Xestia sexstrigata, assembly GCA_941918905.2. Lineage (NCBI taxonomy): Eukaryota > Metazoa > Arthropoda > Insecta > Lepidoptera > Noctuidae > Xestia > Xestia sexstrigata. The sequence continues at coordinate 14,072,244 of OW799226.2, read as the reverse complement.
TATTATCAAACATGAATGATACAGATCGTTGGTCAGTAATAAGAAAAAATGATTTGCCAATGAGAAAATGACGCCATTTCCTTAGCGATTCTACTATAGCGTAAGCTTCTTTTTCCATAGCTGAGTGGTTAGGTTCGCTATTATTTAGCATTCTGGAAAAAATGCAACCGGTCGATTGCATTGTGACAAAGTTACTGCGATAGAATGATTGGATGCATCTGTTTCCACAGTGAATTTTATTGTGCATTGTGATCAATAGCGTGAACAGCTGATTTTGCTATATCAGATTTTAGTCTTTCGAAACTTTGAACTAATTCATTTTTCAATGGAAATATTTGTGTATAAGCGAGAGCATGAACTCTTTCTGAGAAATTTGGGATTCATTTGCTGTAATGTGCAACCATTCCTATTGTTCTTCTCAGTGATGACATATCGCATGGTGGTGGCAAACTCAATAGCGGCCTTAAGCGTTCCTCATCGGGCTTAATAACGTGGTTCTCTACATTGTATCCCAAAATATTAATAGAATTTTTAGAAAACTCACTCTTTTCTTTATTGAGAGTTAAGCCATATTTTTAGCTGCGGCTAAAAATCTCTTAAGGTTTTCATCATGTTCCTCCTGATTTATTCCACATACCGTAATGTCATCTAAATACGCATACGGTCTATGGTTCTTTGGAAACTTGACACTCCGTTAGTTACACCAAATGGAATACGCCAAAATTGGTAAAGATTTCCAAGTACTTCAAAAGCAGTAAAGTGATGCTCCTTTGGCAGAATCGGGACGTGATGATATGCGCGTTGTAAGTCTATAGCGCTAAACACACCCACAAACCTTTTATTCTAAAGGTTTTATCTTATTTATCAGTACCTCTGCCTTAATCCTTCAGAAACTATAGACATTGGTGTCGATTCTATTGTGCACAAACTAAACTTAATTTAGGCTATTGCTATCTTTTTCTCTATAATAAAACGAGAAAGAGACTAATGTAATTTGAGCTGTCAAATTCAGTTGGAACTAATATTTCTATACAAATGAAGGGTGCACGTAAAAACATGTCGACTAAAAACACGGTGAAGCGCAAGGCATAAACTAGTTTAACATTTCTAACTTCGTTCATAGCTATAGCCGTCCTTTTCTCGCACTGCCTTTTAATAAAAGATAGCAATAGCCTAAATTATGTTTAGTTTGTGCACAACAAAATCGACACCATTATGTTTGTTTGTTTATTTATTAATATTAGTTGAGTTTATGCAAAAAGCGCCTGGTGTTGGAGGCGTTGCATAATCTTGTGAAAAAGAAATAAAAAAAAAAGTAATTGAAGATAGTCTTTCTGGCTCAGAGGTTATCAGTTTGGCCGCAAAGCGTAAAGTATTTTGAACAAATTCGTTCCTAGGTCAGCTGGTGTCATTGGAAATTCTCAGTAGCAGCTACTTATTACAAATTTATCGATATATACAGATATAGACAGGTATAGACGCGCTAACTGTAACTATGGTTTCAGTAAATGATTCTGAATCGATATAAGATGATCTATACATTGGTACGGTCATATCCTCACTGTACAAAAATAACTGCAATGAGTTTTTTCCATATTGAATATTATTTTAATTACTTAATCAAATAATATTCAATGTGGAAAACACTCCGGGATAAATTCTCGGTATTCAAAGGACGGGACGTGGCCTTTGACGAGTGAAGCGGCCAGGGGCAAAAAAAAAAGAATACTAGGTAATGAAATGCAACAACGATTTCTTGGTTATATTGGTATAATGCACAATAACAGCGCGCCTGTCGCGACGGGTGAATATGTTGTGATGATGTAAATGGTAAAAAGAATAATATAATGCAGCAGAATTTTGAATAGATTTTATTAAACTTACAAGTGACAAGTATAGACTAAAGACACACAACCATATCTATTTGTAGAAAGAAAGAAAACATATTTATTTGGCTTAAGTAGCAAGTGTACACAACAAAATAAAAATAAGAATAAAAAAATAACGTTTTACGTGACGCGGACCCAAATGAACAAACAAACCGACGAACCTACAAACAGTCCAAAAAAAATTAAAAAAATACTTGGTGTTAATTATTTCCCGTGTCTTCCAGAACATTGTTTGCAGAAATCTGGAATGTACAGATACGGTAAGTCTACGATTTTATTATATACCCATATATACATATTTAAATATTGTTACGTCGTACCCGTACTTACCTACAGTTACGGTAGTAGGTACCTACTAGTAGGTAGGTAGGTAAAACGAGTCCCGAATGATGTAGGTACAAATTCGCAAACTACCTACAAAAGAACATCATTGTAATTTCGACCGTACGCCGAGGGCATAAAGTACCTACTACTTTCCTTTGTACAAGTTGTGGAAGTTTCTCGAAGGACAATGACCCACTATGGAATTGTCTAGAAGATTCTAGGAAGTCGTGGATATTTCTCGAATGTTCGATCGCCATATAAATAGTCGATGTGTTTGCGGGAACGGGTAGCCACTCAGATCCAGCCTGTCCCCTTGCTGTCCTCTCTCAGCGACGCCCTAAGCCGAGGCCCGTACCCCGCAGGGGGTGCCCTTAGCGTGTAGTCGTTTAGTTTGTAAGTTTTTTATGCCCTGGCTGGAGGCCTTACACTTAAGGCACCCACAGGATTGTCCAAAAAAAAAAACGGGAACGGGTAGACTGATTTTGGCTACACAACGAAGCGAATCGAAGTGAACTAGAAGTGCGATATCTAAGCGAATAGTGATCAATAGTGTATTTGTGATAAAATTTTAAGTGTTTTGTGATTATTAAAGTTATTTGTTGTTTCTTCGGTAGCAATTAATTTATCCCATACCCAGCTCGTAACTATATGTATGTATATAGATAAACCCATCAGGTACTGGCACTTTTGGATTTTAAAAACAAAAAGATGAAGTAACAGTACAACCACAAGACTAAATAACCGTGAAAACCCTGCAGTTGCCTGGACTGTAAAAGGACTGTATTATGCTAATATCATAATTAAAACACTCTTCACGAAACTATAATGAATAGCACAGAACGCTTTTCATGATTGAATATTCATAGTTTCCCTTTGGCAAACTATTCGATGTTATTAACCACAACAGGCATCATTGGTACTTCGTGTTAACGTGCTGTGTCTTGTGACGAACAGGTGTGTAGTGTTGTGAGGAGGGGAAGCGAGGTGGTGAGATGACCTGGACGTGCATCACGAAGGCTGGTTCGAAGTGGCGCAGGAAAAGAATACGCGAAAGGAGTTCGAACGGCCATTGCCCACCAGTGGGACATTCAGGGCAACTAAAAGCTTGCTAAGTCAATGATATTTTTACAAATAGGCATCTGGGCTATCGCTGTTTCAAATAAATAAACGAAAAATTAACATTTCACTACACAAAGAATTCGAATCATTTGATCAATTTCTCGGTTAATGTATCAAAGGAAAACTTTTTCTTTGTAAACTTTTTAAAATCAAGAATAGGAAGTGTATTTTAATAAAAAGAAACGTTTTCTGATAAAATGAACGAATGAATGTGGAAGAGTACTACGTTTTAATTTTATCATACAATAGGGTGCGTACCATTTAATATAATAACAAAAGCTCTAATGATCATATGACCTAATCTCATTTAATATACTTTTTTTTAGTATAACGATGAAATTATTTAATGAATTAATGATATAATTTCAGTTTACAGCCATATATTCAATGCTTTATTTCCAATCTCTATAACATTTCCAAACGCCGGACCATAAATCACAGCTCTAGGTACTCCATTGACAAGTTGTCAAATAATATAAACAAAATTACATCAACACACCGCGCCATTTCTTTCGTCATCGTGTTAGCGTTAGTGTCACATTTCAAGTGATTACGAGCTACGTATTTATTATTGTAATATAGTGTACACCCATGCCCCTAGCCCTAGCCGTGTGGTATCCGGCAGAGTAGAATAGAACCAACCCACTACACTCACGGGTGTCGTATAAGGCGACTAATGTCTGAGGCAGAACACCTTGCGCCTCCGTAGACCAGAGAATGGGCAGCAGCGTTTTCTGTTAGTCTTTCATCACTGCGATCTTCAATCCGCCTGCCAAGCGTGGAGATTACGGCAAATTCCTCCCATCATGGGAGAGGCTTATGTCCAGCAGTGGACGTTACGGGCTGTTGTTGTTGTTGTTGTTGTTGTTGTTGTACACCCATAAATGTTCGTGAGAAGTTGTACTATCGTGTTATGATAACGCAAATTAGGTTTAGAATCACAAAGTTGCAGTATTTCGCCTGTGAAAATGCAGTAGGTATGTATACCTACAGTGATTGTGAAGTGTGCAGAAATAAGTGATTTTGTGATTAAAACGTGTGTGAAAACGTACAAATAGTGTTTAATTAGTGTGGTGATTAGATTTTTCAACTATCTACACCAAAAAACAAGTGGTTTTGTGTTTTTTGTCGTCCAACCGTGGCTGGCTCGTCGAAGTACGCAGATGTAAACAAACAGTGAGTATCTAGGTTGTAATGAATGTTTTGATATGATGCTAATAAGATATTAATGAGATTGTGGTCTTGTTGGAAAGGAAATATAATCTAGTTTAGTTTTTGAGCAAATTAATATTTTATTAGCAAAATATCCGTTTTTATCACTGTTTTTCAAGTTCTACATTATTTTTTGAGTATCAATTTATAATTGTATATCTTGTTTTTGGTTTAATAGTTTCCTTATCTATTCTGCAATTCATTACTAATTGTATATAGCTATAACTCTTGTATTTTGCGATCGCCAAGTGTTTTTGTATAACGTGTCAAATTACGTGCAAATATTTCGCGAACATGCGCGGGTCGACGAGCTTCGTCTTTTGACATAACGCGGTCGACGCAGATCAGAGGTTACCTAATTTTATGTGGCTTAATTAACATTTTCTGTAATGCACATTTGAACTAATATTCATAGTATAATATTTAGCTAATATAATATTAAAAATCTATAATAACGTTTAGTATAATTTTGAAAAGTCTATTTTGTTTTGTATATTTTTTCAAAAGCTGATTGGAGTATAAACGGTGACCGGTCAGTTCACCAAAAATTAATGTAAATTTTTTTACTTGACAAGCCACGATTGGTAAAAACATTTTTTGTCATTTCATCATTATAAAAATAAATAAAAAATAAAAATAAAATACATTTAATTCAGACTAATAAAATGTCCATAATTTGTTAGTAACATTATCTTAAAACTATGTTAGTCAGAAAAATTGCTTAGACAACATGCAGCCTGATAAGCCTTTCTACAACTGCAGATTCAGGTCTCTCTGCAATCATCCTTAGGATTCCGTTGCCACTTCCTCGAATTCGGCGAATTAGTGAGGCTGACTTTTTGCGCATTATAGCGTAAAAGTCATCCACCCTCGCGTCGGCAAACATGCCCGAGGCGCTACAAAACCGAGGCAGCCGCACCAGAATCCTAAAGGCATTGTTGTACTGCACTCTAAGAGCATTGTAGGCCCGCTGCGTATAGTTGGTCCATAGGGCGCTGGTGTAAAAGCTTTGACAGTAAGCTCTGAACAAAGTTACCTTAACCTGTGCTGTACACTTTGCGAACCTGTGCACCAGCATGTTAGCGCGCACCGACAATGCTCTCCTCTCCCTCTCAATATCTCTGTCATCATTAAGCGTTTCAGTTACAATGTGCCCTAGATATCTAAACTCAGTCACACGAGTCAAGGATACCCCGTTTAGGTATACGGGTGGTATATGCTCAGGTTGTTTATTTTTACCTCTGATAATCATATACTCACTCTTTTTATCGTTGTACCTTAAGCCGTGAGTCTCGGCGTATGACTCACAGATGTTCAACAGTTTCCTTAAACCACCCACAGCAACACCATGTCGTCCGCATAACTGATGTTATTGACACAAACGTTGTCTATGTGACACCCGACATGGCTGTTGCTGAGCTCACCAATCAGCTGGTTGACATATAGATTGAAAAGTCTTGGGGAGGTCAGCCCCCCTTGTCTAACTCCACACTCAAGTGTATACTCATCTGAAAATACGTTTCCCCACTTGACAACGTTTTTCTGATGGTTGTACCAGAAGGAAAATATCTTAATGAGTTCGGCTGGAGCCCCGACCTCCCCAAGCTTCGTCCAGAGCTTACTATAATCCACTAGGTCGAAGGCCTTCGATAAGTCTAGAAAGCAAGCGTATATTGGTGTTTTCCTGTTAACATAGTAAGCGACTGTGTGCTTTAGTGTCAAAATAGCACTTTCTGTTGACAAATTCTCACGAAAACCAAATTGTGCATCGTGAAGGGTAATATATTTGTTGAGCTGTGCATCCAAGAGACCGTCGAAGACCTTTGCCAACACAGTAGCCAGAGAGATAGGCCTATAATTATTCTTATCAGATACATCACCAGTGACATTTTTTGCTATCGGCACCACAATAGTTTCCGTCATCTTGGGTGGTAAGTACGAGTGACGAATGCAAAAAGGTAAACAACATAGCTAGTACTCTAAATAAATGCTTACCCGCGTGCTGCAAGTGTTCAATGCTCAGCCCGTCACTTACATTATACAACAACAAGTTTACCAAATAATTCACTTAGCAAAATAATTATAAAAAAGATAAACTTTTATTTAATAACGTATTTTTTGACAAACAATTCATAATTTTTTCATTTTATTTCTTAAATGTGCATTTTCCGCGTATTTTTTTGTCATTCCGTTGCTCTGGAATTTTCCAAAAAACAGAAAATAAACGAATTTTGTTTTCTATAAGTGACAAAAATTAATCGCTGCAAAACCGACTCCACTTAGTCTGTTATGCCCTACCTCTAGAGTGTAATTTAAGCCCGCGTAGGCGCGGAGGGGCGATGCGGCCCGCGAGCTTAGGAGCAGGTTGCTTCTGCGACGATAAGCTCTCGTGGGACCACCGGAGCCCCGCAGCGCCGAAGCTGTGACAGAAACCATGCCTGCTGCATGCTACATGCTTGCATTTCGCATGGTTGCTGCTTGCTTGCTGCATGCTTGCTGCTTGCTGCATGGTCGCTGGTTGCTTGCTGCATGCTTGCTGCATGCATGGGTTAGATGAGGTTATAACAGTATGAAATTTCCTGAAATTTACTTATTCATTACAGAATATTGGCTGAAAATGAGTAAATATGAAAATTAGATCAACTGAAAGTTATATACAAAGAGCATTATACAAATTGAAAATTATGTGATATTAAATCTTATGTGTGATATTAAATGTTTTTAGAACAAAAGAAGTTTATATGAAATGTAACATTAGATCACATGAAATTAAGTTATTTGTTTTTATAGCATATGAAAATTATATCATGTGAACGTTATTTCAAGTGAAAATAAACTATCTGTTATTATGCCATATATTACACACCCCATACATTACAATATAATCATAACTCAATATTATTTATTGCCTTAAAAACATTGTACACGGTATGTGGAATTTTCTGACTGTTGCAATACTTGAAGCTGTGTTGTAGGAGACAGTGCTGTAACCTAATGAAATCATACATTACTGTTTTTTTGACAAAAAAGAAAACATTTTGCTAAAGCGCGAGTGTTTGTAATAATAGTCCTCCTGACCGTGTTCGACCACGATGGCGACGGCCAATCTCAGCGGAGTGTAGTGCACAATGTCCGCACACAGGTGAACTCTCTTTGCCCTCGCCCTCATAGTCCGATGGAGCGGCGATCCGACCGAAGAGAGACCAGGCACTGGACCAACGGCTAAACATGCTTTCCGAGGCATACAATCTAGCATGACACTTGTAACGATTGTCAACCTGGACGGCTTGTAGAACCTGTACAATCCTCGTCATCATCTCGTCATCTCCCTGCCCTTGTCCCATGTTACTTATGGTCGGCGCAACACGTTTTTTTTCTTCTATTCTCGTCTGTCAACCGTCACGCTATCATTTACTACTTTATCTTTCATATAATTCCTCACACAACCCATCCATCGTTTCTTTGGCCTTCCTCTCCCCCCCTATCCATCAAAATATACTATCCTAACCATAATAACTACGCTAATGAAACTGCTGAATAAAATTGATGGTAGGTATAGTTGAAAAAAAAAGGTTATCAGGGGAACAAATAAATAATTAGGTTAGGTGGCGTTAGGTGTCTTTACGTGTCGTTAGGTGGACCGATGACCTGGTGAAGGCTGCGTCTTCCAGCAGTAGACAACTTTCGGCTGAAATGATAATGATAATTTCTTTATGTTCCCCTGATAACCAGTTTTCACTCTAACAAGAAACATTTGATTTTCCAGTAAAATGCTTAATTAGCAGCCTAATTACGTATCATAATATGTTAACAATCACAATTGCCTTTATTTCGACAATTTTACATACGAACTTCAATTCAATTCATTTCAACTTAGCAAGCACCTTCTTCTTTGGTCAACATGAAGGTGATTGTAGTTTTGAGTAAATTGCGCAATTGGCGTGCAGATCAAATGTATGTTCCAACGGTCTAACATTGATACAGACGCACGTCCGCCTACCGGAGGATATCTAGATTGTATTGAGAATCAATTCCGATGTGCAGTTATTGGCTCTCAATCCCGGAATACTATCACTTGTGCAAGCACTTCTGATTGTATCAGATATGTTTATTTATTCTACAGTATGTACAATATGAGTGACAATCAAATTCCTGATTTCTTCATGACAAGCCGAGCAGGTCGTAAACGCGACTGCTGAGCATGAGGCCCTGGGTTCGATTTCCAGGTTGGGCAAAGTGTTATTGGGTTTTTACAACATTAATTTCTCAGTAGCAGCTACGGAGCGTGGATTTGAGTCCAGCTGGCGATAGGCTCTCCCAACGGGAACATGGGACTTAAACATAACTGGGGAAATGTGGGTTTACTATTAGGTTCATCTCTGCTTAACCCGTCGGGGATTACAGGCGTGTTGTTATGTTATGTTAAGCCGATTGCCCGATGTAATTTCCACGACCATTCATACAAACTTTCATCACCTGTTTAACGGTAGGGGATCAATTTTCAAAACTCCCTCCCAAATGCTCACTGTCGTTAAATTTAAGTCTTGTGCCAAATGTTATGCTTTTAGGACCCAGCAGTTTTGCCCGCAGGGAAAAGCACTCGGCAGGTGATGAACATTAAAAAAAAGTGATATTGCGTTTCTTCGCTTTTTTCTTCGGAGTACAAGAGTCGCGTCTGTTAGTTGCGTCCTGCCCCTAACACGATAGTCAACGAGACTGGCGTGTGTTTAGGCAGATTCATGCGACGTCCCGCGCGATGTATGTGATGTGGTGGCAGAGGCTTTATCTAAACGGCCCATTTGTCGCGGCATCGGCGCGGGAGCCCGACTGCCATGCTTTATACGTACATTTAGGTAGTCACGAACATAAATATGTGTCACACTTAGCAATTTTTGTAACACTTTAGGTTAGGTAGCTGCTAATATTTTTAGCCACTTTAACATCTCTTGTGTATACTTGTACCTGCACTATTACCTGCATAATTAAAAAAAAACATTTCTTTTTTTTATCCATTTGTTATTTGACTAGAGTAAACCTTAAGTTGAGTAGATGTGACCCCATACCCAAACTATACATTTCCAAATGACAATGAAAAGTTAACTAGATTTTTATTTTAAAAGTCCAAAAAGGCATTGCCCTCGACAAGTTAAGTTTTCAATATCTTTATTCACTCCATGTTAAAGTGATTTCAACAATTAGACTTCACCATTCGACATCAATAAGAAATTTAGAAATAGATTGTCTATTATTTCTTGCAAATTGTGAGCCTTACATGTTGCAAGGAATATTCTTAATACAACTGTTATTTTTTTTTCAATTACACATCTACATGCCTACCTAATTTTAATTGAGATACAACCAAAACTTTTCTGTATCGTTCCGTCCACGGTCGCACATGGCTTCACCTATCGGTACTAGTTCCGAACTGCCCTAACTAAAGTTCGTCCAACATGCTGTGACTAACTTTACAGCAGACTACACGAAACTGCGTCGGAACTAAATCGTTATGATTTCTAAACTTACACGCAAAAACAATCCGACGGCGACCGGTGACCGGGATTAAATAAGTTTCGCGTAGATTAGGTACTGTGGAATAGGTTTTGTCATGCCTTTGGGAGGAAATTAATATTATTATTCACTTTAAAACTTGAAGTTTAGATAATCTTACAGTTTCAAGAACAAATCGTAAACAGAACTGCACCCCTAGCCAAGTTGACAATCTACAATCGTTAACGCTAGTAGAAAACTAATCAAATGAATGGGAACATCATCTCAACGTTAAATCACGTGATCAACACAAACGAATAGAAAATTCGTAGACAAGTTTACATCGTTCAAAATGATAGAATAGATAGAATGTTATCGTTTCTACAATGTTGATCGCTATACTCTTTGGTAGAAATGCTCACCATAGACTAATGTGTAGGTTTTTTTTACATACATAAGAGAACGAGCGATCGACTCAGTCGTGTCAACTTGGCTAGCAATTTAGCGACTTCTAAAAACTCTTACGCCGAGGCGCTTACGATTGCAGAAAGAGAATCGATATGAAACGTTTGTAACTTGGCTAGGCCTGCTGAGCTTGTTTCTTTTGAGGATAAATCAATATTGTTTTCCGTGAACAAGCTCAGGTTGAACTTAGGTCATCCAGGGTGTGCGCAAGTAGGCATGTCCTGCAGGGAAGCTACATAGCTTCCCTGCAGGAAAGGTTACATAACCTTTGTACACATTTATAAGAAACTGCAATACAGGAGGCACGAAATAATTTTTAACCGAGTTCCAAAAGGAGGAGGTTCTCAATTCGATTGGTTTTTTTTTATTTTTATGTATGTACATCGATTACGCTGAGATTTATGATCCGATTTACACGATTCTTCTTTAGTTTCATGCGGAATAGTTGCCATTTGGTCCCATAAAAAATTAACATAGTTTGGCCTAGTGCTTTTCGTTTTATGAACTTTTTTACTTCAGTCGTGTGGTCTAATTTCAACATGTTCACCGATTTCTCCCCCATTTGTGGAGCGATTCTCAATTATTTTATTTTATTTTATTTGAAATAATATATTCCTGAGATGGTCCTATTTAAATTTGGTGAAGATCTGATGCTGATCTTTGGAAATATGGAACTCTTCAAAAATGGACGGTAAATCGGTCGTGATTGCTGCAATCGCTTGGATGTTTATTGTTTATACAACATCATGACGTAACATCACGCCTGTATGCTCTGAGGGGTACGCAGATGTGTACAATACACCTAAATTTCGACAGTTTAGGTATGTTAACTTCCATTTATTGGGGATAAGCCTATTACTATGACATGTATTGTTAACAATGTAAAATAAATGCATAGCAAACATTTGTATAGGATATTACAACTAAAAATGGAAAAATAAAATAAACTTTTTTTGTAAAAAATAAAACCGACTTCAAAAAACTCAAAACACAAAAGAGTGAAAAATAACTTTTAGCTTCAGAAGTCGGTGACAAAAAAAAACCGAAATGTATCAAACCGAGGACACCACCGACTTCTGAAGCTAATGTTATTTTTCACTTTTTTGTGTTTTTTGAAGTCGGTTTTTTAAAACTACGGGTTTGAGACCTGTTGATGGACAAAAGTGCAAGAACATCTATGTCTTAAAAAAATGCTTGTGGCTGACACTTGTCTACACTAAACAGCTTTAGCATACACCTAATATAATAATAATGCGCCTATAATGCGTCTAATTTTGTCAGTTTTGCACCAATGACAAACGTATTTTACGAACATATTGAAGCATAGGATTATATCGTCAAAATCCCTCGAATTGTTTCAGAAGCTGTGCCAGCTGTGATCAGGGTACAGTCGCAGTCTGCTGACTACCTGTTTTCTAACCAATAACATAAACTGTTTTATTTCAGGAACTTGTAGCAATTCACAAAACTTAATTAAAAATTCAGAGCGACAGGTTTTAAGAATTTCCTCAAAGAAAAAATTAATAACATTTTCAATTTTCGTGTGATCTCAAACTTTAATCCAGAATCTTTCAATTCGCAGCTGTGAGCTAAGCCCGACGTTTTCCAATCTAGTTTCCCTCCAGAAACCAAATATTTTTCTCCTTGATTTCCTATTGCTTGCATTCAACTAAATCATAAGTTTACTTACCACGTTGATTAATAAATAAATAATAATAATTATTATTATTCATTTGTATTATTACTGTTCCTTGGTATAAGGTTCACTTTGTTTTGTATGGGATTTTAATAAGAAAAGACGTGTGTTCTATTACCGTGTGCCTTAAATTTATCTATATGACAATCATATACCTACCTAGTAATAGTTATCTATTAATAAGTAGGTATAAAGGCCCGGTCACACCGGATGCGTAGCGTGACGTGACGCGTGCACGCATCAGTTGTAATGTATGAAACTATAAGAAAGATGCCAGACCAGATGCGTGACGTGTGCACGTGCGTCACTCACGCACGCAGAGCCGCATCTACTGACAAACCAAGTACGCGCGCGTGTGTAGAGGAACGGCAACGTCGCACACGCGCCTTCAGTGTTGACGTTGTATTATATATGGCGCTCCCTGTTAGATGCCAGACCGGGCACGCACGCACACGCATCGGTCTTTGCTGCACGTACGCACGCACGGCAGGTTGTATTTATTTACAAACAGAATATAGTTTACGAGTGTTTTTTTCGCAATGGAGACGATTTTAAAGGAAAAACTAACAGAAATAGTTCGCAAATATGATATTCACTGCATTTCTCTCTTCTATTATTAATATCATGGACCCAAAGTTTTTTTGTAACAGCAGAAGATTCTTGGCATAGTAGCAACAATTATTCTTCATTAGAAGACCTGCAGCTGTTGTCTAACATCTTTTCGCCAAATGCTCTCAACTCAATACGGTTGCTGACAATGTGGCTCATACGCGCGTGTTGCAGTTACCTGCGTAACGTGATGCGTGCGCGCGCGACGTGTGCTGCATCGGTCTTGGCTGGTGTGACAGGGCTCGCACGCGCGTGCAAACGTCACGTCACGCTACGCATACGGTGTGACCGGGCCTTAAACGTGAATCCCAATACGTCACAATATACCTCCCACCGAAAGGCCTGTAGGTCTTTCACAAAAAAAATATTTTAAAATGTTACATAATTATGAGATTACCACCAAACATATTTTATAAATCTGTGATATTGATATTAAACATGCATCAAACAGTTACCACCAAACTTAATACTGCATTTCTGAAGAACATATCATAAACAGTGTGAATCAACAAATATTAATGTTACTAAAACATTAAAATATACTAATACGTGTCAAGAAAAAACATCCGTTATTATAGAAGTATTAAAATAAATAAAATTTATTAATTTGTTTTGTGGGTGTGTGCAGAGTGGTGGTTCGCTAAATGAGTGCGTTTATCTACTCAAACGAAAACCAACTTGTCTGTATTGATATAAAAAAGTATCCGATATGTTAAACCAGATTATAAACTATCTACATGTAAAATTTCATCCAAATCCGTCCAGGAGTTTTTTGAGTCAAATAATAACAAACATCCATACATACCCTCTGTCTTAAGAGGCTTAGCTTATCATACAGTATTACACAGCGAATCCTTTCTCCTGGGAGTGCACTACACGTGTCGAGTGTGTATCAAGACCCCAGGAGTGCCCGAGTAGTACCCGAGTAGCTCATAACGTAAGGTCAACAACGCTATTGAGTTCACTTCCGGGAGAGCTCAGTGTACACGGCTGGGTATTTTTGTAGATAGTGCGCAGTGAGGACATTTTATCGGTTCTCTATTGTATTACCTAACTTTTTTATTCATAATTTAAAGTGCCATATTTTTTTTGTCCTAATCATCACTTGTCCGAATGATAACTTACCCGAACTTAATATCACATGTCATAAAATAGAAATCCCTAAATATAATATGCCCTAAATCCGTTTGTCATAAATATTACAATCAATAATTATCAAAAGACTCAAATCCGTTTTCAATAAAAGCTTATAAGTCCTAAATTAAAATTATTTAATGTTTATTTAGAATTATAATATTCTTAGAACAAAGTATTACAAAGCTTTTCAAGGGGTGTAATTTTCACTTGGGTCAAATAATCTACAGACAAATACAAAAACGTGGATTTCAGACATTAAACGAAAAAGATGTATATTTTGCTAATTAAATGAAATGTTTGTTGGCTCTTTCTTACCTGGCAGCAAATGATGTACCAATTTATTTTGAGGAATGGGAAAACACTTTTTCAGATGAAGGTAAAATATAGCAGAATGGTTCAGTGAAAATTATATACTCGGTACTTGCAGTTCAACGCCTAAATACGATCCAACATTTTGGAGCACAAGAGAACTAATAAATGAAGGCCCAGGCGGTGGCGTCCCCGACTTACGAACAGTAAGTCGTGGGTTCGAACCCTCACAGGCGCATTACTTTGTGTAATTTATTTCATCACCAATGCTCTCAAAACGATGAAGGAAAACATCGTGAGGAAACCGGCATGTTCTAGAACCAAAAATTCAAAGACATGTGACATCTACCGATCCGCACTGGGCCCGCGTGGTGGATTATAGCCCTTACGCAAAATACGCGCTTTGACGTGGAGTTGCGGACACCAGCCCGTTATACAATTATACAAATGAAGGTATTCCTCGAACACAAAATTGTGCAGAAGCTTGGCATAATAGAATCAATCTTCTCGTGAATAAGCCTAAATCAGGCTTCTATCATTTATCAAATTATTTTATGAAGGGAGTTAAAATATTCAAAATCAGAAATTGAAAATAAAATTAACGGCGTTCCCATCACTGTCACTTCACTTCACTACATAGTATAAAACAAAGTCACTTCTCGCTGTCTGTCTGTCTCTATGTATGCTTCGATCTTTAAAACTACGCAACGGATTTTGATGTTGTTTTAATAGATAGAATGATTTAAGAGAAAGGTTTATATGTATATAACATGCATAATATAGTAGAGAAACACTGATAATTTTAGAGGTTTCTAATGTGATGTCGTAAATAAACACATTTTTTTGCGCTTACATTGCAAACGCTGGCTGAACCCTACGAGATAGATGAAAATAATGTACCACAGTATTGTACACCTTAAAAAGGTCTACAAAAAAGTCTACAATGGTATACGTCTATCTCATATGGATAGCCCACAATAACCGTTTTTTATCCTTTACTTTTAACAAGAAATAATGACTTATTTACGAAGCGATTTTAAGCAATACAGAATTAATCTCTATCCAATTCAGTATCTTAAATACATTGTGCATTTAATATAGATCAATATGGCCCCTTACAGTATATCATTTAAATGAATAATTTAGAAGATATCACAGAATTAAAATTACGCGCGACTGAAAATATAATTCTCAGCGAAATAACTGGGGTCGCAGTGTAACAGTTGGTCACTTTAACCATTTTCATCTTTTAAGTTTTGCGTAAAAAGTAATGCATTAATTTAGAAGCTTATTTATGGTGTATGGCGTAAATCTATTTAGATAATCTTCAATATCTATTTTAGAATATATTTATCCTAAATACTATTAAATTTAAATAAATTCTTAGGAGTTATCGCAACTACCGGGGTCGCGGGACTGTCTAGAAAGGGTCCGGGACCCTGGAACCCAAGGGCAACCGAAAGAACAGGATGTCTTAGTAAGTGTGTTTTAGTCAGTAAGCCTGACGGTTCCATCCGCTTCACCCAGGGCGGGAGGAATCATTTAATGATTTTACCACCCAAAAAAAAATTGAATTATTAGAAAATAAAGGCGCACTTCTTTTTTTGTTCTAAATTGGTCCTGAGCGAAGCCGGGGCGGATCGCTAGTTCCAAATAAATTCCAAATAAAATATTTTTTCATGTTTGTTAGAGGGATTTCATCTTTATGATTGACCCTATCGATTGGTGCAATAAAAGAACAGGATGTTATTTTTTTTGGAATTTAGCCGGTTCGATTCCCGAGTGTGGCAACGCTTACCACCGCAGCTTCGGCTTGCTGGCATAACCGGCCAGCCTCAGCCGCGGTGGCGAGTGTTAAAACCATCTGCTTTTCAACTCGCGGGCCGTTTCACCCCTCCGCGCCTACGCGATTTTAAATTATACTCTAGGGGTAGGGCAGACAAAACTGCTTGGAGTCGGATTTACAGCGATTCGTTTCTGTTACTAAGACTTAATTTTTAGCAAATTTTTAAGACCAAAAATCTTATCTTAAATGAACATTCGGAATATTAAACATTATATAACACAATACTAAGGACATATGACTAGGTCATGTAAAATTAGGAGATTCAATTATTATAGTACTCGATATTATGACAATACTATTAGAACTAAAGATAATTAGGTATGTTATACAATATTTCGGGATTTTGAACATTATGGTAACTGAAGTTTATAGCACAGGTGTTGTGGATATTGATTTTCGGACAAAACATTTTAGGAGAAGTAAGACAAAAACATCTCATAACATCACGCCTGTAATTCGCCGAAGGGTTAGCCCGAGGTGTGCGTACAGTACGCCCATATTTCGGCAGTTGTGTTAAAGTCTCATGTAATAATGGGTGAATCTATTGCCACCAACCGGGCGTAGGTAAATCCAGACTCCGGTTGTCTGACAAGGGAATCAAAGCTGGGACCTCTCGTTATCCTTACATTTTCTGGGTCCGCGAAGATTTTTATGGAGTTGTTCTCTATTTCTGATACAACGGCATAAACCAGGTGTTATCCAGGGCAAGATTGTTTATATAAAGTTGTAGCTACATGAGTAATTGTACTGCAGTCGTCAGTTGTTAGAATGGACGGCCACCTAATTTGTTTTAAGTCTTCGATTACTGCCTGATAATCTAGTTTTTTTATAAGTTTTGGATTTGCTAATGTGAAAAGATACTAATAATTATAGACCTGTATCCGTGTTGCCAGTTTTTAGCAAGGTGTTTGAAAAGGTAATGCTTAATCAAATGCTCAATCATTTTAACACCAACAAAATTTTACATGATCAACAGTATGGTTTCATCAAGGGACGTTGTACGACTGACGCCGGTGTAACCTTATTAAAGCACATATTTACTGCGTGGGAAGAGTCTCAAGACGCCATAGGAATATTTTGTGACCTTTCCAAAGCATTTGATTGCGTAAATCACGACACATTACTTTTGAAACTTGAGCATTACGGATTAGGTCAACTTGCACTTAGTTTGGTAAAATCATATTTGAGTGATAGACAACAACGTGTTCAAATAAATGGTGTTAATTCACAAGGTTTAAAAGTAAAAATGGGGGTTCCACAAGGCTCAATATTGGGTCCTTTCCTCTTTCTCGTGTATATAAATGATCTACCCTATTTATTGAAAAACCAACCTCAACATATGGTGTTGTTTGCTGATGATACTTCCCTTATTTTTAAGATAAATAGACGGGCCCAGAATCTAGATGACGTGAATGATGCCCTACTTCAGGTCCATAATTGGTTCACAGCAAACAATTTAGTATTAAATGAAAAAAAAACTAAATGCATAAGATTTGCTTTACCCAATGTTAAAAGTAGTGATTGTGAAGTAATATTGAACAAAGAGAAACTTGAATTCGTAGATAAAACGGTTTTCCTGGGGATTACGCTTGATTCAAGGCTACAATGGGGTTCTCATTTAACATCCCTTGCGGCGCGTCTAAGTTCAGCAGCATATGCTATTAGAAAAATTCGTCAATTTACTGATGTAGATACCGCTAGACTGGTCTATTTTAGTTACTTTCATAGTATAATGTCTTATGGCATTTTACTATGGGGACGGGCTGCAGATATTGAGTCTATATTTATTCTGCAAAAAAGAGCCATCAGAGCCATATATAATCTTCGTAGGCGCGATTCTCTAAGGGAACTGTTTAAGGATATTGGCATCATGACGGTACATTGTCAGTACATCTACGAAAACATAATGTACGTCAGAAAAAATCTGCATCTTTTTGGTAAAAGAGGTGATAGACATAATTACAGTACTAGAAATAGGGACCAACTAGTTCAGCCAGGCTTCAGACTCGCTAAAGTGGACTCATCTTTCATGGGGTACTGTTTGAGATGCTATAATAAAATTCCACAAAGTATTCTTGAACTGAATGAGACGAAATTTAAAACATGCATCAAACGCACACTATGTAAGCAAGCTTATTACAAGTTGGGCGATTATATCGCAGATAAAAATGCGTGGCTCAATGCTGGTCCTGCTCCACATGGACAGGGGCGCATAAATTGATAGTATTAAATAGAATTGTTGGAGCTGCTGAAGATTGTACAACTGTCTTTGCATTGTATAGAATCAATCTCTAGTATTATATAATCGCACAGCCCATATTGTGTGAGTACTATGTACTAGAAAGCTATCATTCACTGAAATCCTACGTCTTTTCTTGACTTGAATGTGCCCTGGCGGTTGAGAGTATGTCACGCTCACTCTAATGTCTCGCTGATGGTGGCGCGTGTGTCGGATCATTCAGTTCCCTTCAAAATGGTTGAGTTGAATGGTGCTGATCCATGCGTCATGTTCGTGAACGGGCGCTGTCAGTTGTGACTGGTCAACTCTTAGTTGCCATGGCTTATTTGTATGTTTATTTTTTAATTGTATTTTTGTTTTTACTATGGACACTTAACGTGCACATCTTGCTACATTGTTCTCACATAATATACCATCTCAACATGAATGATGTAACCAAGATTTTGTAACAATATTTTGATTTAAAAGAGTGTCCATGGAGTTTCTTGCCCGTTCTTCTCCATAGAGATCTACGCTAGGGAATGGGCAACTACAGTACTTTCACAGTTTTTATGTCTTGTGACTGGGACTGTAGCTACATTTAACTGTGTTTCGACAATTCAAAAGTCCTGTCCCTGGCCTGTAACTGGCCTACTTGAAATAAATGCTTTGATTTTGATTTTGATTTTGAATCTCAGACTTTTTTTACCCGACTGCCGAGGAAGGTTAATTGTTCTATGGAACTGATGATAGTAATAGGCTCGCCCGTATAGGGACTTCGATTTGTTACTTCTGCTTACACATTGGTAGAGCCACGTTTAATATTAGTTTATGTACACACTATTTCAAATCCTTCCAGAGCAGAAAAGTACTAGAGAGCTTTTCAACTCAACCGAAGGCTCCATTTAGTCTCAATTCATATATTTAATCCATGAGTTGGCCCGAACGTTTGATCAAACTGTTGGGAAACGTATTGTTCCCCAGTGTGTTGGCGCAAACATTGGCCCAAGGATTATCGGCTTATTATTTGTGTCGAGAAAACAATCGTATATAAAGGTGGTAAAGTGGCAGTTCAAGATTCATAGTTACGTATGGATCAAGGTTAATTTATGAAAAGGTTTTTTTTGGACTAAGTTTATGAATTTGTGTAGGCAACCACGGGGTCCTGGACACTGTGGTCGTATTTTGTGGTAGTATAGAGAATATAAATGTACATGTACGGTCGAACAAGCTATTTGGTTTACATTTTACAATGTAATTTGTGGGTTAAACTGTAAACCAAATAGCTTGTTCGACCGTACATCCATCCACAGACTGACTTCGGCAAGCGCTGCTTAACCCGAAAGACCAACCCATGTGGCTGTTGTTATTTAGCCACGACCTTCTGCCTTACTACACATTACATTCAAAACCCAAGGGTCTTTATAGCACACATCTCCGTACTAACACTGAATTCTTATCACCACACCTAAATGTGACCTTTCCAATTTTACGCAAATAAATGACATTTTACTACCAATCCATTGTAAACCCTATTTTTGACGCAGTAAAGTTGTTTCTAGTGTGTAGGTGAACGGTGTTCGGAGATTTGAAGGGATTTCGTGAAAGCAGGCGGAAATCGGGCGACTCCTCCTAAAGACACTTCCGAAAGCAGACGAGGTGCGTGCCACTGACGGCGGGAAACGAGTTTACTGACGTGTCGCGTATCGTACAGGAACTTTAGGAGTCTGGACTAAAAGTGATTGGAAAAAGTGGTTGAAATGACAGCCCAATTATATATTGAATTTTGTAAGTACACGTTAGAGGCCATTCCGTTTGCAAACACGCTCATCCTCAATTTCATTAAATGTTTTTGGCCTCACGGTTTGACCACTTGAGCTACACGCATACAGTCGGTACACACGATTCGGTGCGTCGCAGCACTGCGAAGATTTCGTTGCATTTGCGTTGGCAGATACACGGATGGTGTGGCGCGAAGGAAACACGTTAAGAGTACATCGCTTGAGGCCGTGCAATCGTCGATACGTTTAGATTTTACGTTTTTCAAAGTGTATTAGACTGAAAGCCGCGTTTGCTCCTTTGACTTCCCAGATTCCTACTTTTCATCCACAAAGTTACGTAACATACCCTCCTTCTGTTCGATATTACACGATACAGTTAATCACAGCTGATATTATTGCAAGCTCATTAAAGTGCGCTGACCTGTCCAGTGTCCAGTGCGAGTGAGCGCTCATCGGCAGGACATCCATCACATAGACCATCAAGTGCCCACTAATGGCCATCACGCCTTGACATGAACTACTTACTGCGTATTTGCTACACTTTACGTATCGATTTAAATAATTTTACTATATGAGAACTGAGTGAACTAATGATACTGAAATTATATAAAAAGCAAAATAAATAATTTAGAAAAACCCACGACGGTTAAAAAGTAATTGAAAAAGGATAAAATAATTTAAAAAACCCAACTTAATAAAAAACCCAAGAATATCCGTTGGGGGTTGCCATTAAATGAACTAGTTTTGCAGTTTTATAGTAACGTGAATAATTGGAGATTTTTTAGCGCTAAACATACACCCTTAGTGAGTAGGCCGTGCCCCTACAGTGGGGGGCGGAGGGACCTTTAGAAGTTGATGATGATACTTATTTTTATTTAAGATGAAATTTAAAAGAGTGATGGCAACCCCCGACGGGTATTCTTGGGGTTTTTAAATTATTTTATCCTTTTTCAATTACTTTTAAACTGTCGCGGGTTTTTACAAAATTTTAAATTTTGCTTTTTATTTTAAACTTTTTAGAGAGCATATATATTATGTAGGTACATAACGCGCCGTCCCGGGCGTTCGCCCGAATGACCCTATGGAAGATACGCTTCTGCTACAGTTTTATTACTGCAGCACCCTCTAGTAAGTTACTTACTACCTTAACATCGATTTAAGAACGGACAAATGTTTGCTGCAGCGCCCCCTGGTGAGTTGTCAACGGTAACACCTATCTAAAAACATGGACCAATCAAATCCAAATCCATAACTGAAACTTGCATCAAAATCGGACCAGTAGTTTTGGAGAAAAATGGCAGCATGGATTTGCCCAAACAAACATTCTCTCACCCCAAACGCATATATCGTCTACGTTATATCTCTGTAATATATCGTCTCTCGTTCCGTCGTGGGTAAAAAATTGTGAGACTGACGGTGACTCATGTCGAGAAACTGAATAAGTTTAAATTTTAAATTATTGCAAATGGCTTAAAGCATATTATGGTAAAAGCACCAGAGTAGCCGGAAAAATTTAAAGTTTCTTACGTTTTTTGAAATTTGTAGGTCAGGTCGGGTTGTATGTTGATTGAAATATGATGCTATGTATACATCAATCCGTCCTCACAACCTTTCGCATTTTTATTAGTAGTATGATACTCGCAGCTATACCATCGGCCTAGCCTTGTAGGTCTTTGAAAGTTTTGTAACACAAAAAGGTAACACCAAATTATCCCCAGATTGAAGCTTTTACTAGATTGAAGACACTGACGATGACACTTGTGAGACACGGTGACACTAGAGACACTGGTGAGAACAAAAAAAAAACAAAGTTAACTACAACTCTCTAAAGTGAAATTCTATCAGTAATGTCGTGGATACAACACTGTACAAGATTGACACTATAACCCTATCGAACCGATAAGCTGATGCCAAACTTGTTAAAACTCGTAATAGGAATACGGAATGCTTTGAAAGTATTGTCGCTTGTTTAGCCCGGCCGGTCTACAAAGGTGTACCCGGATGTGTCCCGCCGTCACTACGTCCCTGCCCGGGTACCCGGGTACCCGACAAGGCCACCCGAGGGTCCCGGCGTGAATAAATTTAATGTATTAACTCACCACAACTCGTTTATTAGCAGCGCGCACATCCGTAGGAGATGTGATGTTGTATGCGAGGTGATGTATGTGTGTGTTGTAATGTGTGGTTATGTGTTCCTGGTGAATGGGCTGCGAGGTTGTCTAGTCAGATAAGAATTTATTCAGTGGTTAGCTGTTGGGTGTTAAACAGACATATTAATAACATCAGAAACATTAGGAAGAGGTGTACTTAATACTACACACACATTTCGCCAGTTAAGTTTGGTCCCATGAAATGGGGCGAGTTTATTTGCCATCATTCAGGCTCTGTGGCTGCTACTGAGAAATTATTGATGGAAAATCTAATACCAGTTTGCCCCACCTGGGGAACAAACCCAAGAGCTCATGTTCAGCAGTCGCGCTTGCAACCTCTAGATTTTAGACTAACGAGACAACTATATAAATGTATTCTGAATATACGCTACTTAGTTAAGTATAGTTACTCCAACCTCGTAAAGGATGTGACGATGACCTCGATGGAACGGCAGCAAGATATGGATGTTACGAGTTGCAAAGTTCTGCCCCCTTCCTATGCCCTCTGTGCCCCAGAACATGTAGTCAAAGAGAGTGTGTCAGTGACCTCTGCGTTACTACCGAAGACGCCGTGGACGAGTTGGATTTACAACTCCTGGGCTAGTGTGGAGAGTTAACACAGATTC
Organism: Xestia sexstrigata; assembly: GCA_941918905.2. Classification (NCBI taxonomy): domain Eukaryota; kingdom Metazoa; phylum Arthropoda; class Insecta; order Lepidoptera; family Noctuidae; genus Xestia; species Xestia sexstrigata. Next base: position 14,049,376 of record OW799226.2, on the reverse strand, counting down.
TGAGTATTGACACCACGGCACGCGCAGGACGGAAGAATGTGGGGAGACCGGAAGGACGATCTTATTAAATTGGCCAGAAGAAACAGCCATGTTGAAGAAGAAGAAAAATGTTGCAGAAAATGAGCTTTACTGTTCTAAAATAACAACAATAAATAGTGACTGTCTGGTCACTGGTGAACCTCATCTGGCAAAACGGCATCGCACTTTCCCATGCTCCTATCCCTTTTTGTCGCTCAGAATCGTCATTCGCTACAGTCGTGCTGCTGCCGCATGCGATAGCATGACCGCTCTGTTTGATAATAAGGTTCAACCCTAAATTAGAAAAGTACACGCTAATTTATGTTAAAACCCATAGTCCTTACTACAGACTAATGAACACTCCAAGCTTAATAGACTTCCAAACCTAGACTCAGATCACGTCATAAACTGCAGTTAAAGGGCCGAAGTTTGAGTGACTTAGACTGACGCAAGTTATCGAGCAGTTAGAGCAATTGACTGCGAGGTGAGATCTTAACATCAATTGGAAATGGATTGTCTGACTGCTGAAGTGTTGGGTGAAATAGGTCTTTGAAAGTTTATGGAGATACCATCTTATCTGTACTTTGCTGGTCTAGTGGTTAAAAACGCGAGTTTTAGATTTGTTCCTAATTTTAAAATAAGTGTTTTGCTGTTTTCTATTTGCTTCAGTAGCAACTTTATGTCAGTATTCGAGATATATAGGTAGGATATAATAGGTCCACCCCCTATTACATGGAACCTAAACAGAACATTTGAGAAATATCGGCGTGAATTCGACATAATTATTTTGCATTATCTGTTCTATTGACATTCAAATGTCTATAAGAAAGTCGTGTACAGCGAGTGGGCGTTTTTTTCTTTTTTTTTTTCGGATGGGAAATCATTAATTGACTTCTCCCGCTCTGGGCGGAGCAGGAGGGAGTGACTGACTAAAATCCATCCATGTTCTTTCATCGCCCTTTCAGGGCCCTTCAGCGAGTGGGCTTACGTCAGTAACGCAATGAGTGGGCGACGCATGTTGATGTAAAGACACTCTTATTTCAAGCTACACTGAAGCGCTTACGTGAATACTAATGATGTGCAATCTATTTATATGTGGAAAGTTGGAGAACTTTCCACTTATAAATAGATAGAGAGCTTTGTATTATTTGCATCAACTAATCATCATTACTTAGTACAGTAGTGTACTACAGGATATTTGTCTTTCTTGTCGCACGGTTATTAATTCAATCCTCGGTTTCTCCTATTTGGCCAGCCATCCTGAGAATAACCTATCAAGGACAAAGAGAAATATAAATTGAAGTTGATTACCAACTTTCAGTAATTGGAGAGTCACTAAAAGAAAACCCAGACTGAGATTAGCCATCAAATAAGACGTTCCAATCCACCATCAAGATCTGTAAAGGGGTAATCAGCCTATAACGTTGTTATCCCAAACATATACTGCCACAGAAGCTCTCTTTAACGTATTAGTCTAATCAGACTCCTTCTAACACTCTCTCCAACACACACACACACACACATACACTCACGCACACACAAACTTACATGCATAAAAACCACCAACGTTTGTACTTTAACTTTTTAATTGTTTTACTTATATTACTCTAATACTCTCGTCTCTTTTTCTAATAAGCTCACTAATTGTTTGAATGTTTTTGTTATTTGCTGTGATTACAGATGTAAGCTATCAAATGTGTAACTTTGAAACAGGTGGGGACCTGGTGACCTGTATTACAGGTGTTACTACCTACCACAGGCACCAGCGATCCACAACCAAAAATCGTTGGCTACTTCTTATATGTAAATATAGTTTGTATTTTTTGGCTTGTGGTGAGAAATAAACAATTTATATTTTATTTTTATTATTTATCCCACTGCTGAGACACAGGCCTCCTCTTCACGAAAGGAAGTGGCCTGTAGTAGGGTCCATGGCGGGTTAGTAGATATTATGATGTTTTCGAATTTTTAAGGACATCCTGTTTTTGTTATATTGCATAAATGCTTGTTTAACACCAAACCAGCCGTCAATATAACAACAATTTCAAACCATGACTTTAGGAGTAACCTCCAAAACTTCGCCACTGGTTATCTGATTCCTTCCCAAGAACCTTTCAAAGTTAATCGACTGCTGAAGAGCCTCCACACACGCGTCGGGTTCCCGCCAATATTTTGCCACGTCCCCGTCGCGTGCGACTTCAGCCATCGATTAGTTCCTAAACAAACATCCTCACTGTTGAAGGCGACCCTTCGGATGACAGAAAGAAGATATCAGAAGGTACAACAACACTAGGATCACGATAGTATAAGAAAGAGTTAGTGCCTCGATCAAATCTCATGTCATCATTTCAGCCGAAAGTCGTCCACTGCTGGACATAGGTCTCCCCCAAGTGGCGCCACATTGACGTCTCGCATCCAGCGGATTCCCACAACCTTCACCAGGTCATCGGTCCATCTAGTGGGGGGCTTTCCAAAGCAATCTCATGGTAGAGAGATCTAATCTAGATCACACATGATCACGATGGGAACCTTAAAGACCATTTTTGGAAAACTTTTAATCACCGTTTAACCGCAACACACGATTAATTGCAAAAAGCGGAGTTCCATTCCTCATCAAAAGATTAATGGTTGGGTTTGATCTTTTATTTAGGGTATAGCTCACCAAATTCAGGACAGACTGAACATTATAGATATAAACCATCAGCTTTGATCGCTTGTGGTTTATTAAACTTCTGCGTCTTCATTTGTTTAGCGGCACCAAAAGTTTTAAGTCTCTCGTCGTTTGGGCGTCATGAGTGTTTGTCTTGCTCCGGTTTTTTGTTTATTTCGAACATTATTAGATCGAAAGCGTTGTTTCGCCTGAGTATCGAAATTAAATGGTCGAGTGTGAGTGGACTGAGGGGTTTTTTTGTTTCATTCGAAGTTACTTGAAGAGTTAGGTATGTGAGGTTATTTAATAGACGAACAGACTTTTTGTAAAGGTCGGTACCGGTCATTCATCTGTAAAGTAACAATTCAAGATTTGATTTGCACAGACACAAATGTGATTGTTACAATGTTGCGTACTGTAATGCTCGGTTCTCATCACTCACTGATGTAATGCTCGAATCTGAACTGTACATTACAGGAGATTGCTCCCACTACCAACTTATTTTGAATGAAAATTAGTTTATCGCTTAAAGCTAAATATGTAGAAATAGAACGACGACTGACATTCATTAATGAGCTCCGAACTTGTACATAGTCAAAAAAGAAAAATTGGTAATCAAAAGATAAACAGTACCCTACGCCCTGTCCAGAGGGTCTACAAGAAGAAATAACTTTCACAGCGTTTCATATTTCTATAACGACTTTCAGTAAACATTGCCAAAAGATTTTCGGCAGCTTATAAGTTCTCTAAGAAACGAAATTTTATAATCTGCTTAACGATAATCCAAGATTAAAATACAAAACAAACTGTAATCAATACAAGAATCTCTACTGATTCACATAACCACAAAACCAATAAACACTCTTCATAAAATTAATGATCACAAGTAAGTCGAGACTCCACAAGAGATTCAACCCACACCAATATTCGCTTCCGATAATCGACTACAAAACAATTGTGCCAACCATTCGACAAGCAATTATTGTTGGTTACATTTTCCCGAACACGTTCTGTCTTGCTCTTGTGTGTAGACGGTATGTGTGGGAGTGAGAGGGGGGATGTAGTGTCGCGGTGCCGATTGTTTGATTTCCGTAGCTGCCACCACGCACTACCTGTGTCAGTAAACGGGTTAGCTAGGGTGGGGACACAGTGATTGGTAAAGTATCGATAAGAAATACAAATAGTGACTTCCTCGATGGACTTAAACATAACGGACGAAATGTGTGTTGCTTGTGCCAAGCTCTACGTTCTTGTGTCAGTCTCATCCAGGATAATATACCCGAAATGGCAACAATGTCGTCTGGTCATCTCGCCGCCGGACGACCAACAATTCCTTTTCCAGTCCTTGGAAGCCCACTCGGTCACATCTTTACTCCACCAGCCACCACCACACAATTTAACCACACCAATATTTCATAATTTATTTCCTGTGAGTATAACTTCTACGGCGATTTGCAGCTCATTTTACTTTTACTCTGAGATATATGCTATCTTACGCGGCGCTTACTCTAGTTTCCAATAGTATAAAATAAACGTAAATAACATAGGCATACGTTGATATTGCGTGTTTAGTTTATTTTGACCTCTTCTATATTTGATTTGCAATTTTGCCTGCTCTTGACCTCAATCTAGTCTCTTATGGAAAGCAATGACTGAGGTCTGTGATAAAAAAGTGTGCCCAAAACTTTCTTGTTCAGCTTTGAAGGCGGAAGGGAACACATGCCGGTAGAGAGTTCCATACTTTGGTCATGTCCATAATAAAATGTAGAACAGTTTGGCTGTTTTAGCAACACACATCGCTTATGACAAGGCCTAGCCTAAGGATGTCTAGTTGTTCAAGTTGCTGGCGTGCCAGTATTTTAATTCCGTATTCAAAACTTAGCCAACACCATAGCTATATAAAAGTCGATATCGACATCAGCCCACCTCTAGCTGACGACACTCGTACCCTGTGAGCACGGCGCTTATATTCCGATTCTGTCCTGGCATATCTCCATTGATTCCCATCGACATACATGCCACATGCTGGCACATATCGATGTAGTTACTATCAACTACGTACGCACGGTTCTATGTCATTGAGTAGGCGGAGCTTTATTATAAAACATGATAATACCAGCCTATATTTGTTTAGCTGCAGGAAAAACTATCAGCATGCATGAGCACTGATCATCACGCTTGCTCAAGGTACCGCTCTCGGAATTTCGAAGAAGAAGAAGCAGAGGATTTCCTAATTTTAACACAACTACCACACATCAGAAATATTATGCAATTTTTTTTTAGGGGAGGCTGAGGTCGATCTAATGTTGAGTTCCAAATTTTGAGTTTTTGTTTCTGAAGATCTAGAATGGATCGTTTCTTACTTGGTTTGACTTAAAATAAATCAGCGCCCTCAGTTCTGCTAATTGCAACAAACTGTACACTAATTATAATATTGTTCTACCAATGCTCATGATTTCTCTATTAAAACGATATTTTCTACCCCAATTTGAGGAGAGATCGTTAATTCGATTCCTATCCTAAATACTGATGTAAAACCTCTCCTCCTCCACATAGCAAAACTTAGCTTACTGGAATCGGATAAGAGGAAGACTCGTCATAAAAACATAATAAGAAACATTCATGTTTTAAAGCCGCATTACATACGAGTGAGTTAGACAAAGTTGCATCGAGTGGCGTGTTCAATACGTTTGATGTTTGAATGGAACCTTGTGGTTGTGCAGGTGTGCATCGAGAGCTGAGTCTTAGCAGTACGTGTAACTTTGTTGTGTACTTCGGTTTGCTAAGAGTTTTATTTTAGAGTTCCTTGAGGGAATAGAAAAACGGTCGAAATGAGATATGACTTAAATGATATAAATATGCATGATTGAAATGAAATGATAAAATGAAATGATGTTTATTTTTGCAAGTAGGTTCTTACAAACACTTTTACACGTAATTTTTTTAAAACTAGATGGGGCCGGTGTTTCGTTCCTGACTGCTCTAAGAAGAAACAGCCGAAACAAACTCAGAGGTCATAGTCTCTTTTGAAGTCCAGACATAATCTTGTTCAATTCAGATGAGGACTATGCAGATTAGTGTCTGAGATGGTCTTTTGAAGAAAGGACATTTGGGTAGGTCGCTTATAGTACTCAAACTGCCAGACAGTCGTGGGGAAAAAAATAAAATAAAATATGTGACACACATGGTCCTTACATTGACAATAATTAAATAAAATTAACAATAATTTACAAAACGAATGTCAAAAAAAAACATTGAATGTCACAATAATAATAAAAAAGTAAAATACTTAACAAAACAAGTATTCATGTCAAATCAATACATGACACATAAAATAATATAAAATAAATAAAAAAATAATAAAATAAAAAACTGATTTGAGATTGAAAATCGACGTCATCCTTTGATAAAAATTTTATCATCATCTGCCTGGCTATTCCCTACTGTTTTAAGGTCGCCCAGCCTAACTGGGTGCAGCTTAGTACTAGCATTTCACTTGGGTAGACTGACTATCTGACCTCCACAGCTCTAGGCTCTATGGTCTAAACTATATTATACGCTTTTTTAACACTTGTGGTAAACATCTTGAGGAAACAGGCATGTCCTAGAACCGAAAAATCGAAGACTTGATGTGACATCCACCGACACGCACTGGGCCCGTGTGGTGGATTATAGCCCACTCCGTCTTACAGAAAGGAGGACTGTCCCAGCAGTGGGAACGTTTTAGGCTGATCATATTGTAATGGCGGTATCCGCAGTCCAAGGATTGTTATTGGATAACAATTGACCGCGTACCCCATTGTACCTGAGAATTATTACATTATGTAGATAGACAGAGCAAGTGCAGCGCATTGATTTCAATTAGTGAAACAATGTACATTATGTAGTCACAAGTCAGTAGATAACAACAGGAGCAAGTCGGCTGCAATCAGGCGGGGATAATGTGGGCGTGTTGTGTTTATTGTGAGGTTGTATTGAGTGGGCATATGTGGGACATTAGTATCTGTTTATGATTAACATGTTGGACAAGTAAGGGAAAGTGAAGACTGAACGCAACCAACTCAGCTGTCTTATTGGAGCGAGCGTAGTGATTCGCAGTCCACTGTTGGGCATAGGCCTCTCCCAAGCTGCGCCATGATACCCTTCCACATCCAGTCTGACCCAGTCACCTCCTCAGGTTCTTCGGTACCTAGCTGTGGCGCCTTCCAACGCTTGTCGCTGCTGATCTCCACTCCAGACTAGTTGCTTCGGTTGCTTTGACTTGACCGTGAAGTTCAAATTGCGTTACTGCTTAAGGGTGCATTAGTAGTGTCTCCGGTTGAAAACCATAACATGTTTGTAAAGTATTGTATTAAATAAATAAATAAAATTCATTTAATTCAGATAACAGTGATCCATAATATGTTGTTAGTATTACACACAGCTTATATTCTAGTGTCAGTAACATTAATATAAGAATAATATTATTAAAACAAAGGACGATCAGGCAGAAAGACATGTTTCCTACCTAATCAACCTCCGCACAAAATACCTGATATTTGGAGTATAGCTCTCCGCCACAGCACTCAGGACATCCAGCGATCTCTTAGTGTAGTTGACCCATAGGTTGCTCGTGTACCAGCGGCCTTAAAGAGCATATATTCACGCTTGGTGACATTATAAATAAGTCCATGTGCGCATCATGACCTGAAGACTTGCCTCTGCTCATTCCCTTTATGATTCTTTTGACTTGCTTGGCAGAGAAGTGCATAAATGTCTCCTTTGCCTGACAACAACACTCGGCATCTTCAGAAGGAACTGAGGGACCAAGGGGAGATTGCATGTATTGTTCACGAAACCTAATAATGTACCTATGTATTGTGGCGAGAAATAAATCTTTATCTTATCTTATCTTAACTACACTCGGCATCTTCGGAAGGTACTGAGGGACCAAGGGGAGATTGCACCTGGAAATGTTTCATAAACAGGTTTGCCATATCCCCGTGATCACTTTTCCCCTCCACACTCACCGCAAGGCCAGGCTTAACGTCCCACTTACCTGTGGATTTCCAGAATTTGCCAAAGTTCTTAGTAGCTCGTTGCTCTGCTATTATGCTATTATATTACTATTTGAAAAATATTGAACACACGCCTGTGAGTTGGAGTGCTTCATGTTTTAGTCGGTGTGAATCAATACAATAAAAATATCGGAAACATTCGATTCGATTTAGCCGCTTGGCCTGTGTCGCATCAAGCAAGCATGAAATACGTTGTTTATAGTCAAACTTAGGGGAAATATATTGAGTCTTATATTGAGTCTTATACAGTCTTACCTTGCTGACAGAAAACAGTACACAGAAATAGCTAAAATTAATATTAGGACAAAGAAAGAGGAAATCTTTGTATCAGATAAACGAACGCCAGTATACGGAGTCCCGCAAGGCAGCGTACTAGGATCTCTATTTTTTATAGTATACATTAATGACCTACGTAGTGCTATTAAACACCCCATGACCCTATTTGCAGATGACAGTACAGTGACTATAACATGTAAAAACAAGGACATGTACGAAATTGACATTAATGAATCTCTGACAGCGATAATATCATGGCTAAATCGGAATAATCTTAAAATTAATTTAGATAAGACTAATATTATGCATTTCACTCAACGGACTCAGACTGATAATGCTATTGAAGCCCAGCACAATGGCTCAGTACTAATGAAAGTCGACAATGCCAAATTTCTCGGTGTAATAATTGACGCGAATTTGGACTGGAAAGCTCACATCGAACTCGTGAGTAAAAAGCTGAGCTCATCCGAGTATGCGCTTTTCAAACTGGCCCCAGAACTTAACCCAGACGCCTTAATAACGGCTTATCATGGACTGGTAGCATCAGTGCTGCGCTATGGTATAATTTTTTGGGGAAACTCAACAAACAAAGAAATTGCGTTTAAAGCGCAAAAGAGATGTATACGAGCCATGTTTAACTTAAAATCGACAGAAAGCTGCAAACCGTTTTTCACTAAATACAAATTATTAACTTTACCCTCTCTATACATTTTTGAAGTAGCATCTTTTGTAAAAAGTAACCTCCAACTATTTCCACGGCTATCAGACGCGTTTCCACGCAACAGACGCGACAATAGCCAACTTTGCTTACACTCAGCAAAAACCGCTCTAATGTCGAAAAGCTTTTTTGTATGGCCCCAAAGATTTACAACAAATTACCTCAGTCTTACAAACCTCTGACTACAAATTTATTTAAAAAAAAGATTCGGAATTTATTAGCAGACAAAAGTTACTATAACGTATATGACTTCTTATCGGATACCTTTTGACATATTTTATCGATTGACATATTTTACCTTTGATACATTTTTACTTTTTGACGTATATTACCATCTGATATAAATTATTATTTTGTACCTTTTGACATATTTTACCTTTGCACATCATTATTTCAGTTATATCTTCATGAAAATTGGACAATGTGTATTTATTTATTTGTATTATGTTATTCAAAGAAATTAGTTAGTTATTATGAGTATACCAGAGAAACAATGGCTAAAATATAAATGTAAAAATAAATCCAAAAATTTAATCCGCTTATTTGTTAAAAAAAAAACTAATTTGTACACCTCACTAGGTAAGACATGATGGACCTACCCTATTTTACTAAGATCTTGCATGCTCGATTTGTGTGTAAACATGATTGTGTAGCACCCATTAATGTTTAAGAATCAATTACGTCTTAAGGGTACCAACATGTAATGTGAAATGATGTGCATGCGCCTGTAAGCCCCGATTAGGGAATCTCCGCAGAGGTGTACCTAATAGTACACCTACATTCTGCCCGTTATGTTTAAGACCCATATAATAGGGGGTGAACCTACTGCTTACAACCGGGCACAAATTTAAACTCCTAACAGTTTGCCCGGCCCGGGAATATAACAGGACACAAGCATTTACCGCCTGCTACTTTCACAGTGTACAGAACCCACCTTGCTGGCGTCGCATCGCAGCCGCCGTGTGATTACTCAGACTAACTTGTTGCCCGCACCGCAATCCGCCATGTTTGTGCACCAGTACTGCTGGCACAAGAACAACTACTTGTTCTTACCTACATACTCTCGGCGTATCGCGGGGAAGTCACAGGTATAGGTAGATTGGAGATTCTGGTCATTTTAATATTAATTATTGAAAAACAATGAACTAATCTGTTAGTTAGTGGTACTAGGCAAATCGTCGTTGTATTATTATAAACGTAAACATAACAGTCGTTACAGATAGGCAGTGGTCCGAAAACCTGACAGCCAGTGTTACCGAGCGGTATCGTAGGTACCCGTTTCCTTTACACGTGTTCGCAAACTGCTATTACTAACTTTCATGTTGTTCTAAACTAAAACTAGGTATAACTTCATTCTATTAGGTGTGTGGTGTTCGTCTGTATAATAACCTACATGTTTGGTCCCTCTGTTGAAGTGTCAGGACTTGCTATATAAGACCTGTCACTCTTAACTCCATAAACAGGTTGCGGCTGAATTATGTATTATGATTTTATAAACCTCGTATTTTTATACGAGGTTTATAATGGTTTATAATGCTTTATTAGAAGACAAAGTTTCTACTCGATTCTGATTTTCAACCGACTTCTAAACAGAGGAGGTTCTCAATTCGACTGTATTTTTGTTTTGATTTTGTTTTGTTTTTGTTACCTCAGAACTTTCGACGGATCCGCGTAACACTGGTCAGCTTTCCCTCACTCGTCATTTTATTTAATTCGACAGTTTTGGGTGAACCGATTTTGATGATTCAATATTCTTTATTTGAAAGCTGGTCCTTCCTGTGTGGTCCCATTTCAATTTGGTGAAGATCTGATGCTGATCTTCGGAGATATACAATGGAACTCTTCAAAACTAGACGGCATATCTGCAGTGATTGCTGCAATCGCTTGGATGTTTATTGTTTATGCAACATCATGACGTAACATCACCCCTGTATGCTCTGAGAGGGTTTGCAGATGTGTACAATACACCCAGATTTCGAAAGGTTTAGGTATGTTAAGTTCCATTTAATGGGGATAAGCCTATTACCATGACGTGTACTGTTTTTTTTTTATATTTGAAAGGATGTACTTCAAGGATAGTTTGATGAGAGTTTGGTTAGGTTCTGATAGTGGTATAATGTAACGGAAATCTTCAATTCTTAGGAGCAAATTAACGATACTCGGCCGAATCTTATATTTAAGGTAAAATAAATTCACGGCAAATATTTGTTTGAGAACAACTAAAAATAAAACCGACTTCAAAAAACACAAAAAAGTGAAAAATAACTTTAGCTTTAGAAGTCTGTGACAAAAAAACTAAATAAATCAAACAAAGGTCACTTCTGAAGCTAAAGTTATTTTTCACATTTTTGTGTTTTTCGAAGTCGGTTTTATTTTTTTTGCAAAAAAGTTTTTTTATTCTTAATTTATAAGGTTTATAACTTTGCTACTTCCAACAGATTACCTTTAACTAGGTTATATAACCAAGTTAAAGGTAATCTGTTATATCATCATCATATATCATCATCGGCCTAGACTTTCACCAATTATGTCGAGTTCAGGTTCTAGTCTAACCAGCTGATGATGATGCAGCTGAATATCATTATTTTACATGGAGCGACTACCTATTTGACTTCCACAACCCAGTTAATGATGGTTCACAATGACAATACGCCTTGGTAATTCAAAAGTCCGTAAATACATTAAAAAACCGTTAACATTTTTTTGTTTCAGAAATTGTTTACTCGCAAAAAAAAACATATAAAGAAATAAAGAACATTTATTCTCAGTGAATACTGCTAGGTATACGCTTCCTCACTCATGTGCTGTGCTTCCCGCGTCAAAAAAGAAATTTTGTGGGGCCCCATATTTATAAATCTCCCTGTACATCTGTCCAGACGACCTTGTCAACATCCTCCTGGTATATTGTCACACGGTCCAGTTTCGTTCCCTGTCACCCGTCACTCGTCACAACCCTTTACAAAACGTCGGCGCGTCATTGTGATGACATGACACGTGTCACGTGACGACGAGCTCGCTCCTGGCAGCTGCTCGACGTCAGGTACGAGGAACATGGTGAAAGTTAACTATTTGCTTGCGAAAGTTGGAAGCAATTTTGTTGAAGCAAGGTTCAAAATGTTTTTTTTTTTTTGTATAAAACTTCACGCTTTTGCACGAGAGTAGCGTGTCAGTAGAATCAGAATCAGAATCAGAAATCTTTATTTGTTAAACATAGGTATTTAGTAGGCAGAAGTGTAGATACTACCACAGTGTAGTACCACATTTTGCCAGTTATGTTTCGTCCCATGTAATAGAGGACGAGCATAAGAACAGGGAAGTAACTCAAACTTAAGTGTACTTGTAAATACCCAAAAACCCTTTCTCTGATGTGGGAATTGATACCAGGACCCCATGCTCAGCAGTAGGGACAACGTCAGTCAAAATATCGTTTCTTTTCAAATTAAACGCTTAATTTATACAATGTGGGGAGGACAATATGATCATAAATGAAACTTCCGTATAAGTCATGATATTCCCAACCGTCACACAAAAAATCAAATGAATATATCCAGTAGTTTAGCCACAGGACATTATTTTTCATTTTAAGTATTTTCTACATGATGCATTGTAAACAGGAGAGCACGCGACAGGTTAACGACACAGGTTGCCAGCTCGCTACTTTAAAAACCTACGCCTTTTCTTTCAAATTTATTTTCTCAATGCAAATTATACTTTATGCCCGAGCCATAAGAGTCATAAAGCGTGTCATCACAGCTAGATAAGAAAAAATGCATGCGAAAGTTATAACTTTCCTGTTAGCACTCATGTCAATCGCAAAATATGTATGTGCGAAAGAGATAGGTAAGTTTGCTTGTTTCTACTTTGCATACTTGTCAACGTGTCTAGGTTACGCGGTCAGTGTCACCGGACCTCCTTCCTGCCTGTGACGCGTTTTGTTTTTCACTGGAATTTCGGCTGCGCCCGCGCCCGTTTGAAGTCGCCGCGCGGGTGTTATCGTATCTTTGTTGTTGTGTTGTGCGAAATTTTACGCTTTGTTTTAATAGTGACAGGACACATAAACGTATTAAAGGTACTTAGTTAAATAGCTAAGTAAACTTTTTTACTTCGCTGCGTCGGCCACAGCTTTATCATGAATGAAACCAAGCTGCGTTGTCATTCTTATCGCAGGTCAGTGTACCAATTTTATAAATGGTGTTTTATTTTGTTTGCAGTTTTAAGCTATTTAGTTTGTTAGAAAAAATTGTTTTTTTTAATTTCGATGTTCGGATTTATTTGATAGTTTACAAATGTTTCTATAAACCAGTATTGCCAGTGTTTTCATTTAAAGTCATATTGTCATCTCCATATTGTATTATCATAATAATTTATTCATTTGCGAGTATGAGTCCAAAATAAAAGGTCTTAACTAAACAATAGTGTCCATTAGCCATATCCAACCTTAAGGCATGCAAATTTATATAAGTCAAGAATAAATGAGTTATTATTATTATTACTTATTTTATTTCGGACACAAAAAGATCCATAGAGTGTTAGTAACATAATATTAAATAACTTATACTCTAGTGTTAGTACCAAGTAATAATATTATAACTATTTTTTGACCTACGCGTAGCAACTTGCTACGGCGTAGCAACTTGTTACGGCGTAGCCGACGTCCGCTACGCCGTAGCAGCAGTTAATGCTTAGACGCAAGACACAGATTACATGAAGAATGGAAATATAGGTACTCGTAGCTTGATTACTATCTAACATAGTTTAAAGTAGATGTCATGTCATGTCTTCTTGCAAGATATTTGTCGGTACGTCCCAAGTACATGGTTGTAGCAAAGTCTAGAAGGACATTGATTGCGCTGGTAATCCCAATGAGGGTCATGCACCTACATTTCACTTGTTATTTTTAAATCAAATCGTATGAAATTGGGCACGAGTCCTTAATCAGCCCATAATAAGGATTTGTGCCCGGATTGTACTGTGTTATTGATACTGAGAAATTCCTGATGGAAAACTTTGTATAACACTGCTTGACCTGGGAATTGAACCTAGGACTTCTATCATGCTCAGCAGTCGTTTATGTTACCACTATATACGGGACTAGAGGCGACATTGATAGTTACTCAAGAATAATACCTAAACCCGAACTTGCATTGTACTGAAGGTGTACACGACCATAAACTATTCAGCGGTGTCCCGCGGGCATAGACAGCTGACTGCAAGTAATTGACGCCCGGTAATCGATACCACACCCCGTCGGTACCGATACCACACCACACGGTATCGGTATCGAGTCGAGACTATTGTCTCTGGGCACATTCTGAGTGACGGATTACAGGCGCTTGAATAATTATGGATGCTCTGTTTGCGATGAGGAGGCGACAAGATATCATATATCATCGTACTCCAGTGGTACTCCAGTAGTACACCAGTTGTAATGGCCGAGATTTACTAGTTGTGTGTGATGGTCTCATAAAACTGCGAACTATAATGGGATTGGGCCGGCCATTTCTGCCGGATACCGTCACAGCTGTGGTCCCGCATATCGCAAGACTGGAACCCTAATACAACTAGATAGGGTCGCGGCAGATCGAGAAGAAGATGGCGGGACGCCTTGGATGGCTTCCTCATTAATTGACGAGAAGAGGCGCTACATTGAGAGAAATGGAAGGAATGGGGGAAGGCTTCGCCCAGGAGTGGGACAGTTCAGTCTAACGATAAAGAAAATGTGATGGTTGTTTAAAATGGCAATTTTCATTTCCTTCTTCTCTGCTCTCAAAACAGCAAAGAAAAGAAAACATAGTGAGGAAACCGGCATAACCCAGAAACTACTATTTGATGGTTTGACTAACTTGATTGAGATCGTGATTATGGCCCATTCCCTCTCATAGAGAGGAGGCCAGTGTCCCAGATGTGGGAACGTTACAGGCCACTAACTACAAGTATTTTACTATTGTCGTAAAAATTTGGGGTGAAATACTTTTGGAATCCAACATAACAAAAGAAATCAAACTGAATCAAAGACAGTTCTTACTTTACTACGTGATTATTACATGAAATAAACTGCACCCTAGGGGGAAACTCCACAGCTGCACACTTCTCACGATCAAACAGGACAAATCACTTATAATGCAGGGACGTTTCTCTTAGGCATCTATTTTAGTAACACCTTTTTAAATTATAGAGATTCATATAAAAGATAAATCGACCGCTGTGTTTGATGAAATAATAATTATTATACATACACTGCACATATACATATACATATTACACATACACATATAACTCAAGCTACATCTGGATAAATAGAGTTAAAATTGGGATACCAGCAAATATTTAGGTAACTAAGCATATCATTTATATGGTATCTTATCTTCAGGTCGTTGCTCCGCGTTTACGCCTTCATACAAGCAATCAGGTATCTCAGGTCAAGCAGGATTTCATCGTAATTAGTTAATTACGATGAAATCCGGCTTGGCTTGCTAAAGTGCGCGTAAAACACATCTCATCCGCGGCTGAGCTGTGCGCTGTGTGTCTGTGCGCCGCTACGACAGGCGATGAGAGGATTACCGCGGATTAATTAAACTGTAATGATTGACATAATAATAACGTTACATTGTTGATACAGGTTGTTGCTAGATCTGCGGTGTTTGATCGAATCGCAACGTATTGATGCCTGCCTTGTTTACTAGATTTTCATCTTATTTCTCCCTAAATATCCAATTTATATACCAAATTCAATAGTTGTAACTTAATTTGTTAAATGTTTAAACATCATGAGCAATCATAAAATTGAACATTTCATCACCACATCTCAAAACGACGAACAAAAATAAAAAGTTGAAGACATGTCCACCTAACCGCACTGGACCACGTGGCACGTAGCGCGTGGGGCCCACTCCACCCACTCCTCCGCACAGCCAGCAGGAACGTAGGCTGACTCTAATGTGGTTATGCTAACTTGTGCAGTCGTATGAATCTGCGATCGGTAGACTAAAATAGGTGAGCAACTGATCAAGTTAACTGCATAGGTACCAATAGGCATAACGACAGTATCAAAAAATTGCAAATCTATTTAGTCCGTCAGTTAGAGAATTGGAAATTAAATCAAAATCAATTTTATTTGTGTAACATAGGTAATGAATACAGTTCTTAAATTAAAATAGGTCGCTATGTTATGCCAAGAGGCGTACAAATATATGCTTGCATGCGAAATAAAAAAATATATATCATGCGAGAGGTAAACACAAATTATTTAGTAGGTTCGAAGTAGGTACGAGTATGTCAAAATTAATAGCATGATGATAAGGTAATGGACACGTATTTTGTGTTTTTGTAAATCAATGAATATTTACCAAGATAAAATGCATCAAAACTCGGCAGTGGGGGCTCGTGACGTCAGAACTAGGTAAAAATTATACCAAGGCGTGACGTATTGAGAATTTTAAAAGCGTCATATCTTCGTCAATTTTGGTTTATGTAACAAAAGAAAAAACACGGGTCAAATATTTTTTGATAATCTAACTGACGGACTAATTAGTTTTTTTTTTGTCGTCTCGCCTATTCTTTTTTACACGCAAAATTTACAAAAAACTTTAGCCTAATTTTTTATACATTTTTGTATAGTCAGGTAAGTTAGTTTATTATTAAGCAGATTGCCCTAGGGCGACTATTGTCGAACAATATTGAGTCACGTCGACTGCTAAAATTTAGAAGTTTATTACATCGTTGGCTGGCTAAAAGGCTAACAGAATGATTAATTATAATCCTCTTCCGATGGAAATGTCACCGTGACCTTTGTTATATTGTGACATTTTGTTGGCTTGTGGTGCCAATGCTGATGAAATGTCTACTTATAGTTTAATTACATTATTTGCGTGCAGAGTTTAAATTTGACAATATTTATTGTAATGCTTATTCAGGAGGCAACAAAGAACGGTTTCTGTTCCGATGGTACGTTTCTTTGAGATATCTTTCGACCTCAACTCTATAGAAGACACGGGAAAAAACACTCATATTAGAAAACAATATTCTTAATACGTGATAGGAACTTTTAATTAATATTAATACTACTACTAATACTACTAATTAATATTACTGCTACTACTACACTGCTATACTTTTAATTAATATTAATGCTACTATTAATTAGTTATGTGGCAGAATTATTTGAAAACACCCTGTAGGTAGGTTCATGCTGTTTGATTAGTATTTATCACCCAATTACTAACTGTACATGGATAATTTAAATAATATAGAGGTCACACACACACTGATCTCACAACTTATTACAGTTACGCGTTAACAGCCAAATAAAAGCCAAATAAATCGAGACTCGACAAAGAAAGAAAAAGCATTTATTAGCCCGCACAGGACAATATACATAAAATAAAAAAATGGTGAAATTATCAGCACACTAATAAAAATTAACCAGAAAAAAAAACATAAAATTAAAAAGAAACGAAATTGGTCCTTTTCGAGACCAAAAGGTGGTGCATGGTGCTGTAACATTAAAAAAACGTCACAGCGCTGGTATTCTGATAGGGCCCAAAGTGAAGGCGATACCACGGTCATAGATACTAACAAGACAAAAAACAAAAAAAAAAGTGTAAACGAATAAACAATACATTTATGTGAAGTTTAATATAATAAATACGAAGAAAATAATAATGACATGATCTACACCCCGCGTAACCATACTGTTCGCAAATCTGTGCCATGACTTCTGGCAACACTGACGAACATAGACGCTGGCGCCGACATATTTGACTTTGTTTTGTTTGGAACAGTAAGTCAGCCAGCGAAGAGAAATCAAAACAATAATACTGTAATCATAATCATAACAGATAGTGTGCAGTGATAGTGTAACATACTCGTATTAAACTGGGAAAGAAAAGAAAGAAGTGCATCACGGTGCATCTCAGTGTCGAGGAGATGACGTTTAGTCAAACGTTGAAAACAGTATGATTTTATTAAGGCATTTATTTGGGTAATACTTAGTACTAGTGAAAGCATAAGCATACAAGGTCATTGAAGAATCGATTTTTTAGGGTTTAATGATTAAAGGTAGTTTATGTACCGCACTCATAGACGTGAAATTGGCTTGGCTAATTCGATCAGAAAGAGCTTAATGTCCGTGCAATATCAGCGAAGAGACAAATGTGGGACACGTGATCGGCTCAAGTTGATTCCACGTCAGTAATTGTGGTTTCTTAGTATTTTTTTTTAAATAATCTTAATCGGTTTCTCCAGATCGATTTTATACTTAGTCAAATACTTAATCGTTTTCTCCAGAACGATATTATACTTAGTCAAAATACTTAATCAGTTTCTCCAGATCGTTATACTTAGTCAAAATACTTAATCGGTTTCTCCAGATCGATATTATTATTATTATAAGCCTATATTGTCCCACTGCAGGGCAAAGACCTCCTTTCCTTCCTTCCACATTTCGCGATCTAGTGCGATTGTAGGCCAATCCTTTGCGAAAGAGTCTAGCTCATAGTATATTATACTTAGTTAATTATACTATCATTATACTTATCGGTTTCTCCAGAACGATATTATACTTAGTCAAAATACTTAATCTGTTTCTCCAGATCGATATTATACTTATTAGTAAAAATACTTAATCGTTTTCTCCAGATCGATATTATACTTTGTCAAAATACTGAATCGGTTTCTCCACATCGATATTATACTTAGTCAAAATACTTAATCG
Source organism: Xestia sexstrigata (assembly GCA_941918905.2). Lineage (NCBI taxonomy): Eukaryota > Metazoa > Arthropoda > Insecta > Lepidoptera > Noctuidae > Xestia > Xestia sexstrigata. The sequence continues at coordinate 14,030,945 of OW799226.2, read as the reverse complement.
GTTTCTCCAGATCGATATTATATTTATTCAAAATACTTAATCGGTTTCCCCAGATCGATATTATACTTAGTAAAAATACTTAATCTGTTTCTCCAGATCGATATTATACTTATTAGTAAAAATACTTAATCGTTTTCTCCAGATCGATATTATACTTAGTCAAAATACTGAATCGGTTTCTCCAGATCGATATTATACTTAGTCAAAAACTCTTCCCTGAACTTAAATCCATCTTTGACAGACTGCAGGGCTGCTTCCGCTTCTATCTTAGCTGGCGATATGGTTGTAGTAAACGACCAATGCGATACTATGAAGTGTTTCAACTGTTCGTACCCAGTTTCCTCTTGCCTTCTTAGAATATTTAACGAGTTTCCACTCACTCCTGAACTTATATTTACAGCTCCACTTTGATTACTCGCAATGTAAAATTCTGTTATATTATATTCTTCCATTAACGATTTCAATTGTTTTATCAACGCCTCCCTATCTTCAGGAAGTGTGTTGTTGTCTGCTTCTAAGATTTTCATTGCGTCTTGTGCTTTGATCGTTACAGCTTGGCCATGAGCTGCGGGCACAAGTGAAATGCCTGTTGTGACAGCGGCTGTGGAGTTACCAATTAAACAAGTTATTAAGATTTGCGGAGCGACGGTACTCACGCGACGGAAACGAGTAAACACGGCCATGGACGATAGCCTGTGCATGTAACCTAGAGAATCTCGAAATATATATTTGTTATCGCTTGGTTATGACCTGCGCGGTACGATTGTGCGGGTATAACCAAGCGTGTGTGGCAGGTCACATGCACAGCTAATTTTTTTTATGACAAGTAATAAAGCAACCATATTGTCGTGTGTTGCAAATGAGCCAACCGACAGGCTTGCGGTTACGTATTCGTACTCGGTTTTGCATGAGGGTTTTGCATGCCCATTTTAAACTGTCATGCATTTAACAACGTCGTGTATGGCCGGCTTAAGGCTGCGTTTCCGCCAGAGATGAGCGAGGATGTGTAGCGAGGGATGTGTGTGAAACTAACTTAATAATATCGCTTCTTTTTCACAGCTTGAGGTATTCTAGATATGTGATTGGTTAGTTCCAAACACATTCCTCGCTACAGATCCTCGCTCATCGCTGGTGGAAACGCAGCCTTACGCAAGTCGCGTCGCAAATCTAGACACTTGAGGTCGTGTCCGGGGTGTTTGATTACCTTCTAGAAGTTTTTGTGTTTTTGATGTTTCTGTTCCGTTATCCTCACATGTTACTGTGTAGATGGTATTATATGCCATTACGATGAACAGTGCCCTTCTCATGTCTGCTCCTTGTATTATCTTCATGTTTCAGAGCGCGTGGCCTCAAGCATTTTATTTCTTTTAACATTTTTATGTAGCTCGGTCTCGATACGGTATTTTATTTACTTTAACGTATGTATTACAATTTTTCGATTTGTTTTATTGCAGGTGGTTTCGTTTTACTATAGATTTATTGTTTTAAGTATTTAACTGTGTTTGTAAATAAGATATTTACGTGAAACTTATTTTTTTGTAATTTGTTCAAATTAAGTTGAGAATCGCCTTGTGTTTAAACTTCAAAATTACCTAGGACATTCCCCAAAACGCCCTTTATCACCCTTTATCACTCTTAGTATTTCAGCTAGGGGAGAAAAAGTGGCTCAAGAACCTTCTCAGTAACACATTTGTTTCATAAGTTAGAAGAAGTTTTTTTTTTTAAATCTTTAAGTATTTAAAGTTTTCTCGCTAATGCGAATATGACACTCTGTGTGTTTAACAAAAAAATAGTTTACAGTTAATTTACCAGGAAGCTTAAACAAATTAAACATCATCAATCGGAGCTATGTTCTGGGCCTGTTCTTCAAAGCGGACTTAACCATATTTATTATGGGAATTATTTTATCTGATAGAGGGTTAGATAAATTTATAATGTGTATACCAATTGAGATCTTAACAAATGATTCCGGGCACATATCATCATCCCAAAATGTGGTATGTGTCTTCCTCCTCATTACATATATCGAAGTCTTAATAATATAGTTAAATCCACTCTGCCAACAGGACAATTATCAATCCAAGGAGAATATGAGGGCTGTGATTGGATTGTTCTATTCCAGATTCCTTTTTTCATGGAGCGAAGATCAAAGTACTCCTTCAAGTTTTGTAAACATATATTTTTCAAAACTGGTATAAAGTCCATGTAATGTGGTATTGCATCAAAATCTGTGCCATCCGAACATGCCCGTTTTGCAAGCTGATCTGCTTTGTCATTGCGGTCTATGCCTATGTGCGAAGGGATCCACTGAATGATTATTTGTTTATTTTGGGCTATGAGTTTGTGATTTAATTATTGTATAGGCTATCGGTCTACCTCGAAAAGTCGAGGAGCATCGAGCAAGGTGTTGAATGAATCTGAATAAATGACATATTTGCCTTGGTCTAGAGATTCGATATATGATAAGGCTTCAGAGATAGCAACAAGTTCAGCAAACATGATACATACATTGAATGTGATTTTAAATTTCATACTAACCTCGGTATTTTCGTCATAAAATGCGCATCCTATATGATCTCCGTCTTTTGATCCGTCTGTGTAAATTTTATAAAACTCAGAATATTTAGACATACATTTTAATGTTTCCTCTTTTAAATTAGACATATTATACTTATTCTTTGCTTTAGTTAGTGAATCAATATTTTTAAAACATTGGACAAATCAATATCAGCCATCCAGGTATCAAAGGAAAACATTTCTAATTGTTTACAAGAATTGATGGTAAATTATTTTAATTTATCATGAATTACAACGAGTAATGGAACTGTATTTTCTTTAAATGACTTTGTTTTTAACCAAAACTTTCCAGCCATAAACCTTCTTCTAACTTCCAACGGTGGTAAACTTAGTTCGCATTCCATGACGTGCGTGGGTGTAGTCCTAATACATCCCCCTATTACCCTTATGCATTGATTTTGTACAATCTCCAATTTATTTAAATATTTTTTGGCACTGGTATTATATAAAAAACTAGCGTAATCTAGACGGCTTCGAATAGTCGTTATATTTAACCGTCGTAAATGTTTTTAGTGAATACCCCAACCAGATCCGGACAAAACTTTAAATACATTAAGGAATTTGTGGGCTTTTTCGATAATTTCATTCAAATGTTTCCCCCATCTTAAAGAACAATCCATCCACAGACCCAAATACTTAACACAAACAACTATGGGTAAAGAAGTACCATTAACATTAATATCAATCTGATATCTAGAATATTTCCTACCTTTTGAAAACAGACATAATTTACTTTTGGTAGGGGATATTTCAAGACCCAATTCTGCTAAAATAGATATAGTGTTATTCAGCATACATTGAATATCAGTAACGGCATCACTAATATTTTTGCCAGTTACATACATAACAATATCATCTGCATATTGAGACACAGCTACTTCATGATAAACTTGTTTACTAACTTCAATGGTTGCCACATTAAATAGTAATAGTGATAAGGGCCCTGGGCCAATCCGATTCCTGTGCGTCTGTGCATAATATGGTGTCACTGTCACATTTAATAGGTAAAGACCTCTCTTTCAAAAACTCACTCACTTCATCAGAAGAAGATAGATAAAATTTCATTCCTAACTTATTAAATAATTTTAAATTGTTAACAGTTGCTAGGTATACTTGTTGCTGCATGCCCAACAGTGGAATATGGTTGGCCTTACACCAAGGTTATGGAAAGTAACAAAACAACAATGAAAATTACAAGGCTCTGCTACCTACCACAAAAGGAATTAGGATAGGACTAAATTAGTGGTTGTCTCACATTACAACAACCTACAACAGTATAAAAGTATTTGACTTTGTTCTAGAAATATTTTCTGATGCTTGACAAACTGGCTGGGGTCTGGTATATAATGATGTCAGAAACCATGGGCACTGGACGATAAAAAGTTTCGTATAAATTACCTTGAACTATTAACAGCATTTAGAGGGCTCAAAACATTTGCAAGCACACTCGGACACTGTGAAGTTTTACTTAGAATTAAATAGATAACACTACTGCCATATCCTACATCAATAAAATGGGTGGCACTCGTTTTCTCCACCATAATAACAAGACATTACATTACATTACTTCACATAATTAAGGATCGGACGTCACTAGGTAATAACTTACCTAGTGACGTCCGATCCTTAATTCCGATCCATATAATTATTTGGTAAATTTTTTAACATTGAAAATGATATACCATCGCACCCTGGAACTGTGTCTGACTGTTTTATATTTTTCTTTAATTCATGCATGGAAATACATTTTTCTAAAACTAAGTTACTTGATTTAAATTTTGGCTGTTCGTTAATTACGTGATTACGTAATTAACGAACATATTCCAGAACCAGAACCAGAATTTCGGGATAGAAATTAAGCCATTTGAGCTTTAACTGAGTAGTGGACTAAGATTAAAACTCCTCCATACCCGTCACATCTGTCTTTCCGATATATATTATATCCACTTACTCGCAGGTTGAATTCCGTTTCTAACCAGGTCTCTGACAGTGCAGCAATATGTATTTTTTCTTAAAAGAGAAGGGCTTCTAATTGAGTAACTTTCCCTTTTAAACTTTGGCAGTTCCATTGGATAATTTTTAATTTATATTACTGTTAGTTTTCGTCGCCATCGCTTGCACTAAAATTAAAACCGGTCAAGTTTAAAGTCTTATTTAAAATCAATTTTAAAAACCACTGAAATAGTATTTGAAGGCCCATTTTAATTTTATTAGTTTTTGTATATTTTTGCTTAAAAATAATTGACTTAATTTTTTCTATTAAATCCGTATTCGTTTTGTTCTCCGTTTTATCTATTTTGTGGTCTTTAGATTTCTCGTTGTTTTCATCGCTTTCCATTTTGCTGGTATTACAATCTGAGTCTGAACATATACATTCCCAGTTAAAGGAAATCATTAATCTTTCGGCTATGTCGTTTTCTCTGAGTCTTTGAAGCCTCTAATTTGTTGAATGAAGTGGTGGGGACTACTGGATCTACGGTGTTTTTGATTACTTCGGTTGACTTTGAATTGGCCGCACAAACTGAGGAGTACAATGGCGTCGTGGGAAATGGAGTTGAATTTGTATGATCAATCTCAAACTGAGGTACAGATAATTGTACAGAATTAGTTATATTGGAGGGTAACTTATCAGGAATGGGAGTAGAAGATGGAACGTACAACGTGAGGGCTCTTTTGTAAGTACTGTTGAACTGGGACATATAATACTTCTAATTTTCTTCTCCTTTTCATACACAGGGCAGACTTTACTCGGTGCCATATGACCTCCTTTACAGTTAGCGAACGTATATGAAGTCGTTTCTCATCATTCGTGATTTTTACTGCATTTGGGGCATACATATTTCTTGATAGGGCAAATCTTTTTGTAGTGGCCGAATTTCCAACAATTGGAGCATTGTATAACCGGATAAACATACGGCTCCACATTTATTCTGACACCATACATAAGAATATAAGCTGGTAGTGAGGAACCTTTGAAACATTCTTAAGGTTTCACTCTCAATCCATCCAGAAGCATCTAGATTTCTGCGACTTAACCGTTTTACAGCTATTATTTCTGCGACAGACGACAAACTTTCCATTATTTCTTCATCATTACAATCAAGTTCTATGTTTTTAACTACTCCGTAAGTTCTCTCCACCTCCATAGTTCTTGAGATAGTCCATTGCTTTTCCTTAAACTCTATGCAATTAATTAAATTCTGTAATTCTAACTCGCTCTCAAATTGTAACATCACTTTAAAAGGATTGTAATACTTAATGCGTGTGATACGATTGATGTTGCTGGTTTGTAATAGTTTGGCTAATTTGAACTGTTTAGGTAAGGCCTCTTTACACATTATTGTTTCTTCTAATTTGTCCTCTGATGCTCGTGTAGTAGAATTACTCAAGTTCTTATAACGCTTTCCAGTTTTCCTGACCTCGATCCAGTCTTCATCTCTGTCGTTTTCTATTGGTCGTTTTTTTGCCCGTTTGTACATTATTTGTTGGTTGGTCTTCAATGCTCGTCTCCATCTAATCTAATTGTATATGATTGTCTTCTGTTTCTTGTGTACTCGTCTGCATTATAATTGAGGTAATATTATTCGCTAATGTGTTCGTACTCGACATTTGGTACACCACACAGGTAACATCGGCTGTTATCGCGACGGCGTGCAGGTGGTGTTACCAAAAATTGTTTTTTTTGACGAGTATTTAAAATTTGATATTGTGTATGTCAATCTCGACCGTTGGACGAACACACGCTGTAGAAGAACTTGCTGAATGTAATATTAGTAGAAAAAAAAACAAGAAAACAAATTATCAGTTTAATTATTTGCTACAAGTCAGCTAGCGCATGCCAATTATAATCGGCCTGCCTATTCCCAACTATGTCGAGGTCGACTTGTAGTCGCACCGGATGCAGCTGAATACCAGTATTTTGCATGGCGCGACTGTCTATCTGACCTCCAAAACACAGTTAGTACTAGGTAATACGATACCCTTTGGTAAGACTGTTTGTCAGACTTTCGGACCTCTGACTACCTGCAACGACTATCAAAGATTTATAAATTACGGCCGGGACCAACGGCTTTATCCGAGACTCGAAAGAAACTCGCTATGCAATGGATGCGCACCCATCCATGAACCGACCTTGGCAAGCGCGCTTAACCCAGAACTTCGACCCGAGTGTCTGTTATTATTTAGTCATGCGCTCCTCCAGCTACCGCGTGCCAATATACCAACAAACAAAACATTGAAAACTAAACTCCAGCACAAAATAAGAACGATAACAGAACTCAATACCTAAATGAAAGCCTCCAGGCATATAGGTCATGCCCCTTACACGAGCAAACCTGGATCGTATTCTCATTCATTTTATGATTACAGCATCTACGGCTTATATTCCATAGTAACCACTCCTCTATGCACTCTAAAACATTGCGACTACCCTCCGGTACAGGGCAGGCAAGTGTAAGGCTTAAGACACACTGCAGTAGATTAACCAGTTGGTTCCGAGACACGTGCCTAAAGGACTTTGCCGTCATGTGTGCTAGACCTACGGTTGTCATGTCTTTGGTGTCGTGTGTGCGAGACCTCCTGGTTGTGATATGGCCGTTTGCCGGTTCAAATTATCCACAAAGCTGTACTTTAGCTCTGTGTGGGTGCTGTGGCCAGAGATCATAGAAATGAGGAAGATATGACATACAGAGTTAAATATTTTGAGTAATTTTCAATGCGAAAGTAGCAAGACGTGGATCGAGATGAGGGCTAATATAAACCGATTGGGAGGATAAGATCAGAATGTCTTTCTAACGCTGGAGACAAACCAGCGGATACCTTGAAACATTGCAAGTATTCCATACTAGCGTTTGCCCACGGTCTGACCGGAACGAAGAGTATTAATAGTAATGGAAGTAAGTGTTAATCCAGGTTATCTTACTAATAGTATTAAGCGAAAGTTTGTGAGGATGTTTCACTATATTTGATCGAAATGCCAAATTTCATCCAAATCCGTTAAGATGAGGCGGAAGCATCACCGAAAATGGCTGTTTAAAAAAAACGTAAATCTATTAGACGGAAAACAAACTTAATGTAGTGAAAGTTTTCAATCGATAGCTTTGTATGCACACTTGGGTCATTCTTAAGCGACATTGTTGTATTGGATTGTTTTACTTACAACATCTGAGTTCACACCAATCGTGTTTTCCGGGATTTGAATACTAGATGTGTTCACTATCCAAGATTGTGCCTTTAAGAGATCAACGGAGATCTGAGCGTACTGTGTGCATAAACGATAGATTTTCTGTCCTTACCTTTCCTACTGATTCAAAGTTAAATTTTCCAGTTTCAAAGATTCGCTAAAGTTTTTAAGTATTTTTGTTGAAGAAGTTGAACTGAATCTATCTCCACCTCCAGCCACTCGCCACAGCCTAAGGAACCGTCTGTCCCTTCTGCAGACAAAGTATCAGTACGTCAACACTGTTTCTTGTTCCTCCTACTTCTGCTGAGTACCAGTGCGCGGCTCGCACCTGTCCTGTGGGTTCGGGGCTGTCGCAGCATCGCTCGCTCTAATTGCATTCCGGTAATTGCAGCCCCCCGCGCCTCTGTACCTCTCCGCACCGATGTATGAAAGGAATTTGCAGAAGTTTAAAGGATGTCGATTATGTTTGTAAGTTATTGGCGCGTGTTATGTTGGCAGTTATAAGAGATTAACTTCTCAAGAATGAACCAGAGTTATCGACATAGCTCACAGAATATATAAGCTGAAGGCAATGGGCCGGCTATTTTAGCAGCAGTGGAGTGTTGTAAGCTGACGATGATGATGAATTTCTCAATAGTGTACTAGTGAGTAGTGGTGTCCTACAGGCAACAGTCCTGACGGATTTGTAAGTCGTGGACATGAACCTACTATGTACATATTTAATTTCAACATCACTGCTCCCAAAAAGATGAAAGGAATCATCGTGAGTAAACCGGCATGTGCTGGAACCTATTCAAAGACGTGTTACATCTTAAATGTTAAAAAGAGTGCCGATCTATGGGGTCATTCTGTAGACGTTGCTAAATCCATTATAAACATTGTAGCTCCTTCATTAGCTGTAATATTTAACGATTGTATTGACCATGGTGAGTTTCCTGATCTAATGAAATATAGTAAAATAATACCATTGTTTAAATCGGGTAGCACATCAGACCCCACTAATTATAGACCCATTTCAGTACTACCCACCTTTAGTAAAATTTTTGAAAAAATAATTTTGGCACAAATGCAAAGTTTTTTCAATAAACATAAGTTATTACATAAAAAACAGTTCGGTTTCACAAAGGGTCGTTCAACTACTGATGCTGGTGTTGAACTTTTAGGACACATTTATAATGCCTGGGAGGACAAATGCGATGCTTTGGGTATTTTTTGCGATTTATCTAAAGCTTTCGATTGCGTTCTTCATGAAACATTAATCAGGAAACTACACCACTACGGAATCCGTAACGCCTCTCTGGATCTTCTTATTTCATATTTGAGTGATAGGATTCAGAGAGTTGATGTCAACGGGAAAAGATCTCCCGCATCCGTAGTAAGAATAGGGGTACCCCAGGGCTCAATTCTTGGTCCATTTTTGTTTCTTATTTACATAAATGACTTGCCTTACCTCATAAAGGATAATCATGACATAGTATTGTTTGCAGACGACACTTCTCTTTTATTTAAACTCAAACGTCAGCAGTTAGTTACGGATGATGTTAATAGCGCCCTGGCAAAAGTCGTTAATTGGTTTAATGTTAATAATTTACTCCTAAATGAGAAAAAAACTAAATGTATTAAGTTTACGATACCCCATGTAAGACAAGTGGAAACCACTGTACTAATTAAGAATGAAGAGTTGAAACCGGAAGATAGCACAGTGTTCCTAGGCATAACTTTGGATGCCAAGCTTCAGTGGGGCCAGCATTTAGACAAATTGTCGAAAAAACTTAGCTCTGCAGCATACGCCGTTAGAAGAATTCGTGAGTTAACTGATTTAGAGACAGCTCGTTTAGTTTACTTTAGTTATTTCCATAGCGTGATGTCGTACGGTATTCTCTTGTGGGGCAATGCCGCCGATATTCAGACAATATTTGTTTTGCAAAAAAGGGCAATTCGTTCAATTTATGAATTAAGAGAAAAAACCCCCAGAGAAAAATCGCCCTCAGAGAAAAATTTAAAGAGATTAATATTCTTACTGTGCCTTCTCAGTTTATTTATGAAAACCTTTTGTACGCACACAAAAATATTAATTTGTTTAAAAAATACAGTGATATCCACAACATAAATACGAGGAACAAACACAAGTTTGTTGTTCCTGTAACGAGGCTCAAAAAAATAGGGGGTACGTTCAGATGCCAATGTATACGTTTTTACAATAAACTTCCGAGCCAAATTCAAGCACTAAGCCTAAATAAATGCAAAACGTATATAAAACGGAAGCTGTGCTTGAAAGTTTACTATCATGTTAACAACTATCTCGAAGATAAAAAGGCTTGGGATTAAGCTGCTCCAATGAAATTTGCTCTGTGAATGTCGAAATGTCGGACTTCGCTTGTTTATTATTAATTCCTTTCTTTTATACACTCTGACATTGAATGATTTGACATGAATACTTATTTCAGTATTTTATTATTTTTTACTTTTTATTTTATTTTATGTTACATTTACCTACTGATATGACAGGAATATTTACGTATCTTACTTTTTTATTATTATTGACATTTATGATTTTTGTGATTTTTATTGACATTGATTTTGTAAATTATTATTAATTTTATTTGATTATTGTGAATGTGGGGACCATGTGGGTTTCATTTTTATATCTTTTTGTTTGTTTTCTTTTTTTTTTCCCACTACTGTCTGGCAGTTTGAGTACTATAAGCGACCTACCCAAATGTCCTTTCTTTGGTATTGTTCGTCGTTTCGTTGAGCTCCTTGAGTTATAAGTCGAGCTACACGATAACTGACAAATGCTTGCACTGACTGGACAGGTCCACTCAAATCTGTGTGGTTCTTTCTTCAAAAGACCATCTCAGACACTATTCTGCATAGTCCTCATGTGAATTGAGCAAAATTATGTCTGGAATTCAAAAGAGACTATGACCTCTGAGTTTGTTTCGGCTGTTTCTTCTCAGAGTAGTCAGGTACGAAACACCGGCCCCATCTAGTTTTAAAAAAAAAATGACGTGTAAAAGTGTTTGTAAAAACCTACTTGCAAAATAAACATCATTTATCATTTATCATTTATCATCCACAAACCCGCACTGCACTTGGTGGGTACGCATTCCTTGTCACAAAGGGCCTGTGACCTAACAGAGGAAACTTTATAAGGCAAGCAACGTTTTACCAGATATGGTGCGTCTCAAGATTATTGTGTCGGAAGCAAAATGTATTATTGAAAATTTTACTAACACTATACCCGTCCTGAAAATCCAATCCCAGAGCTTAAACAGTTACGACCACTGGACCAAAAACGCAGATCAAAATAAACTCCACCAACTGTGATGGATTCTGCCTACCCTCATGGGAAAAAGCTATGAGTTTATGAATGTATGTTAAGTAAACCGTAACATCTGATACTTCTGCCTCTCCCGTACAGCCAATACCTAAATTCATCTAGTTATAAGATAACGTGGTTCTTGTCTCAACAGAGCCGGCGTACACTAGACTGTTTTACTAGCCGCTAGTACTCGCAGATAGCTACTCGCTGGAGCACTATGCGCTATCGTGCTTCAATCTGTCCAACTCTAGAGTAATTTGTTAATTAAGATTAGTTAGCGTGGTGGTATATTGTTTGTAACACCATCTTTTTAAGAGTTATTACAAGGTGTAAATGGACTGTCACGAAGCGGTCATGTAGGTATTTAAAGTAAGGTTATGACAGACATCAAAACTTGGATTTAAATAAAAGTAGAAAAAGATGTAACTTTCACCTCTAATACCTATCTCCGTAACTAGAAGGTTCATAAGTATAGTCCCGAACAAAAAACGCCTAATGTTTTTGTTACACCCAATATGTGTTTTTTTAAAGGCTTAATTCTAACACGATACCCCTTGCGCCCCCCTCCACCTCTATCTACTGCCAAATAATATTAAATAATTAAATGTGCGCACTAAGTAGGCAGTGAAATAAATTAATGAACACCAACAATGAGTGGCGTGCTGCTGCCCGTATGTCTCGCCGCTACTAGCTGCAGCGATGCCAGCGTTCAATTGTTTCCAAGTGCATTTACATCTCAAGTATTGCTTCGCGTCTGGTCCCTGGAACTTCAGGGAAGCGCAGACGAATGTTTTGAGTCAATAACAAGAAAACACAAGTGAACATTTAATTGTATGATAATTATGCCTTCAGGGGCGTTGTACTCGCAACCCGCCTGCATGTATTACCAGATGAAAGAACGTGTACGAGCCAAAAGGAGTATTTAAGGATCGTAGCATGTGGATTTCTGTGATTTCTGCTTACCCCTATGGGAAAAAGGCGTGAGTTTATGATTTGCCTTAAAACTCAACACTGAAATTTTTTTCACTCACTAGGAGACGAATCTCACACACAGGCTGTGGTTGCAAACCAAAATACTTAAATTCCCTATTTCAAACTAGTCCATGTAGCTATGGTTAAGTTGGAACTTCCAACACTTTATTTTTCTTTATCAGCAAATTGTAAAGCATTTTCTCATAACAAAGTACATATAATGGCTACATTCCATTCTAAACATCTTAAGTCCTGTCACCTCACCCCTATTTCACCGAAACCCCATTAACCCATTAACTCATAAAATGAACAAAACGTCTAGTTGATTAAATAAAGTTTTGCGTCAATCTTTCTTAGACTCGCCATTAACCATTACCTCGTCGAACGCGCCAGTCGGTTACCAAATTAATATCGACGATGATTTATATCTTTCGGTATAGACGAGCAACTTTTTTGTTGACAAGAAGTTGCTAGTGAATTTGATCAAATATCTTGATAGATTGATAAATTATTTAATCAAATTAGACAAAGAATAAGGACATTTTGGACGTCAAAACTAAATAAAACAGGCCTTAAAAACGGCCGCACTTCACCACTTCCAGGCATTTAGCTGGGAAGCAGGAGTCATCATCATCATCATTTCAGTCGAAAGATGTCCACTGCTGGACATAGGCCTCCCCCAAGTGTCGCCACATTGACTGGTCCCTTGCGAGTCGCATCCAACGGATTCCCGCAACCTTGACCAGGTCATCGGTCCACCTAGTTGGGAGGTCTTCCAACGCGTCTTCCGGTTCGCGGTCACCATTGCCACTCCAGAACTTTTCGGCTCCATTGTGCCCTGCCCACTGCCACTTAAGGTTGTCAATTCTTCGGGCTACGTCGGTGACCTTGGTTCTCGTGCGGATGTCTACATTTCTGATTCGATCACGCAAGGAAACTCCGAGCATAGCCCTCTCCATTGCCCTTTGGGTGACTTTAAGCCTTCTGATGCCCTTCTGGTCTATTGTGAGCGACCACGTTTCGGTCCCGTATGTTTCGGTCCCGTATGTAATCACTGGCAACACAAACTGGTCATACACTTTCGTCTTGAGATACTACGGTAAGTTGAACGAAAAAATACCGCGCAACTTCCCGAACGCTGCCCAGCCGAATCGGATTCGACGCTTGACCTCTTTTTCGAAGTTAGATCTACCTAACTGGACCGTTTGTCCCAGGTACACATATCGTCTACAACTTCGAGTGTAGAGTGTCCGATCTTAATAGGGGTGGGTGTTCATTTTAAGACCCAATTGTACTGAGGTCCTCCATGGTCTCAGCCATAACCACTATATCGTCGGCAAACCGAAGGTGAGTGATGTACTCGCCATTGACGTTGATGCCTAGCCCTCTCCAGTCCAGAACCTTGAAGACATCCTCCAGTGCAGCGGTGAACAGTTTCGGAGATATGACGTCTCCCGGTCTCATACCGCGCTGCAAAAGGATAGGTTCCGATGCTTGGTCCTGAAGTCGGACTGACATGGTGGCGTTTTTGTACAAACACTTCAACACCTCGATGTACCGGTAGTCGATTTGGCACCGTTGGAGAGACTGTAGTACAACCCAGGTCTCGATCAAATCGAAGGCTTTCTCGTAGTCCACAAACGCTTAACAGAGAGGTAGGTTATACTCTTCGGTCTTCTGTATAACCTGCCGCAACGTATGTATGTGGTCCATGGTGCTAAAGCCTTTTCGGAAACCGGCTTGTTCGGGAGGCTGAAAGTCGTCAATCCTGCGCGCGAGACGATTCGTGATGACTCTTGTAGACATGGCTTAGAAATGAGATGGGCCTTTAATTCTTGAGACGGGCATTGTCACCCTTCTTGAAGAAGAGTACCACCACACACCCCTACATCATGCCAGCTGGAGTGGCGCATCAAATTCCCAAGCAGCACATCTGTTTGTTATAATTTAGTTAGACGAAGTACGAGTAATTAGCGTAATCATTTTTTTTTAGGTTTTAATTGGTAATAGTTCATTCATTACAAAAAAGGAACTACATAAATAATATTATTATGTAATACATGCCGTTCCGTTCAATGGCTCTTACTAAGCTAATCGAATTATTATTTGAGTTAAATATTAATCTAAACCTTAAAGAACCTCTAAGAAAACGATACGAAATTTATTCATAGCCCATTACACAATCTGTAACACCTAATGTAATTATTGAAATAACAGCATTATGCAGATCACTCGCTCGTCTGCACAGCCCCACGTCAACCCGTTCGCATTGATCACTTCGATCACTGCGATGTCGCTGTGATTCGATTAGCGACGTCTTTATCGACGGCGATAGACGCAAGATTGGGTTTTGTTTGTTGATGTCAATTGTTGGGCCATGAAAGGGTTACTTTACTTTACATTATATCGCACTTTCAACCAAAAGTTCTAGACTATGAGAAATCTCATCCGACACTTCGTACCATAGAGAGGAAGTCTTATGTCCCAGCGGTGGGAACATTTTTTTTACCTATATTTTCCCCGTGCTGAGCAAAGGTCTCCTTTATTACCTTCCACTTTTCTCTCTGTGCGGTTTTCTCCAGGAAACCTCTCATAAACGCCTCTAAGTCGTTACGCCAGCAATCGGCAAGCCAGCCTTGACGACGACGCCCGTTTTCTGGCACAATATTGACTCAATTTTATTAAAATTACGCCTGTATACTAACCATACTAGCGCTGCACGCTGCTACTGAGAGACTATTAAAAAAACAAATTTTCCCGATCGAACCAAAGACCCCAAAGTGTTAAACTTACCACAAGTAGATAGAAATAAAACCTAAATAAACTTATAGTAAGAGTAATCATCATCATCATCATCATTTCAGCCGAAAGACGTCCACTGCTAGACATAGGCCTCCCCCAAGTGTCGCCACATTGACCGATCCCGTCCGACTCGCATCCAACTGATCCCCGCAACCTTCACCAGGTCATCGGTCCACCTAGTGAGAGTAATACTACAACGTAACTGCAGCTTATAAAATTCCACGACGTGGTCTGTCTTAAGAATTACACGGACAAAAATATCTTCAAAATCGCTTTTTCAGTGTCCACAAATGTCCATTACAAAGGCAAAGTGTATCCGCGGGTGGAAATTAAAGATTTGCTAACGACGCCATCTTGGATTTGTATTTTACAATAGAAACAGTCTGTTCAGGTTTGTGGTTAGTGTAAGAGGATCTTTAGTGGTGACTGTATTATTGCCAGTCATTACTGGTAGTTGAAGACGAATATCGCACTAGTAATGGACATGTGCAGCGGGGAGTAGGTGTATAGCCTGATTTCTGTTAATTTTGACTGTTTTGGTCCTGATTTCTTATTTATCACCATCATCATCTGCCTAGCCTTTTCCCAACTACACACATCAACACGGTCTAGGGATATTTTTAAAAAAGCGAATTACTATCAATGTGTTAATTATTTATATGACATGTATATATTTAAAAGATACGTTATTTAATATTCTACCATTTTTTAATAATGGTTAAGGTATAGATTAAAATTTCAGGATTTTATGGAAAAAAAATGAAGCATAGACGGAAACCGTATATGAATGAACTTTTAATTTGTGAGTAAAAACTGAAAAAAATAGAAAAATCATTTAATTTGTGTTTATAAACTTGAAGTTAGTAGTCTGAGAAAGCGCTCATGATGTTCATAACACATCGGCAACGATTCGGCATGCTCAGAACAAGGTTGTCAATGTCTTGCTGCGGAATATTGTCCCATGTCCTTCTGAGGTGCGCAAAAAGTTGATCTTCTGTAGCCAGATTTTCAGGAACTTCCTTCAGAGCTCTTCTTTGCAGCATATCCCACGCATGCTCAATGGGATTTAGATCTGGCGATTGAGCAGGCCAGTCTAAGGCCCTAACATTATGTGTATGTAACCAAGCTGCTACCGTTCTCGCCGTGTGTGCCCGGGCATTGTCGTGCATGAGCAGGAAATCTTGCCCCATTTGTGTTCTGTGGGGCAAGATTACGGGCCCCAGCACCTGTTGGACGTATCGTTCTGCCGTCATATTGCCCCGCACCCAAACGAGATCCGTCCGTCCTCCAAGACGAATTCCTGCCCAAACCATAATTGTTCCTCCTTGGTATGGGTGAACTTCCTGAGGGTTCTGGAGACGGCTCCATCGTCCAGGAACTCGCCAAACACGCGTCCTTCGTGAATCTGGATGGAAGCCGAACCTGGATTCATCCGTGAACAGCACATTGGACCATTGGTCACGGCCCCAGTCCACGTGGTTCCGAACCCATTCTAATCGTCGTCCACGATTGCCTCTCCGTAAAGGTGGGACCCGGAGTGGTCTACGAGAGCGTAGATTGCTTTCATGCAGTCGCCTTCTTACAGTTTGGTCACTCACAAGCACTTGGTGTTCCACTCGCAGCCTTTGGACCAATTGAGTCGCCGTTGCATTTGGTTGTGCTCGCGCAGTAATTTGCAAAAATCGGTCTTGTCTGGGGGTAGTGATGCGACTTGGCCCCCGGTGCCTCTCCGCTACTTCACCTGTGGCACGATAGCATGTCCATAATCTTGAACATACATTTTGATGGGTCCCTATGGCCTCAGCAACATTACGCTGAACAGATCCAGCTTCCAGCATTCCCACAGCTCGTAACATCTCCGCCCTCGTCAAATGTCGGCGTTGCATGGCTACAATACCTCAATTTTAACTTTATCTTTCGTTTAAAAATGAAAAAAAACTGTAACTAAACGTAATTCGTATTGTTTTCTAAATTTCGCACAAATGAAAATTCCCTCTCCTATACATCAAGACATTTTTATGCCACCGAAACAAAAGAATTTTCAAAAATTTGAATTTGGAATTAGTCTGAGATAAATTACAAACAAATCGGTGTATAAAAGATTCCATTGCTTTTCGAGTTATTTAATTGAGTATGAAATATCCCTAGACCGTGTTGATGTGTGTATGTTGGGGTCGGCTTCCAGTCTGACCGGATGCAGCTAAATAGGAATACCAGTATATTACATGGAGCGACTACCTGACCTCCACAACCCAGATAGTATCGGGTATTACCCCTTGTTAAGACTGGTTGTCAGACTTTTTGGGCCACTGACTGCCTAACGACTGTCAAAGATCTACAAATGACAGCCTGGACTAACGGCCTAACGTGCTTTCCGAGGGACGGAGGAAATTCGGTAAGCAATAGGTGGTCACCCATCCACAGACCAACTGCACGGCTTAACCTAAAGATCGACCCGAGCGGCTGTTATTATTTAGCCACGAGCGATTGTTTTCTTATTCATGGCGTTTAGTTTCTACGAAAAATGCCATAATCGGTGGATAAGGCAAGCAATGTTCCACGCTACGTTCCGGAACTTCGGAGCTTCATCGAGACGCAGGACTTCCGTACCGATTGCTGGTGAGCATACAGTGGATGCAGTAGTGCCTTCAGCCAAGTGAGTGCGTAAAGTGACGTCATGAGGTGCTTATTACAGCCTAAATGTGGAAAATGCGACAGTGCGTTACGTATTTGGTGTGACGTCTCTATAAAAAGTGAAAATTAAGGGCTATTTACTTATAACACAATAGTAGACACACAATAGTACATAATGAAACAAAGTATGGTCCTTTTGATCTTGTATTCAGAAAAAAAATAAAACCAATCAAACGAAATACATAGGAAAGTTCCAAACGCATTCCGTAGTGTAAATAATCAAAATACAATACATGTAAAATACAGTCAAAGAGGAAAACGATTTAACTGTAAAACCAAATCACCGGCAATAAAATAAATTGTAAAATTGAAATACATTGCGAAAATAAATAATATATTGTATCGAGAACTACATAATATTGATTAAAGGTATAAAATGCACTGAACTCCACACACAAGTTTACTAAGTCACTCAAGAAAATAACAAAAATGAAAACTTGGCTGTTATTTGTAATACTACCTTCCATTTGTGAAATAAAGTGTGCAAGCTTAACAATAGCAGGTGTGGTCGAACGTAATGAAACACAGCAAGTACAAGACTTAGAAAAAGAAAGGTCAGCAATATTTATGCAACTCAATGATGCCATTGCAGATACTATACAAACTTTAGAAAAAAGTAACGACACCGATGCTAGACAAGGTATCATATACATGCATGACCTGCTGGCACTAGTAAATAGCTTCAACGGAACAGAACTTGCACAACTACATACGGCTTGCAACGGCTCTAAAGAATGCACCAACGAAACACTTATTCTAAAAACTATAAACTCAAATTTGACAGAAGACACAAGAAGACAATTGGGCAAAGAGAAAAAAAGTGATAAAAGAGAAAGCAATAATCAAGGCTTCGACCACATCAAACACGCCATTATAAAATCTGGAATATTTAAAAGTGGAGAAGAGTTAGCTAGGATTAAATCAGAGAAAGTAAAGAATCTACTCAAACTCCAGAAGAAGTTAAACGTGTGGATGAAAATGAGAGAAGTGGAGAAGCAGAAGATTAAAATGTATAAACTAAGACAGGTTTCTAGCAGATATGATACAGTTACTGAAGAATGCCCAAATTTTGGGCAGTCGAAGAAGAAGAAGAAAAAGAAGAAATCTGCGGGCGGGATGAAAAACTATCCATGTTGTAGGAAATGTTGTAAAAAGTCTTATATGGGATGCTTGAGAAAATAGATATTGAATATTCCTTAAGCTGTTTAGTAATTTATTTCGTCAGTTGAATTCAATAATATTTGTGACTAAAAGTACTCGTATGTTAATATTTAATTGTGCGTTATTCCAACAACTAGTAGATTTTTCATTTTGAATTTGTTTGAGATGACTTCATTTCATACAAAATCAAATTACATAATTGCGATACTAAGGCCCCGTGTATGGCCTCGGGCGATGCTAATGGGGAAGGAAACTGTGGAATTAATGGCGCTAGCATAGCTGGTTCCCAACATCGTCATTGGTTGAAAATGTGGTAACGTCATTTTATATTTCAAAATAGCTTAACCTCATTGGCCAGATTGAGACCAGCTATGGTGGCGCCATCTGAGATTTACTTTGCCTTCGCCGCCCCATTGTGACGTGCGACACTCGGCGCGAGTCATTTGTTTCCTTCGCGTGGACAATCGATGCTCCACAAGTTGCACCGTGTTGACTATGAACAACATGTTTCATTTGTTATGTCCGCCGACGCTGTTACAATACGCGTGTTGCTTGAGCGTGCAGCTCCTGACCACGCGCTGCCGACTGTCATCAAATTGACGTCATTGCCAATGCCGCTACAAACCGCAGCAAAGCACACACCCTAATCACTGTTAGTACGGCGGCTAATCTGAAACACGAGCTTGTTACGTCGCGTGACCCGCGTCGTTTAGCCTGTGGTCGCATTCATGTGGCTGCTTAGTTAGCACTTATCATGTGTACTTGTGTTGTTTGTGAGTGTCATCAAACTTTAATGCACATAACATGGTATAGTGCAACAGCAAAGACCTTTACATTGGTCAAGTGTTTAGCGAAATGGGAATCGAACCCAGCTTTATGCTCAGCAGTCGCACTTGCGACTACTAGACCAACGAGAAAATAAATTGTAAACACCATTCTATTCCGCAACTGTACGGATGATATGCAAAGTACTATGAGATGCGATATAATTATATGCAAGGAAACATTAGTCACATTCCACACTGACTTAGTTGACACCCAAGAGAATCTGAGCCAATACTTTTCACATTATTTCATTGAATATTGCGTTTCGATGCGCTTCGTCGCGCTTCATCAGGTGTGAATCGTACTCTAGGGCATATCTACGGAGGATGGGCCCGAGGGATCGTTAACCAGTGAGTTACGGCTTGGTTTCCTCATTACGCTGTTTATGAGCACTTGCTTGCCGCATTGATCCGGTGATCTCATGAGAGTGCAACTGTGACGCTCATGTTTAACAGATCCCCAGGTCAAGTAACATTTATTGGGATTTCCAAGTTTCTCGGATTCTGGATTCGTGTCCTGATGATTTGAAGCTTGTTTTTAGCAAATATCCCTATACCTTACATGATATAATTATAACAGTCTGTAAGATTTCTTTAAAATAAAACAAAATAAATAAATATGCTCGCTATCTCGTATTTACAGTGTACTGTAAACCTACATTTCGAAGTGTATATCTACCTATGTATCTATTTTGTGGTAATAGTCTTGCTGCTATGTACCTAACAGAAACAAAATACTCTGATAATCTCGTCAACGTTGATTTCGTTTCATGTATTGTCGAATGACATGTTATTATCTGCCTACCCCGATGTGCCAATGTTACCGCTCTGTTAGGACACGTTCAATTGACGCCAGAACCGCCATTGTGCTCGGTTCTAGAGTTCCGTACGGATACGGTGAAAATTTGAACATTATGAAAGCAAACGTTTTTATTTAAAAGATTTTCGTTGGTTTAGTTGTGACAAGCGGAACTGCCTAGCATGCAGGCCCCTACTACAAGTGAATGAAACATAACTGAAGAAATGAGGGTACTATGGTAGCCTAACCTTTAACCTGCCTAAGACTTCGAGGAAGCAGACAAACAACGGTGTTGACGAAGTTCAGACTAGTGAATCAGATTTCTTGTGTGAGATACCTAAAGCTTTTGCAAAGATAACTGATTTTCATATTCATTGTCATAAAATCTAAGGCCCACGTGAAGTGAAACTGACAGATAAGCTCACTACTTTACTCGACAACGGCATGAAGGCAGGATTACTGATGAGTTGTAAGTTTTTATTTAACGTATAACGTCAAGTTTAGCTACGGAACCAGCTACCACAATTTCCACTCAAACAACCCACTTTTTTGTTTAAAAAAAGAATCATCCCCTTATCTAGTTAAGGGTGGATTTTCCTCAATACGTACATCCGCTGTTATCTGGCGGGTTTCGGGGTTTGTTCGCACAGACGGACATATCGACACGGTGAAGCGATATCATTTGTATATAACGGTCGTAGCCTGGGGGGTAGGCAGGGAGCCTGATAGTACCCAGAGATACGTCTTCTTGAGGTCGGGGAGGGATTTTTATTTGTGGTTTGACTTTTGTGGGTGATAAGAAAGAGTGTATGTGGCATTTTGAGGAGTTTTATTCATATTTTGAAAGAGATAATGTACCTACTGCGTTCAAGCACCGGCTACGTGAAGTTTCACGAAGTATGTGAAGTAGTTCCTTCACATACGACCTTAAAATAGGCACGTTGATAAAATCGTCACTCACGCCCTCAAATTATAGGTGCTTCCTACATAATAATATAATTGACTGACATTACCGATCATCCAAAGGGTGACTGAGAGAATATACTTTAAGTGCACCTTTGTACATAAAATCTAGACATCCCTAAACTACTAGGAATTAATCCAGGACTCTAGACTCAGCAATATAGCTCAGCACTGATAAACGCGGTAGTAGATGCCCCAGAAACAGAACCAGTTTAAGCTAGCCTTATTTTCTATTGAAACTCCGTACGTTGCTGATCAGGTCAAAATCAAAGTGTTACCCCCTGACGTGTGGCCTACTCTACCGTAAATCCCACGCAAATTGATAAGCACAATACAAATGTTGGGTCCAACCTAAACAGCTGATATGCACAATACAAATGTTGGGTCCAACCTCCATAGCCGATAAGACGGCTCAGTGCTCACTGCTCACCTATTTGTATTGTTGGACAGTAGAAGATCGGATTCAATCGGAAGTCTTCGGGTGCGCTCGGATGGATTAGGGATGTCCGGTGTTGCGATTTGTTTTCGTAGGGTTTTTACGGGTATACAAATGTTTTGATGTATTTCGTGCTTAAGAAAGACACGACTGCCCATGCCGAACTTTATTTAAAACTTGACTTAATAAGGACTTAGGGCATAAGCGACCAGCTACCAACTATTTTCTTGCTCAAGAAATGTATGTTGAAGAGGGTGCATTCTGAATTTGTCAACGTCACAAATAGCAGTCACTCTGGAACATGCGATTCTGGCAGTACCGATCAACCCGCCGCATGTAACGCCCAGTACAGCTCGCCAATGCACACACTTTCTGCTTCAGGAAGTCGATGCGCTTTGAGACACGGGAGCGAGAAAATGTATTCTTGAGGACTGATTTCAGTCCATGTAGTCCAGTAAACATCCATGACTCGGAAACAAATGTTCATGCTCATTACCCAAACATTTGCTTCTACCGGGATTCGAAACCGAGACCCTAAGAACGTGAGGCAGCCTCAGTACCGCTGCGCCATTCGGGTCGTCAAAGACAGATTTTAAGATCCAAGTGACAGTTTCAAAATAATTCCAATCTAAGTGAAGTTCCAATTTGCAGGGAATAGGGATGATTCCTGACAAAAAAAAATATGATTCTGTTTAGTACGTCAGATTATCCAAAAATATTGGATACGTGTTTTTTGATTTATTAAATTAATGAAAATTGACGAAGATAAAACATGTCAAAGATCATGAGTGGAGGCTTGTGACGTCACATTTGAGTAAAAAATGTACTCAAATGTGACATCACACGAGTTTTCGACGCAATGTATCGTCTTCATTCTAAGTTTACGTGAAAAAAGGAAAAAAAAATTTGGGAATCTGTCTGGCGGACTAATCAGAATTTTTTGTCATCTTCCCTATTCTTATCAAAAGCGATAAACATTTTCGAGGTCGGCTCTACCAGCACATCCAAATTACAATAGCAGACTAACCAGGTCATTGCCCGCATCCTATCAGACACAAGTACTAAGTCTAGATTTATCTGAGCCTATCTAGATGAGTGCGGATGAGCATACATCTTCAGGGTCCCGCGTCTTTGTGCCTCCGAATGGGTCTATCCCTTTCAGGTAGTTTCAGAAGTAATTTCAATTGTTAATCTATAGGTGAAGGTAGTAATATTAATTTATGTCCATACATACGAGTCACTAAATTTCGGGCTAATTGACCAATTGACTAAATTCGTAGCCTGAATAATCATAGAAAATATAAATATTTTACAAACTCTTCGTTTTTAATTTATTGTGTTACATAGTAAGGTGAACTTGGAAAAAAAAAATATTCAATTTAAGTATAATAACATCACGAATATTTGTGACAAGCACTAAGCAGAGAATACACCCACATTTCACCAGTTATATTCCAATCCCATATTCGCAATCCGGAAAACTGGCTGCTTTTAAAAATTCTTTGTAAAAAAGCCCAAAAATCTATTTACATGACTCGATAATCGAACCCAGGACCCTTAGCTTAAGAGTCACACTCAGTTCAATTATTTTCAAAATGTTTACTTGCCATATAAAATCAAATAATATACTTACAATTATTATTTCCAAATTTTCGTTCAATTTAATGAGGTCCCGCACATACGCATGTATCCCTGGTACCACAATAACAACTACATTACCCCGCGATTGTCAAGATCAAAAGGGTGAATACACCGAATACCGTCCGTTCCATGTAATTTAAATATTCATCCCGAAGCGATGGCCGGACAAAGGAAACACTGTTCCTATTGTGATGTTGTTACTCTGAAGGTTCTTACAAGGGTTTGATTTTGTTTTTATTTGGAAAAACATCTTTTGAGGACACCTCTTTTGTCTAGTAGTCGACGATTACGATTTTTAGCTAAGTATACATAATTATTACTGAGCTGACTGCTCATAATACAAAAAAAAAACCGAGGGAACCATTGATTAAAGGAAAAACGTATCATGAGAACCTCGCTATTATTATTTTATTAGCAAAAAATAAATACGACTTAAAAAAAAAAAAACAAACAAAAAAAACACAAAAAAAGTGTAAACCTTTGTTTGATTGATTTAATGTTTTTGTCACCGACTTCTAAAGCTATAACTTTATTTGATTGATTTGGTGTTTTTATCACCGGCTTCTGAAGATAAAATTATTTTTCACATTTCTCTTTTTGTTTGTGTTTTTTCTAAGTCGGCTTTATTTTTTGCAAAAACTTTTTTTATTTTTCAATTTTTAGTTGCTCCCAAACAAGTCGCCAGGAATTTATTTTACATTACTAACAACACATGACATGGTAATAGGCATATCCCCAATAAATGGAACTTAACATTTATTTAATTACAACGGTTGTATTTAAACCAATAACTGTAACTAAAAATAGAACTAAAAGAGTAAGAGATAACATAAAATTAAACTATACAAAATAACAAAGTAAAGGTTCACACATTAATAAATTCCTCTCACAATACTTCTGACATTCCAATAACATCTTTGTCCGTTCATCCGCAAACATACCTAACTTTCAAAATCTGGGTTAATTGTACACGTCTGCGTACCCCCTCAGATAGTATAAAAGTTGTTTTTTTATTTGGCTATTTAACCCTAAAAATGGATGCATGAGGCCTAACAGCCTGTTACTATAGGGACTTTCTTAATTGTATTAATTTTTCAGAATATCGGAAGTAAACTAACACATAGCATCAAGCCTGTATATCTCAAAAGGCTTTACCCTAAACCTAACCCTTTGTACACTCACATTTCGCGAGTTATGTTTAAATCCCATTTAATAGAAGGCGAACCTTTTCACATCGATTGGGCATAAATCAGATTCCGTTGTTTTTACTACTGGGAAATTCCGGGTGAAAAAAAAATGATTAGTAACGTTGGCCGACCGGGGAATCCAACCAAGGGCCTTATTCCTTGTTTGGGTCCCTTAAACCTACGAGACAGTCAAAGCAGTAAAGCAAAACAAAAGAACAAAATAAAAAAAAAACAAAAAAAAAAAAAAAAAGCAATTATTATTAATTAATTGAATTTCAATATCTTTCAGTACTATATTATATTATATTGATTTTTATATTTTATTATAGAAAAAACGCTCACAGTGGGGACTGTCCTGAACTCTTGGATACGACATGCAATCTCAGACCAAATAAAAAACCTTTTTATTTGGTCTTTCTTGGTCATAATATCGCTGCCTAAAGATTACGATATTATTACGTTTTCGTGGAAGGTTGTAGCCTGTTTGTAATTGGTTTTTGTAAACCATTCGACGACCTGAGTAAACTACAAGAAATCGTCTACAACACAAGCTGATGCTCGCGGCTTTGCACGCGTGCCGTTCGGTAGTGGTCCTACCGGATCGTACTATCTAAACTTTACAAGCAGGTAGAATTAATTTTAGTTGCCCATTCGTATGGCTTCTCCGTTTGTACAAGAATCTCCATTGTAAGGAAGTTCGTCCAGCATTTTCACGAACAACTTACATAAATAATTGAAAAAATAGCAAGCATAGGTGCTAAGAGTGAGGTTTCATTTTTTGGAAGTGCAATGGGCTCTTCCGTTAGGAGATTTTTAGAGAAAATTTTCGATAATTGTTCGTAAAATTTGGAAATATATGCAGTGATAGTCAGTGATACTCTGCTTTTCTAGAAAAAATCGTCCCATTTATTTTTATATTACCACGTTTCCATAGCAGTTTACAAAACAGTAAAGCAAGCCAAGTGTTTCGTATTTCTAGAAAAGCTTTTAAAATGATTGACAAAGTTTTTTGATAGCTTAATGTCAAACTCGACTTTTTCATGATTGCTGATAGAATCCCGTTTTGTGTAGGTCCTTTAGACAACTTTTGTTCATTCCTAGTCGAAAACCTATGTGAGGTTGCCAATCAAGTTGATACATGAAAACCAGGAATAACAAATAAACAAACCCACAGATAAAACCTTATTTATTATGATGAGTAACTAAATTACCTGCCAAAGCCACAAAAATAAATTCCATCATTTTTATCAATGTATATTACCAATCAAGAATAAACATCTGGAAATATTTGAATAAATCAGGAGGCCCCACAGACTTCCTTTACAAATATACAAATACATAAAAGCAGTCCAAGTGCGATTTAGACATAGTGACTAAAGGTTCCGTACCACCATAATATAATTCATGCCCACGAATTCACAGATTTGTTGTTTAACATCTGGACAGCTAGATAATTTTATAAGACGAAGCTTGACCCAGACAGGAGAAGAAATTAGCATGGATGAAGTGAGGAAGGCAGTTCAAAGTATGAAAAAGGGAAAGGCCCGGACAGGGCCCTGATGAAATACCAGTAGAAGTATGGAAGTGTTTAAAGAAGACGGATGTATGTGGCTGTCTTTATTATTCAATAAGTTGTTGTATGAATTAGCGATCCCACAAGTATGGTGCAATAGTTCGCTAGTGCCCATCTTCAAAAATAAAGGTGATGTACAGGACTGCAACAACTATCGGGGGATAAAGCTCATGTCACATAGTATGAAAGTATGGGAGAAAGTGATAGAGAAAAGAATAAGAGGAGAGTAAGATCACCCAAAATCAGTTTGGGCTTATACCAGGTCGAGGAACAATGGACGCCACTTTTGCACTCCGCCAATTGTGCGAGATGTACAGACGTGCACATAAAAACTTGCACATGGTGTTCATTGATCTGGACAAAGCGTATGATAGGGTACCTCGTGATGTGTTGTGGTGGGCCTTGAAAGAGAAAGGTATACCTGGGAAGTATGTAGAGTTAATTCGTGCTATTTACAGTCAATCTTGTACCTACGTCCGGTCAGCTGCTGGCAACACCGATGAGTTCAGCGTGGTGTGTAGGCTTGCATCAAGGGTTGGCTTTAAGTCCTTACCTCTTCTTGTTGATCATGGACGCTTTAACGTCGGACATTCAGGAAGAGGCAACCAGGTGTATGCTGTTTGCCGACGACATTGTTCTTGTCGTTGAAGATGGACCTGAGATCCAGAGCAAATTTGAGAAATTAACTGGCGGCAGGTCACGGGAACAATCTGCGACTCCCGCATTCCCCTTAAACTTAAGGGGAAGATTTATAAAACAATGGTTGGGCCTGCTGTCCTGTGCTATGGATCAGAATGTTAGGCCACAAAAGGGATGAATGAAAGGCATTTGCATGTCGCGGAGATGAGGATGTTAAGGGGGATGTGTGGTGTTACGCGAATGGCTTTATCCATTCGCGTAAGAAATGATTATATAAGAGGAAGTCTGAAAGTGACGCCGCGCGGTGACTAAAAAGTAGTGTGGTAATCGGTCGTCGTGGTATGGGCATGTGATGCGGAAAGATGAGGAAAATGTCGTGAGGAAAGTTTTGAGTATGAATGTGGATGGGTATATGTGTAGAGGAAGACCAAAAAAACGATGGATGGACTGTGTTAAGAATGATATGGCAAGAAAAGAAGTGTCTGATGAGATGACGAAAACTAGAGAAGTATGGAAGAAGAAGACATGCTGCGCCGACCACTAATAAATTGGGCTAAGGGCAAGAGAATGATGATGAAGCTTTACCCTTGGGTTTTCTTAACAGAGCATAATTAAAATATTCTTTCAGAAGACTCCTGTAATGAGAGGACTTCTGTGGATTTTTTTTTATTATTTGCTATGATAGCGACCAAAATAACACATGTATGGGAATTTCTACTAAGTAGCTGTTATGGTTTTAAATATACAGTCAGGCTGACGGCTCCGTTCGGGTACGGAACCCTATAAATATGACAATACCTTCCAAGAAGGGAGAGAAACCACTCAAAAATCTGTCCTGCAAATAGGCAAACAAAAACTAATTTCCTTATTTATTGCCAGGGGTTGAGAGGTGTGAAAGGAGGCGAAGACGGGGGTGAAAGGAGGCGAAGCAAAATGTTTGATTCTCCAATCGTTTTATTGTGAATCGACAATCGACGGAAGTGAGGAAATTGAGTAATAGCTTGAACGAGGCTTTGTTTGTGGTGAGTGCGAACAGTGGGGAGTTCCGACTATTTTTCATAATTGTCTTTACCTTAAGTATTTATCTTATCAGAGTTTATCATCATCACGATGATGAGGGTGACGATGATTGCATCAGTAACGGGATACAATTATTTTAAGAGAAGCGATCAGGCCATTCAAGAAGAAATTAAGAAAAACTGTTTGTGACCTTTTTAATTTTTTATTTGCATAAGCTGGGTAAAGGCCTCCCCATTCCTTTCCAACTCTCTTGGTGTTTTCCCTTCTCTGACCAATCAATCAGGAACGAGTCTAAATCGTCATGAAATACCCATTAAAATTTCGTTTTAACGTATGATTAAATTAATATAATGATGGAATTAAAACAATTTTTTGGTGATTTTGGGAAAGCTGTGAACAAAAGTGTGATTTTTACAATAATATAAATAATAATTTGAATGTTTTTGTCCAATAATTATTTAGAACCATTTGAATAATTGTAGCCGAAAACATACATAGAATCTATAATTTTAATTGAATACTGTGACCTGATTATCACATTTCTGATTAAGTCCCAAGTCTCTATATTACAATCAAAATATCCTAAGGCCTAGTCCGCACTCGTTCGCGAGACATCGCAGGAAATGAGAAGCTAGCTAACAGCACGTCTGTTCTGACTGTCTGACCTTCGTCTGACAGTCTGACAGCCAGCCAATTGAAATCACTGTCTTTGTGGTGTTCATGGGCGACGGACTTTCAATTGGTATTAAAAATGGTTGTAGATTCACCGAATGTAACACAAGGACCAAAAAAATATTTTTGTACCTACATGTGACTTATAACTGGCGTTCGTTATGAGGGAGAACTGAACCCTTATGCCAATCAATTATATCCATTATTTTCCAGTATAGAGAACTGCATTTCACTGGCACTTAGGCGAATGTGAATAAAATGTGTAATTGTGTTGTGTGTGTGTGTGTAGTGTATTTTATAAATTTTTTTTTGTGCCTTCTTTGCGAAAATGCAACTATGTTATTCGAAATTAATTATCACAGTCTAGGAAGGTATACAATGTGCTAAAAAAATATTTTTCCTACGATTTGTCTTCCATAACTCTAATTATTGTAACAAACATTTAAAACAGCGAAGTATAAAATAAAATAAAAAACAAAAGAAGCAACAAATAACCGAGCCCCGTTAATAACAAAACATTAAAATCGAACAAAAAAAGTGTTGTTTTCATAAATAAATACGACTTTGTATTCACACCGCGTGGATCTACATCCTTAGTCAGAGCCATCGAACAAGAAAATATACAGAGGGTCCAGTCTGCGGCAGAACTCAGAACTCGTAATTGAAGCTTAACGCATCCTTTCATTAATAGGGATTACCTATATGAATGCCAGGTCATGTGCCGATAGTTGAAGTTCCAACAGTGCAATAATGTTTAGACATTCAAAAAATAAAAACATTTTTTATCACATAGGCCTACATGGCCACTTATAAAACGTTGAGAAAAGGTGCACGGTTCGGGTTGGTCGTTTCCTATGAGAGAAGAGCCGGCAAGAAACTCTGTGGTTACTCTTTTTAAATGTTTTGGTTTTACAATGATTGTTTGAATGTGATTATGTTACAGCGTTAGTACTTAAGTATAGGATTAAGTCGTCACTTAGTGATAGCAAAGCATGTACCTATCGCTATCACTAATGCGCTGCTTTATTTATGTATGAAAAATCTGCTCTACAAAATAAATACGTACCTTCTTAATTCCTGTAATTAAGAAGGTACGTATTTACTTTGTAGAGCAGATTTTTTACATAATTATGGTCTATCTATACCAAAGGTTTCAATAACGTAATCTCCTAAAAGACCACCGGTAGGCAGTCGTTGACTTAACTTGAGTCGGACTCGACACGCCTACTTTCCACCCCATTCGACATATTGACAGCTACAGTTTGTTTATAATTTGACGTTTTCAAATGCCAACATTTGACATTCAACAACATTCTCATAATAATATTTTCCTTCAGTCATTAAAACTGTTTTTTTTTTTTTCTTTTTAATATAATCTTTGGCAATGAAAAATATAAAAGGAAATATCATCCGCATTTTTCAATGAACCTTCTGCGCCGTACCTGTTCCATGTCCGCACCCTTTGTCCTACATGGGCAGCAGAGGTTTGATTTAATGGCACCCGCGGCAATAAACAAATTTATTAAGTGAATATCCCCAAATGGCATTCGGAATTGGATTTTTTTTCAAAACAAACACACGAAGGTAAATCGAAAATGTCGTCGGCAGGTATTTTCTAATGTTCTCGTATGGGGAAATTTAATAGGATATCCAGTTATGAAAACAAACGAGGAAAGCGAAATATTGCTTTATAAATATCTGTGGGTTTTGGCCTCTGTTTATCTGTGGTGATGTAGGTGTTATTTACTTACAGATACATAAATAAACTCACGCCTTTTCTCGTGGGGGTAGAGGCAGAAGCTACAGAATGCACTGTCGCCTCGTCCACGTTCACACACGCACGCCGCACCCGCCTGTTGCGAATACTACGCCCTGACATTTCTGAAGAGCCTTACCAATTAGGTCAGTGTATTATAAACTTGCCGGACTAATGCAGGAAGTCACACATAAAAACTTGTGACTTAGGTGTCGTAAGAAGATATTAAGATTTTTATTATTGAAGATTTTTATATTTCAATAATAAAAATCAGAAAAAGCAACGTAATATTCCGGTTCTTATCTTTTATTGCTGGATTGAGTAAATAAAATAAATAAAATAAAATCTTTTTATTTTAGACATTAGTCCTAGTTCCTAGTTATTAGTGATAGTTTCTAATGTAATTAATTACATTAGAAATTATTACAAATACATAAAAAATAAAATTTACATTTAAAATTAAAAAAGATTACATTTTTAAGTTAAAAAAAAAGTTAAAAATTACAGAAAAAATTACAAATTACATTAGAAATTACATAAACATTACACTAAATTATTAAACATTAAGATATCCCGAAAACCAATAGGTTATTGGTGCCACATTACATTTGATCCCAAATTGATACTAGTGTTCGTGGTTTACGCCAATCTAGATAATTCGGTGAAATTAGCACAATTAGGACAATAAGCCAGATTGCTGTACAATGTACAGTTGTGCAGTGACAACGGTATGGGACGCAACAATGGAATTAGGTATCTTGGCAAGAATAGGCTTGCGTGAAAAATGTTTGACACTGGTCAAGTAAGGTTTTAGTTAGGTTTTTTTTACTATTAAAACTGTGTACAATAAACACTAAACTATTATTATTTTGTATTAAAGGTAATGGCACACACCCACCGTAGCGCCGCCGCGCGCCGCGACAGTTTACTGCGCCGCGCCGCGTCGCGCGTCGTTTCGTGTCCACAAAACGCATCGTGACCAATTTGCGACCGTGACGGATGGCGACCAATTAAATTGTTGGACACTCGGAGTTGCATGGTCTGACAGTTTAGGAAATTTTTGTTACATTTATCTCTTTAGGGCTTTTTCAGCTTATAGGTGTCTGATGCTTGTAGGTGGTGGTTGTCTGAGTTTGTAAGATGCAAATCACAATGAAAATATGGACAGAATGATGAAGTTCATAAAGATGAACCTTTGTTATAGTCTCCGCCAGATAAGTAAAAATTAAAGGTCAATGCTCTTTCCTTAATTTTTCTGCCTAACTACCCCGACAATACTTATGAATCGTTTTTTATTACTAGTAATCGTTTCGGGACAAGTTTATGTCATTATTTCTGTTTTCGGAATTATATATTTGAAAGAATAAAAAAAAAAAAAAAACGGGTTAATGACCTTTAATTCTTACTTATCTGGCGGAGACTATAGTTATCTAGCTGATTTTGCGAATCATGAGCAAAACATAAATAATAAATAAAAATAAAAAAAAGTTTTTATTGTTTCTCATACAATTGTTTTACAGCACAAAATTGAGGCAGCCCCTTTAAGTTATAAGGATACTTGTTTCGGGGTTACCTCGCAACTTCTCATAGGTTACAGTTTACAATGTTGAGACATAATTTAAAAAGAAAAAGGTTTTTTTTAGGTTCAAGAATGTTACTGAAAAAAATGTTAATGTGCAAAACATAGCCACAGTGCTGCTACACTTAAGAACACTATTTATATACAGACACTAGGACCAAAAGAAAATCGCAAAACGTAGGTATACTATGGCGTGAGAGACAAATATTATGTGTGCAACTCGCGAAGCTTAAATTAAAAATTTGTCGATTTTTTGTACCGCGTCACATCCGTAGACGCGACTCGCGAGACAAAAGCCAATCGAGTATCGTCAAGTAATTGACGGGCCGCTGTTGTACACTCTGCTTGTCTAACACTCACAAACGCCATATACAAGAGCGAGACAGCTGTAGAGAAAGATCGGAAAAAGAAATTTAGTTAAATACATACGCTCTTTGAATGTTAAGTAATTAATTAATGCTTAAGGCCTGGGGGCCGCGTCTGCTATTACAATAGTGTTACAATGGTCTATCATTGATTTCGTTATTGTTGATCGATGCCGTATTCGAGAGCAGCGGTGGTCGAGAGCAGCGGTGGTCCAGTGGTGGCGGCCCCGACTTACGAACATAAAGTTGTGGGTTCGAACCAAGACAGGCGCATTACTTTGTTTATTTTATTTCATCACCACTGCTCTCAAAACGGTGAAGGGAAACATCGTGAGGAAACCGGCATGTTTTAGAACCAAAAATTCGAAGACATGTTACATCTACCAACCCGCACTGAGCCCGCGTGGTGGATTATAGCCCATTCCCTCTCATTGAGAGGAGGCCGTGTCCCAGCAGTGGGAACATTATGTGGGATGATGATGATGATGATCGATGCCATTGTCATTTTGTTAAAAGTTCCTAATCTGTTAAATTCATAATGGTCGATCATTGGTCGGTCAATGGTCTCGTAATAGAATTGTGTTATAATGACATTGTTGTATTGCCATTATTATAAAACCTGTTATTAAACATGATTTTCGAAAAACTAAGTTATGTGTAACGCGGATAATGTGAAACTATACAATTCAATAATATTTTATCTGTTTAGCTGTCAAAGTCAAATGTGACATTACTACTACGTTTTATCTGTTTTTTATTTCTAGCGGCCGGTGTTTTTATTTATTTTCATTTGTGTGTTTTAAATTATCATTAACAAATAAGCCCATATTTATTGCAATACAAAATGGTGCTAATTGAGAAAATTTCGGCTGGAACTGTCAACATTTTAGCAGATTACCGCGTAAGTCAGTCATCATTTGTCATTGTGTACGAGATAACCATTCTATGCCATTTCTTTCAATGGAGTGTCAGTGGTTGATCATAGGAAAGTCATAATGACGCCACTATTTTAGTAGATTACGAAACTTGTCAAAATCAACAATTATGAAATCAATGATAGACCATTCTGACACTATTGTATTAGCAGACTCGTTCCCCTGTTCAGAAAATGCGGCGACGCACTTTTTTTGGTCTTAAGCTAAGCACGCAATGCGTTAAAACACACACAACGTTCGCTACGCATCCTCGCATATCTCCATGCGTGATTTGTTGCCGTAAGTATGTTTGTGTTTTGCAGACGAGTATTAGTTAGTTAAGTTAACATAACGTCTGTATTCCCCGCAGGGTTAGGCGGACAGGGCACGCCACAATAGTGGCGGTAAGTCCCCTCTTTGAGCAGTGGCTTGAGAGACGCCACGGCGTCCTCACCTTCCGCCTGACGCAGGTCCTCACCGGACACGGTTGTTTCGGGAGGTTCCTGCACCGAATCGGGCGGGAGGAAACGCCCGGGTGTTTCCATTGCGAGGATCGACCGGAGGACACGGTGGAGCACACGGTGGAGGTGTGCCCCGCGTGGGCGGAGCACCGCCGTGTCCTCGAAGCGGCGGCGGCGACCTCTCGCGTCCGGCCCTGGTGCAAGCCATGGTCCGGAGCGAGACGGAATGGGACGCTGTCACCTCCTTCTGCGAAACAGTAATGCTAGAGAAGGAGGTGGCGGAATGTGAGAGGGAGAGAACCTCACAGCGTCCCGGCCGCCGCGGGAGACGCCTCCGGCGTCGGGGGCCACCACGTGGCCCCCGGCCACCGTAGGCACGGGCCTGTGGACGGTGGGCTATGGGCTAGCTTGCCGTCCGTCCGTCTCATGACGACAGGCCGTGTCGACGGCGCAGGAGTGTTCAGAGGAGAGGAGAGTCAGCAAAATGGAAGGGGTCAGCAAGGACCGATGCCTGCCGGGGTTGCGGGACTGTTCGAAAGAGATACCGTGGCCCCGGAACACAAAGGGCGATGAAGGAACATGGATGGGTTTTAGTCAGTAAAAGTCTGACACTCCCTCCTGCTCCGCCCAGAGCGGGAGAAGTCATTTGATGATTTTCCACCCGAAAAAAAAAAAAAAAAAGGGTTCTCCTCCTCCGTGGATAAAAGTCCTTTGTCTGCGCAGGCTTTTAAACAGCTTTTTTGTACGTTTATTTTTATTAAGATTGAATGGAATTACAGGTCTGATTCCTGGTAATTGAAGACGCCATTATGTTTTTTTTTTTAATTTACTCAGTTATCTTGTACGATAACTGTGGAAAGGAGTATTTCTGGCCCACTTTTGATATCTCCAGAACTCTTAACCTCGATGATCTAGTTAACGGAAAGTGCTACAGTTGTGCATGGTCTTGAGTTCGATTCCCAGGTCGGGTAAAAATGTCATTGGGTTTTGCCATCGGGAATTTCTAAGTAGGAGCCCCGAATCTGGATTTATTCCCGGTTTATGGCACTAAGCTCGCCCGTCTTACATGGGACTTAAACACGCACTTTTCTGGGTGTAGGTAGTTCCTGTATATAATTTTGTGGATGTTTAACTTACAAAGCAACTTTATAAATAATATTCTTTCAGTAAACATTTTAAAAACAAACCAGTGCTAATCAAGATAATTAAAAACCACCGAACTAATAACATAATTACAGTACTCACTGTAACTGAACCCTAATCAAACAATTGACACACACAAACACAGACGACAACAAACATTATAATTTTAACAAATTATTGACAGGGCAAACTAAACATTTGTCGTGAAAATCTAACAAACAATATTATCTATTCCATTTGTATGGTCACGAGTGCACACGCTAGGGTTTCCACTTAAATACAATATTTAACGTTGTACTTACGGACTAGAGAAAGATTGATAGGTAAACTTTTCGTTGGTGGATGAGATTCCAAAT
Organism: Xestia sexstrigata; assembly: GCA_941918905.2. Taxonomy (NCBI): domain Eukaryota; kingdom Metazoa; phylum Arthropoda; class Insecta; order Lepidoptera; family Noctuidae; genus Xestia; species Xestia sexstrigata. The sequence goes on along the minus strand of OW799226.2, from coordinate 13,995,904 downwards.
GAAACTATCCGAAGAGGACCTCGAGACTTGCAGGGTATGCCAGCTGAAGTGGAAATGGGCTGGCCGTGTTTGTCGAAGGACCTATGGCTGATAGAGCAAAAGAGTCCTGGAGGAAAGACTGTGTATCGGCAAGCTTAGCGTGACAAGTCCCTTAATTAGATAAATCGACGACCTTTTACAGAGGTTGGGTCAGACTAGATACAGAAAGCGGGAATATATTGTGGTGTTGTGGCGCAGCTTGAGAGATACATTCAGCAAAAATTACTAAATTATATTGTAGTTAGTAGTACGAGTAGTATAGAGTACCTACAATAACAAACTAACAAGGCAAGTTTAATAAAAGCTTATAAAATTGTTTGGCAACCCTGTCATCCAAGCGCCGCTGTGTAAACCGGGCCGTGGCGGCCGCGGCCGCGCGGTCACGCGTCTGTGTGGATGCGCGGGAGTACGCCGTATAGTAGCGATTATAATTAGATTTGCCATGAAGTGCTGGGCGTTAAGATATATTTTATCGTAGCTAGCCGCTTGGCCACGAGCTACATACTCAAGTGTCACACGTGTGACAGAGACGTCAGAGACTGCGGTGAAAACAAATGAAAGAAACTACCAAGACGCGACCGGTACTCACGTGAAGGAAGTAACTGAGGCTCTCTCGTGTAGGTTGATGTAAGTTATATCAATACCGAGTCGCCTCGCCTAAGGTCGTGAACGAATTCTGTAATACTTATAAGATATTTGCGCCTTATGCGCGCAGTAGCAACCTGTTCAACCTGATGAAGTCCAGCCAGGGTCTTCACAGGGCTTTGGAATACTTCGGATGCAACCATAAAACACAGTAACACACAACTTGTTCCAACGGTGTATACGCAGAAAGAGAGTTAAATTTAGTTTAGTAGTATTCACAACGCTCCCGCAAGGCAGCGCGGTAGGCGGTTCCGGGGCTAAAAAGTTAAATCTAAGTCATCGGGTCCTTATATACTAGTCAGCGGCGATCTAGAAAAATTCACAACGCCATCTATCGACGTATCGAGAACTGATTAGCAAAACAGTGTGTCTAGGGTATTTTATTACACATAAGATCTGTGTGCGCTTAAACTCATGCGGGTGCACGGAGTGGGTGTCCACTGCTCTGTTAGTGCAACTCTTACAGTTTTTCAATACAGACACGCAACCATGCATCCGCACCCACCCTAATTTACGTTCGCCCTGAGAAAAGAAGCGCAACTCACCAGTAATACGGATTTTTGATTTATTTAATTTTAAAGAAAGCTTACAGACTAATAACAATCTTGAATATCATGCATAAGTAGTGACATTTGCAAATTACAAGCTTCCACATGTATTCTATCTAATTAGTTATGAGGTATAACTTGCGTTGACCAGTTACAGCGATTTAAGTAAGTAAACAGATTACAATGTAGACATATGTTGCGATAAATAATATACCTATGTCAAGTCGTGCAGTATCAAAATCAAAATTAAAAGCTATTTATGATAGTCACCAAAATATTCCTTGTTTAGAATCTTTCTAATTGTGTGTGCGCTGGTGCAAAATAAATCGATTTCCAGGTGTGATGGTAAACTATTGAGAGCTATAAGGCGATTAACACACTGCCACGCACCACGCAGCGTAGCGCGTGAATGCGTGTTTTAAGGCGATTCTCACACTGCCCCGCATGATGCAGCGTAGCGCGTGGATGCGTGTTCTGTGTGTTGGACTGTGCGTGTTTTCTATACAAACGGAAATACTTACAAGCAACGTTAAAACACGCATTCACGCGCTACGCTGCGTGGTGCGTGGCAGTGTGTTAATCGCCTTACACTACGTATGCAGAAGGACGTTTCCACATCTTCGGTACAATACCCTCCCTCAACGACCGCTCAAACAGCACACAGACTGGAGCCACCAGGCTCTTTGCACAATTAATTATGAAGATGGGGGGTATCAAATCAGGCCCACCAGATTTAGATGGGTCCAAACCTATAAGTAGCTTGTGTACCGTCTCCGGACACACGCTGACCGTACTCAGGTTCACCGAGCTAGCAGGATGAATGTCGTTATTAACATCCAGATCGTCGTTTCAGTGGATAGTTCAGTGGAAAGTTTAATGGATAGTAGCAGCGGATATTTTCAGGAGGATATTTTCGGTGCAGCGCGTTCCGCCCTAATGTGCGCTGAGGTCAAATACAAGATGAGGCGTTTTGTCAAAAATACGCTATACGTTTATATTTCCAGGAGCAACGAAGTGACATAACATAATACGCCCCTACAAATTTCAATACCAATTTGCAATCAATCGTTAAAAGGCAATCCACTCCAAAATAGCCGGCTGCCCCGTTCAGTGGCGCATTACTAACGATTAACGCACGCTAAACACGTGAGCAAATATCGCGTCCCGTCGGTGTGCAGGTGGCCTAGTACGGTGGGTGACACTGTTATTGGAATGATGAATGATAATAATTCATTTTGTGAAAAGATTATTGATAAAGATAGTGAATGATTTCATGTGTAGGTACTAATTTACATAATTTGGCAGATAAATTATATTTGGATTTGGATGAATGTTAAATTATTGTCAATAAAGTGCAAAAATTTATTGGATTTGAGTTTTTTAAGACAGACAGGAAGTTGATTACCCAAGGAAAATATAAGGATTTTTCCTTATAAAAACACTTTATTTCAACGAGCTGTGTAATGCTAACTCTAGCTGCTACAGAGCATGGCATAGCGAGTACCAACATAGGCACGTATATATTTATTACACAGCAACGATTCACGTACTCGTAAATGATAATGTTTGTTCACAGGCTCCCCGTCACCGGTGTGTGCGTGTGATCACTGATGCGGACCTATGTCGTCCTTTTTCGAAAGGGACGCTTTCCATATTGATTTACTGTTACTCATAATATTGATGTTTCTATAGCTTCTGCCCATGACTTTGCCCGGGAAAGTAATACCAGCATAAAAAGTATCCTATATCCTGCCCGAGGTCAAAGTCTACCTTTGGCTGTATGTTCGCAATAGACCCACAGTACCCTCGGCCTGGTGGTACGGTGGTACAACCGTGGTATTTCTTTTTTCAAACTGTGCTACCGACTGAATAGCGGTTTAATTAAAAAAGTACATACTTATGTCCGTCCATTCCAAATAATGTCATCACCGACTTTGTCACCACTGGCGAGCTATTGTTGCTTGTCAATTTTAACTAAGCAAAAAGTACTAGGCTAGCATATTCAAGAAGGTATGTTTATCGGTTTAGCTATTAAGATAACAGACAGACAGAGTTACTTCATCATTAGCATCGTATGGGGTCAGGTATCGTATTTACTTGTATTGGATTACCTTTGATCATTGATGCGATATTATTTACTCTTCATTTGGGACATCGTTATTTGTATTTTCTAGGAAATTGGTCTTTTCAATTATTTTATTCAGTTACTACCCGACTACAGCAGACCCCAAAAGGAGGTTTGTATTGATAGAATCTGTTTCATTACGCCCAAAATTATAATCTGCATCCTTGACTAACATGGTAGTCAAGTGACCTCACACGCCTTTTGAAAATAAAAAAAACAATACCTTTAAGTACCCAGCCGTACCCGAATCTGAATGTCTGTAATTGCGGGTATCGAAGAGCTACAAATAACATGATGCCTAGAGGTGATTCCAAAAACGACACCTCGCAGTTTATGACTATGGCACAGTTCTGGTCGAAGCTCATTTATGAATCATCAATATTACGAAGGAGATGAATGTCATTGATATCGCGATTAAAAAGTCTTTTACCCTGCTAAGCTAGCTGTACCCACAATAGTCCGTCCTCCCCTACACGTGACGTATTCGCGCGTATTTGTTGCGTGTGTTGATGTGACCGGGTTTGTTCAGCGAGTGTGTACATGCCAGTGTACCACTGTCCCACCGAGTAGTGTTTAGTGGGTGTGTAGTGTGTAGTGCGTATCACTGTAGCGTTGTGTGGCTACTGATTAGTTGTTTTAATAGCTAATGTTATTGCTGTGTGGAAATTACTGGCTGAAATGTGCAGAGGTCACTTCAGTATGTGACCTCTGCTCTGGTCGTAGCCAAGCGGTTAGGTTCAGTAACCTAACCGCTCGGCCACGACCTACACACTTAAGCGACATACGCGTTTGACAGCGACTGCGGAGAAGACAAATAAAAGAAATTGCTACGAACTTGCTACGAGTAACCGTGACGTATCTCGCTACGCGAAGAAAACAAGTGAAGCATGCGCGTGTCACAACTCGCATCGCCTGAGGTTGTGGACGAGGTTGTATATTTTGTTGGTAACTAAACCTTTCAACCAGTGTTGGCCCAGTGTTAACGGCCCCGCTCTGTTGTAAATCGATCCAAGTAGGTACTTTAATTTGTATTATTTATTTAATCACTACTACTTTTAAGCCGATGAAGGAAAACATCGTGAGGAAACCGGCATGAGCTAGAACCACCAAGACAGGACATGCAAGTACCCGCATTGGGCACGCGTAGACAATTATAACCCATTCGATCTTACAGATAGGATAACCACAGGCAATAGCCAATAACTATGATATATGTATTTACAATCACAGTACAAAACCCTGTACAGTCACAACGACGAACAAACTCAATGACGCAAACAATCCACGCACAAATAAAGAAAACAAACAGGCTTCATGTGGGCTCACAGCCCACTGTCCACAGTTCCCACTGTTCACAGCTGGGCATAGCACACACAGGACATTGGATAGTGTTTGGAATACTCCTGTTTGATTGTGTATCGGTGACTGTTGACGGATGCCGCGTGGATAAATAACAATCGTATGAGTTCATAGAGAGGTAGGGCGCGTTTCATTTGTTGTTTTTGGTGCAATGTTCTTACAGATACATCTAGAGTGACATTCTATTAGCGATAGGGAAAAGTCAAAAATACTAGATTGACGTAAGCTATCGAATAGCTGATAATGGTGTCGATTCTGTTGTGGTCAAACTAAACTTAATTCAGGCTATTGCTATATTTTTCTCTCTAATAAAACGAGAAAGAGTCGGACGTAATTAAGAGCTGTCAAATTTAGTTGGAACTAATATTTCCGTACAAATGAAGGGTGCACGTAAAAACATGTCGACTAAAAACACGGTGAAGCGCAAGGCATAAACTAATTTGACATCTCTAACTTAGTTCATAGCTATAGCTGTCCTTTTCTCGCACTGCCTTTTAGTAAAAGAAAGCAATAGCCTAAATTAAGTTTAGTGTGTGCACAACAGAATCGACACCAATGTACGTCTATCCTATTGGAAATCGCTGTAGTAATGCGAAACATTTTGACAGAATGCCACTTGTATCTGGCCCTCTGAGTTGTCCAACTTGGAAATTGGTATTAAATCACTCTACCAACCCGCACTGGGTTCGCGTGGTGAATTGTAGCCATTCCCTCTCGTAGAGAGGAGGCCTGTGTCCCAGCAGTGGAACATTATAGGCTATGTTAAATGCTATGCATAATTATATTTATTAAATTCTCCTAAAATAATTACACATGTAAGTGTTTCCAGGAGTTTTATACTAACAAGACTTTGTAGTAATTTAGTGTTTAAGATTTTTTGTTGGAATCCTGCTCAATCTAACACCTACCTACATAGTAATAAAATAACTTATGTGTGCTTAATGAGTACACCGAATGAGCGTTAACATTTTAATAATAACACATTTTGATTCATGGTTTCTCTTTAGGTTTGTATTGAAAAAAAACTGTTGGTGCTTGAATTTTTTTTTGATCGATCGCAGCTCGGCGATATTAAGTGTGCAAAGCTTTTCTTTTTGTAATTCTGTAATTGATTAATTAAATCGATAATGTTATGAAAACTATCTTTCTCATTTTTTTCCGCTTCCGGATTGAGAATTGAGCTAGCTTCTGATATTTTAAAATTTAAAAAATTTACTAATTTTTTCGACCATATCTCAACTTATTACATTTTGGCCCACAGTTTTCCATCTCCTTTGCCATTTTGATAATTAGCCATTTTGAGAATTGGGCATTTTAACAATTAGTCCTTTTGGGAATTGGGTATTTTAAGAATTAGTCGTTTTGCGAATTGGGCATTTTAAGAATTAGTTCTTTTGCGAATTGGGCATTTTGAGAACTAGTCCTTTTGCGACTCTGTTGCCATTTTGAGAATTAGGCATTTTGCGCCTAAACCAACCGTTTTAGTACGAGTAATGTAATGATCGTTGAAATGGAATTGGGCTGGATTCTGTTGTATGTCAGACGATTAGTACAAACTCAACAGTCAGTCAGTCGTCGTTTCAGTCTGAACTCTCGTTAACAAAAAGATTTTTTAGGCATTACTTTGTACCCTATCACTATTTTTTCCTATTTAACCCAAAGGTTGACTGGTAGAGAATGCCTTGTGCCATTAAGTCCGCCTATGTACCACTATTGTACATGAAGTTTATATAAATAAATAAATAAATTAGTGGGCCTTTTTTACGCCCCAAGATAAATTTTTGTCTGCTATTGAGAAATCCCCGATTGAAAAAAACATAGTTATAATTTGCAAGACCTGTGAATTGAATTGAAGACGTCGTGTTCAGCAGTACGTCTACAACCTCTAGACCAATTAGATAATTATCCTTAAAAATAACTTCATTACGTCCTATCTCTTTCCCATTACACCTGTTCCATACAATATTAGCAACACTATAAGTTTATTCGTAACATTATAGAAACAAACAATACAAGGTCTGTACATTTGTACCGCAGTTACCAACCGCTATATCTATTGGTAGGTAGAAGTAGTGGCACCACCGCACCTGCAGTGCTCGGGTATTTAGCGAGCATTCCAATCATAACTTAGTTACAACAGTGGTTTGTGTATTGTGTCGGTATTAGTACAATGGTGTGGTGGATAATTATGGTTTGTTGTAAGTTGAAGGGGAGATGTTTTCGCGCCCTATGATAACCCTGGTTCGTTAGTTTCCTAGTCGCAAGCACTTCTGCTAATTGTAGGGTCCTGGGTTTAATTCCCAGGTCGGGTTATGTGTTATTGGGTTTTTGCATCAGGACTGTGTTAAATCTTTGCCCGGTTAATGGCAACAGACTCCGCTTCTATTACTTCTAGTTATAAACATCACCGGCGACATTCGGGCGTACATACGAGTACTATAGATACAATTCTAGCTAACCCTCTGGGGTTTAATGTAGAATTATGTTTTTTTGTACAAAAGTATATAACCCTGAAATTGTGATATGATATTTTGAATGTGGAAATTCTTGTTAAGAACGTAATAATACTCAATTATGGAGGTAGAAATTCTTATGAAGATGTTTATTCGGGGAAATACTAAACATATTGTGTTAACATGCTAAATTCCTGCCGTACGGGAAATTTAGCTATAATTATGATTGCTAAGGTTATAAAACAATAAATATTTTGTGAGAAAAATAAACAATAACTCTTGAGGTGCTTAACCTTTTCGTCGTTGTCATGTAGTCCGTGCCGGCTGTGTCCGGCTGTAAGTCTGACGTCACACTTCAGCCTGTATACAGACGAGTACATAAGAGTAGGGCAGTAGGTATACACCCTTCACTTCAGCGTAGTCCGTGTCTTGACAAGTGTGAGCGGGTGAGCGGGCCTGATATCACGTGAGAGGGTGTAGACAGAGGCGGGAGCGGGAGCGATTTTACTGAAGAAAATCTTTTACTGGTTCAAAATAAACCGATCATACTTTTGTTTATTCTTACTATGGGCAGATTTTCGGAGCGAATGTGGACAGAGATTGCACAGGATAGAGAGGTTTGAAGGGGAGGTGCTCGTGGCTAAATAATAACAGTCGGTCGGGTCGATCTTTAGGTTAAGCCGTGCTTGCCTAAGTTGGTCTGTGGATGGGTGACCACCCATTACATACCGAAATTTCTCCGTGCCTCGGAAAGCACGTTAAGCTGTTGGCCCCGGCTGTCATTTATAGATCTTTGAAAGTCGTTATAGGTAGTCAGTGGCCCAAAAAGTCTGAAAACCAGTCTTACCAAGTGGTATCATATAACCCAGTACCTACTAACTGGGTTATGGAGGTCAGATAGGCAGTCGCTCCATGTAAAATACTGGTATTCAGCTGCATCCGGTTAGACTGGAAGCCGACCCCAACATAGTTGGGAAATGGCAGGCAGATGATGAGAGAGGTTCGAATGGAGAAAGAGGAGGCCTTTGCCCAGCAGTGGGATACTCAATACTCTACTCTACTTTTTACAATTTCAAGACATCCACAATTCCTTGGGAAACCTGGTGCCACATTTCAATCACCGTCGCTTACGATGTGATGCTACCTTTACTCGTACTAAACCATTTCACTCGCTCCAGTAACTCGCCAGTGTGTCACCATCTATGACATGACACATGCTGTCCGAGTCCCTAAGATCTACCAGCTGTACTGCCACTTTACTCCTAGTAGGAGCTTGACCTACACGCACACAGACGCAATGCGAATGTACACGTAATTTCGAGAGGAACTATAGGGGATTTGCTTTACTGTAATGAATTGAACCTAACCTAACTTTATAGGTATAACTGACCCAGATTTATCTTGAAGCATGAAACTTCGTTCTTGTATGTTTCTTCTACTTCATTAAAACTGTGTTCACATTCGCTTGAAACTTCTGAAATAATCAGCTGATAGTCTTACAACCAGTTTATCAAAAGCCGTCTGCAATACCATGTAAATTCAAGAGCGACTAAGTCATAAGTAGAAATAAAATAAAATAAGTACCACCAAAATATAGGAGCAATATTTGTATACTTAGTTTGCAATAAACCTTTTTACTTGCATTTTATCTGACTGCAAGCCCCCAGTCGACATGAGTTGTACTCAATAACATTGCCTTGTTGGATAACAGAGTAGTATTTTTTCCAAAACTCGAATTTAATATTTTTGTCTATCCAATTAGTCGCGCAGCCATATCCTGAACCCCAAATCTCTGCACATACCCACCGTAACACAAACTAATCAAACCCGTCAATCCTACCGCAGAGCGTGAAGTGATCCTACCTACCGTTGTCACAGAGTAAATAGATGTACAGAAGGCTATACAACGAGCGGAAATGCACGCACACAGACATGCTTCACGTACAGCGAGTGCAAGCATTCTTGCGACAGGTATTTGTTTGAGATCACTGTATATAGACATCTATGCTACCCATATTAATTATATAGAATGTCTGTGTTGTCTTCTATGCGTAGGTACCTACCTGAACCAGTGATCCGATTTGATTCTTGTTCCAAAAAATCATACAAGTAAAGTAATTAATTTTATTTTTTTCTACACGTAGCATTGTTGTGCATGGCGGATACAGCTTAGCAAAATAATAACAGCCGCACGGGTAGATCTTCTACTTAAAGGTTTCCGATTATTGTAGAAGTTGAGAACCTTCCGTTATAGCGAGACTCACAATTATGTAGACAGAAGGCCGAAAGTCTGACACCAAGCGTTACCAAGGGGATGTATAGGGCAGTCGCTCCATTTATACTACTGGTATCAGCTGATGTGCATGCGGTAAGCTTTCTGTGCTTACCTATTCTGTGTCATTGATCCTCCACCATCCTGGTCGGCTCTAGGCAACAATAGCCCAACAGCCATTGTCTGCAATATTGTTCAAATTAATTGGCGACTTCGAGTGCCATGTCCGACTCGCTGAGCAGTTGAGTAGACAATATGTGTGGAACGGTTTGTAGGTATGTTATGACATCTGGATGTACTTTCATGTTGGTGTGTGAAAGTTGGTACGAAGGATAACAGTCAGCTTCTATGATATACTTAAAAGTTATTTAGCACCAATAATGAGTTATTCGCTTTGTGATATTAACCTTCATTCATAGATTCAGTTCAGAAACCAACCTCGCTATCATTCGTGTCACGGCGAGGAGACATTGACCACGACATGTGCAATTGTGCATCACGTTTCAGAGATCTAATAACATTGAGTTCACGATATTTTACTTCTACATCAGTCAGTCAACTTACTTTTACCCGCAGCTTCGCTTAAGTTAATTTCGGAACAAATTCGTCGGGATCGTACTACTGGGATAAAAAGTACCCAGATCATGTCTTTTGCCATGTCAAACATCCAAATCGTTTCAACCGTTAGGGCGTGAAAGGTATCAGCAATATCATGATGAAAATGCACATTAAAATACCTATACAGTTGGATATCTTCCACATTTGAGATACTACAACAACCTGCACATTTTCTTGTTAAACTAAAATATTAAGATAATAATTCGAATCCCCAACAGGAGCACTAACCAGTAAACAGAATGCAACACGATCGCTCATCTCACAGCAGCCTCTAAACGCCACTACGTGCCACGGTACGCCACTACACGCCAACTTAGTTCCGATCCCGTCAATCAGTATTAACTACATATGTAGGTACCCTCTCGGGGAGGACTCCATGCAAATATTACAAGGTATTGTAAACGTTGCTATATTGAATAGCAGTTTCCTGTGAAAATAACACTATAAGGGTACCTGTAAGTCCGCTTTCTGAAAACGCAATGTTGAAACAATTTCGCCTTGCTGTTGTGACATTTTATGTTGCTTCGCGTAAAAGACGAGTCAGTTGTGTATATTTTTTGTTACTTATTACCGTTTTGTACATATTTAGCATCATACGGGTCGATTGATTAAATTGATAACTGAAATCTTGATTATTTTGACGACCCAAATGGTGCAGCGGTAGTGAGGCTGCCTTACGTTCGTTGGGTCCCGGGTTCGAATCCTGGTAGGAGCAAATGTTTGTGCGATGAGCATGGACATTTGTTTCAGAGTCATGGATGTTTATATGTATAATATGTATGTATTTACAAACAAAAAGTATCTTAGTAGTATGTCAATAACAATATAAACTATAATAAACTACAATAAACTAATCACCCTGTATTATTTTGTGAAAAAGTAACATAAGATAAACTCATTTTCGCATAGAATTTACAGACGCCCGCCCTCATCTCGCATAACATCCAAAACACCCAAACCTTACATTACTTTTCTTTAATTAAGTAAGGGATTTGAGCCCGGGGCCTAAAATACAATCTACATAATAATCAACCACTGCGTCAATTGGGGTACTTTCAACACCTTAATTTTTTTTAAGAAAACTTACTATAAACTTGAACCTTCTTTGGATAATTATTTTAGTAGACCAATTTCACTAAGTGCAAACCTTTATAGCTCTGTCAAACAACAAAGTACGCCACAACGATGGCGTCACCAAATCACTACGCCATTACGTTACTGAGCCGGTGAGCGGTAACCAACTAACCACATAGTTAACAAAGTGCAGCCCAACTAAGTAAGACTGTTTGATGCCAACTACTACAGTTATCGATTACACTTCCGGAAATTGGGGCTGCTATTAGTATTTGAACCTCACTTAGGTACGGAACATAAATTGATTCAGGTTAAAACTTGATTTATGGCAGATTGATTGATAAATCTGCTGTCCAATGTTGTCTATTTTTTAATAGGTTTATAATAAAACAGTTAAAATGAGGTGCGCCGGATATTGATACGATAATAAAATATCGTTACAGCGTAAAGCATTATTTTAGCTCAGCCTACGCTACTTCTGGACATGTGTCTCCTAAGCTATGGAACAAAACCTGTCCTCCGCATGCAGTCTGCCCCAGCAACTATTTTAAGCTTTTTTTTTCGAATGGGAAATCATCAAATGACTCCTCTCGTTCTCGGCGGAGCGGAAGGCAGTGTCTGAGTATTATTGACTTAAACTAATCTATGTTCCTTCTTAGCCCTTTGTGTTCCAGGCCCACAGTATCTCTTTTGAACAGTTCCGCAGCCCCGGAGGCATCGGCCCTTGCGGACCTCTTCTTGTGTTCTGACATCTCTCTGAGGAACACGAACGCGACGTCGACACTGCCTGTCGACATAAACGGACGGACGGCGAGCTAGCCTATAGCTCACGTGGTGGCCCCCGACGTCCAGAGCATCTTCCGCGGCGGCTGGGACGTGAAGTTCTCTTAAGTTCATAGGTCCATCTAGCAAGGTAGGCACCTCACAGTACGCTTGCCGAAAGGAAGGATCATTTGACTTCCCGTTATTTTTATATTTATATATTTATATGTTAATGATCAATGAATATAACAATGTTTTGTTTTGGAGCAAAACTCCAAAACTATGCCATCACGTTACTAACAAACAGTCACTACTGTAACTAGAACTACACTGCCCAAACTAACATTTTATGTGTAACAAAATCACCATGCACTACGTGGAACCGTCAAAACATCAATACGCCAATCCGTCAGTAGTGCACATCTTCATAACAATACCTCCCGGTGTTCACATCAGTTCGCTCGCACGAGTCGTGTACTCGTGTTACCACATAGTTAGTGAACTGCATTTCAACTAAGTTCGGAGCGATTTAGCTTGTACTTTGGACTTCGATTATCGACTCTTGCCTTTATTTAAGACGATGTTGTCTTGTCTTGGGAGATTTTCTTGTGAAGAGTGAGAATGTAAGTGTATAAATGTACTTTGAAAACTTTTTATATGAATACTTTATTTTAAAATAACCAACCAGTTGTTGTTCGATGTGATTAAATCCTCGGTTGCTAATAACAAATAACTGAAAAACACTTCAGCGTGACCTGGGCATCGAACCCAAAACGTCACGCTCAGTAGTCGTGATTGTGACCACAAGATCAATGAGGCCGCCAAGTTTAAACACAATTTGTTATTTTATTATAGTAAAGTTTTATAATAATAGTATTGTAAAAACAGCACTCGTTAGCAATAAATACGAATAAACAGCCTTTTTATTGCCCCACGTACACAATATCACGTTCGTTTACGAATATAAGAACGCGGCATTTATAACCGAGTTAAGATCAAGTATCGCTAAACTCTTCACCTTACGACTGAAAGTATTAAACTGGAGAACAATATAATTTTATCACCCCCACATACCAATACATGGAGTATCGTAGAACAATCTCACCCCTCCCATTAAAACAATCTTCAATTCGTTGAACATCGCTATAAATTAAAATTGAAGTATACAGCGTGACTGCCGCGGCAGTAAAGTTTACTACCTCCCGCCGATAGATGGAGCTACAGCACTTAACGTTTAATGCCCCTGCCAATAGATGGCGTTATGCACAACCGGTTTATGGCGGTTTTTACAGCTCCTATCGGGACCTGTAGCAATTAAAATTTCAATGAGAATAGAAAATTTAATTAGCGAGGTAAGAGGTGGATGGTCGTATTAAAATAAAATTATGGATTTAATTTTCTTTGGCACTAAAATCAGTTCCACTAATTAAATCGTTTGGTCCAGATTTACGATAACTTACTGTCCAGTTAATTAATTTATTTTTGACGACGATGGTAATTTTCAATTACGCGAATCGACGACGACGTAATCATGACTGAGTGCTAAAATGGCTTTTTAGGGTTCCGTACCCAAAGGGTAAAAACGGGACCCTATTACTAAGACTCCACTGTCCGGCTGTCCGTATGTCTGTCACCAGGCTGTATTTCATGAACCGTGATAGCTAGACAGTTGAAATTTTCACAGATGATGTACTGACCAGTGTTACGCGAACTCGTATTCTGTTGCCGTTCTAACAAAAAATACTAAAAACAATAAAATAAATATGTCGCGTCCTGGGTGGCCGAGATGCGAAGTATCAGGTCTCCTTCACGATCCTACATAGCTCTACGTAAATGTGGGCACTGTCGCGGGCATTCGAACGAAAGATAATTTAAATTAAAATAACTTTATTCAGTTTTACATTACAAGAAACAAACACGTGCGTTGATACTGAGCGTCTGCCAAGGCTGTTGGAGCTCGACTCTCGCAACACTCCGTCCCTTCTCCAGCCATCGGCTGCATCCCCTCTACCGACGATCGTGTCCAAGCGGTAGGGCGCGCGTGCGTTTCCGGTAACGATATTATTAGTTCACAAACTAATTGTTAGATGGCGCTGCTTGTTGCATTGTACCCCTAGCAAATATTTAAGTGGGTCTCCATTCAACAACGTGATTTTTTTTGCCGTTTTTTGCTCGATATTAATAACGGCAACAGGTAGACGAAAAATGTTTCATATACTTAATGTTTGATCCATATATTTTTATTTCCAGTATTATTATTTTAACGACTATTTACTTCAATGAAACGATATATGTTTAACAGAAACATAATTCAAAGAATTTTAAAATCCCATTTTTTTAACAAACTTATCATTCATTGGAATAATTGTTTTATAACGAATATTATTTGTTCGGTGTATTTTTCCATGGTATCTTATTTCAACGAAAATGCCTTCGTGTCAGGTTACTTCAAACCTTGCAAACAGAAATAAAGTTAAATATCCATTAGTGGACAAGGATTTTGAAGTTCACATTTTTTTGTAGCTAATAAACGTAGTTTTTTACAAATTTTCAATAAGCGGACGCCCACGGTTTACGAGATTTAATTCTTTAAGTTTTGATACAAATTGGAAAACAGTACGCTATTTGCACAGTTTTAGCACACTATATTATAATGGTCAAATTTTTAGGTTGGGTAAATTGTCATTTCAATTGAAATTTTCCGTTTTTGCGCTCATCGCATACAGACGTGCACATCAATGCAATATAAAAATAAATAAATTAACATCATCATTATCATCATCAGCCTATAATGTTCCCACTGCTGGGACACGACCTCCTCTCAATGAGAGGGAATGGGCTATCATCCACCACGCAGGCCCAGTGCGGATTGGTAGATGTCACATGTCTTCGAATTTTTGGTTCTAGAACATGCCGGTTTCCTCACGATGTTTTCGACTTCTACTTTTACTTTGGTTCAAACCAAAGTGCATAAATAAAACTGAATAAATAAATAAATAATCTTTTTGCATAAATCTCAAGATTTATGCAAAAAGATAATTTATTTATACAGTTTTTATCTATTAAAGCCTTCCAGACTAACAAAACACAACTATAATGTTATGTAAATATGTATTTTACGTGTATGTTTCTATTACATATATGTACTTTTAATTACCTATGATACTGAATATATGTATGTAGGAACGGAATGTTATGATAGATGAGTGGAATGAATCGTAAAGATGAATGACAGATGTGAAGCATGTTGAATGAGAGAGATGAAAGTATGAAATAGTCTAGGAGTGAGAGAGTGCAAGTGAGTGTTAAAGAAGGTAAAAATGAAGGGAAGGGGAATACAAGGAGAAATAGGTCGAAGACGTTAGCTACAAAGACGATTAAAAATAAAATTCAAGATTACTAAAGACATCAGCGCTTTTATTTGGCCCACATCGAACAAATCCCACATATTTTTTGGGGGCTCGTCCGGGATTGTTCGATATTTCCAGTTAGCTGGGCCAAAGCACGGAAAAGACGGGAGCAGAAAAAACTGACGCCACGACGTGGAGCGGCCGGGGACTTTTGCTCTAGCGAAACGACGGAAAAGACGATAGAAGACGGTAACAGTAGTTTCAAAAGACGAGGCAAAGACGAAATATTTGTCTTCGGGTGGACACGGAAGGGATCGCCGACAAAGCCGTCAAGCGGACTATGACGGAGACGACCGTGCAGCAGCTGCATCGACGAGACAACCGTTCTGCCGAGATCAGGGTATATTCCAGACCGAGAACTTGGTGGCAAAATTCAGCGGGCAAGATAAATCGTATTGGGTGGCAAAATGGGTGACTGACATTGACGATAACGCTGAAATATTACAATGGACGCCCCTACAGACTCTGATAGTCGCTAGAAGATCTCTGACGGGAACTGCAGCCCTGTGGCTAAAATCTGAAAAACCATTCAAAAGTTGGGACGAGCTGAAGGCGGGTTTGCTGAAAAAATTTCCCAATTCGATAGATAGCAAAACCATACATGAAATGATGGCCGCTAGAAAGAAGAAGAAAGACGAACGTTGTTTAGACTACTTGTTAGTTATGAAAGAAATGGGAAAGCGCGGCAAAATGGCTGATTATGTCGCCATAAAGTACATTATAGACGGCATAATTGATTCAGAAGTGAATAAAATGGTGTTATATGGTGCTACTACATACACGGAGCTAAAGGAAAAAATCAAAATATACGAAACAATTAAACAACATTCAACAAAACTTGTAAAACTAAGTTTTACACAACAACAGTATTGCTTACTTGTTTTTTTAACTAGAAATAACAAGACAATCTCCACATCTTCAACTTGTACATCAAATGGAAATTAAAAAAAACTAACACAGAGTACATTGGCGACTGGTACATCTTTACAAGGCTTACATCTTATTTTACATCATTTACGTGACATAACCTACACCATCATAATGGAATATTAGGTCAAGAACAACCACCATGTATTTCCTAACCTAACGCAACCTCTGAGAGGATCTGACCTACTCACCTAACTCAACACTATCGCCAAAAACCGGCCATGGCTTCATATTATCGGCAGAGGAAGATGTCACTTGTGAACCATCTGCCATATGATCTATCTTCTCAAGATCGTACCGATCATTCCTTTTGAGTTTGGTGACCCTGTATGGGCCCAAATACTTAGGCTTGAGTTTTAGACTGCTGCCAAACTGCGTCCGTTTGATGGCTACAATATCTCCTACAACATATTTTCGACTTTCCTTTCTTTTTCTATTGTATGTCCTACAATTTTCATCTTGAATTTTTCTTATTTGTTCTTTCGCCTTCATCTTTAAGTCTTCCCTGTCATGCACAAAATTACTTCTATGCTCTTGCTGGAGCAAATCATAAATCTGTATATCTTCTTTAGTTTTCATCTTCGTACCCAGCATGAGGTCGAAAGGGGTGGTGTCAATGCTTCTTTGGTACGTGCTATTCAGTGCTCTCTGCACTCGGCTGACCTGCTTGTACCATAGAGATGGTTCTTCAATACACAGCTTAGCTAACACTGCTATGAGAATTCTGTGTATGCGCTCCACCTGACCATTTCCCCTGGGTACTCCTGTAGTTATGGTTATGTGTTGAATACTTTCCTTTTCACAATACTCCTTGAACTCGTTACTGGTAAATGCAGTACCACGATCTGAAATTATTCGTGTAGGATTACCCAATGTTTGCTGATGAATCATTAGTTTATCTATTGTCTCCTTACTGGTAGTTCCCTTCACTGGAAACAGCCACACAAACTTCGTAAATGCATCCACGACCGTTAAAATGTAATTATACATTTTCCTCGTCTCTGAAAGAGGTCCAATGTGATCACAATGTAGAGTGTGCAAAGGAATGTTTTCTTTGTCAATACAGTTCAAAAATCCTTCTTGCTTTCCTTCTTTTTTTGTTGCTAGCAAGCAAGGTACACATGACAACAAAAGTTCTTCAATTTTCTTGCTTACATTTTTTATGTAATAATATTGTTCTAACGATTCTAACATTATTTTTCCAAAATGACCCTTTTGATGAATCCTTTTCAAAACCTCAAATTCCTAACTTTTCGGTATCACCAACTTTCTTTCTATTCCCTTGTACAATAAACCATCACTAAAGGAATAGTCATCATATGGCTGCAGTTTTAGAATGTCTATAATCGCCTTTACACCATCATCCAACGTTTGTGCTTGCTTGATACGCTCATGCAAGCTTAGCTCAATAACTCGAATGAATGGGTTTCTACCTAAGGCATCTGCATGTTGCATCTTACCTCCTGGTCTATGTTCAATAACATAATCATACTCCTCAAGTAACAACACCCATCTGGCTACTCTTGTTGATAAATCTTTTTTATTCAATGTCTTTTGGAAGGCTTGACAGTCAGTTACAATTTTAAACTGCTTACCAAACAAGTAGTGTCTGAATTTCTTTACTCCTTCAATAATTGCTAATGCTTCCAACTCATAACTACTATGTTTCTTCTCGGCTTCACTAGTTTTCCTACTGTAGTAGTGTACAGGGTGTAGCTCCCCTGTGTGGTCTCTCTGTAACAAAATGGCACTGTATGCTATTGCGGAGGCATCTGTATGCAACTCCGTTTCCAGCTGATGATCATAAATTCTTAGCACAGGGCTACTAGCTAGTGCATTCTTCAAAACGTTAAACGCACTTCTCTGCACATCATTAAACTCAAAAGGTACATCTTTTCTTAACAAATCAGTTAACGGCTTAGCTATTAGTGCAAAATCTTTGATATATTTTCTAAAATATGACGTTAATCCTATGAAACTGTGAAGTTGTCTTATAGTCTTAGGTTCAGGGTACCTGGTTACGGCAACTGTCTTCTCTTGTGAAGGTTGTACTTTCCCATCTTCTATAATATGTCCTAGGTACTCTATTCGTCGGCATAGTAGTTGTGCTTTCTTCCAATTTATCTGCAGACCGTACTGCGATGCAACATCCAACACATCTCTCAATCGCTGCAAAGCCTGGCATTCATCAACAGCAGGAATTAAAAAATCATCTATGAATATGACTATGATTCCTTTTGCTATAAGATCCTGAAACACCATGATTACAAATCTCATGAAATACTTTGGACAAACTGACAACCCAAAAGGCGCCCTCAAAAACTCATACTGACCATTGTGTGTAACAAAGGCAGTATACTTGATGCTGTCTTTATTAACCTTCAAGTGGAAGAAGCCATTCTTCAAATCTAAGACACTAAATACACGAGCATCTCTAAGTTTATCTATTAAATCGTCTATAATGGGCAGAGGAAATTCATCTTTAAAAATCTTTTTATTGATTGGCCTATAGTCTACACAAATCCTTGTACTACCATCTTTTTTCTTTATTAACACCAGAGGAGAGGAATATTCAGAAAAATTTACGCGAATGATACCTTCCTTGAGCCACTCTGCTACTTGCTTCTCCACCATCTGCTGTTCAGCTAAAGATATACGTCTTGGTCGCTGTGCCACTGGTATGTCATCCTTAAGCACAATGCGCAACTCTATCGGTGCCTCCTTTACCTGCTTAGGGTGATAATTCATCACACAAAGTCAAAGTCAAAGTCAAAGTCATATTTATTTGCATAGATTGCAGGTACATAAAATAAGTTGTTACAGTAAAATGGGTGAGCCTTGTACAATCTACCTTTAGGCATGCAAACATTAATTAAATTGTTATATATTGAATATTAAAATTAAATTAAATTATGGTTTATAGTTTCATAATATAAAAAAAAAAATAATCTACTACATACAATTTGAAAATAATCGGAGAAACATTACAAGAATAAGATCGTTAGGTATGTCAATATTAATTAAATTACATTAAATTATTCCATACATTAAATTATTAAATTACAAGTCAGTGTCATTTAAAAAGTCATTTACTGAATAATAGCATTTTGAAATTAGTAGTAATGTCAGTCTCTTTTTAAAATGTAGAATTGTGTCATTTTTAATAATATTGGGTACTTTATTAAAAATTATTGGTCCCATACTAATAACACTTTTTTTGAGCAAAGCAGTATTACATCTCTCAACATGTAGTAAGTGTTTGTACTGACTTCTAATAGGTCTCTTCCTAGCCTCTGACACTGAGGTGAAAAGGTGCATGTTACATTTAACGAAGAGTGCTATTTCTAGTATATACATACACGGGAAAGTTAAAAGTTTTAGGGACTTAAACACAGGAACGCAACTATCCGTCACTTTCATGTTAAGTATTGCCCTTATGCATCGTTTTTGGGCTTTGAACACCTGTTCTCGTAGGGTACAGTTTCCCCAAAAGATTATTCCATATCTTAAAATGGACGCGACTAGACCATGGTATGCAACTACCGTTGTGGTGATGCTTACCTTTTTCGCTAGATTATGTAAGACATACGCCGATACGCTCAGTTTTTTACAGACTTCTTCTGCTTGAGGTTTCCACGTCAACTGGCTATCTATCAGTATGCCTAGAAATTTTGCAACTGTTACTTGGTCTATACTACAATTATTATATTCTATCGCTATATTCGGTACTGATATGCGTTGATAAAACTGCATTACGTTAGTTTTTTGCAGGTTTATTACTAAATTATTTTTGTCAAGCCAATTCACAATGTCACACAGTCAATGACATCTTGACGCACCTGCTTATTCTTAATGTTACCTAAAACAAACGGCTGATCTTGACTAACAACGCAACAAACTTTTGACAACCAATTGTTTATGTTTGGTGCAATCAGTATTGAACCCTTCGACATTATAGTAAATACGTCCTTAAGGAAGTCTTGGCCCAATATAACACTACACGGCATAGCATGCCTTGGAACAACATAAAATGTAGCATTGTAATCGTGTCCGTCTAACAATACAGAAGCAGTTAACTTTTTCGTCGACACTATACTGCCTCCCAAGCCTACTAGATTCGTAGCGGTTTCCGCACACTCCGGAGATCCTAAGTGTACGTAAAGCTCGGTACACATTAAGTTCAGTTCACTTCCCGAGTCAATTAACGCGGCCACTTCGCACTTAATATCGTCTATCGTCATCGCTTAATATCGTCATCACTTAATATCGTCTATCGTCATAAATATCGTCTTGCAGGCATTTTCAAAACGTATCTGCGCCGTCTTTATTTCGTCGTAAGCATCCGTGAAGTTAGCGTCAGTTCCCACTGCATTCGCCATCTTGTCGCTAATGTTGGTACGTCTCTCAAATGAGCTGTCATGGCTGCCGTAATCGTCGTTGCCAACCTCGTAAATGCTCGGAGTGAAGTCAGCCACACACATCGCTCGTCTATATTCGGAAGAGTTCGGTTTTACTTTATCACTACGCCATTCTCGTTCCTCGTTCTTTTCACTCGTTTTTGACCGAATGTTTCCGCTTTGTTTACATTGCGTCGAGATATGCCCAAATTCGTTGCACTTAAAACATTTCAGACCTTTCTCTTTAAAAGGACACTGTGATGATTGGTGATTTCTTTCTCCACAACTGTAGCACCTCTTGTTACTCGTACCAGCACTACTCTCACTACTCTCAGGCTTCTTACTTCGGACGTAACTTGCGCCCATCTTTTCTTTAATGGTTCTTGTACAGTGCACCCTATAGTATGGTGTACACTCATAGTAAATAATGTAATTCCGTATAAGTAGTAAATAAGTTTATTTTAAGAAGTAACTGAAAGTAAATAAGTTTGAGTTTGTTATTCTGTTATGTACCTAGTAGTAATGTGGTTAAATGAAGAAAGGCATGACAAGGTGTGTAAAATTTCATTAAAATTAAGTTGTTATTGTATAAAGTTCAAGTGGTGAACGGTGTTGTTCTGTTTGTTCAGTTTAGATCTGACTGGGGACAGTCAGATATCAGAATGGCCGAGTTGTAGGAACGGAATGTTATGATAGATGAGTGGAATGAATCGTAAAGATGAATGACAGATGTGAAGCATGTTGAATGAGAGAGATGAAAGTATGAAATAGTCTAGGAGTGAGAGAGAAAGCAAGTGAGTGTTAAAGAAGGTAAAAATGAAGGGAAGGGGAATACAAGGAGAAATAGGTCGAAGACGTTAGCTACAAAGACGATTAAAATAAAATTCAAGATTACTAAAGACATCAGCGCTTTTATTTGGCCCACATCGAACAAATCCCACATGTATACTACATTACTTTCACAGTTTTTATGTCTTGTGACTGACTGGACTGTAGCTACATTTAATTTTCACATTTGTTTCGACAATCCAAAAGTGCCTGTACCTGGCATAATTGATTTCGATACTGAATAAACTCATGTTTTAAACATAAAATTGTATCCTAGACAACAACACAAAACAATACAATAACTGTTGTCGAATCAGACTTTCCACTAGTACCCACCACAGCGTCTCTTCTAAAAGTACTAGCCTCCTCTATTCGATTCATGCGATTTCTCATTCTAAAATGAAAACAAAATGGCTTTCAAAGGGGTTTGAATTTTTTGCCCGGATTAATTTTTAGCCATTTTAATTTTTTTTTTTCAAAGTAGCGGCCACTCATAAGACCTATATTAGTCGACAGCTGGTATCAATGCAAACAAGTTTTGTATGAGACAAACAAACAACAACTTGTTCTAAAGTGTCACGTGTCATCATCGGTACCCATCCAATGGAGCAGAAAGTTAAGTAAACATAGAGAGGGTAGGTCCAGGTAACGTCACGTATAACAACAAAAACCACTCTTACAGCTACGAAATAAAGGCACTGCTTAAATCAAGTGTCAAATATAGACGTGCGGTAGATTGTACGCTTACCTTTCACGTAAAGGTAGGTAGGTATCAACTTTTCCAATTATCAACTTGAATCGGGTTTATTAGTATTGAAAAACTTGTGTTCTTGCAATCGAATTCCCAGGAATTCGATTTGAAATTATATCTCGTTATGAAAGTATGAAACATGTAAGTAAGTAGGGATAGGTACTTTTATTTTAGCAAAACTTACTTAATACTATAAGTATGGATACGGAAATACCTGTTAAAATAGAAATACCAATTAATTAAGTCTGTGTGTTTTATCTTTGACAGTCGTTACGGGTAAAATAAAACAAAGTTAGCCAGCCATATATATTTGAAAGCAAACTCCAACACAGTTATGCAAAAATGCTAAGCAGATGATGATGATGACGAAACGATTAGTTTGGAATTAAGATTTTATTGAGCCTTACTTTCATTAATCTTCTTTGAAAACATAATCACATAAAAAATAATGCTTACAAGATGTTATGCGTTGTCCGGATCAGATCGGCAGCGCGTTCACCGAGCATAGTAACTGTAGCAAAGGTTTTGCCAGAGACTAGAACTGGCATGGCAGCAGAGTCCACCACTCGCAAGTTATCGATGCCTTTGACCTTCATGTGACTGTCTAGCACCATTCCCATAGCACAAGTCCCTCCGAAGTGCCACATAGTCGTGGCCATAGCAACTGAATAACACTCCCAGAATTCAATATCACATGACGTGTCCTTGCAGAAACCCAAGTCCAGGATGGTCGCGTTTATGCTCTTCAAGTAAGTCGAGTTCAATACTCGGACGTGATCCAAAAAGGCGTGTGTCAGAGTATTCAAGTCAGCTTTGTTGCTGAACATACCTGCGTTTACGATCGGAAAGCAACACCTCGCCTCGAGATTCAGGTAACGTTAAACCTAATAAAGAAAACCAAGTCTTCCTGTTTATACTAGCTTCGTAACATTTTTGAGAGACTTCATCTGAGTAGCTGAAAACTTCTGAAATTAAACCCAGCAGGTCAGTCGAGTTCGGGGGAAACAGTAAGTTTATCGTGTGATAATCGGGTCTAGTCGAGTTCAGTGCTACATTCCCACTAAATACCGGTAAAGGGAATTTGTGTGGATTCACCGGTCCAGAGACTTCTGAACTTTCTTCCAGTTGGATGATAATTGGGGCAGCAGCCTGGTCCATGTAGTTTTGTCCGACAGGAAGATCAGCGATCACATCGATATCAAATGACTCGAGATGTGCTCGAGGTCCGATACCAGACAGCATCAATAGTTTGGGACTGTTGAATACACCAGCGGAAACAATAACTTCCTTTTTTGCACACAATATATACGTTTTGTTGCAAGAGGTGGTCACCTGCACACCGACAGCTTTTTTGTCATGGATCAGGATTTTAGTAGCGGTAGTAAATAATGACACACATAGATTGGGGCGATTCTTGGCAGGGCTGAGGTAGGCGTATGCGTTGCCTTGTCGAACACCGTCATCGATGGAGAACAGTATCTGTGTGTACCCAAGAGCAGACTCAAGAGAAGTCGAGTCTAGCACGATATTGTAACCGACCTCTTTCAAGGCTTCAAAGATGTTGTCAAGTTGAGGGCTTGTTTCTCTTCTTATTTTGATCATACCGTTGATTCCATGGACGTTGGCATACTCTGACTCGAGTATCTCCTCGTCAGTCAGTTTCTCTTGGTTCTTGAAGTACTTGAGGGTGTTAGTAACGTTCCAGGCTGTGTCGTTAGTCCTCTCCACCCACACGTCATAGTCCTGTGGGTCACCGCGAGTGTACATCATGAGGTACATAGAACTAGTACCACCTAACATCTTGCCTTGCGACAGACCGCTTGCTTTGCCTTTCATGTTCTGCATTGTGTAGTTGTCGTTTACGGAACGGTAGTTGTAGTCGTAGTCTGACTCCTTCAGAAACTTGAATAAGCCCGGTAACTGTAAAAGCAAATTATTACAGACCAGTTGTTCAAAATTTGATAAAAAAATATAAAAACATATAAAAATCTGTATGGTGTCGGATGTAAAGAATAGCACCATCCCATATTTTCCCGTGGGTGTCGTAAGAGGCGACTAAGGGACTTACCAAAGTATGGGCAGCAGCGTTCAGTGTGCTTTTGTAACAATCGTACTGCGTTCGCCAACCCGCATGCCAAGCGTGGCGATTATGGCAAAACCCCCCAAATGAATAGCGCATCACAGAAATGGCCCCTAGTGCCCGGCAGCCCGTCTACCCTCGACTACGGCAGCGGTCGAGGCTACGGCGTGGCAAGGGGTGCGAAGAATCTCCGGAAGGGATCCGGCTGCTAACACCAGGTACAACACACGCACACTTCGGACCGACATAAGAAAGCGGAACTCGCAGAGGAATTGAGCAGGCTGGAGTATTGTGGGATTATCTGAAGTCCGAAGAGCGGGGGAGGTCACGATAATCCTGAAATTCGGCAACTTGCTCTATTTCCGCGAGTCCCAGGGTGGTGTTGGGTTTATCGTCCACAAGTCCCTTGTGAACAACGTGGTGAAGATCGAGAGTGTGCCGACCAGAGTGGCGTACCTTATACTCGTTATATGCGCTACTCGCTTATAACCGTTTCGAGTGCCTAGGAAGCTCAGTGGACGAATACAACGATGGGTTCGTGGAAATTGTCCATACGACCGAGTCTAAGTTCTTTAAGGCACGTCGTACAGATCAGAACAAGAGGCTCTCCGATCATTCATGGCGACATGGAGAGATCGACTGTCGCAACCCCGTGCAGGGCACGCCACAATAGTGGCGGTATGTCCCCTCTTTGAGGAGTGGCTTGAGAGACGCCACGGCGTCCTCACCTTCCGCCTGACGCAGGTCCTCACCTGACACGGTTGTTTCGGGAGGTTCCTGCCCCGAATTGGGCGGGAGGAAACGCCCGGGTGTTTCCACTGCGAGGATCGACCGGAGGACACGGTGGAGCACACGGTGACACGGTGGAGGTGTGCCCCGCGTGGGCGGAGCACCGCCGTGTCCTTGAAGCGGCGATTGGTGGCGGCGATCTCTCGCGTCCGGCCCTGGTGCAAGCCATGGTCCGGAGCGAGACGGAATGGGACGCCCGTCACCTCCTTCTGCGAAGCAGTAATGCTAGAGAAGGAGGTGGCGGAACGTGAGAGGGAGAGAACCTCACAGCGTCCCGGCCGCCGCGGGAGACGCCCCGGGCGTCGGGGGCCACCACGTGGCCCCCGGCCACCGTAGGCGCGGGCCTGTGGGTGGTGGGCTATGGGCTAGCTCGCCGTCCGTCCGTCTCATGACGACAGGCCGTGTCGACGGCGCGTTCGTGTTCCACGTGCGCCTCAAAGAGAGTCGGCAAAAGGAAGGGGTCCGCAAGGACCGATGCCTGCCGGGGTTGCGGGACTGTTCGAAAGAGATACCGTGGCCCCGGAACACAAAGGGCGATGAAGGAACATGGATGGGTTTTAGTCAATAAAAGTCTGACACTCCCTCCTGCTCCCGCCCAGAGCGGGAGAAGTCATTTGATGATTTCCCATCCGAAAAAAAAAAAAAAAGGCTCTCCGATCACACTCTCAAGCTCATGAAGGAGCAGCGTGAGATGATCCTGCAGTCTTCAGATGAGGTGGCCATGTCTACAAGTTGTTTTCAAGAGTCATCACAAATCGTCTCGCAGGTTTGACGACTTCCAGCCTCCCGAACAAGTCGGTTTCCGAAAAGGCTTTAGCACCGTGGACCACATACATACGCTGCGGCAGGTTATACAGAAGACCGAAGAGCCTGCTATAACCTGCCCCTCTGTTTGGCGTATGTGGACTACGAGAAAGCCTTCGATTCGATCGAGACCTGGGCTGTAGTGCAGTCTCTGCAACGGTGCCAAATCGACTATTGGTACATCGAGGTGTTAAAGTGTTTGTACAAAAACGCCACCATGTCAGTCCGACTTCAGGACCAAGCCTCGTAACCTTTCCTCCGAGGTGTGAGACAGGGAGACGTCATATCTTCGAAACTCAAGAACTTCAAGGTTCTGAACTGGAGAGGGCTAGGCATCAACGTCAATGGCGAGTACATCACTCACCTACGGTTTGCCGAGGATATAGTGGTCATGCCTGAGACCATGGAGGACCTCAGTAAAATGCTCGATGACCTCAGTAGAGCTTCCGGGAGAGTGGGTCTTAAAATGAACATGGACAAAACCAAGATCATGTTGAATGCCCATGTCACACCCACTCCTAAGCTATTAAGATCGGAGATTCTACACTCGAAGTTGTAGACGATTATGTGTGCCTGGGACAAACGGTCCAGTTAGGTAGGTCTAACTTTGAGAAAGAGGTCAATCGTTGAATCCGACTGGCTGGGCAGCGTTCGGGAAATTGCGCCGTATCTTCTCGTCCAACTTACCGCAGTGTCTCAAGACCAGTGTGTGTTGTCAGTGATTACATACGGGACCGAAACGTGGTCGCTCACAATAGCCTCATCAGAAGGCTTAAAGTCACCCAAAGGGCAATGGAGAGGGCTATGCTCGGAGTTTCCTTGCGCGATCGAATCAGAAATGAAGACATCCGTACAAGGTTACTGACGTAACCCGAAGAATTGCCAAATTGATTTGGTGTTTTTGTCACCGGCTTCTGAAGCTAAAGTTATTTCTCAGTTTTTTGTGTTTTTCTTTTTTTTTTGCCTCAGCATTACCATCCCATAGGACAATTATTACTGAACTCCACGCGGGAAGCGTCGCGGGCATTGGCTTTACATAAGTTCATGATATTTTTAAGTTAATAAAAAAAAAAAAAAAATAACGGTTTATGTACACATTAAATACAGAAATTAAGAGAAATTATATAGTTACCTCCGATTCCAGAGGTGGATATCCTCCTGCTTCGAGCAGCAGCACATTGTAGCTCTCGTTGGCTGACAGTCTGTTTGCGAGCACTGATCCTGCAGTACCGCCTCCCACAATAATGAAGTCAAACGAACTGCCATCTGTAGAACATAATTTATTTAGTCAATAGTAATAGCTTAAAAAAGATTACCTGATTTTGAATTCTTTTTGTGCTATCAACTCAGTGAGTGTGTGAGTGAGTCACTCATTATTATTACAATGAAGGTATTCTGAATTGTCTTTTTAAGCACTGTCGTTATAAACTCAAACTTAACTCTCGTATCACTGATCTGCCGGAATTAATTTCTGGTGAAATAAGCAGTACTTTAGTACCTTTTTCTATATTTTTGTATTTTTAACACGACTGCCCAAGAAAAGGAGTATTATGTTTTTTCAACAGTTTTACTTTAATTGACCAGAGTGGTTAGTGCGAGTTTTTTTTACGTATCGAGCGCGTTAACGTGTATGCAAATTTGTATGGCGCTGGGTAAGCGCCACCTAGCGTAATACGTGAGTACTACATATTGCGAGTGATATTTTTAAACGCATCGACTACCGTTTACTTGCGAGTGGGAGATTTAATAATATGACGGCGCGTTTGATTATTTAAGAGTGAATGTCAACCGGATACGCCTAACGCCATCTATCGAAGAAATCGGTTGTCATTCGCTCTGACGCAACACCAACAGCTAGCGTGGGGAGGACGAACGGTGCGACGGGGCAGTTCGAATCGTAGAGGCGACCCGTTCGCATCTCGAATACGCGCTACGTTTTTGGTGGAGTGTCTAGTTATTTAGTGTTATTAATAATTGATCTTTGTAATAAGATTCTGATTATATTTTGTGTAAAATACGTCGTTTGATTCTTCTCGCCCGATTACCCACGTCTTAGTAAAATCGACCATGGATCCAAATTATATTGTGGACTGTCCTGACGTCCCTCTAGCAGAAGTGGGATGCGAAGGGCATTTACAAGGAGAAGATATCAATGCGCACGTGGCATCGTCGCAGAATTTACTGCGCAACATGGAAGCCCTAATATCTCGCCTCTTGAAGACTCCGCCGCCCACCGAAGATTCAAACCGCATGACAATACAACTAGTGCGGTTTGACCCAGATGAAAAAGATGCGGACATAGAAGGTTGGTGCAGGATAACGGAAATAGTAGTGAATAGCAGGAAACTAGATGGTGCAGAACTTTTGCTAGCGCTTACACACGCTCTGAGAGGACGGGCAGCCACGTGTTTGACCAGATTACAAACTTCACAGTAAACATGGATGCAAATAAAGGAATTACTCCTAGCAAAATTTGGAAAACCAATGCTACCGCAAGATCACTTCGACGAGATATTAAGATTCCAACTTGGTACGAAAGAAACCGCAAGTAAAGCTGCAACACGTGTCTGGAGCATGATAGAGCGCATTCCTGAAGTGTATGGAGCTAGTAAAACAACCTCGTTAGCTGTGAGCTGGTTTATTACTGCCTGACAAGAAGGGAGCGCGCGTCGCAGCGCGCGCTGAGTATCGATACTTATACATACATACATATCATTCCCTCCCAATTAGTTTTTGAACCTGTAGACAAACAATACACAAATTTAAACACAATCGATTCGTTAAATTAACTAATGAAACTCTTAAAAATATTTCTTATAGTCTATTATTTTTCTAACACGCTTCGACGTTTGGCGTGTGAGTGTGGGTGACGGAACCGGGAGTTCGTGGATCGGGCTCAAGGCGGCGGAGGCGGTATTGCCTGCCTGCTCGCTTGCAGGCCCTGCCAGACCAGGCTGCGCTGACGGACTGACCCCGGTGGATGTCTCTGCATCTATCCCTCTCTCACACTCTTCGCCCCGACAATCCGCCCAATTATCATCATCCTTTTCTTCAATAACAATAGAACCTCGCGACTCAACATTTCCAACCGCCGGCGCATCTACCGCGGTCTGACCGTATGGGTTTTCCATTACAGGTTCATCCGGTTCATTCAGGATTACTGAACTCGTAGAATCTGACGACGGTTGAGCTTGATGAGATACGCCTGTCCCCCAATTTGATAATAACCTATCATTGCTACCTCTATACTTAAAAATCTGATCTACGTGTCTTATACACTCGACATTAAGATCGTGGATTTTTATTTTGAACATACGGTTGCCTATTTTCTGCGTTACAGTTCCCAATTGCCATGACTCCTTCCGTGCACTGTACCATCGTACACAAACAATATCACTAACATTAAATTGACGTTTCCCAATGTCTGGATTTGGCGCGAGTTTATTTGAGTCGTCCGAGGGCATTATTAAATCTAACCGAGATCGTAAGTTCCGTCCTAACATTAACTTAGCGGGCGTTTCTCTGGTGGTACAATGCACAGTGTTTCTGTAATTGAACAAATAGCCCAGTAGCTGTTCGTTAATTTGACACAATGGGAGATTATCCCTAATTACACACTTTAGCATCTTTTTACATGTTCGGACCGAGTTTTCGGCTTGACCGTTGCTTGGCGGGTGATAAATAGGCGTCGTCATATATTTGATACCGTTACTATTACAGAAGGTTTTAAACTCCAATGAGTTAATTTTAGCATCGTTATCCGATATTATAACATTTGGAATACCGAAAATTGAAAAAATTGCCTTTAATTTCGTAATCAGCGCTTTTGAAGAAAGTCCGTTATGCATGTGCAAGCATTCCAACCATTTGCTGAACGAATCAACCACAACGAGATATACCCTTTGGCCTACTGTCTTAGAATCTATGTGGAGGCGCTGCCAGGGCGCGCCGGCAGAGGGCCAGGGCGCGGAAGGGGCGCGCGGGGGCGCGGCGCGCACGCTGACGCCCGTCGCGCACCCGCCGATCCAACGCTCGATGTCGGCATCGATTCCTGGCCACCACATTCTCCCTCTGGCATTACTCTTTGTTTTAATAATACCTAGATGCGTGTCGTGCAGTTCACGTAACATTATCTCTCTAAGCGACCGTGGGATCACAATCCTATGCCCTCTAAATAGACATCCGTTTTCATATTGCAGGTCTGACTTACATTGAAAATACGGCAGTACTGGTGTGCAATTTATTTTACGAGGCCAGCCGCTTATCAAGTACCTTACAACAGTTTGAATAGTCTTATCGCTCGCTGTGGCCCGGGTGACGTCACGAGTAGTAATGGCGGGGGAAACTTCATCTAAAAACCTAAGCGTATAATAGGTATCTATATCGCTTTCGTTTACTTCGTTTTTACAAGCTAACGGTGCACGAGAAAAATAATCCGCAACTGAATTCTTATCGCCCGCCACATATTGTACAACATAATTGTAAGCAGATAAATAAATAGCGTATCTTTGCAGTCGCAGCGCAGTCGTCACCGGTATACCCGTCTTATTATTAAATATCGATACTAGGGGTCTATGATCGGTTCTTAGTATAAACGGCTCGCTGCGACCATAGAGGTACTGATGGAAACGTTTCACCCCATAAATTATAGCGGTCGCCTCCTTTTGGATTTGGCTGTAATTTCGCTCACTAGTAGATAACGAACGAGACGCGTAAGCTAGGGGTCGCTCTTGGCCGTCGGAAGTCTGTTGAGCTAGCACGGCGCCGAGCCCGGTGGGGCCCGCGTCCACTGTGAGCACGAGCTGCGCGCGCGGCTCGAAGTGCGCCAGCACGCGTTCCGAGGCCAGCTCGCGGCGCACGGCCGCCATGGCGTCGCGCTGCCTATCTGTCCACACCCATACCGCGTCTTTACATAACAGTTCGTGTAAAGGACTGAGAAGTGACGAGGCATTAGGTATAAAATTTCTATAATAGTTGACTATACCTACAAACCTTTTTACCTCGGTCACATTGGTTGGCTCTGGCGCGCTCATTATGGCCTTGACCTTGTCCGGGTTGGTCATTAAACCGGATTTGCTTATAACGTAGCCTAGATACGTAACGCTGTCTTTAAAAAAGGCACATTTTTCTTTCTGTAAACGTAAACCGGCATCATTTAACCTACGTAGAACTTCATGTAACCTACCAATGTGTGACTTCCTATCTGGGCCTGTGATGCAAATGTCATCGAGCCAAACGCTAACACCATCTATTCCCGTGAGTAGGGCCTCCATTGATTTTTGAAAAATCGCCGGTGCATTAGCCAGACCATATACTAGCCTGGTATACATATAAAGGCCCTTATGAGTACTTATAGTTGTAAGTGGCTGTGACGAGTCCTCTAAAATAAATTGATTGTACGCATTTTTTAGATCAATTTTGCTGTACATTTCACCACCGCCGATTTTAGCAAATACCTCCTCGATCCGGGGCAGGGGGTATTTTTCTATTATTAGGTCTCGGTTCAGTGTAACCGAAAAATCGCCTGCGATTCTGACGTTCCCGTTTTCTTTCAAAACGGGTACTATTGGTGTCGCATATTCTGAATGCTCAACAGATATTAAAATACCCGCATCAACCAAACGCTGTAACTCTTTCTCGACCTTATCCTTAAGCGCAAAGGGTACAGTTCGTGGTTTAAAATACTTCGGTACGGAATGTTCTTTAACTTGTAACTTTACTTTAAATCTATTGAACGAGCCTAATTCATCACGCCATAGATTGGGGAATTTACCAAGCAATTTCGAAATATCCATATCAATACCTACCTTGGTTTGTACTGAGTTCAAACTAGTGGTCAAAACTAAATTAAAGGCGGACATAAAATTTCTACCAAGCAATGGAGGGCCCCCGTTTTCAATAACAAATATTTTAATAATTTTCCTCATATTATTATAAAACGCTTCTATAGTAAAAACCCCCAGGGGAGATATTTTATGTCCGTTGTATAAACACATTTTAACATTGCACTGTTCTAACGGATACTGCGAAAAATTATCCCGATACAATTGATCTGAAATTACACTGCCACCTGAACCTGAGTCAAGTTCCATCAATATCCTATAATTACCTAAAATCAAATCTATTTGTATTGGCTTGTCATACCTTAAATTAAAGTTCTGGCATTCCTCACAACCCGCGTCCTGAACACTGCATTTCTGATCAGTTTTGACGTGGTACACGCACGAATCTTTCGTAGTGCACACTTTTTTTAAGTGCCCCTTACGACCGCACTTTAGACACTTGTAACTTTTATAACGGCACTTATCACTGTTATGGTTTTTCATTCCACAAACCGCACATCGTGCGCCTGCGCCATTGTCACTGGCACCGGCGCCGACGCCGACGCTGCCGCCGCCGCTGCCGTTGCCGCCACCACGACCCCGACTGAACTTGTCTGGGAATCCTGCGCGATAAATTGGCTCTTCCTTTACCAAACTTACGTCGCTGGTGACGCCGGAATTGAGCATGACCTTAGCTTCCTTGGCGCAGGCCGCTTGCTCCGCCATTTCAATAGCCCGCGCTAACGTCAGCGCAGAAGGGCTCTGTTCGAACAACTTGTCCCTTTCTGGACCGGCATTCAGGCCGAGGACAAAACGATCCCTAAGGTTCGTTTCTAAAGCAGAACCGAAGTCGCAATATACAGCTAAACCTCGTATTCGTGCCACCCATTCCCCCAATGTTTCGCCTGACTTCCTGGTAGCACCAAAAATTTTTGCCTTGTCGACAAATGAGCACTTCTTTGGCTTAAAATGGCCATCGAGTAATTCCACAAGCTCGCTGAATGTTAGCGTTTCTAATTCCTTCGGAAATGCTAGGTTGAGTACTAGACGGTAGGTCTCCTCCGTGAGATGAGTCAGTAAAATTCCACTTTTCGTTTCATCTTTTACACTGTTGATTTTTAAAAACTGAGTCAATTTGCCTTTGTAAATTAACCATTCACTTATTTTATGATCGAACACGGATAAAGTTCCTAAATAAGTGGTCATTTTTTTTTTTTTTGCTCGTGGGTATACCGACTTCGTCGCCAGTGAAGTGTATGGAGCTAGTAAAACAACCTCGTTGGCTGTGAGCTGGTTTATTACTGCCTGACAAGAAGGGAGCGCGCGTCGCAGCGCGCGCTGAGTATCGATACTTATACATACATACATATCAATTCCTCGCACCAACATGTCGGAAGATGTCATCACAGGTTTTGTAGCTTCGGTGCTATGCCAAAAAGATGGTACTATACGACGACAACTGCAGTCTTGTAATGTATCTACCAGAGCTCAGTTGCTAAGGGTTCCTAACGGTGTTCCGTCGAAACGAAAATACGAAGGACAAGAAAGTAACGAGACCGAAGTCAAAAGAAGCCGCTACTACAACGAACCACGCTTTACTGGATCGTGTCATCGGTGTGGTGTTTCAGGCCACCGAGCCGTGGACTGTCGTAGACGCCGCGAAGAGCCTGTTGCTAAATCAATTACGAAGACAGCCGAGCAGCCTATGAAGACGCAAGTCCATCCGCGCCCTGTCACTTGTTACGTTTGTGGTCAACAAGGGCACGTGGTATCGGCGTGTCCAGACCGCAAAGGGAGCATCGAGAAACCGGCTGTCAGGGAGGTTCACCTGTGCAAGCGAAGGCCGGCAACCGGCACCTTTACTACGTCCGCGGGTGAGCTCGTTTCTTTTCTTTTACAGTACCTCGTTAGATTCAGCAAGTGCTATTAAAGCTTTAAAAAAAGCGGTTTGCCTTTTTGGAGCACCTAAACGTGTTATAGCTGACCAAGGGAGATGCTATATAAGCGCCGAGCTTAAAGATTTTGTAGTGACCATTCCATAGACCTGCATCTCATCGCAACGGGATCTAGTAGAGCAAACGGACAGGTAGAACGTGTAATGCGCACCCTGAAAAGCATTCTGACTATAATTGAGAACGACCCGAACAAAACTTGGCGAGATGAACTTATATAAATAGTACGCGATCTAGGGTAACTGGATTTTCACCCACAGAACTAATGTTTGGAATAAAAGCTCAATCGTTAGGTATGTCAAAAATTGTACTCGGTTTCGAACCCCAACCCCGATCAGACTTAGACACCATTAGACGTAACGCCTCTGATAACATTGCGAAAGCAGCTTCAGCAGAAGTAGAACGGTTCATTCGAGGCAAGGCAAACGTGAAGCCATTCTCTATAGGCGAGTATGTTTTTATAAGAAACAACGAGCGCAATCAGACAAAACTTCCCAAAAAATTCAAAGGTCCATTTTTAATTACCAAGGTGTTGGAAAATGATAGGTATGAGCTGAAAAACATTGATGGGTCTAATCGGACTTACAAATATGCGCACGAAAATCTGCGTTTAGTACCCGGGGGCCATGACGGTCTGGTAGAGATAGCTACCTCATTGATTAATAATGATGAGGAGAAGGCCGAGACGGCGGAGCAGGGCCAGATCGATAGGACACTAACATTAGATGATGATAGTGACACACTATTGGCGTCCAGCGGGCATACTGAACTGCAAGTTCAGTAACCCTCTCAGCATCATAGCGTGAGGAACTTCAAGGTTAGTAATGTCAGTTTTATGATAATTAATTACTGCTACAGAATGTCTAAGAAGCCGTCATAGGAGATGACAGGTAGAGAGCCAGTGGTCGGACCACGTTGTCATTTGAGATGATGACTGGTCAAAGGATCGCTGTCACTCTCTGGGTTGGGTGTGGTCATATGAGATGACAGGTAGAGAGCCAGTTGTCCGGTCCACGTTGTTATATGCGATGATGACTGATCGAAGGGACGCCTGGGCCAGTGTTGGGTTGCATGAGGTCAAACGTAATCGCCTTGCGTATATGTGAACTTGTGTGCGGGTCCTTAAATGTCCAAAGACAGAGACAGTGTATCTATCATGTCAGGATAGGACGAGCAAAATGAAAGTGGTAATCCCAGCGGGTTTTATTTTCCTATTGTTACAGAGTAACTCAACGCTGAAAGAAACGGAGCAGCACGAGGACGTGCTAATGTCAGTCTGGCCGTGACGGCGCGTTTGATTATTTAAGAGTGAATGTCAACCGGATATGCCTAACGCCATCTATCGAAGAAATCGGTTGTCATTCACTCTGACGCAACACCAACAGCTAGCGTGGGGAGGACGAACGGTGCGACGCCGACGCGACGGGGCAGTTCGAATCGACCCGTTCGCATCTCGAATACGCACTACGTTTTTGGTGGAGTGTCTAGTAATTTATTGTTCCTAATAATTGATCCTTGTAATAAGATTCTGATTATATTTTGTGTAAAATACGTCGTTTGATTCTTCTTGCCCGATCACCCACGTCCTAGTAAAATCGACCATAGATCCAAATAATATTGTGGACCGTCCTGACGTCCCTTTAAATACATTCATTCGTTTCGCGTTAATTCACTGTGAGAAGTGTTGCGTACATTAGTACTCGTAACTGGCCAAAATAAATAGACATTCGTATTTTGGGTGGTTTTGGTGGTTATACAACGAAGTTAGACGAAGACGACATTACTTATCTGTGGTCAATTGTCATTAGTTTTGTTTGTGTTTACGAAAGTTTATGTTGTGATTTGCATACAGTCTTGAATATCTATTGTTAAAAATAAAGACTAGCCCGTCCCAATTTGAAATGCTGGTGACATAAATGGAGCAGTTAGTGTAATTTATATCTTTTGGTGTGTAGTGAGTGACCTTGATCCATCTGTGAGTTTGTAAAACTAAGTTTGTTACTTTTTAGGCATGGAAATTTATGCAAATGATCTAATAATGCCCGAGTGGCTTGTAGTGGAGCACTCTATCTTTGTTTACGTGACCGTGTTTACGTTTTTGTGGCGTTAAATAATTACGCTTATCTTGTACTTTTGCGGTCTGAAACATTCTCCAATTGAAATAATACGAGATTCCTTTGTAAGTTTTATTCACAATATAAAATTTAATTATTTTGTTATTTCACCACTCTCACGATGATCTCACCACAAAATCTTTAGTGACAACTTTTCACGCTCGTAAGTGACTGCGTTTTGTATTCGAGCTGTCAAAACTGTACTCGCGTTATACATGCAAACGTTAGCGATGTGCTCGAAACGGTCCTCACTTCCATAGAGGAACTTGATTGACACTATCGAAAACGTAAACGTTAACGTAAACTCGAGAAATCGTAAAATCGAGACGTTACTCGAATTTTAGTATGACACTTGCACTAAGCATACAGGGACACTATTTGTGTAATGAATTATGAACGGGCTCGTTGGTGTAACGGTCACAAGCGTGCCTGTTGGGCATGGGTTCCCTACGGAATTTCTAGGTAGCTGCGGAGTCTGGGTTTGTGACCGGTTCTTCATCTTTTCGTTTCTTGCCTAAACTGGTGTTAGAATTTTTAAGCCGCCCATGGGCCTTTGACTTGACCGGTTGATGGCAGCTAGGTAATAGGTTCTCCCTCTATTACACAGGACAAATATAACTGGTGAAATGTGGGTGTACTATAAGGTATACTTCTGCCTAACACTTTGGGGATTACAGTCGTGATATTATGAATTATTATGGACTTACTGGTGAGACAGCAATCAGCCGGGTATCGCCACGCAGTGAGACTGAGGGTCCACCACCATTGCACCACCTGCAGGGCAAGTTTCATCGACTGAGCACCGGCAAGAGATGCCGTTACGTCTGCCATTGCTTTGAAGGTTAAAATAATACTTAAAATAACATCCATGGAGAATAATCGTTAGAGATTGGACGAGGAGATCCTCAATATAATGGAACACAGAGTTAAATGGTTTGGGAGACAGCTAATAAGCTAGATCATTTGTCAGTAC
Source organism: Xestia sexstrigata (assembly GCA_941918905.2). Lineage (NCBI taxonomy): Eukaryota > Metazoa > Arthropoda > Insecta > Lepidoptera > Noctuidae > Xestia > Xestia sexstrigata. Next base: position 13,959,162 of record OW799226.2, on the reverse strand, counting down.
CAGTGGAGCTATAATAGTAACAACTGGATTCCTGAAATTAATGTTCTATACCTACGTATTCCTCGCGTTAATACATTCACGCTTCAATATGGAAAATTTTGAATTGGTGACGTTTCTTCATGACAACTTTTGCGAATACATTAGGTTAAAAGAAACAAAAACACGAGCAAAAATATATCATGAATACGCCACTATACTTAAGTTTTACTTACATATGAGTCTTCTATATGGCGGTGAAAATGGAAAGCCAAGCCAACTGCCTTTTTACGAAAATTTATGGCGATCACGCAAAAATTAAACAAATAAATTAAACCAACTGAAACCAATCCAAGATGATCTGTTGGTGGCGTTTGAATGACGAAGATAGGGAGGCGCTACTGGTAACGAGTGGGTTTTCTTTTTAAATAATCTATACATTTAGCTATAAAAGTACTTGTTGTAGATAATTGTTAATGGGCCACCGCAGTTTATCTAAGTATGAATAAACTGGTGGTTCATTAGAATTATCTACGTACTGTGTAAATTGAAAAGGTAGAAAGCATTCATCGTAAAAATACATTAAAGATAAAATTAAACTGTATCTTTATTATAGGTCCCTACTGCTATCAAAACAGGTATACCGCCGTTTACCCGAATTTTATTTGCCCTAATATCATTTGCCATAATAGTCAACAGCCATAATATCATACGACATAATACTCATTTGCCCTACTCTCATTTGCCATATTAGTCACGTGCCAGAATCATTGTTTCCCATAAAGTCACTTACCATAACATCATTTGTCATAATCATTGTAAGCCCTAATTATCTCATGCCCTAATTATCACATGCCATAATTATGAAATGCCATAACATAATTTGCCATCGACATCGGGTGTGTAACGGTTGTTTATATCAAGAGAAATTGGATGCAATTGGGACTTTAGGGCACCCCGACTCGGACAGGTTAGGTTAGAAGGGGATGGCGGGGTCGTGTGAGCGAGCGAAGCGAGCGAATAGACCCCGCCATCCCCTTCGTGGTTATTTTTTTATAAACCACACAGAAGTAGGAGCCCCGCGAAGCGGGGCTCCGTCGACCTAACCCACCATCAACCATGCACAGAAAAAAAAACCATGCACATATAATGTCATCATGTGTAATGATTATTACGGGGCTTAAATATTTGTCTAATACTTGTTATGCCATTTAAATATTATGTCTAATAATTATTATGACACATAAAAATAAGGCAAACAATACTTATGGCATTCGTATCTTATGGTATCTAAAATTCGGGCAATTAAAAGTATGTCATATGTCTTTTAGGGCAAATGAAACATTCGGGCAAATGAAATTCGGGTAAATGAAATTCGGGAAAATGATGATTATGGCATATAATCTTCGGGCAAACAATAGACAACCATCAAAACAAATACCAAAACAAATAACAATTGATGTAATTGTCATTGAGAACCAGGACGTATAATAAATAATTTTTGGTTTAAAGTGAAATACATTTATTATTACTATTCTACCTTGGAAACATCCACAAAGAAAATATTAGACTAAGACGACTTTAATCAAGACGTGGTACCTTCGAAAGTACTAACATTTGACCATAGTTTTATTAGTAACTAATTTTCCGCTAAAGAACCCTACCCAAAGGTATATCAAATGTTACTAACTATTGAAGGGTGGGCCCAGACCCCATGCATTTGTTCCCACTCTCCTCTAAAAGTAACTACGAACTCAAACCTACGTTTTACTACAGGTCACTATGATTAAAAGTAAAATTTAGGCCACGTACTAACTCCTTTCAGTAAAGTTACAAAATCACTACACACGACGCCCATTTCGACGAAAGAGCAATACGTCAATAAGACGAATTTTCGAGATGAAAGCTGCGTGTGGAGTGTAGTGCTTGTAGAGCTGTGTAGAGGGTCGGAAACGTATTCTTCTAGTGTGTCTTCAGCAGCGGTCGAGTGAATAATAATTCGAGTAGTATTCACAACGCCCCCGCAAGGGGGCGCGGTAGGTGGTTCCGGGGCTAGGCCCCCTTGCCGCGGAAGCCATACCGCGGTCCGTTAAAACGGACCCGTCCTCGGGGTGGACACTGTCCATTGGTTAATTGGACGCATGGTGGCAACATGCGCCCATGTGTGTGGTTGCTATGTTGTGGACTGTAGGCGCGCCACAGCGCTGTTGCACAGCGCTGTTTTCTTCACGGCACCTCAGCGGTCTGTCCCCGCCAGGTGAGACCCGAGGGAGGCCCGGCGGAGGACGACCAGCGGCAGAGGTGCCGACTTACAGCGCACCTACAGTGGATGTGTGGTTCCCGCCCGCTCCACTAACCAGAGCTAGCCAGCAGTGGACCAGACTGAGGAACCGACGTGTGTGTGTGGGCGGTATTGTATTGTGTAACACCGCCCAGTGAGTGCGTCGGTCGCGGGCCCGCGCAGCTTTCCTTCGCGTGAGTCTACGTGAATGTAGAGACGTGCATGTGTGGTTTCACTGCGTGACGTACCTATATTAACTTAGAATACGGCACGCAGCTGGGTGCATGTAGTGGGTGGAGTCATATTGTGCAGATAAGCTGCGTGTAGCCTGGTACAGCTTACCCGGGTCAATCCGGTGGGGTGGGGTCATCGTCCGCTACCAGGTCGCGGGGGAGTCGCCTCGCGTCAGGGGGGCGCGCATGCCAGGGCGCTAGGTGCTTGACGTGAGGCCAAGCAGATGCGTCGGCACGCGCGATCATTCCCCTCGCGAGGCGTCGGATGAAGTCGTCCAGGCTCTCAATCCCGAGGTCCCGCTTGATGACATCGTTCCTCACGTAGCGAGGGGCGCCAACTATGGTCCGCAGCGCAAGCGTCTGTTGCGCGCGGAGAATCTTCTTGTTTCCCTCGCTAGTGAGGGCGAACCAGGCGGGGGCGGCGTACGTCAGTATTGAGCGTATATATGTTTTATACACGCCCAACTTGACGCGCGCCGGGAGGCGGGACGAGAGCGCTGGACGGAGCTGGGCGCGGGCAGCCCTGGTCCGGCCCGCGACCTGGCGGACGTGTGGCCCCATGGTGAGCCGGCGGTCGATGGTCACACCCAGGTACTTGGCCCGGGGCGCCCAATCGACTTCGGCACCTTGGAGAGTCAGGCGCGGTGGGAGGGAGCGCGCAGAGCTGAAAACTATCGCCTGCGTCTTACCCACGTTCACAGACAGCCGCCACTTGGACAGCCAGTCAGGGAGGAGGTCGAGCGCGCGCTGCATTTTGACCGCCGCGTGCCCCGCGTTAAGCGAGGTGGCGATGAACGCGGCGTCGTCAGCATACAGCGCGAGCTTCACCTGTGGCGTAGTGGGGATGTCGTCCGTGTAACGCTGGCGACACGCAGCTGCCCTGCGGGACGCCTGCCAGCACCGGGCGGGCGCTGGAGAGCGCTCCCTCGACCACCACGCGGAAGCTCCTGTGGGACAGAAAGGATTGGACCACTCTTACCACGCGACGGGGCGCTCCAGAGGTGGCCTGCAGCTTGTAAATCAGGCCGTCGTGCCATACACGGTCGAAGGTCTTCTCCATGTCGAGGAATACTGCAACGGATTCCTCTTTCTTGTTGGATGCAGCTGTCAGGTCGTGCAGTACCCTCGACAGCTGGAGCGTCGTGCTGTGTTCCGACCGAAACCCGAATTGTTCCGGCCGTGGCGTGATGTGCGGCTGGAGATGCCGCAACAGGAGTACTTCGAACACCTTGGAGGTGGTCGGCAGCAGCGTAACGGGCCGATAGCTCTCCGGTTTCAGGGTGTTTTTCCCCGCCTTAGGCGGCATTATGACGCGCCCCTCCTTCCACAAAGCGGGAAAGGCCTCGGTGCGCAGTATCGCCGTGTACAGGCGCGCCAGCGCCGCTACCATACGGAGTGGCAGGTGGCGCAGCGCTGTGTTGGTGATATCGTCTGCACCGGGGGCCTTCCTAGGCTTCGTCCTAAGGATGGCGCGTCTGACTGCCCCAGGCGAGAAAAATATGGCGTCCTCCTCGGGAGCTACCGGCGTGGTGAAGTAGTCCCCAAGGTGTTGCTCGACTGTTGCGACATGTTCGCGGTCGGAAGTCGGGTTCGGTTGGAACTGACGCTCCAGGTGCTGGGCTAAGACCTCCGCCCGGTCCTCTGCTCTGTACTTGAGCGCCCCTCCGCCATCCACTAGCGGACGCACCGAAGCTGGAGTGTTTGTGAGCTGGCGGCAGAGTCGGTGGATAGACGGCCAGCTGCCGGCCGTCGACTCTATTCTGTCCTCCCAGCTCTCGGCTTCCCTGCTTCTCATCTCGGCCTTGATCTTTTCCGCGAGACGGTTCATCCTCCTCTTCAAAACAGGGCATCTCAATTGTTGCCACTGCTTGCGAAGGCGCCTCTTGTCGGCGACCATCTTCTGCAGGTACGCAGGTAGAGGCGGCTGCCGTTGAGTCGCCGCGCTCTCCTGCGATACAGTTGTAGTCGCCGCTTCCAAGGCGCTCTGTATGCAAGCAGTGACATCTGCCGCCATCTGGTCCACGTCCGCGGAGGTGACGATAGGCCGAGATGGAGTGGTGGTCTCAATCCACTCTGTGAATTCTTTCCAGTTTGTTTTACGACGTGGCGCCGCGGGTTTCAGTCGGGTCAGCATCCCCGAGAGGACGACGAGAACAGGGTGATGGTCCGACTGCATCTCGTCGTCCAGTACTTGCTGCGTGATCTGGCAGTGTAGCCCTCGGTAGGCCACGATGTCCAGCACGTCCGGCATGTGTAGTGGGTTGTCCGGAAAATGGGTCGGCGTCTCTGGGCGGACACCGTGTAGCCGAAGGCTTCCGCGTCCGTGAAGAGCCGTCTTCCTCCCGTGTTCGCCGCGGCCGAGTTCCACGCTGGGTGCTTGCAGTTCAAGTCGCCAGCAAGGATCGTCGCGCCGCCGCTGGCGTCTAGAAGGGCCCTCAACTCCGAAGGGTCCAGATGGGTCGAGGGCGCCTTGTATGCGGCGTAGATGGCGAGATCCTCGCCAGCAACATGCAGCTGCACACCCAGCGCGTAGAACGAGCCGGGCGACGGCACGGGGAGCTGCTGATGGATGACTCTTCGCCTCACCAGTACCGCCAGACCACGGTAACGGGTATTGGTTGCCGACCTTTCGTTCTTCCTGTAAGCGAGATACCTGGGGACTCGCAGCTTGTCTTCCTGTCCCAGGTGTGTCTCGCTTATCAGCACCACGTCGATGTCCTCTTCTCTGAGGAGGCGGCGGAGGGGGGCGACCTTGCCTTGCAGGCCGCGGGCGTTCCAGTGAATTACCCTTAACGGCCTAGCCATGGTACAAGGTTAGTAACGAGGCCAGGCCGTCAAGGATGACGAGCTCTGCGTCTTGACCCTGCCTGATGGCCTTATAAGGTCCATCAACAACTGGATGGCGCAGGCTGTAAATTCTTTATTCTTGGCATCGGTAGTCGGGCCGGCGCTGGTGGTGCCACTCTTGGGCTTTTTCTGTTGCTGTTGGGCCGAGAGCCGCGCTATGCTGGCGCCAGCTGGCCTTCCAGTCTGTCTATCCTCATTCTTCGGCTGCGATGGAGCTGCTTCCGTTGTTACAGCCTGTGCCAGTGTTGTAGGCAGGTCGCCCGGGTGAACTCCCTCAGGTGCGGTGGGGGGCGCAGGTTCGTTCCCCTTGCCCCTTCGCTTCCTCTTCCTTCCCCTCCGCCGCTTCGAGGAGGTGGGGGGGGGGGGGCTTCTCTCCTGTCGGTGGGCCTGTTGGCCGCCGCCATCAGGCACGCGCCTTGGGCCTCGGAGTCGGCCACATCTCTTGGCCCCTCCATGGTTGGGGCCGGACGTCGTGCGGCGGTCGTGGCGGCGGCTGTGCTCGCTCGCCTGTTGGCCTTAATTTCCGCCTGGAACGAGGGACACTTAATGTTATTGGCGGGGTGATCGCCCCCGCAGTTTACGCACGTGGCTGGTTCGTCACGAGGGCGGGGGCAGTCCCGCGCGGTGTGCCCCTCTCCGCATCGTACACAGGCGAGCGGCCGGTGGCAATGGTGCGACGAGTGCCGGAACTTTTGGCGTGTGGCACTGGGCGGGCCCACGTTTGCCCCGCCAGGCTTCGATTTTCACACCCTGCATGTATAAAACACGGAGGTGTCGAAGATCCTACGTACTTCGGGCGTCCTTTTAAGTATGGCGTGGAACACGCAGCCGGCGAACGTATTCCGGCTCGTGCCCCAAACGCGCGGAGCTCCTCCTCGATCTCTTCAGGGGTGATATCCACAGGCAGCCCCCTGATGGCTACCTTCACACTTGGCTCCGCTGGTAGCGAGTAAGCGAACCACGATGTGCCGTCCGCCTTCTCCAGCTCGGTCAGGTAGCGCTGGACCACCCTATATTCGTCTTCACTTTCTGGAATGAATCGAATCCCAGTGCCAAATGGTTGGGCACTGGGGGGGTGGCCCAGCTTTTCCTTTAGGGCCCTGAAGTGGGCGGCCCATCCCGGCAGCTTCTCCACCACCAGCGGAGGATACCTTGGCCTCTTCTGTGGCTTCGGCTTGGGCTGAGTGGCGGCCTTTCCGTCTGTGTCCTGGGGGGCCGCTGGCTGTGAGGGAGAGACAGCATTAGGTCTACTCACCTCTTGTTGCGACCCCGGATTTAAGGGTGTCGGTTGTGGAGAGGTAGGAGGCGTGCTGCGGGTGGCCTCCGCTAACGTAGGCGACCCGGTGGCTGCCTGACCTCGCGGCGGCGCGTGTTCGCGCTGCAGCGGTGGGTCGAGGCAGTAGCGCTTCGCCTCCTCCTCGGCTTCGTCGGTGCTTCGCCGACGTCGCTGGGGTCGCGGCTCTGACCACAGGTCGAAGCCATAACTCCGCGGCGGCGACGGTGATGCGGCTGGTGAGTGCCTCCTCTGTGCGCTCAGCCCAGAGTCGTCCGAGCCTGCGGACGCCACCGACATTCTCGAGCCGGCTCTCGACGAGCATGCCGACAGCGCCGCCGGAGCGTCATAGGCCGAGACACGAGGGGGTAGCGGCGAGGCGGGCACCTGGGGCGCCAGGGGTGCCGGGCGCGCTCCAGGTGCCGGCTTGATGTTGGGGTTGACGGCCCTGGCCGCGGTCGCAGCCCCAAAATTTTATTTATTAAAAACGTAAATGAGTTACATAATATGCAGTTATTTACATACATACATCTCCTGGTGACTCTGCCTCGGGCTACACACATCTCATCGACATCGCCCGGTCCAGCCCCGGGCTGGGTTCTTCGTCGCCGGCGTTGCCGCGGCCTAACGAGCCGCGGGCGCTGGGCTTCGGCATCTTCTTCTTAGGCTTCGGCAGTTATCGTAGCCTTGCGACCGCAGCAGTGCTCAAGGCACCGGGTAGCAGCGGAGGCCCCCCCTGTGCTCGCACCAGTGCTAGGCACTCGCGCGAACACAGGGAAAGTGAATTAAAAGTGCGGTCCGCGCGAAAAAAGTTTTCTCCACGTACCCCCATCGGTGCACAATTTGGCCGAAAACTTCTTCACCGTCGAATGCAGCGCTCCAGATGAGGTGTTCGGTTGGTGAACCACTGGCGAATCCAATAATTCGAGAATTTGGGTGCGCGATATTTATAACAAACGCTCCTAGCGCCGTAAGCGGCGGCGTCAAGCCAACATGGAAACTTTGTTTGGCCAATCGGAAACGAGTATTGACGTTGTATATGCGTGTGTGAGACGTAATCGCATGTTTGTATGTGTGTGTAATGCAACTTTATTTATTAAAAACGTAAATGAGTTACATAATATGCAGTTATTTACTTGCTAATGATAAAATCTATTACATATTAGATACTAGATTTAGATGCTACGTATCATCTTCATATATTTACGTAAAATCTATACATATCTACGTAATATCTTTACCTAACGAGTTAAATCACAATAACTTGTGTGTTAGATACTAAATAAGAATGAAATGAGATTCTTTTAAGTCAACAAATGAGCAACAAGATTCGAATTAGGTTAATAAACGACTAATAAGAGTCTAGCAGGACTAACAACTTAAAATAACATGTTTACATAGCTATTTTCTACATGTATCTAGCCTTATATTTAAGCTGTTATTTACAATATCTATTATTATAATAAAAAGCTATTATACCGGATGACTTTATTGACATTTTTTTTATGCCATTTGCTTCTACTCCGTTCACCGCCGTTATTCCTAGTGCGTACGATGTGACTACGGTTGAGACAATTGAGCCTGGATCAGTACCTAAAGCCCAACTGACGCCGACCTAGCCCGACAGTACCTTGCGCCCTAGTTATCCTAGCCCTATAGTAATTACCTACCTAGCACCCTAGTAAAGGTTACCCTAACGCCCTAGCCTACCATACAAACCACACCAAACGTAGGTTACGTGGGTTACATGAGAGGGAAGTCTGTCACAAGGAGACCTACGGTAACAGACGGAATTTGGGTAGGAAGAGGGTTTTGTGTACGTCGTGCAATGTACACAGGAAATGGTTTTCTTACTGCCGATCCCACAGACTCATAGGACCGATGATGGCTAAAGGCGTCTTGGCCACAGTAAGAGGAGGTATAGGAGATAAATCACACTCGACTCCAGCTTGATGACTAATTTAATTACAATAATAATTAGTTATATACAATTTTGTGGTCAATACACATTGATACCTATTTACATGTGTGTCGTGTGTGTATCGAGCCGATGAAGCGAAGATCTTAGTAGGCCACCTCTTAGCGCTGACGGTGTGCTGGTGTTGCCGGCGCGTAGACCGTATGTATGTCGCTGACGCTGTGATGCTGTTGTTGGCGCGTGTAATAATGGTATGTTCATGGTTGAACACCCATTTTTTTGGAAAATGATAATAAAAGTCATCCTGTACAAACTAGAATCACCAAACTAAACTAATAATAAACTTTAAAAGGCCACCAAAAAGTTCTGCTTTGAAGCAGCAGCTGTCAGCTGGTAATGAGCCCAAGATATTTAATTTTAGTGATTAACAGTCGCCACATAAGCGAAAAATATTTACCTATTTTATTAAGTCTACGCTTAGGCGCACCTTGTGTTGCTCCGCATCGGTGTCACTGCGGTGAAGCTGTTGACAGGCTCGGACACCATGGCCTGTTCTGCTACAGGAGCGCAGGTCGCATTGGACGGCACGCCTGTATTAACGGCATTATTTGTCGAGCTCTTTCCAGCGCCGGCGTACCGGCGGTTTTAGAACAAAACGGCTTGGTGCGTGACGATGCAAGATGGCAAGAGACCGGACGGCATGACTTTGTTGCCTTGGAACGTGGGTAGGCCTTTGGTGTGGGACGCAACATGTGTCGACACCCTTGCGCCTTCTCACGTTGCAAGCACGGCGGGCTGTGCAGGCGCTGCTGCTGCGGCTGCTGAGATCCTCAAACGGCGCAAATACTGTAACCTTATTGGTAACTACAGCTTTGAGCCGTTTGGGGTCGAGACGCTCGGGTCATGGGGTCCGAGTACGCGTCTCCTTTTTAAGGAAATCTCTCACCAACTGGTCGACACTTCGTGTGACCAGAGGTCTGGCTCTTTCTTTGACGAAAGAATTAGCATGGCCATTTAACGTGGCAATGCTGCCAGTCTTCTGGACACGTTTCCGAGAGACAGCGATGCGGAAGAGTACTTTGACGCCTATTGACGTCGTTGTATATAAGTAGGTACTTACTTTTAGTTTTTATTTTTGTAATTATATATATGGATCTAGTTGTAGTATGTATATATCGCCGCGAGGACACCTTTAAGCTAAGCTTATTACATAATGTTATTAATTGTAACTAGTTATTATAATTTCTAATTCCATAAACGATAATACTGCCATCTATGAGATACTGTGGTAACTATTATTACACGCCTGTGAGTGCCATTGACTATTGTCCTTTGAGTATCAAGACAACAGCGCCATCTGTTGGCTTGTCTTAATCAGTATCACTTGAAAATCAATTAGCAAAATAAACTCGATGTTCTAGATAAAACTATCGTTATAATTAACATATAAATATTTGTTCAACAGCTTTAGGGTTTTAGTCATATTGGCAATTAATAGTTAATCACTTGACACTAAGTTTCTTTATGATACGGCGTCACCTACTGTCAGGGAAAATGGTGCCGAGTGTGACTTTTTTCATCAAATGGCTTCTCCCGCTTTGGGCGGAGCAGGAGGTAGTGTCAGACTTTTACTGACTAAAACCCATCCATGTTCCTTCATCGCCCTTTGTGTTCCGGGGCCACGGTATCTCTTTCGAACAGTCCCGCAACCCTGGCAGGCATCGGTCCTTGCGGACTCCTTCCTTTTTGCTGACTTTAGTACGAGAACTAAGTAAGTTTCAATAATAGATTACCAACTATAAATTAATAAGACTATTTGACACAGTGATTAACTAGTAAAAAGCTTTTGTTTAGCCTAACTGTTTACATCACCGGAAATGTTCCATGATAGCACAGATTAAAGACTAAAATGTAACGAGACAACTAATTTATTATTAATGTTTAAAAACGAGTTCAAATTGGTGAATTCTGTCATTACTTAATAGTAACACAATTACTGTAAAGTGTTCTAGACGTATTGTTTATCAAGCTGATTGATTTTACTATTTAAGTTGCTGAACGGATATTGTGGTACTTCCGCTCACGGAGGATAGACGCGTGAGCAACGAACAGGGTGTCTCGATAGCTTAAGATGAGTAAAACAATATTGCAGTATGTAATTATCAGTGGTTTTTGAAGTGAACAATATTAAGTTGTGTACATCAGAAATTTAACACGATTTAAAACAGTGTATGTCATTCTTCGTTCGTTCTTCTCCATATCAACCACTTGCGAACGGACGGCTCAACTCTAGAATATTTCTAAGTGCCTGTACCAAATGGTTTGGAGTTTGAGTCAAGTGTTGTGTGTGATTCAACTACTCACCTACCTATCTACCAACAATGAAGAATCGTATCGAACGGCGATGTGTTAGTTAAACTGAAAGGCAATGGCGGCGGATGGCCCCAATATTTGGGGACAGTGTTCCTCTAAGCTTTCCCTACTGTGATATAATAAATGATGAAATGAAATGATGATGATGATGATGATGATATAATGTACATAATAATTTTAATAATCCTTTAATTACTTTGATATAAAATTAGATTGTAATAAGGTATTTGTCCTTGCAAAATATAATTGGTAATCAAATTTTTATTAAGATATTAATAAAATTATTATCTTTACTGAAAAATATTACAACAGCTGCAATAAGCACTTGACTTTACTTAAGTCTTTTATAGTCAATAACATTATTTAAATACAGTAAAGTTTAGTCACCTACGCTCCAAATTACCTCGGTTCACAAATAGTATCACGCAGACAGTGAAGTATCTCAATTGGGGAATTCTATATTGATTAATAATATATTATTGTAATTTATTTATTTTTAAATAGGGAACAGGGAACTGTATTTAAAATAATTAAAACCTAGAAAGAAACAATAACACATTTTTTGTGAACGTTCTGATATCTGAAATGGTCAGATGACTTGTGGCTAAAAAAGCATCTAGCCTAGTCAAACTCGATTTATTTAAGGCCATCTACAGAATAATGGGTATTGGGCATTCTCCCGGGCTTACCAACTCTAACCGGGTCCACGTCACGTGGCGATTGTGGACTTTCATATTGAGGAAGCCTGTACCTTGGCAGTAGGAACGTTGTATGGGCTGATTATTATTATTTTTTATTTATTTAAGTCGAACCTAAATGGTTCATATTGTTGTTAGTAATACTTTTTTTTTTTTTTGGGACAAGCCCGCCACACTGTTCCCAAACCACTGTAACTCCTGAAAGCCAGAATCAACAGTGGCGACCACCAGAAAAGCGCCGAGACAATTAAGCTCGACAAAGTCCCAGAGAATGAATTTAAATGTCTTGGATCCCGCAACGAAATTAATCAGAAAAGTATAGTGGAGGAGTAGGAAAAATCCGTAATTTCCACTTCCCTCCATTTTCAGCAGGAGACAGAACGAAACAAGGCCAATAGGCACAAAGGGACGTTTACAACTGGGATAGGCCCAGTTGCCTAGCACCACGGATAAATATTAACATTAATGGGTCCTTTTTTTTTTTTTTTTTTTTTTTTTTTCGGATGGGAAGTCATCAAATGACTTCTCCCGCTCTGGGCGGAGCGGGAGGGAGTGTCAGACTTTTACTGACTAAAACCCATCCATGTTCCTTCATCGCCCTTTGTGTTCCGGGGCCACGGTATCTCTTTCGAACAGTCCCGCAACCCCGGCAGGCATCGGTCCTTGCGGACCCCTTCCTTTTTGCTGACTCTCTTTGAGGCGCGCGTGGAACACGAACGCGCCGTCGACACGGCCTGTCGTCATGAGACGGACGGACGGCGAGCTAGCCCATAGCCCACCGTCCACAGGCCCGCGCCTACGGTGGCCGGGGGCCACGTGGTGGCCCCCGACGCCCGGGGCGTCTCCCGCGGCGGCCGGGACGCTGTGAGGTTCTCTCCCTCTCACGTTCCGCCACCTCCTTCTCTAGCATTACTGCTTCGCAGAAGGAGGTGACGGCGTCCCATTCCGTCTCGCTCCGGACCATGGCTTGCACCAGGGCCGGACGCGAGAGGTCGCCGCCGCCAATCGCCGCTTCGAGGACACGGCGGTGCTCCGCCCACGCGGGGCACACCTCCACCGTGTGCTCCACCGTGTCCTCCGGTCGATCCTCGCAATGGAAACACCCGGGCGTTTCCTCCCGCCCGATTCGGTGCAGGAACCTTCCGAAACAACCGTGTCCGGTGAGGACCTGCGTCAGGCGGAAGGTGAGGACGCCGTGGCGTCTCTCAAGCCACTCCTCAAAGAGGGGACTTACCGCCACTATTGTGGCGTGCCCAACATTAATGGGTCCTAAGTTGTGAGCTATTATATTTGATTCCAATAATAGGTATGGCAAAAACGCTTGAACGCACGGAAATTTGTTCTAGTTTCCACAAGGTCTGTATAGTAAATAACTCCGGATGTAACCTGTACACTATCCAACATAATGTTGCGTTCATTCTGCCAAAGACTGCACTCCCATAAAATGTGATGTGCTGATTGTTCATATTCGCAGTCAGATGTGGAACATTGACAAAAAGGCGAGTCAACAAGCTTGAAGGAAAATAATTTACTCTTAAAGTTACCATGACCGGTGAGAAATTGGGCAACACAGTGATCAACCTCCAACCATGTCCTGGCCAGCCGTTCACGAACGGATGGAAAGAACTGGTGGAGGTGTCGGCCCTTGATGGAATTATCCCACCTACCTTGCCATTCAGACAAAAGTTCCTCCCAGACGTCGGTCTGTGGTTTGAATAATCTAGCAATATTAACACGGTCACGTAGGGTTAAAAAGTCTGCGTCCGTGGTCTCACGTGCGTTATAGTACATTGCAGCCCGTCGCTGCACTTCAAGATCAACTGGAAGTAAACCTGCAAGTACCGGTAAGGCTTCAGTACTAACCGTCCTATACGCTTTGCATAAGAATATCAAAGCCAAACGCTGGCTTTGAAGCAATTTACGTCGTGCCGCTCCTATGGTGGCCCTATCGGCCCAGACAGGTGTCCCGTCGCACATACACCCCAAGTAAGTAGCCCCATAAATGGTCTTTAAAGTTATAAATGACAGACCCCACGTAGATTTTGATATTCTCGTTAAGGCGTAAAAGTTCTTTTTAGCTTTTTCACCGACAGTTTTTATATGATCTATGAATGAAAAATTTCTCTCTAAGACCAAACCAAGGTAGCACACGGATTGCTTTCTTTTCATGGGAACGTTATTAAATTTAATACTAGGCCACGATTTAAGATTACCTTTTAAAATTAGTTGATAAGTTTTTTGCGGTGCAAAGGTCAGACGGTTTCGATCGCCCCACTGAGATATTAATCGTAGGCAAGTGTCAGCTAAATTCTCGAGACCAGCCCGAGTACTCGACTGAATGAGCAGCAGGCCGTCGTCCGCGTAACCGGTTAATAAACAGCCGGGAGGAAGGGGAGTCGCGAGAAAATCATCAAAACCTAAATTCAATACATACGGAGCGATTACCGACCCCTGAGGACATCCCATGGTAAGGGGCTTTGACATAGAATAATGACCGAGTTTGAGTTTTGCGGAACCATTTAAAAAGTAAGAATAAACAAGATTATATATGTTTTTATAGCAGCCACGATTCTTCAGTTTAAGTAGTAGCATCGGCCACCATGCGTTATCAAAGGCCCCGGAAATATCTAAAAAGATTCCAACCACGTACTTGTGTTCCGAGTTATTAACAATTTTGCTAACAGAAAGTGCCGCGTCTACGGTAGATTTTCCCACGGTGAAACCGAATTGGTTGTTATGAAACTTTGGCCCGTCTGGCAGCAAACGTGGAACGATAAGGCGCTCCAGGAGTTTTCCTAAAGATGGCAGTAGGGTTATGGGCCTGTACGACTTAGGGTCGTCCGGTGGCTTATCACCACTTTTTGGAATTATTCGTATAAAGCCACGTCGCCATACGCGAGGGAAAACGCCGTCCGCAATACATCGGTTGAAAACAGATAGAATGGCGTCGCCCGCTGTTTTACACGCTTCTATTATCATCCGATTAGATATTTTATCTTCACCTGATGATTTGTTAAGAGGCAGTTTCCTGACAACATTAATGAATTCGTCAATGGATGGAAGGTCTGACGCTGGTGATTCAGGTGGCACAGCAGCCCACGCTCTGATCTGTTGATGGTAGTCATTGTCATTTACCGGCGAATCATCAGGAATCAGACTATTTAATAGAACTTCGGTTGTTTCCTCAATACCGGTGGTGTGTTTATTATTGACTTTAATGTTCTGGACAAACGCCAGGTCGACTGATCGATTAGCTTTGAATTCGTGATACAAAGGAGACCACGGACCTTCTTTATCTAATTTTTCTACTATTTTTCGCAGTAAATTACCCTTGGATTTTTCCACCGATGCTCTGTAGCGGGACTTGGCAACTCTAAACGCATTTAAAGCAAAGTTGAGTGGGTCTCCGGTGACCTTTTGTTTTTTAAGCTTGTTTAAATGCCTACGCGCTCGGCGATAGCTTTTACGTTGTTCAATTAAGTAGTCACACCACCAATCACATCTATGGATGTTGGTCATAGATGCGCGACCAATGGCGATGTCAGCACAGTAAGTGAAGGTGTCTGACATAATTTCAGCACTTTCTTCAGCTGACAGCCCATCACGAGTGAAGTCTTTGGCGTGACACGCAAAAAGCGAGCTAAAGAATTCCCAATTCGCGCCTTTACTTTTATATCTAAAGTTACCAGTGATATGAGATGGACCTTGAGAAGACACCGGAACAAATTCGTACACGATCAGGCGATGATCACTACAAGACGCATCTGTTAGGACACGCCACCTATCCAAGCGTACGTCTGCGTCTAGAAAGTGTGACGTCAATACAAGATTCGCCCATTGGGCTGCAAAAAGTAGGTGGTGCATCTGGGGTATTATGAATTGATAGGTTCATTTCAGCTATAAAATCTTCAACAGCACAACGTCGGTCGAAATCCGTAGACCTAACCTTGCCATACCACAGAGACGATGACGCGTTAACATCAGCGCCAACGATAACTTTACAGCCCGCGAGTGACTGTAAGACATGACGGAGGTTATGTATATGAGGAGCAACAGGGTCTGAGTATTGAAAGTAACAGCTCACAACGTAAACTTTAAAAGAAGCTGATGAGACTTCCGCAACGGCACAGTGGGGCGTCATGAGGTTACGCAAAGACGTTACTGTAAAGTTAGAAGAACGCGCCACGTAAATTCCGGCTCGTGCTTTGCTGTCCAGCTGAACTACTTTGTGACGTAAGCGAGCGTTCTGGTATTGTTCTTGAACAAGTACTATGTCTAAGTTATAATCGATAATTAATTTGTCTAATTCAGAGGTCGCCACCCTATCGTTGTGGAGATTTAATTGTCCTATAGTTAAACTATCCATTATTTTAGTAGTTGGTGTTGAGGCTCGAACAGTTGTTCGAGCTTAAGTTTGTACGTGGTACACTCGGGAGACCCGCAACGATGGTCAAACGGTTTTTTAAAACGTTTACACGCCACGCAAGTCGGTATAAAATTTAAATTATCCTTGTGCGGGCAGTTATTTGTTTCATGTGCTTCGGAGCAGTTAGCACAGGTAGGTGATTTATTAACGCAGTGTTTCTTAACGTGACCAAACTGTTGGCAATGTAAACAACGAACTACTTCGACATCATCGATGAAACGGCAAGTCGCCCAATCAATAAATAATTTATCTTTGGTGGACACTAAATGTTTACGAACTGTGGACTCGATTTCAATGCCTATCCACTTGCGACCATTATCTAAGGAACGCCTACGAATAATTTTAGTTGACTTAATAAAATCATCCTCATTTATTGGCAGCTCGTCTTTAATGTTTTGACGGTATAGCGCGTGCAGAAAAGCATTGTCTTCCATTGAGGATGGGACGTCCTTAACTAATATACGAGGCCTTCGGCCTTTCGGTTTTTCAAGTCTTAAGCCGGCGGACCTAATAGCATCGACCGATTGCAACTTTTTTATTTGGTTGTCATTAGCGACACGTAATACAACGCCAGATTTCGCGGTTTTCTTAACGCCTACTATTTGAAATCCGTCATCACTAGGCTTAATCGCTTTCATTAGCGCTTGTTTAGTCGCGGACGATGACGAGTAATCGGCTAACCGCTCAGCGGTAGGGTAGGCGACGACGCACGGAAGGGGGGCGCGCGACTCAACAGCTGGCCCAACTTTAGGTAGACGAAGTTTCAAAGAATCCGCATACGAAGATTTGTTATAATCACTAGTATTGACGTTAGGATTAGGATTTAATTTAATTTTATCCAATTCGCGTTTCGCATTGGCTAATTTGGTTTCGTTGGAGGATGATTTTATGGCTAACAAAGAAACAATGGCCGTTACGCGCTGAGTCATGTCCATGATGGCTGATTTATTTGCGACATTAATGCGGGACCCTTGATCATTAACAAGGTGGTTAATTTTTGAGAGATATGCAGACGCCGATGAAACTAAATCGCAATAGTTGTCATTGCTCGCAATACTGACGTTTAATATTGGCGAAGGCTTCTCAATTGAGTTGGATGTGTGTAGCCGTTTTGACCTATCCTCGGGCGAGATGTACGAAGGAGACATTTCGCGAAACAAACGTTTTGTTGAGCTAGCGGAGGTCGTCGGCGACCCGGGTGTATGGAATGCATCTCTGCCACGGTCAGGCGGGTCATCATTAATGGACAACATATTATAAATTATGAAATTCAAATAAACTATTAGAACGTAAGCAAAGTAACAGAATTAACGGACGATAAAATTATTTAGAGGTACCCACACACCAAAGAAAGTAAATGTATTCACCGAAAGTAAACGAAATTAAAAAACTTACGATACCAGCACTTAGCACAATAGCACACAACTAGTAACAACTCACGAGCCGGGAATCGATCACGGAACACGAAAATCGTAATTAAAATCAACAGCGAAATAGATCGCATCCAACCCGAGCGAGTGCGCTGAGGGAAGTGGGAAGTGTTAGTAATACTTATAAAAATACGTAAGTAACATTTCATTTTTGTTTTATGGTCGCAAGTGAGAACTCAGGTGCCGTTAAAGCGGGTACCCAATGTGGCCTAGGTCTTTTTTATTTTTCTAAAAAGAAATTCATACAGGAATTCCAATTTAGAAACTAAAATAGACAGTCCATACAATAGGAGTAAAATGTTTCGATTCTAATGTTATCATTTCAGCCCGGAATCACCCGCTACTGGAGTAAAGGCCACCCGTTTCTTCTACCATACCTAATTCCGAACATCACTCATCCAGGTTTTCCTCGTGACTTTGACGATATCGTCAACCCAGTGAGATTTTTGACGGCCCTAGTTTCTTTGGTCTAACCGTCGCGTGGTCGTTTAGCAGAGTAATGCCAAGCTGGGCTTGAGGAGCGAGCCCAGCTTGGCATAGGCACAGTCTGTCAACCAACGAGAGCTACAATGTGCTGCTGCTCGAAGCAGGAGGATATCCACCTGTCGAGTTACTGCCTCATGAAAGTCATACCTTAAACATGCCTAATGCCTATGGCATATCGGCGTTCTATCGGTGGTAGTATTATTGCAATCGGGTTAGGACTTCCAGTGGTTAAAATTAAAGAATTAGCAAGGTAACTTTAAGTAAGTAGTACATTCAAAGCCTTTTCATGCATTGCTTTGCTTATATAAAAATAGTCCAGAACACTATCTTTTTATCAATATGAAATGTGAAATCCCTTGATTCCATTTGATATTAAGGATACTTTTCTGATTTAGGCCAAGTTTTGGCAAAGCAATGTTTGTTTTTTGTTATTTATTTATTTATTTATTTAAACTTCATGTACAATAGTGGTACGTAGGCGGACCTAATGCCACAAGGCATTCTCTACCAGTCAACCTTTGGGTTAAATAGGAAAACATAGTGATAGGGTACAAAGTAATGTCTAAAAAAACGTTTTGCTAACGAGAGTTCAGATTTAGATTGATACTAATACACATATACAGATAAAATAAACTAATACTGTGATATTTTAACAAATACCAAAAATTAAAAAGAAAATAACAAGAAACCTAATAATTATTATTATGACGACTTCAAATTGAGAGCTATTTATTCTGACTTAAAATTTTAAAGTGAATTTGCTTTCAGCTTTTTTAATGCCAAAAGGTGGCGCGTTCCAGAGCTTTATAGTAGAGATAGCGTAAGAATTTGACATGAAGCCTGTACGGTGTGAAGGAATTTGGAGGAGTAGATTCTTTGAAGCTCGAAGGTTACGACTATGAGAATGAATTTTATCGTTGGGTAATTATGATTTTGACAATCACTAAACAATATACACATCTTACCCTGATACCGGGGGCACATCGGTACACCACAGGCGGCACTGATGACGTCACGCTTTGCGGGTTGCGTCCCGCATCATTGTGCGGTTGCTGCGGCGTTGCAGTGTTGCGGTGTTGCGCTTTAATTATTTATTATTAAGTGATATTTGATTTTATGGGGTGTTATCGGAAATTATTATGGTTAGGTATTCCAATGATATTCTGGAAATTGATTCCCACCACTTGATTTTAGCATAAAAATTACTATACACCTGTTTCTGAACACTAATGACCCTTTAATTCGGTTTCTTTCAAGGGTACTTATATTGTGAATTTGGTGAACTAGTTGAAAAAATTAATAAAAAGAACTTTATTTTCCTTCTAAAATTTTGTTGACTTAACTAATGATTAGTGTTACAAATTTGACTCTTATAATGTTAGTAATTATATGTTTCTTAATTTTTATGTACCGTTATTTAAGTACAAGGACCGTTAGCAATAGCGGTGAAAGCCTCCTCCATTCGTTTCCATGCTATTCTGTCTCTAGCTACTAAACTCCAAATTTTATAAAGGGTGTAAAACACCTCTTAACGAAAATGAAAGCTACGGTTTTTAATACAAGTTTTGAATGTATGATTTTTACTTTAAACACCTACACGACCCCCGTACTATTAAATCCATCCATCAGCACAACGTTTTGAGTGCGTTACATTGAGTTCTACCACAAAATATGATTTTTGACCCCAAAAAAAGTCGTTTCCCAGCAAAAATTTTTGCGTAAAGTTACTTGGTTTGATGTACAGAATGCTTGGTTAACGGCTTCGTGATGAGGTGTTTTACACCCTGTATATCTACTATTTTTATAATATCGTCGCTCCATCTCATTTGTGGTCGACCTTGTCTGCGCATTTTGTTCAGTGGGTACCATTTGGTGGTGATTTTCGTCCACCTTTCATCTGGTACTCTTTGGAAATGTCCAGCCCATTTCCATTTCAATCCAAGTACCTTTATAGCCATGTCCTTTGCCTTGGTTTTATTTTTAATTGTTGTGTTCTTTACTTTGTCTTTAAGTCTGTGGTTCATGTAGCTCCTTTCTATTCCCCTTTGGCACACTTTGATTTTTTCTAAGTTTCGTTTCGTCAGGGGCCATGTTTGACAGGCATATGTGAGTGTGAGAAGTAGGCATGTTTCCATGGCTTTTGGCATCTTACTCTTCAATATTTCTTTTCAGAGTCCAGTATTTATTCTAGGTAGATTTGATTCTTCTCTCTATTTCTCTTTCTATGCATTGTTTAAAAGTAATTAGGTGTCCTAGGTAGATGTACTCTTCAACGTATTCTAAGTTGGTAGATGAAATTATTATTGGTGCTTTGTGTCTGTTTGTCATAAACCCACTTTTTTGATCTCGTCAAATAGCGACTCTAACATAGACTGCATTTCATATGGGTCTTCTGACATCAGCACGATATCGTCAGCGAATCTTAAATGAGACAAGTATTTTCCGTGTAGGTTTAGGCCCTTGTTTTCCCAGTTCATTGCTCTGAATATTTGCTTTAACACCGCTATGAATATTTTACAGGACAGCGGGTCACCTTGTATAACTCCTCTATATTTTAAAACTATTTCCTGGTTTCTCGAGCATAATCCTAGAGTTACTATTTTTGTAAATTACCTTTATTAGATCGATGCACTCTTTGTTGATTCCTTGCATTGATAGAGCTCGCCATATAGAGCTGTGAGAAATTGAGTCGAACGCTTTGCTGTAGTCGATGAAGCACTGAACGTGCGAAGCGTAAACTAGTTACAATAGCATATTTTAACCGATTTCCCTGCAGAAGTACTCCTCTAAGTAGAGAGGAAACAGTACGAATTGTTTCATTGCATTAGTTGAAAGGCACTACGCTTCTCCGTATCATCTGTGATTTGTCGACTTCTGTATATCTGCTCCACCTCAGTGAAGCCCACGGTAACATTTATATAATTAACCAGAAACCTGTTCTCTAAATCTTTTATCTGCCTAGCTTTTTGCCAAGTATTTTATTGTTTGCTGCCAGTCTTACCGGATGCAGTTGAATACCCTTGTAGAATTATTAACTACCAGATTACACCAAAAGTAAACACAGTAAGGGACAAGGCAGAAAGATGATGACTCCAAATCAAAGACACCCCTTTAAAAAGCAAACTCATGCACCACTGGACATCAACTACCCTCGAATCAAACAGACCCTCACTATATGTATATTGAACGTGTAACATATAATTTTTAACAAAACTCTCACAAAGAAAAGGCTCTGAACAAAAAACGTATCGGAGCGTGAATTTAACGAGAACTCGTTACGTGTAGTCGATGTTATGTTTGTCAGTCTGTACTGTGTACTGTCTTATGGATGTAGGAATCTGTACGGGAGGGTTGTGCCCCGTCCTGCCAGGGTTGCGAGACCTGCCGGGGTTGCGGGACCTGCCGGGGTTGCGGGACTGTTCGAAAGAGATACCGTGACCCCGGAACACATAGGGCGATGAAGGAACATGGATCGGTTTTAGTCAGTAAAAGTCTGACACTCCCTCCTGCTCCGCCCAGAGCGGGAGAAGTCATTTGATGATTTCCCATCCGAAAAAAAACAAAAAAAATGCTTGTGCCCCGTGGTCGATGTCTTAACTGATAATTATTTAGGTACAGTCAGCCTCAACAAGATTTATACACCGACTACTACAAAATATATATTTTTTTAATTATTTTTTTACGTTTCATTGTCTGCAATCTTTGTGCCATAATATTGTGTCAACTTGAAGCCAACATGCGTATAAATTGTAACCAAAAACTGAAATAATTTAATGGAACACAAATCAAACTCAAACTCAAACTCAAAGCATTTATTTCAATTAGACCATTATGGCACTTTTGAATGTCAAAAATACAAACAAAAAAAAAACAAAGCTACAGTCCCAGACACAAGACATAATAACTTGAGAAAGTACTGTAGTTGCCCATTCCCTAGCGTAGATCTCTATGGAGAAGAACGGGCAAGAAACTCCATGGACACTCTTGTAGACGAATCGACGCCACAACATGGTACAAATACTGACCTAAGTATAATGTTTCTATAGTAAAACAATGGGATTAGGTACTTACATAACTAGTTTTAAGGGTGATGAGTTAAATAATAACAGCCGCACGGGTTTGTCATCAAGGTAAAGCAACACTTGCCAGGGTCGGTCCGTCGGACCATCCAATACCACAGACCTACCGAGTTTATGTCTCGCTGTGATTTGATGAAATGATGAAACGAAATGATGTTTATTTTTGGTTTTCACAAACACTTTTAGGGGTCTACCCTTTATAGCAGAACTTTTTATGTCATAATATTACTTTGCATAACGGGATAGCATAAACTTCATTTCGCAGAAAATTATTTGGCAGACACTCATTTATCATACATACGAAACTCATAATTTTGTAAGTCAGAAACATCTTTAGGCATACATTTATTATGCATAATAGTTAAAAGTAGAACCATCATAACGCAGAAAGTTCACAGTCAGAATCATCTTTTGGCATGAATTTCATATCAATAGTCATTAAAAGGCAGAATTATCATATCTCAGAAAGTTTACAAATATAATCATCTTTTGGCATACATTTCATTATGGAAAGACTCATCTATCACATCACGGAAAATTCATTAAAACAGTTGATTGTGAACATGTGGTTTTTATTTTCCTATGAAGCAGGCAAAAATGCAAACAAGCATATAGCATGCATGCAGCAAGCAGCAGTATGCAAACATGCAAACAAGCATGCAGTATGCAAACATGCAAACCAGTATACACCATGCATGCAAGCAAGCATACAGCATGCAAGCAAGTATGCAACATGCAGCAGGCATGGTTTCTGTCACGGCTCGTCGCAGATGTGTTTTACGCTCACCAAGTGTTACCACCGCGAGTGTTAAAACCACCTGCTCCTCAGGTCGCGGGCCGCCTCGCCCCTCCGCGGCTACGCGGCCTTAAATTACACTCTAGGGGTAGGGCAGACAAGAATACGTGAAGTCGGTTTTGGAGCGATTCGTTTCTGTCACTAACTTTTGTAGCACAACGTATAGACTTTTAAAGACAATATTTTAATTTTAATTTAAGGTTGAAAATGCAATTTTATAGAAATGGCAATAATGCCAAACAAAATTATTCCAAATGAAATTCTGCCATCTTATGTATTTATTTATTTATGTACACACAAAATACTTAACAGGACATTACATTAAGATATATGAGCACAAAGGTACTGCTTAATTCATAAGAAATCTCTTCCAGCAGACCTGCGAGAGGAACGTTGGATTAGAAATGTAGACAGTCATGTGTAGAAAAGACAAAATAGGAAATTTAAATTAAAACTTAAAACCAAATTATATATATATGAAATAAACATACATACAAATACTTACACATATAGAATAAATAATAATATAGTTAATATTTACCTATAGTAAACATACATCTTCTTATTATGCCAAGTGAAATTGTACCAAATATAATAGTCACTCTAAATAAACGTTATTCTAAAAGAAATTATGCGGAATTTGAACATTGCCAAAGGTAATTATGCCAAATAAAATTCTGCCATCTTAAAAGTATCATCATCTGCCTAGCCTTTTCCCAACTATGTTGGGGTTGGCTTCCAGTTTTACCGGATGCAGCTGAATACCAGTATTTTACATGGAGCGACTGCCTATCTGACCTCCACAACCCAGTTAGTACCGGGTAATACGATACCCTTTGGTAAGACTGGTTGTCAGACTTTTTGGGCCTCTGACTACCTAACGACTGTCAAAGATCTACAAATGACAGCCGGGACCAAGGGCTTAACGTGCTTTCCGAGGCACGGAGGAAACACGGTATGTAATGGGCGGTCACCCATCCACAGACCAACCTAGGCAAGCACGGCTTAACCTAACGATCGACCCGAGCGGCTGTTATTATTTAGCCACGATCTCCTCGCCATCTTAAAAGTATGCCATTGTAAATTCGGACATACAAACATTCGGCCAAAAAATAACTATATTTAATAATTTTTATGCCTTAAAAATATTCGTTTAAAGAAGATAATGCCAAGTGTGTAATGCAAAATAAATTTCGGAACATCAAGATTCTGCCTGATAGAAGGAACCCCACTAATATACGTATTTTTTTTTAAACTAGATGGGGCCGGTGTTTCGTACCTGATTACTCTGAGAAGAAGCAGCAGTCTCTTTTGAAGTCCAGACATACTTGCTCAATTCACATGTGGACTATGCAGATTAGTGTCTGAGATGGTCTTTTGAAGAAACAACCACACAGATTTGAGTGGACCTGTCCAGTCAGTGCAAGCATTTGTCAGTTATTTTGTCAGGTCATCATCTGCCTAGCCTTTTCCAAACTATGTTGGGGTCGGCTTCCAGTTTTACCGGATGCAGCTGAATACAAGTATTTTGCATGGAGCGACTGCCTATCTGACCTCCACAACCCAGTTAGTACTGGGTCATACAATACCCCTTGGTAAAACTGGTTGTCAGACTTTTTGGGCCTCTGACTACCTAACGACTGTCCAAGATCTACAAATGACAGCCTTATTTTGTCAGGTATTTGTGTTATATTTGTCAGTATTTGAAGAGTTTTGACCGTCATTACAGGTACTCAGAGGCCCGATAGTCTTAGTCTAACCAAGGGGTATTAATCGTCCTGCCGGGGTTGCGGGACTGTTCGAAAGAGATACCGTGGCCCCGGAACACAAAGGGCGATGAAGGAACATGGATGGGTTTTAGTCAGTAAAAGTCTGACACTCCCTCCTGCTCCGCCCAGAGCGGGAGAAGTCATTTGATGATTTCCCATCCGAAAAAAAAAAAAAAAAGGGGTATCAATCGATATCCCACTACTAACTGGGTTATGGAGGCTGACCTGTATTTACATGTATATAATTATGCTGTATTTTAGTGCGCCTGCATATCTGGATAGGCAGTCGCTCCAAGTAAAATACCAGCTTTCATCTGCATCCGGTAAAATCGAAAGCCGACCCCAACATAGTTGTGAAAAGGTCCACGATGTGTTAAATAAGTTACTGATTGTTACGGTTGTTTTATAACCGTGCTACTTCCATGTTGTTTGGGCGTATTACTATATCCTTCACTTAAGAAACCTCTCGAGTCTGTCTATCTGAGATCCTTATTTCGTCTATCAAACCTGAAGGGAAATTGTTGTGTTTTGCTTTTGATGAGTCATTTAACAACTTAAAGTTGACGTAAACCGATTTGGATAACTTACTTTTCTAAGAAGAACCCCTGTACCCTTACCTACTATAACAATACGATCAAAGAGTTTATCTAGACATGTCTAGATAGTTAGACTCAACGCCAGTCTGTTAGATCTAGCCGGATTGTTAGACGGAACACGATTCAGTCCGTGCGAGTGCCCTCAGACGGACCTCATCCAGCTCTGATATGTCTTTGATAACGGCTATCTGTGTGTCTGTGTTCTTGCTATAATATGAACTTAGGTTAAAAGCGTGAAGATACGCCTTTAATAAGGACATTGGTTTGAGAGTTTTCTGTGGATGCTAATTTTGTGTTGCCTTTCATCTTGCCTAGATTGCTCTCAGGTTCTTAGCTATCAATGCAATTGCATTAGAATTGCAAATTGCAGTTATTGTGGGAAATGTGTGTTCAACTATTACTATCAATATATTTTGCCTCACACTAGGACTTTATCCTGTATCGTGGGTGCATCCCGATCAGTCAAACCCGCGACACGCAGCGAACCAGTTAATCACTCAGCCACTGCGCCATCATTTCAGCCGAAAGACGTCAACTGCTGGACATGGGCCTCCACCAAAGGGGTTTTTTTGCCATAATCCACGCTTGGCAGGCGGGTTGGCGATCGCAGTACGGTTGTTACAAAAGCACAGAGAGCGCTGCTGCCCACTCACTATTACAACACCCACGGGAAGATATGGGATGGTGCATTCTTAACGTCCGACACCATACAGAACCAACCGTGTCGTAAATATTTGTTTCTTTAATTTTGTGAAGTCATAATTATTTAGAAGTGGAATACGTTGATAGTCATCTATCTATTCCTCTTCTTAAATTTGCGAACTAAGCTTTTGAAGTATTGGAATACAAGCCATGAGTTATTCTTGTGTGAATCTCGATTAGCAATACCCAATCTAAACAGGTCAGAAATAAACTAGTAGTACCTACAATGATATAAAAATAAACAAAAGCAAATTCATACGGAAACATACCTTAAACCCAATAAAAACCAAAGAACATTCACACAGCATACTTCACGTAAGTACAAACATTCAAACCAAATAAAACATTAACACAACCGGATTTCAACATGTCACCACCCCTACTGAAGCGCGCGCTCTGATTGGCTGGCGCACGAGAGGCGTGCGCGCAGCCTCCGATACATTGGTTCTGTAAAGATACGGGCTATTTGCTTTTTTAATGTAACTACGTTTGTTATTGTCCCGATGCAATGACTTAGCGATTGGCTTTTTTGTGAAGAACCAATTGTTGCCCGTTTCCACCAACAGTAGGCAACGTAACCTTTAACAGTGATTGCCTAAGTAATTGTGCACTGTTGAATTTAACCACAAGTATTTCCTTTAAGTATGTTGGATAAAATATTTAATTTAGTTAAATAATTATAACGTTGAAGTGCAATGGAACTCCCACTGCAGAACAGGTTGTGAAACATCTAAAAATGCACAGGTGGCCTACCATGACGTCTTAAAGCAGGACTGTTTTAATCTTATTCCACAGTGAGAAAGAGATGGCGCTAGACGTCCTCTATAGCTCCGTCACTTTCTCACACTGGAGTGACATTAAAACAATCCTGTTTTAAGACGTCATGGTAACCCCCCTGTTTTCTACAAAGTGAGGCTACGACTTCTACTTACGTTTAGTTTATGATTAAGTCCTCTCTTCATAGGTAGCACTACTTTGGAAACATGTTTGCAATTAATTTTGAGGGTTTACAGGTAAACTGACGATTAGTTCCTATCACCAATCCAATACATTCACTGCGCCAATCGCATTGTCATTAATTTGTTTATTGTTTACATTATTAATTCTGCGCACATTTGCACAGATTTAACAGGAAATTGTATAATATCACGTAACAGCGTAACTCGTAAATTACATTATATTACGTTTGTCTAACAAAACTGACCGCACGCACTCACTCCTCTTAACACACACATACACACCCCCTTCAAGGGGTGTAATCAACATTAAGCTATGCTATGCTGCGCTCTGTTTAGCTAACTCGTTTCTCATAGATTATAATGAAACACTCATCACGTGGCTGTGTGACATCAAAACGTGGCTTGTACCTTTTTCGGAACTAACGTCGTCAAAAATAATACAATTACCTACCTCTGACAGTTTCTGGATTGTTCACCACCGTTTCTTCTATCTATCTCGCCAGGAAATACTAAATAAGCTACATGCAGCAAACAGTCACATTAGTAATTCGTAACGTACCCTACAACAAAGTTATATGTGGTCAAAACATCAGAATCAGCCAATAACGTTCACTGCTAGGACACAGGTCTATGTGAGTGGAAGTGGATCGTATCGTTATGCAACACGCGAGCCCTGGTCAGGTTGGTGGATGTCACATTTCGTTGTAGGGCATGCCGTTTTCACATGTTTTCATTCACTGTTTTGAGCCAAAACATAGCCCTATTAAGTATACCTTAGCTTCACGTTAAGTACTCACCTTTAATCACACACACACACTCACAAATAATAAAATATGGTGTGCATTTCCCACACACACACACATGTACAGGGTGAATGAAATATGTGTAATATTTGAATAACAAACAGACGGACGGCTCGCATCTGGTTCCTATGTTGGCAGAAGGTTTGCCCGCACTATATATATACTATGTACATATACTTATGTATTTAAATTCCTATGAATAGGTATGTTATGAAAATAGTTTGCTGTGAAACAAAGAATTTTAGGTTATACTGGCAAGTATGGAATTTTTTAAATGAAACCACATCAGCCGACCCTAGTTAGCATCGTTTATATTTCCGTGAATTTTATAGAAGACTACTATAATCATGATATTGCCCAGTTTCCTATGTCCAACCAGTGGTTGCCTTGTCTTGCCGATAGTATTGTATAAGAAAATAGTAATGACAAAAATCTCTCCTCGGGAAAATCTATTCGCGAATCTCGATTTGAGCCGAACTGACTCGATCATGATTCAGCGACGAGCGCCACCAAACGCAGTTTTCTTTACGGCACGGTTCGAATGAAAACCGAACATCAAATGTGCCAAACCCAAAACAAACGTGTAGGTACATCTTACTTCATAAACAATCGTAGTACAATAATCACTAATTATTAGTAGGAACTAATAATTAGCGAAAGATTGTGAGAAGAATGGATGTCTAGATGTTCGTAAGTCTTTCATGCAAAAACTACTGACCGGATACAGATGAAATTTGGCACACAGATAGTCTATAACTTGGATTAGCACATTAGATACTTTTTATCCTGGTAGTACGATCCCGTGGGACAATTACCGAACTTCAGGCGGGCGAAGCCAAGGGCAGAAGATATTACGAAAACTGATCACATTTCTAAATACTGAGAAAAATAGGGTTGATTACACATCTCTTTTATTTAAACTCAAACGTCAGCAGTTAGTTACGGATGATGTTAATAGCGCCCTGGCAAAAGTCGTTAATTGGTTTAATGTTAATAATTTACTCCTAAATGAGAAAAAATCTAAACGTATTAAGTTTACGATACCCCATGTAAGACAAGTGGAAACCACTGTACTAATTAAGTATGAAGAGTTGAAATCGGAAGATAGCACAGTGTTCCTAGGCATAACTTTGGATGCCAAGCTTCAGTGGGGCCCGCATATAGACAAATTGTCGAAAAAACTTAGCTCTGCAGCATACGCCGTTAGAAGAATTCGTGAGTTAACTGATTTAGAGACAGCCCGTTTGGTTTACTTTAGTTATTTCCATAGCGTGATGTCGTACGGTATTCTCTTGTGGAGCAATACCGCCGATATTCAGACAATATTTGTTTTGCAAAAAAGGGCAGTTCGTTCAATTTATAAATTAAGTCCCAGATACTCCCTCAGAGAAAAATTTAAAGAGATTAATATTCTTACTGTGCTTTCTCAGTTTATTTATGAAAACCTTTTGTACGCACACAAAAATATTAATTTGTTTAAAAAATACAGTGATATCCACAACATAATACGAGGAACAAACACAAATTTGTTGTTCCTGAAAACAGGCTCAAAAAAATAGGGGGTACGTTCCAATGTATACGTTTTTACAATAAACTTCCGAGCCAAAGTCAAGCACTAAGCCTAAATAAATTCAAATCGTTTATAAAACGGAAGCTGTGCCTGAAAGCCTACTATCATGTTAATCACTATCTCGAAGATAAAAAGGCTTGGGATTAAGCTGCTCCAATGAAATTTGCTATGTGAAAGTCGAAATTTCGGACTTCGCTTATTTATTCCTTTCTTTTATACACTCTGACATTGAATGATTTGACATGAATACTTAGTTCAGTATTTTATTATTTTTACTTGTTTTATTTATTTTATTTTATGTTATATTTACCTAATGATTTGACAGGAATATTTACTTTGTTAAGTATTCTACTTCTTCATTATTATTGTGACATTTAATGATTTTTATTGACATTGATTTTGTAAATTTTTATTAATTTTATTTGACAATATGGAGACAAGTTCGGAATCAAAACTCGACCAAATTTTAAGTCTATTGTCAACATTTGATGAACGGCTTAAAAAATTAGAAATGAGTGCCAAAAAAGCTCCTATTCATCTGCGAAAATGATTAATGACCTCAAGATCATGGCTTGGAATGCTAATGGACTGCTGCAACATCAACATGAGTTACAAGTAGTCCTAGATACAGAAAACATAGACATATGTTTAATTTCAGAATCACACTTTACACGACAATCATTTGTAAAATTTCAAGGCTACAAGATATATCATGCCCTGCATCCTGATAACGCCGCGAGAGGAGGCAGCGCCGTCATAATAAGAGAAAACATACATCATTATGAACAGACCAAATGTGAAGATCAGGAAATGCAAGTGATCGGTGTAACTATTAAAATAAAAAGATACGACTCGGTTACTATAGCAGCTATATACATCCCCCCAAAATACGCACTAAAAAAAGAGCAATACAAGACAATCTTAGCGCTACTTGCAAATAGATTTATATTAGGTGGGGACTTTAATGCCAAGAATACCTATTGGGGCTCCAGAATAACTACAACAAAAGGCAGAGAGCTACTAAGTGCCATACAAGAAACCAAATCAGAGGTTTTATCAACTGGAAAACCGACATATTGGCCAACAGACTTAAGAAAAATTCCTGACTTAATTGACTTGTTTATATATAAAGGACTATCCTCTGACTTTATAAGTGCCGAAGAAGGATTTAATATGAACTTTGATCACTCACCAATAATCTTATATACTAGTGATCATGTCAAACAGAGAGAAGGCAATCCGTTTCTCGTGAACAATACACAGACTGGGAATCCTTTAAAATAGACTTAGAAAATAAAATAGACTTAAATCTAAATATATAAAAGAAGAAACTGACTGACTCATCTATCAACGCACAGCCCAAACCGCTGGGTCTACAGATTCCAAATTTGGCAAGTAGGTTCCTTATGTGGTCTAGGGGTGGACTAAGAAAGGATTTTTCAAAATTCACCCCCTAAGGGGGTTAAACGGGGCTCCAAAGTTTGTATGGGGAAACAAGATTAGTTAGACTATTTTATTCGAAACTTCACAGAAGTGCTCCTTTTGATAAATGAGTAGAAACGGGTTTCAGGTTTGTTCAGAATTCAACCCCTAAGAGGGGGTAATGGGTTACAAAGTCTAAAAATCAATGCACAGCCCAAACCGCTGAGTCTAGAGATTCCAAATTTGGCACATAGGTTTCTTATGTGGTTTAGGGGTGCATTAAGAAAGGATTTTTAAAAATTTACCCCCTAAGGGGGTTAAACGGGGCTCCAAAGTTTGTATGGGGAAACAAGATTAGATAAACTGTTAAATTCGATACTTCACAGGAGTGCTCCTATTGATAAATAAGTAGAAACGGGTTTCAGGTTTTTTCAGAATTCAACCCCTAAGAGGAGGAAATGGGGTCACGAAGTCTAAAAATCAATGCACAGCCCAAACTGCTGAGTCTAGAGATTCCAAATTTGGCACATAGGTTCTTTATGAGGTTTAGGGGTGCACTAAGAAACGAATTTTCAAAATTGAGAGATGTTGAAACGGGGGTCTAAAGATTACATGGGGCAATAAGATTAGTTAGACTACTTTATTCGAAATTTAACAGGAGTACTCCTATCGCTAAATGTATAAACGTTTGTATTTCAGGTTTTTTCAGAATTCAACCCCTAAAGGTCCCAAATGGGGTAACAAAGCCTAAAATTCAACATAGGTCTAGTTTGTATGGTGAATTGGGTCGGGTGTATTACAAAAACAACGATTTTAAGATTTAATGTTGCGGACCTGAAATACCATCATTCCCTGCTGGGGTGCGATGAGGTTGAAATGTCTAAAAATCCAAATGGGTGTCGATACCGTGATGATCAGGGGTGCTGATTACGAAAATGGCATTTATTTTGAGATCCAGAAGATGGCGGATTCGACTTCTATACAGGGTTATTGTAGATTTATTGTGATGATTGTGATAACGATGAAGATGATTGTGATAATGATGATGATGATGATTGTGTTGATGTTGATTGTGATTACGATGATAATGATTGTGATTACGATGATAATGAGTTTGATAACGATGATGGTGATTGTGATTTTGGTGATGATTGTGACAGTGATGGTGATTGTGATAGTGAAGGTGATTGTGATTGTGATAGCGATGGTTGTGATGACGAGGATGGAGATTGTGATGATGATGATTGTGATTACGATGATAATGATTGTGATTACGATGATAATGAGTTTGATAACGATGATGGTGATTGTGATTTTGGTGGTGATTGTGATTGTGATAGTGAAGGTGATTGTGATTGTGATAGCGATGGTTGTGATAACAAGGATGGAGATTGTGATGATGATGATTGTGATTAAGATGATAATGATTGTGATTACGATGATAATAATTGTGATAACGATGATGGTGATTGTGATAATGATTTTGATGGTGATTGTGATAGTGATTTTGATGGTGATAGTGATGGTGATTGTGATGGTGATTGTGATAATGAATGTGATAATGATGGTGGTTATGATTGTGATGGTGATTGTGATAATGATGGTGACTGTGATAATGATGGTGATTTTGATAATGATTGTGATAACGATGGTGGTTGTGATAGTGATGGTGATGGTGATAATGACTGTGATAATGATGGTGGTTGTGATAGTGGTGGTGGTTGTGATAGTGATGGTGATCGTGATGATAATAATAAATTGTGATGATTATGAATTTTGGCACATAGATAGTATATAACCTGGATTAACATGTAGGACACTATTTATCCCTTTAGTATGATTCAGTGGGACAGTTACCGAACTGCACGCGGGCGAAGCCGCGGGCAACAGCTAGTATATTTATAAATGATAATCACCAACTTAATTTAGAATTACGTAAATTTATTGTAGATGTCCAAAACACTGCATGGGCTAATACACCCGAGAAAAAAAGAACTGTTAAGGTACACTGGAAAAGAAAAGAAAAAAAAAGAAACGAAAAAGAAAATAAAAGAAAAAACAGATCTGATCAGAGAAAAGAGAACCTTAAGAAAAGAAAGTGGCAGCGAAACAGGTTTCCCCAAGATAAGACACTGTTAAATAGAATAACTAAACAAATTAGGAAGGCAATTAAAAAAATTCGGGACGAAAATGTAACTAGGCATCTTCTTCAACTGACTAATGATCGATCGACTGATTATTCACTATGGAAAGTCACAAGGAACCAAAAACAACTTATTGCTCACATACCGCCAATAAAAGAACTAAATGGACAATGGGCAATAAGTAACGAACAAAAAGCATCAAGGTTTGCCCAACACTTAGAGGACACTTTTACACAAACCGAGAGCGCTGACCAAGATCTCCACTGGGAACAACTACAACTGGTAGACCTAGAGATAAAACTGGTAACACCAAAAGAAGTATCTAATGAAATCAGAGATCACATCAGCCCAAAAAAATCCCCTGGTTATGACCTTATCACAGGGGAAATCCTAAAGAATCTGCCAAAAAAAGCCCTGGTAAAACTTACTAAGATACTTGTTAAGGTGTGTTCCTTATTTTATAGGGTTTTGCAAATCAGGTATGATGACCAAAGTGACTGGTTTATTCTTCTAGTGAAAGGAATTTATTGTGATTTACAAATAAGCACACATGATAGACTTTAGTTCGTGTTTTGTTGTCGTGGCAGCGGGAAGAGTCGGAAAGAGCTCGCATGGAGGTCGTCGTCAGCCTTTTATATCCACGGTTCAGCGCCATCTCGTCGTTGTTGGATGAGCTACGTAGTTTGCTGCTTGGCTAGTGTCGCGTGCGCAGTGTGTTCAAGATGTTGAATGTTTCGACGCGAGGCCCTCGTAGTTCTTCCCGATGTGCACAGATGGCTCTGTCCTCAACATCCTCCGGGGCTTTGAGAGTCTTTGGATAGCTCTCAATGATTGCCTTGATGCGGTGGTGTGATCGTCGCTGGTATGTCTGAAGCCTCGAAGTTGACCCTGGGCGATGGAAGAGGGCAGATCTTGGAGAAGGCCCTCTCAATGAAGCCTGTAGCAGTGCGGATGGAGGCCACTCGGGAAACGCCGTCCTTGCCTGGGAACACAGTCATTATTCGACCCAGTCGCCACTTGAGGGGCGACAAATTGTCCTCCTTCACCAGGAGTAGTGTGTTCGGTGTAAGTGCCTCCTTGGTGGTCTTCCACTTGGAACGTTTCTGTAGCTCAGAAACATATTCGCTCGACCATCGAGCCCAGAAGTGTTGTCTCAGCTGCTCGATGCGGCGGTAGCGTGACAGTGAGTGTGTGGCCACCGTCATGACGTCTTTCTCTGCAGGCGCCGTCAGTGGTCGACCGATCAGGAAGTGCCCAGGCGTGAGGGGAGTGAAGTCATCGGGATCTGAAGACATAGGATATAAGGGACGGGAGTTCAGGACAGCTTCTATTTGTGGTAAAACCGTGCTGAACTCCTCGTAATTAAGATGTGCATTGCCTATTACGCGAGCAATGTGGTGCTTGCAAGATTTTACCCCCGCTTCCCACAAGCCGCCAAAATGAGGTGAGTATGGAGGAATAAATTTAAATTCAATGTGATTTTCTGAACTAAAATTTTGTAAATCATCAGAACATTTATTCAAGGAATGTGTGAATTCCCTAGCTGCACCCACGAAATTCCTACCATTATCCGAAAAGATTTGTAAAGGTTTACCTCTTCGTGAGATAAATCTTTTTAGTGCCAGAATAAAACCTTCGGATGATAATGTAGTAACAAGTTCTAAGTGCAAAGCCTTAGTTGAGAAACAGATAAACAGACATAGATAGCATTTTTCCAATTTCGCGCCCCTACCTTTACGGTTCAGTATGTACATGGGACCGGCGTAGTCTACTCCACACCTCAGAAAAGGAAAACCTGGCTGCAGTCGCTCGTTAGGTAAATTACCCATAATTGGTTGTGGTGTGATAGCTTTCAGGCGATAACACTTAGTGCATCGATGAACAACTTGTTTGGCTAAATTCCTGCCACCTAGCGGCCACCAAGCCTCCCTAATCTGTGAGAGGAGCATCTGTGGTCCGACGTGTAATAGCTGTTTATGTTGAAAGTTAAATAGTAATAAAGTAAAGTGATGTTTACTACACAATAATATTGGGTGCTTTTTATCATACATAAAGTCTGAATTTACTAACCTACCACCCACACGTATTAGTTTATTTTTATCTAAAAATATCTTTAAACTTGACAAATTACGTGATGGTTTACAAGGTAAGTTATTTGTTAACGCCTTTAGTTCATTAGGGAACGATTCTCTTTGTACTAGTTTTACGAGTAAGATTGTTGAATTTTCTAGCTCGTCAATTGTTAGTGAACCGGTAGAACGTTTGGTGTGATCCTTTGTCCTTGTGTTGTTTATGAATCGACACACGAATGCACAAGCGCGTTTGAGTCGATTGTACGAAGAGAATCTTTCAAATTTAATTACTCTGTCCGAATTTTTGACACAGGTCGGTACACTGACAATGTTCGATTTTAGTTCGGGTAATATTTCGGTCTGAATATGATCTAGGTTATGTTGTTTGCTTGACCAATCTTTTACCTTTTCGTGCAAGAATAAGGGTCCGTTCCACCACAGGGGCAGAGCACTCAATTCATCTAATTCCTTGCCACGTGATAACAGGTCTGCCGGGTTATTTATTCCACTCACATGAAACCAACACACATTGTTTGTCAACTCGTTTATCTCCACAACGCGGTTTTGTACAAACGTTTTGAGTTGGTTGGGAGACATTCTAAGCCAGCCTAAAACAATTGTGGAGTCCGTCCACAGCACAATAGTATTGAATGTAACGCGAAGTGATTTTTTGATTTTATCTAATAATTTTGCTCCTACAAGCGCGCCACACAACTCGAGTCGCGGAATGCTAACTGGTTTGACAGGAGTGACGCGGCTTTTGGCACATAACAACTTCACTGTGACGTCGCCATTTGCGTTCCAGGTGCGAACGTATGCGCAAGCACCGTAAGCAATTTGACTCGCATCAGTAAATATGTGTAACTCAATTATATTAGGTGAATCACACATAACAAATCTAGGAATTCGCAATTTATATAAATTCGATATTGACTCAACGAATTTTTTCCAATACAATACTATGTCTTGAGGCAGAGCATCGTCCCAACCTACTTTGGTGAGCCATAGTTTTTGAAGAAGAGCTTTGACCACTATAACCACCGGACTTAATAACCCCAATGGATCGTAAATTTGAGAAATAGCGGATAAAATCGAACGTTCAGTCACGTTTGAGAAATCGTTATTTATTTTGGATGTGAAATGAAACTCATCCTTGCTGTTATACCAGCCAAGGCCTAATGTTTTGCTAGATACATTTTCACCTAATGACAAATACTTCGAACTACTTGCATTTTGTGCTGTGTGTAAGACAATGTTCGACGAATTCGTTATCCATTTTCGCAAAGGAAAACAACCTGACTGACATACTTCTGTGACCTTTTTACATAAATATGATAACTGTGTTTCTGAATCAGCCCCAGTAATTAAATCGTCGACATAGAAAACTTCCAGTATGGTCTGAGAAACTAATTCGTCTGTACACTCTAATCCTAATTGTCTAACACAGCGAATACACAGGTACGGTGCCGATGCCGTACCGTACGTCACCGTATTAAGACGGTACACACTAAGAGGGTCTGACGGTTTTTCTCGCCACAGTATTAATTGCAAATTTCTTTGTTCGTCGTGAACTAAGATTTGTCTAAACATTTTCTCAATATCTGCACACGCAACGTACTTATACTGACGAAAACGTAAGAGGATGGAAAATAAATCGTTTTGCAATGCTGGTCCGATAAACTGTATGTCATTAAGCGATTTTTGTGTGGATGTTTTTTGACTAGCGTCAAACACTACGCGTAATTTAGTTGTTACGCTATCTTCACGGAGGACGCCGTGATGTGGTAAAAAATTAAATGGCATCTTGTAATCGTGATCGATGCGGGTCATGTGTCCTAAGCTCAAGTACTCCTGCATGAAGTCGCTATACATGTGTTTGTATTGTGGATTACGAACAAGTTTACGTTCTAATGATAAAAATCTGGTTTTTGCAACTTCATAGCTATCACCTAGTGACTCCGCTGATTCCTTTAGTGGAATCTGAACCGAAAAAGACCATTGTCTGCCCTCCTGGTAGTTTGTGTGAATAGGTCTTCGCACGAACTTTCTTCTTTAGAAAGCTGCTGACCTGAACAAGAAATTTCTTCAATTTCCCAGAACTTTCTTAATTGCTCATTTAATTGTGTGGATTGAGCAACGTGACAGTTTTCAGTGTTTTATTTGTGTGACAGTTTTCAGTGTATAACGGACCCGTAATTATCCATCCTAATTTGGTATTTACTAAATAAGGACCGGAGGGTAAACGGATTTTACCACTAACAACTAAGTCCCAGAAACAATCTGCACCGATTAATAAATCAATGTGTGAGGGTATGCAGAAAGTTGGATCTGCTAACTTTATGTCTTTGGGTATTGAAATATTGTGAATGTCTATACTTGTGGCCGGTATAGTCGACGTAATGCTAGGTAGAACCAAACATTTAATGTGAAAATCATGATCGCTGTGTATCGATCTAAGATTAATTTCGCAGGAATGGATTGCCTGTGTGACTGAATATCCTATTCCGCTAATTTGACAAGTGGACTGCAGACGTTGTGTGTTTAATTTCTTACATAAAGAATCTGTGATAAAACAGTGTTGACTGCCGTTATCTAACAATGCACGAGCTTTATAATATTTATTATCTTTGCCAGCGACTTCAACTGTAGCTGTCGACAGTAAAACGGATTGTAAATCGTGTTTACTTAGTAAACTTTTACAATTATTATTGTGTGAATTTACGACTGTATGAAGAGTCTGAACTACTGACGACGACCTATGCTGCGAATCTGAAGGCCTATCCTGGTGTGTTTGAGCTGCAGAGGGCACAGTGCCATCCTTGTTCAGCTCATTGTGTAAAAGAGAATTATGTTTGCCGTAGCATTGTTTGCAAGGCCCGGCCTGACAATCATTGACCGCATGCCCTGTCCATAAACAATTAATACAGAGATTCTTATCTCTTACGAACTGAAGTCTATCATGTGAGACTAAATCCAAAAATTGTTGACACCCATACAACGGATGTTTTCCGTTACATTTAACACATGTGCGGGTGGATTTATAAAACTTTTTCTTGTTTTGAGTAGCAACAAAACTGTGAGATTGTTTTTTAATATGATCTTGACCTGCATGAGATGACTGAGAAGTGTGAACCTTAACCATTTCCAACGTGTCAGCCTTATATTTTAAAAACTGTATGAGTGAATCTAAATTGATCTTCTTATCTGAATTGCTAGCACTGGTATTTTTAAACTGTTCCCATTCTTTCTCAATGGATACGTCTAATTTTGCGGTTATGATGTGAATCAGCAAGGTGTCCCACGATTCTGTAGGTTCACCAAGTGTTTTCAAAGCACGTAAATTCTTGAGTACCGTATCTATTAGTTTCCTAATTTGTGCAGGCGATTCTTTATACACAGCTGACATTGAGAATAACGCTTTGACATGATTACGTATCAACAATTTGTTATTATTAAATCTATTCTCGATCAATTCCCATGCAATACTGTAGTTATCTGAAGAGAATTCCAGAGACTTAATAACTTGCAACGCGTTTCCAGAGAGAGATGATCTTAAGTAATGATATTTCTGGATATCGTCGAGTTGCTTTGAATTGTGGATCATTGATAAAAAAAATTCTCGAAATTCCAACCAACTATCGTAGCTACCGTCGAAGTTGGGAAGCGAAATAGTTGGCAATTTTACTAAAGTGTTGGAATTACACTCGTGTTCAGAACTATTGGACTTGCACTCATGTTTGTGACTACTACTGTTATTCATTAAACAATTGGCTTCAGCGACAGAACTATAGTAAGAATTATCAAAAGACTCTCTATACTCTAATTGTTCCGACATGTCTTTTTCTAACACTAATTCCTCGATTAGCGATTGAACTCTACTGAATTCCTGATACAATCCTTGAGCAGATTTTATTCGTAATTCTAATTCTGCTCTTTGCTTAGGATTAATTTCACTGCCTACTAACAAATTCACACATTTCTCGAATTGGGTGAGCATGCATTTGATGGTACCTCGTTTCTTTTTTAAATCTGCTAGTTTTTTGATATCCTCAGGCAAACTCATTGTGGCACTTTATGGAAAGAGTGGGTACTCACGGTTTCCTGCAGCACGGGTGCGGTGAACAATGCGCACGAAGCTGGTCTACGCGTTCCTGTATAGAAAAGCACGATTTTAGCACACACAGAATGAAATAGGTGAGGATAGGATTGCCTGGGACCCCTGAAGTCTTTCACTGGTAGCGCTGTGATCTTGATAGATTATTCGGCTTAGAAGGACCAATGTTAAGGTGTGTTTCTTATTTTATAGGGTTTTGCAAATCAGGTATGATGACCAAAGTGACTGGTTTATTCTTCTAGTGAAAGGAATTTATTGTGATTTACAAATAAGCACACATGATAGACTTCAGTTCGTGTTTTGTGGTCGTGGCAGCGGGAAGAGTCGGAAAGAGCTCGCATGGAGGTCGTCGTCAGCCTTTTATATCCACGGTTCAGCGCCATCTCGTCGTTGTTGGATGAGCTACGTAGTTTGCTGCTTGGCTAGTGTCGCGTGCGCAGTGTGTTCAAGATGTTGAATGTTTCGACGCGAGGCCCTCGTAGTTCTTCCCGATGTGCACAGATGGCGCTGTCCTCAACAATACTCAATGCTTCTTTTAGACTAAAGCATGTTCCAGACCTATGGAAGGTTGCAGAAGTGATCATGATCCCCAAAACGGGGAAACCACCTCAAGATGCATCATCATACAGGCCTATCTCCTTGCTGCCAGTGATGTCAAAGCTTTATTTGAAAAACTTCCTTTAAAACGACTGAAACCTATTAAAGAAAATAGCAACATTATACCAGACTATCAATTTGGATTCAGAGAAAAACATTCAACGATAGATCAGGTGCATAGAATTACAACAGTAATTGAAGAAGCTCTTGAAGATAGGAAAGTATGTACTACGGTATTTTTAGATGTAGCCTAGGCTTTCGACAAAGTTTGGCACAAGGAATTGATTTATAGACTAAGAACTATGTTGCCAAAACAGTTCGCAGATATATTAGAATCATATAGAACTGGTAAAGTCTTTAGAGTAAGGCAAGAAAATGCCTATTCTGAACTAAAAGAAATAAAAGCTGGTGTACCACAAGGAAGTGTTCTAGGCCCGGTCCTGTACCTATTGTACACATGTGATATACCAGAACTAGAAAATGCAACTGTTGCCACTTTTGCTGATGATACCGCAATAATGTCCACAGCATCTAGTCACAAGGAAGCTGTGGTAAAAGTACAAAAAGCGATAAATCAATTCTATGATTGGACCAAAAAGTGGAAGATCAAGTTGAATGAAACAAAATCCATTCACATTGACTTCACTTACAAGAAACCAGAGCACAACCCAGTGTACATAAACAACAAAATTGTACCTTACGAAAATACTGCCAAATATATTGGTACTATATGACCTTAGACGCAAAGCTTCGCTGGAAAGCCCATGTCAAAAAGAAACGAGAAGAATTAGAAATTCGCTACAGAAGCATGAACTGGCTACTAGGAAGGCGTTCCGCGTTGTCAGTTCCTAACAAAATCTTGCTCTACAAATCACTCCTTATGCCAGTATGGACATAAGGTATACAACTATGGGGTTGCGCCAAAGAAAGCAATATAGAAATTATACAAAAATTCCAGAACAAAGTACTCAAGAACATCGTGAATGCGCCTTGGTATATAAGAATTGACGACATCCATCGGGACCTGAATATAGAGTTCGTAAACAATATAATCCAAAAATATGCAGAAGCTCATGAACATCGGCTTCATCATAATGTTAATGTCGAGGCCATCCAGCTCCTCGATAACACGGACATAGTGAGAAGGCTCCAAAGGACTAAGCCTTTTGAGTTAGTGTAGTGTAATATAATTGTGACTTTACCGCGAGTGTAATATACATAGTATTACAGACAGACACAAGAACAAAGTGACTTCGCCTTAATAGACGCCAAGTAAACGCAATGGACGTGCTCTTAGATATAATTATACTTTTAGCAAATTAAGTTAGATTAAAATTGCTTATTAGCCTTATTAGGCTAGATTGTAATATAAAAACAAATTAAAAAAAATGATTATTGTGAATGTGGGTCACATTTTTATTCTTTGTTTGCTTTTTTTCCCACAACTGTCTGGCAGTTTGAGTACTATAAGCGACCTACCCAAATGTCATTTCTTTGGTATTGTTCGTCGTTTCGTTGAGCTCCCTGAGCTATAAGTCGAGCTACACGATAACCGACAAATGCTTGCATTGACTGGACAGGTCTACTCAAATCGGTGTGGTTCTTTTTTCAAAAGATCATCTCAGACACTAATCTGCATAGTCCTCATGTGAATTGAGCAAGATTGTCTGGACTTCAAAAGAGACTATGACCTCTGAGTTTGTTTCGGCTGTTTTCTCTCAGAGTAGTCAGGACCGAAACACCGGTACCACCTAACCTAACCTAACCTAACCCAACTAGTTTAAAAAAAAAATATGTGTAAAAGTGTTTGTAAAAACCTACTTGCAAAATAAACATCATTTATCATTCTTAAAAATAACTTCTTTCTTTTAAAATCGGATAACTTCAAGCCACTTCACATCTGACTAATTAATTCCACATCTTGGCTAACAACATAATATTATAAGTTGCCCTGGAGTACACGTCAGCTTGTAAGTCAGCGGCGGGAATGAGCTCTCCACGTCGGCCGCAGACAGATCTCCTCGGGTACAATGTTACAATACCCTACTCAAGTACGCACTGTGCACTGGTTCCGTACTTAGTATTGTGATATAGTGTGCCACTGTTCGGGAGTTTACATAATCTTTGTGTTTGAAATTAGCTTGTCTGTCATCGGACTGTCCTTATCTTAATTTTTGTATAGGTG
The DNA here is from genome assembly GCA_941918905.2 of Xestia sexstrigata. Taxonomy (NCBI): domain Eukaryota; kingdom Metazoa; phylum Arthropoda; class Insecta; order Lepidoptera; family Noctuidae; genus Xestia; species Xestia sexstrigata. The sequence continues at coordinate 13,917,413 of OW799226.2, read as the reverse complement.
ATGCAATTTTTTTAAAATAACCGATCTTAAATAGCCTTGCATTTTGTTTCAGGTGTCAACAAGTTATTATCCTGGAGCCTTCTCTTTTGATTCCCAGGTCGGACAAAGTGTCATTGGGTTTTTACGTCAGGAATTTCTCAGTAGCAGCTACGGAGTCTGCATTTGCAATAGGCTTGCCCCCTATTACATGTGACTTAAACATAACTGGCGAACTGTTGGTGTACTATTAAGTGCACCATTGCCTAACCCTTCGGGAAATACAGGCTTAATGTTATGTTACGTTATTCCGAAGCAGATTTTAACATCTAATCGCAGCGGCAAAGTATTGGTTTTACAATGCAGGTTTCTATGTAGTAATTCTATCGATATCGTCATCGATGGAAGTTGACTTCACATCAGCTGTTCTTTACACCCTTTAATTCCGACTGTAAGCTGAATACTTAAAAGTAAAAACTCAGCACTCGCAAGGGTTTCTACATAGGTATAGTAGAGCACCGTTAGCGGTAACAGAAGCAATATAAGCTTCCAATCAATTCGAATCCTCGTTACTACGCGTCGATAGGTCAGTCAGTCAGTCAGTCAGTCTGTCAGTCAGTCAGTCTCATAGGTTGAACTACGAACTGCCATGTCGAAAAAAAAACCCGGACCGCATCTGTTAACACCCAAACTCAATAACCCACTAAATCAGCTGTAGATCCCCTAGCAACGCGCTGAACGCGCACAAATCACGAACAGATCGGTATTAACAATAATAAGCGCGCCGCGGTGTGCGACGGCACTTATTTATAGATCGTGACGTCAGCGCGTGGTTATCGAGAGTCGGAGAGATGTAGCGGATAGACAAGCAGATAAAAAATTTGGAATTTTGCGAGATTTTTTTAAGTCGGCATGCTTCAAAGAGCATGAAGTGGACAAAACCAATGAACAACTGTAAGTACTATTTGTACGGCAGTGGGATGACGTAGACAGTAACAGAGAACCCCTGCAGGTTGTGGGTTCGAACCCACACAGGCACGTCACTTTATGTAATTTGTTTAATTACCACTGTTTTCAAAACGGTGAAGGAAAATATCGTAAGGGAATGTGATTGTCTCAAAAATCCGATGGCTACATGTTTCTGTGACATCCACCACCACCACACACACACACTTTATCCATGAGCCATGAGCATGAGCTTATTATAGTTTGCGTCGAAACAAAAGAAGAACTGTGTTCTTTGACCTTCCAAGGATCAACAATGAGCTATGATGTAGTCGATTCCTAATTCTTACTTCAGCTCCCAACTAATTAGCATACTAAGCCTGCTTGAGCTACCCACGGCCTAGCTAGTAGGTATCAAGCTTACTTTGTCGCCGTTCAAGCGGAAACCATCTAGCTTGTACATACATATTTATGTATTTTAGAGTAGCCATTATTTTTGGATATAAACAAAAGGAAAATATTACAATGAATAGGACTATGTTCATTTTAATTAGAAAGATGTTTTTCGAAATTAAGGTCAAACAAATAACGAGGAAATAAATAAAATAAGCTTCTACTTTACCTCATTATTTTTTAATTCTTAAATCTTCTGTTCTGCAGGCCTAGCCAAGTTACAAACGTTTCGTATCGATTCTCTTTCTACAATCGTAAACTCCTCGGCGTAAGCGATTGTAGAAAGCGCTAAATTGGTAGCCAAGTTGACACGACTGAGTCGATCGCTCGTTCTCTAATGTCTGTAGAAAAAACCTACACTTCTATGGTGAGCGTTCCTACCAAAGAGTTTAGCGATCAACATTGTAGAAACGATAACATTCTATTCTATCATTTTGAACGATGTAAACTTGTCTGCGACTTTTCTATTCGTTTGTATTGATCACGTGATTTAACGTTGAGATGATGTCATTCCCATTCATTTGAATAGTTTTCTACTAGCGTTAACGATTGTAGATTGTCAACTTGGCTAGGGGTGCTGTTTTTTGATTCTGTCGGCGTTTGAATGTACCGGTGATATTGACATTCCTATTTTGTTTGACAAGTTAGCAATGAAGCCTAGAATAGTATTATGATTTAGAATCTTCAAAATACCCATAAGTTTTTATCGTAAGACTAGTTCTCTATCTTTTTGCGTTTTAGATACCCTAATAAATATTACATCACACTTTTGATCCTCGAAGGGTTATTCAGAAGTGTACCTACAATAGAACACCCACATTTCACCAGTAACGTTTAAGTCCTATGTAATAGGGGCCAAGCCTATTGCCATCAACAGTGCACAAATCCAGACTCCATGGCTGCTACTGAGAGATTGCTGATAGAAAACCCAATAACACTTTGCCCGACCCGGGAATCGAACCCAGGACCTCAAGCTCAGCAGTCGCGTTTCCAACCACTAGACCAACGAGGCCGTCAACCCTAATGTCAGTCTCAATACCATAGAACTTAGACAATGACTATCGTTTTCAAACCGTTTCTTATTTCATCAACAACTTTGAACTGGAGGAAAATGTAGTGAGGAAAATGTTGAGTATGAATGTAGATGGCTATCGGAGTAGAGGAAGAACAAAGAAACGATGGATGGATGGATGTGAAGGAGGATATGGCTAGAAAGGAGGTGAAAATAAATAAATAAATATCGCTGGACATGAACACACAGCGCCATCTAGTGCCACAGTAAGCAACGAGGCTTGTGTCGTGGACACCAGATAGTTGATATATTACATAAATAATTTTTGTTTGTAAATACATACTTATTATACATATAAACATCCATGACTCGGTAACAAATGTCCATGCTCATCACACAAACATGTGCTCCAACCGGGACTCGAACCCAGGACCCTAAGAACGTAAGGCAGCCTCACCACCGCTACGCCATTCGGGTCGATATGACGAGTAATAGAGAAAATGGGTGAAGAAGACATGCTGCGCCGAACACTAATAAAATGGGATTGGTAGGTTAAAGCTTCGGTAGGTTAGGTCAGTCATAATACACATTTTTTTTATTTTTCCACCATCGTTATCGTTTCTAGAACGCCACTATTTCTATGCTCAGTGATTAAAAAAAAAACTATTTGGTTGCCTAACGACCCGCAATATTTATCCTTTCTAGATAAATATTGCTGAAATAGTAGTTGCCGCAGTTGCCGTAGTTGTTGTTGTAGTTGTAGTTGTTGTAGTTGAATAGTAGTTGTAGTAGTTGCTTTAATAGCTTAATTATTTATACCAAAACCAGAAAATTCCTTCAGAACCCAAAGATATACAGAACCTACATATTCAACTGTAGGCTAAATTTATTGGGTTCATGTTTTATTTAGTGGCGTCGATCGAAATGCTTAATTAGTCGGCTATAGCCTGAAATCTTAGCGTTTTAATGGGCTATTCCCGGCGTAGTGGCCGTTCGGCCGCTCGTAAGGAGCCCGGACGGTCTTAATTAGAAAAACCTCGCAATTAATTAGCAATAAAATGCATGGACTTGTTTGGAACTGAAGGGCGAATACAATTGTTGGGCTGGTTTTTTTAGCACGTTTTGTAGTGTAAGTACGTCTTTGGGTAAACTTATAGCCTTGGAAATCATTAATTTAACCACTAAAAACTGAGATTTTTTACAAACAACAAACCCCTTGTAAATTAAATACATAAAAACGAGAAGTGCGAACAAATTATGTGTGGCCCATTTGTGGGAACTTTATATAGTCATTTATTACCATGCTATTTTCAAAACTACGAAGAAAAACATCTAGATTACCTACCATTAAATCAGTAAAATGCTAACTAACTACGTATTAAAGAATTAAGTCCAGCCAAGGCAGTAAAGTCTGCGTCATATTTCACGACAGAACTAGTTGACACTGAATTTATTCCTCCCCTCGTCAGCATCAGCGGCGCTCTTGACTCTAACATAAATAAGAAAGCAACACGACAGAACCGCGGCTGAGTCTCGATACAGACTCTACAGCTTAGCCAGAGATGAGAGTTAAGATGAGGATACAATGGCGGAGAATGCAAAATTAACGCGAAACATTGTGATTGTGTTTCTAGGGAAACTATTACTTCTACTGTCCCATTGCAATGCCTTCCAAGTATTTTAACTGTTTTAATTGCTAAAATTTGTAGGGTATTTTTTGCTGCATATCATATACAGTAATATGACCTAACGATTATTGATGCCCCAGCCACTGCTTAACCAAAGAAGGAAGTAAGGAGGTGGATACAACAACTGGAACTGAAAATATTCGGATGACTTTGTAAAACGTGGTCGCAATTGAAATGCTTTAAGGAATATGTTGAACTAGCAGACCCGCGCAACTTCGTCTGCGTCACATATAAGAGAGAGAGAGAGCGAAAGTTAGAGAGAGTGTGAGACACCCTTAAAAGATAGACAAGTATGCTATCCCAGACTTTTTTAAGAACTTTTTAAGAGGAACAATTCCATCATACACGATTGTTACATAACTTTAACCGTTTTCGCAGCGCACGCAACGAAAGCTCTGAAAAGAATTATTTTTTTGCAACATTTTTCATTGATGCTCTGCTCCTATTGGTTGTATCGTGATGTTATATAAACGTTGTAACGTTGTTGTTTGTTGTTGCCCTCCCCGATAAATGGGCTATCCAACACTAATAGATACTTTTAATTCGAACCAGTACTTAGTTCCTAAAATTAGCGCGTTCAACCAACCAAACAAACTCTCACAATTTAATTATAATGGTAACAATTTAATTTCTCTGAAATATTTGCATTAATCGCTAAAATATTCTGTTTTTTTAAATAAGGGCTTCCCTCGACAGACTTACGTTATCATCCTTAGACACTCGATGACAGTCATACTCCAGCTAGGTCGAAAGTTCTCATGAAGATGCATAAAATGAGCCCAAACACGATATAGATGCTGTAAACTGTTGCGGACCTCTTGCAACTGACTTTTGTCTCCATTATCAGACCTTCGATGACAGTCCAGACAGATCTTAAATTCTCAATAAGGTGCATGAAATGAGGCCAATAACAATATAGCTGTAAATATACTCTACGTAAATTGCGTATGGATTTTTGATTATTGCGAATAGAGCACAGCACAGTTCTCAGCAAGAACACGTTAATTTATCAGGCTTCTGATGTTCGCTGAACTACTTTTTGGAGAAATCGTCATGATCATCACACTCCTGCCCTTATCCCCCCCCCCTCCCCCTCCTCTCCCTCCTCTACTTTACTGGAAAAATATTTGAAAAAAATAAGAAATATAGTCATGCAAACAATTGAAATACAGAAAGAAAGTAAAGAAATCTCACAGCATCAAAAAAAAAATTTAAACAAATCACAAAAAGTGAAAATAATGTTGGGGGGTTGAACCTGCAACCCCGCAGTTTACAAATCGGTCATGAAACCGCTAGGCTATTTACTTCGTTGATATAGGCTACAAATAGCCGTTTTCATGTACACGTCATGACTGAAACGTCAAAAAATTGAAGTATTCGGACATAATAAATTGCCCCCTTAAGGAAGTAGCGTGATGATTTGATTATATAGCCTAAATATTGAAGAAGCCTGTAAAGAACATTTGTGCAAAATTTTAACAGAATCTATGCAGTAGTTTCGACGTGATGCGCGCACAAACTTTTCGTACCAACTACTTATACCGAGGAAAGCTGATTTTCTTGAGTTCCGCTGTTTTGTGCGTATTCACCTCAAAAATCGAATATCAAGTAAACTGAGAAATTAAATTTACCTGTAGGATTAGATTTGAAGTATATGTAGCAACTTTAAAAGGTTACATTTCATTGGTTTTTATTGTATAGGTGTATGAAGTTAATTAATTTTAAACATTAAACCCTTTTTTTGCGACTCTGGATGAGATTTAAAAAAAATGCTGAAACAGGTATTTCTTTATTTTTATTAATAAGTATTTAGGTAATAAGTATAAGTATTTAAGTATCTGAGTTTCATGATTCTGGAACAATATAAATCTCAACAATATCCGTTCAGTAGTTTTAACGTGATGCGCGGTCAAATAAAAAAACAAACAAAAATTTAAAAAATGGTTTTTATATGTTTACTCACTTATTTTAAGTTACCCCGGTCGGTTTTTTTTTAAATCTTCTATGTACAAATTTTTTGGTCTCAACGATTTTATTATATGTATAGATTCTCCTAGCATAGATAAAAGAGTCAACTATGTTGCACAACGTCAGTTTCCTCAATGAAATCCTGTTGTAATTACTTTATGGCGTTAAAAATACTGTTCTAAAGGTAAAAACTTCCCATAACAAATCTGACGTTCTATTACCATCTAAAGGTGTATAATTATAACTTGTTGTACTAGCAGACATGCAAAAGAATCAGTATCTAGAATAGAACCATCAATCATCATCAGAATAGTAGTATCAACACCATTGACTTCAACTCAAAAATCCTCAAAACCGACACCAAATCTATAAATCTTTCGCAGTCCCCGCGAGTGTGCACTCCGCCGATTTCGCGCTGTGTCGTCAAATGACACAAACGACGGGATTAGCCGTATCGCGTCACGGCACGCTAGTGACGTACTCGTACCTGCAAGAATTGTGGCTTAGCGCCACATCACTATTATTAGTTCCACAAAATATTGCGGAGCGATGTTGAAGAAGGTTAAATATTTATGTCTATATTTAGTTCGAGCTTCTGAAGAGAACTTGTCTAGGTATCTGTTGCTAACGTGAACCAGACTTTTCAGTTGGAGAGGTTTTGCCGCGACACTACACCTTAATGCACTACAGTCAAATTCATAACATCATGCCTGTAATCCCCAAAGAGTTAGGTAGAGGTGAACTTAAACACCCATATTTTGCCAGTTATGTTTGGTATGTCCCATGTAATAGGGGGCGAGCCTATTGCTATTAACCATGTAGATATCCGGATCCCGTAGCTGCTTCTGAGAAAATCCTAATGGAAAAACCCAATAACACTTTGCTCGAACCGGGAATCTAACCCAGGACTGCTCAGCAGTCATGCTTGCGAACACTCGACCAACGAGGCAGTCCTATAGTCAATTTCATATTTCCGTAATCACTTTTGACAGCGATTCTCAGTAAATTGACACTTAATAAAATTGGGCTAGAGATCATTGCCTGGCTCGACACTTCATGTCTAAGAAGATTCCTTAAACCCACATGTGGATAAAACGTAACATAACTACACGCTTATAATCCCAAAGGATAAGCAGACGTGAACCTAATAGTACACCCACAATTCGTTTAAGCGCTCGGGTTGTGGGGCCCAAGAGCGCGTCATCTATGTATTTAAAGAAATTTCTCACCCACTGGTTGACACTTCGCGTGACCAGAAAGCTGGCCAGTCTTCTGTTCACGTTTACGGATGAGAGCGAAGTAGAGAAGTCCTAATGTAATAGGGCCAAGCCTAAATTGGCGTCCAGTATGTCACAAATTCGGTTACAGGCTGATATTATAATCCTATTCCATTCCACACCCTATCACCTCTAAATCAAAGAGCACCTCGTCAATAAGCTCAAAAACATCAAAGAATAATATTAATAAGGTAAAAGACACGAAATTAAAACGCTCCAACAAAGCGCTATTTACAAGTTAAAAACAGAATTACGTAACAAATTACTAAGCTCGCCAGTATCGCAATGTTAACGTTAAATAACGTAACGTTATTATAACAGTTATTTAGCGGCCGTTATTTCGACGAACTCGATATCTGAGCTATGGTTATTAATGGCAACATTTAAAGCAGCTCAAATTGTGATAGGAATTGTGTAAGTATTAAGTTCTTGATATTGTTCGATGAGGCAATTTGTGTATTAGGTTACAGAATTACTATTTGTGGAACATAAATAACATTACGCCTGTAATTCCCGAAAGATTAGGCAGAGGTGTACCTTTAATAAGGATACCTTCGCCATAATGTTTTAGTGTGAATTAATGAAGATATTGGCATCATTAAGACGTAAGTCATAAGATTCTGATGCAATTTAGATTTTTCTAATAGAAAAACCCAATACCTCTTTGCCGGACCTAGGAATCAAATCCAGATTCAAACGCTGAGCAGATTCTAACAAACTTAACATTTAGCAGACTGACCACCTGACACTTGACCACCTATCCATTTTAGCGAGTATAAACTTACTAAAAGATAAGCGTTTCCTAACTTTCAAGATCGACCCGTGCGGCTGTTATCATTAAACCACGAGCTCCATTCGAGTATCAAGTACCTACCCTTATTCAGCAAACCAACTGAAGTGCAAGGTATGTGTCTTCGTTGCCAAATCGCACGATAAGCGCACGCCTCACATTTGCGCCGCAATCGGTTAGTATTCAACATGGCGCCAGATAAGCGAGGTTCGCGAATTAGAATATTAATTAATCTAGCTTGACGCACGGAACGTGCCGTTACTGCGGTGTGCACCTACACTATAGATACCAACTGCGCTCTATCTCTCAATATACATACGTAAAATCACCCCGTTTTGCTATGGGGATAGGCAGAAACTACAGAACGCCTGCTACCATCCCTATAATCATTTTGCTTCGTCCAAGTACACATAATAAATCTAGTTATGAATGCTCGCCGGTTGCGACTGTACCTAACTTTTCTGATGAATATCACACTGAATTGTGTTTTATCTACAGTTTTAATTATAACTTATTCTGTCGTCGTGTCGGAAGAAGTTGAACTAATAGTACACACACATTTTGTTAGCTATGCTAAAAGGGCCTGCTATTGAAAAATTGCCGAAGGAAAAATCTAGTAAGTAATAACTCTTGGCCCGCCTCGATAAATTAAAGTCAGGAGCTCATCAGCAATTTAGCTCGCGAGCACTAGACCAACGACAGTCAGAGATAAACTTATCGTAAATTAGTGTAATGTTTTAACACAATCATATTTCAGAAACTTCCCTTCGTGTCTTTAAAATCCCTTGTCCCGATTGCCCCCCTCCCCATATCTGGGCATATAAACAGAACTCTGTCACAATAAACTAATGAAAAGCCGTATAAACGTCATTTAGTTCGTAGATATCGTTTCCGTGAGTCCCCCAAACCACACAATAAAGATGACCAGTAAACCAACTAAGGCTTTTTGACACGACTATGGCAAAGTCAAAAGGAACGGTTACGATTTAAGCATTGGTTAGGTATCGGTTTGTATCATGAAATCAAATGCGGGTTTTAGGGTTGTCAAATAAGCTTTTTGTTATGTTTAACTACGCACGGAGCTGGTCGTAGGATTCTCCCTTTTCTATGGGGGGAGATGGAGAATTTTACACCCTGTTCTTCATACATGTAAAACAAATCAAATAAAAACGAAAAATAAATTCAAACAAATAAATACGTTTATTTGTGCAAAAAGTTACAAGATAGGTGTTACAAAACAATTATAGTGGTGTTCTCTGTTTAAACGCATTGTACGTGTGTGAGCCGATTTCCACCATTTGTTCCAAGTTGAAATACTGTATGTTATTTATATTGTGTGTACTGTGCCCAAACAATTGAAAGTGTAAATAATCGCCTCCCTAAGGACGTCCGGGTTTCATAGTTATGGGGCACGCGAGTATTAGCTTGATAGTAAATTGTTATGAGTTTGAATGTTAGAAAATATATTTTTGTTATGGCAAATTGATATGCCTTGCTTTAGTTAAGGGGGCAAGGGATTGATTTCATGATCAGGTACATCAGTAAAATTACATTAAGTTCATGACTCCGTAAGAACCTTGCAAATCGATCGATTGTTGGTTAACGGACGATGATGATAATGCCATCTAGCCGATTTCGGCCACAGCGACTGCTTTCGATGGTTTTCTAGGGTAGTTGTCGAGAGCTTTGGTGGGCTGCTCTTTCGTGTTTCTCTCTCTCTAGTAGTTAAAACCACTACCGTTAAAACCGTTAAAACTACTACCGTGGCAAACATATCCTATGTTTGCCACGGTCAGTGCACAGATAGGTGACCATTTTTTGAATAGATTAGTTTGAGACAATTTGCAGTGACATGACAAAATTGTTTTCATACCTGAGGTGGGTTCACTTAAATTAAATTGTATTAAGAGATTCATTATTGGGCAACGACAGCAAGAAAATCATTATGCCGTTTCTTAAAATGAAATTAAAGTTATTTATAATTGGAAACTTGTACATAAAATGTAAATGTTGGTATATTTGGACAGCATAGCTCCGCCCCCCAGGACTGCGCGTCTAAATTAAACATGTACCGACAAACTAGAGCATAAATTAAAATATTGTTGTAATTTTGTAGCGTTGCTAGTTAGGAGGTTCTCGGAAGCTACATGTTACTGTTTCGTTGATACACGTATGTTAATATTTATTAAATCATAATATTATGTATTATGTTGATTACAAAACCATAGATGAACTGTTGTATCAGTGCTGGGTCAAAGGTCCCTCCCATAGCGTATGTAGAGCGATGATCGCTGGTAACAGCGATGGCTGGCAATCAATTGGAGAGGCAATATACTACCTTTTGTCTGATGATCATAGAAAAATTGTCGCAAATCATAAACTTTTTTGGAAAACTTACCAATATTTATAATTTCGGTGCCTGGCAGTACAAAACTTACCTATTTTATAATTTTGGTGCCTGGCAGTACAAAACTTACCTATATTTATAATTTCGGTGCCTGGCAGTACAAAACTTACCTATATTTATAATTTCGGTGCCTGGCAGTACAAAACTTACCTATATTTATAATTTCGGTGCCTGGCAGTACAAAACTTACCTATTTTATAATTTCGGTGCCTGGCAGTACAAAACTTACCAATATTTATAATTTCGGTGCCTGGCAGTACAAAACTTACCTATTTTATAATTTTGGTGCCTGGCAGTACAAAACTTACCTATATTTATAATTTCGGTGCCTGGCAGTACAAAACTTACCTATTTTATAATTTCGGTGCCTGGCAGTACAAAACTTACCTATATTTATAATTTCGGTGCCTGGCAGTACAAAACTTACCTATTTTATAATTTCGGTGCCTGGCAGTACAAAACTTACCTATATTTATAATTTCGGTGCCTGGCAGTACAAAACTTACCTATTTTATAATTTCGGTGCCTGGCAGTACAAAACTTACCTATATTTATAATTTCGGTGCCTGGCAGTACAAAACTTACCTATTTTATAATTTCGGTGCCTGGCAGTACAAAACTTACCTATATTTATAATTTCGGTGCCTGGCAGTACAAAACTTACCTATTTTATAATTTCGGTGCCTGGCAGTACAAAACTTACCTATATTTATAATTTCGGTGCCTGGCAGTACAAAACTTACCTATTTTATAATTTCGGTGCCTGGCAGTACAAAACTTACCTATATTTATAATTTCGGTGCCTGGCAGTACAAAACTTACCTATTTTATAATTTCGGTGCCTGGCAGTACAAAACTTACCTATATTTATAATTTCGGTGCCTGGCAGTACAAAACTTACCTATTTTATAATTTCGGTGCCTGGCAGTACAAAACTTACCTATATTTATAATTTCGGTGCCTGGCAGTACAAAACTTACCTATATTTATAATTTCGGTGCCTGGCAGTACAAAACTTACCTATTTTATAATTTCGGTGCCTGGCAGTACAAAACTTACCTATATTTATAATTTCGGTGCCTGGCAGTACAAAACTTACCTATTTTATAATTTCGGTGCCTGGCAGTACAAAACTTACCTATATTTATAATTTCGGTGCCTGGCAGTACAAAACTTACCTATATTATAATTTCGGTGCCTGGCAGTACAAAACCATACTTCCTTCTCATTCCTCATAAATTCAACGACATGATAATACATTGGCGACTTTTTATACGATATAATAATATGGAGGAAATAAAAATAGCGCTCGTGACAATGCAGGCAACCCGCGGATCATATGGAACGTATGGGGGTTGCCAGCGTTCAACGTAAATATGTGCCATTTGAAGATGTTTCTTTGAGGGTTGATAATAATTGGGCGGAAAATGTTCGAAATAATTAAAGTCGTAGAAGGAAAGTAAATAGGAACTGAAACCGGCTGACGTCAACGTGAAAGCTTTTTAGGTTTACGTTTTTAGGGTTCCGTTTTTGGTAACGGAACCCTTGTCTATTCGTATAAAGGAGGAAAATTTTTATAAAATGTAGGTTTGTAGAACGTAACAAGAACATTTAACGAAAATTGTTTTGCAGTTAGGAAAACAATGAACAAGCACTACACGTTTTTTGAAGAGATAGAGTCAGTGGTGGCGTTGGTGGTGGTAGTGGTGGTGAATAGAGGAATATTTATTTTTATTTATTTATTTAAACTTCATGTACAATAGTGGTACATAGGCGGACTTAATGCCACAAGGCATTCTCTACCAGTCAACCTTTGGGTCAATTAGGATAGCATTGTGATAGAGTACAAAAAAATAAATAAGAAAAAAACCATTTTGCAAGCATCAATTAAAAACCATATATGGGTACATAAATACTAATACATATAATATTTATGCTAAAATAAACTAATATATACTAAAATACATACAAAAGTCCGAAATACGAGAAACCTTATAATAATTACTACGACACTAGTAATGACTAGAAAGTAATTTAGACTGACTTTAAATAGAAATATACTCTATGAATTTACGTTGCTGTAGTGGTAAAAGAGGCTGTCCTGTATGAACCGAGTTCTTCCCGTTCGCCCACTCAAGGAACAATCAACCTAGAAAAATTCGAGTACAATTAACTCACCTTTTCTCAACTGCGGCCGCTTCTTGATATTATCTTTAGTCGAAAGATGATCACAGAGTCCAACGCGTTGTACAAGACACGGTAGTGTACAAATTGTCCTTAAAACACAATTGGCCACCACTGACTCTAGGTATCTCTTCGAAAAACCGTACAACTACCACAATATGTCCCTTCCGTGGCACCCCACAACTATTTATCTCGTCCTTGAGCCACTGTCACTCATCGTCAGCTTTATGGCCGCTATAAAAACTTGCTCTTTTCGTCCGTCGTGTCGTTACGAGTAGAGAATGTTATGGAAGCACTTCTAGTTTTGATACACAGTAGTATTATTGTTATTTTGTAGTTTTAGAACATTATTATACCTACTTTATTATTGCCTGAGCTATCACTTTTAAAGTTACTTAAAACAATAATCTTTATTGGAACAAAAACATATTTCACTAATTTCAATATCGTATTGTATCTCATTACGTACTTGTTCGTTATTGTAATGTAAAACGCACAGTTTATCAAGATGCTCCATCTAAAACGAACGGGACTTTTTTAAATCTTAGCAAAGAGTGTTGATGTCAGAAAAGTGGTTAACATTTTATAAATAAAATTAACTTTGGGAGATAAAATATAATAATAATAACTTGACAACATTTAAAATGCGAACTGGCAACGTAATAATCAATTTTACAAATTGTTCAAGTTTTTATAACTGCTTTAACAAGTGATTAAAGATTTATTCGTTTAAGAAAGTCCGATTTCATTTATTTGCTCGCAAATATGTTATAAAACGTCGTATGACATACATGCGCTTTGATAATTACAGCTTCTGCTTTCTTGTAGCCCTCGCTTCCGGCTCGGGCTAGCAATATCGCCTCCGCTGTAATTTTCACCTTACCGCACTTAAATCATAATGTACTATTACAAATTGATTGCGTACGTAAATAGCCACATTAGTTACAAAACTGTGTCACAGCTATTAAGTTCTGAACTTGATCATACAATTTTTAGATCTATCAACCAGTCTTACCAAGAGTTATCGTATTTCTCAGTAGCTGGGTTGTGGTGGTCAGATAACCAGTCAGACACAGTACATAGAGTGTTAGACCAGTTAGACTGGAAGCCGACCCCAACATGGTTAGGAAAAAGCATGGCAGGCAGATAATATGATGATCGTAATAATTATAGAGTTTGGGTTCCCAGTACGGAAAGATAATTATGATTTAAATAATGAACATGCCAAAAACATGGTGTTAACCTTGCGTGGTAACAACTCCAAATTAAGTCATAGTTGGTTCGCGTGTATTTAAACCCAGGATTAATTATCTTTTCACATTTTTTTTTTAAAGACCTATGAACAAAATTCTCAATCCCTCAATCGAGAAGAAATTTGCATATCCCATCACCAAGAATTCAAAACGTGACATTTATAAACATTCAACTATGTGAAGAAGTGTTGGATTATCTTATTCATCGGTCAACATCTTCAACTATGTGAAGAAGTGTTGGATTATCTCATTCATTGGCCAACATCGCACCAAATGCGGTGCTTCTAATCACACCATGTCCAATAACAGCATACTCAACGACACTGTATGTTTTATAATAATTGTAGCAAATAAATGTATCCTTAATCCCAAGCCACGCGTCCACATGGCTTCACCCCTTTAAAGGTAAGTAGTAAGTACACTACACATAGCAGCTGATACATCCTGTACCACCACCATACTGCATAGCGACGTGAAATATTGCGTGTTTTTGCGTTAACTGCCACTTCGCCCTGGGTTCATTTGCAAGTATAAAACTGTAAGTGTTGATGAATGAGCAGTGTTAGGTTTGAGTCTATTTTGTGGTTAGATCGTTATTAGTTGATTGCCTCGTTAGTGTAGTGGTTCGAAGCACTACTGCTGAGCAAGAGGTCCTGGGTTCGATGCCCAGGTCGGGTAGTGATGTTGGTTTATTCATCAGGAGGATTTCATTTCTCAGTGGTAGCCCGGAATCAGGCTTTTGCTCGGTAGATGGCAGTAGACTCGCCCCCTTTTAGATGGGACTTAAAAATAACTGACGTTTCGGGTGTAGTAGCTATCCCTTTGCTTCCGATGAGATTTGATTATCGCTAGTCTAATTTAGAAATGCCTAATGCTGAATTTAGATAAGATATGGTCAGACCGAACTAAATGACAAATACTATCCCCGTGATGGGGTTAATATCTTAAACTTAATTCTCGAAACTAATAAATATTATATACACTAACTAACAACTATCATTACAATTATTTAAAATGTCAACTAAGTACTATGTGAGATACGGAAGAAATACGGAAGAAACAGACTACCTAGTCATAATATAAATAAAAGTAGTATTTATTTCGGGCGTTTGACTATTCATATCCAGCGAATGATTATCTTTATGACAACACAGAACGACGCCTGACAGTTTAGAATAATGTTCCAGGTTTTAAAGTAAGGGCCTCAAAGTGTACAAGATGGTCAATCAACTTAGCCGCATATCGCAGTCCACAGCTAGGCATAGGCTTCTTCAAGGTTCCGCTACAACACCCTATCCTCCGTCTTCGCATCCAGACTTCTGACCCAGCTACCAATGGAATCAGCGGCAGGATGATCAGCGGACACCTATTAAAAAGCTGATGAAACTTCGCAGGTCAATCAAGCCACGTGTTTCACTTAGCCATGCCCTTAAAAACAAGCCATTTAATATTGATGCACCGCAATCAATCAATAACACTAATTCTTCTGAGAATGATCGTAAAATAATATTATAAAACTAACAAATTTCTAACAAAGCAAAAATTAAAGGTGCATATCCTTAGAAGAAAGAGACGCCAATATCTTCCATTTCACCCTTGCACCTGACGCGGTACGTCATGACAGGTGGCGGAGACCGTTACACTCACGCCACAGAATAAATACCTATTTCTTTCTCGTTTCTTTAGAACACTGCCTGTTCGAAGGTTGAATGTTACGGAATATTTGTAGGCTATGTGTGTGTTTTTGTGTGGTAGGGTGGGAACAGCTGTTAGGCGCGTGCGCTGATGTGTAAACGACTAAGAAAAAAGTTGGTTTTTATATTCATTGATAGCTGTTCGTTTTTTGGTTGTTGTGTATTTATATGAAGTTTGCGGACTGGCGGATTTATTTGTAGTATCTTGATCCATCACCTTATCAGTATCCGGTTTTCTGATGGAAACAATGATTTTTGGAGACCAAACCTGCAGGATCCTGGTGGATTTTATCAAAAAAAGCTTTTGATCAAATCATAATTATTAAGAAGATAAACTGTACACGAACATGAAGTGAAGGAAGAAGCTCCATTGTAACTAACCAATAATGGACATTAAAAACCGTTCGTGCGTATCAAGCATACACTGATGACCAAATAAAAATAAATTCTCACGTCCGGCACCAAACCCACATCCAAGATTCTACAAGATCCCACAGTGACATAACTCACATTACAACCCGTAAGCCAGAACCGCAAACTTAAGCAAAAAAAGATAAATTAAAAACATCCCGTTGCTTTACTTCATTCGAATCAGGTAAGGAATCAACGGGGAATATTGTTGGCAGGAAGAGGACAATTTACTTCAAATCTCGTTTTCCGTGACGGTACCGTGTCACCGAAACTAATTATAATGATGACCCTTACCCGTCATGTGGGTCTCGCTCGTACGAGCGGAGTGAGATATTTCTATACTAATGTTATAAAGAGGTAAAGTTTGTATAAAAGTAAAAAATAAAACTCAAAACAACTGTTTTTCTTGCCACAGTGTGTAAAAAAACAGCACCCCAGTCCCTTTATTTTGATCGCTTAGTTATTGCACTGTACAGGCCTAGGGAATATCCGACATTAAGCGATTTCAGGGTTGGTTTCATAGGAAAACATGTTCAAAGTAAAGAGTACTTTACTTTACTCCTTAAAGTATGTCTCAACAGTCGGTCGTTAAACTAGCAACCAGGTAAATACAACTTTACATGAACATAACGTCACATCTGTAACAACCGAAAAGTTTGGCAGAGGTGTACTCAAATTTCGCCAGTTTTGTTAAAGTCCCATGTGATAGGGGGCAGGCCTGTCATCTACTTGTCACAAATCCAGATTCCGTGACTGTTACTAAGAAATTCTTGGTAAAAAAACCCAATAGGACTGCCCTGAAATCAAACCGACCTTATATTCAGCAGGCACTTGCGACCACTCAACACCAAAGAGGCATTCTAATATACAACGTTACATACATACACGTCATGTATTATCATCTATACAATAGACATCGTGTATCACAGCGTCCAATCACGCGTCGCCTCTAGTGATGTAACAAATGGACTCGTCAGTCCAACGAGTCGACTTGTCTGACCGTGTGACTCGGTGTGATGTGTTAACACGATTGTGTGTTAGTTACAGCTAACATGTTACAACTTGTTACGTGCTGTCTGAAGAACTTTCATGGTGTTTAGGTGTGATTTAATTTGCAGTTTAAAAGAGGATGTAGTGGCAACAATTCTGCATGCTTCTTGCCTTCGGGGATTACAAATCTGATGTTATTTTTATGGTAAAAATACTCGTAATAGTAAATTCAAAATGTTACACATTTCTTAATAATACTAAAGTAATAAGTCTGTAATATCTCCGGTGTTCTATCTTCGACGTAACTTCTTATTCAAATATCGAATCAAAACACTATCTATCTTTTTTTATGATATCGTAAAAAGCTCCACACGTAAAAATAACAGAAAAGAGATTTGAATACAATAATAATACGAATACAATTTATATTATTTTACAAGTGGCAACTCTAAAAGCTTTCAGTGAAACGGTTTTCAACTTTCTTTCAGTTAAAAGATGAAACTTTCAAAATACATGATTGAATTTTATATTTTTAAATACTATTTTTGTTTCATTGTTTTCTTTGTGACTTAGTTTAATACGTTTTATTGTCATAGCTGACCTTTTGTTATCAAAGGTATGTTTAATATTTTGCAGTTAAATAATTTATTATTTAGCTACAAAATGTTAAACCCGCACGAGTCGATTTTCAAGGCTAGGCAGCACTTGCCTAGGTCGGCGCGTAGATTGGTGACCATCAATTCCTAACCGGGTTTCCTCTGTGCCTTCAGGACATCTTTGACAGCCGTTACATAGTAGTCAGTGGTCGGAAAGTCTGACAACCAGTCTTACCAAGAAGTACCGTATGACCCAGTACTAACTGGGTTGTAGAGGTCAGATAGGTAGTTTATACATAACATAACATCACGTTACGCCTATTGCCATCAACCTAACCTTACCTAACCTTTGAGTATCCCTTCAGGTATCACAATGTATTTATGTCATGTCAACCTAGGCAACATTTTTACCACCTACACATCCCACGATTCAAATTCCTGTCACATACGGTGTGCGAAACATACGGGGAGTGACAGTCTATAACCCGTCAGCCATCGGGACACCGTAACCGTTGTCACGAGCATGGGAAACTGGACAACTGACAGTTATAGTTTACCACAGTTTTACTTGTGCTTGTCAAGATGTGTCAGATCCAAAGGTCAGATCTATTTGAGATGACCATGAGGGGTGTTCACTTGGCTGTGTTCACATTGGCAGTATTTTTTTATAGCCTGCGCCAGATAAGTAGGGAATAAAGGTCATTAACCCGCATACATTTATTCAAATACATAATTCCGAAAACAGAAATAATGACATAAACTTGTCCCAAAATTACCTTTATCGTGATCCTTGATTTTTTCTAGTATAATAAAAAACGATTCATAACGTTTTGAGGGGGTACCTACGCAGAGAAATTAAGGAAAGAGCAATGACCTTTAATTCCTACTTATCTAGCGCAGACTATAACAACAAAGCTGCTACACATATTCACCTTTCATTTGGTTCAGTCTGTTTGAAGTTTACCATCGCTGCATCATGTCTAGGTCGGCACAATTAATTAATATAAGCCGAGCGGCTTCTTCCCGAACATAAATCTACACACCTTTAATGAATTTTCCCGTTCAGCTCTATCGAATCATGATAATTATCTATGACACTATTTAAGAACTATTTCGTTTTTGTGTGGTGTTTTTATGCCGCCCATGGGCCTCTGACTTGGCTTTACATGCCGTCGAGAAATATCTATCAGGCATGCTGGTTTCCTCACGATGTTTTCCTTCACCGAAGCAAGTGATAATTATACAATACGCACATGAATCCAAAAAATCAGAATTGCATAACAATATATAATAATATGCAAAACTGATTTTTTAGAACTCGAGACCCATGATTCAGCAGTCCAACGGTCACACCACTAGGGACCCACTGCTTATCTAAGAACTAGAATCCTGCATCGCGCAATCAGAGTTATCCGCGCGTTAGCCCAAATACAAGAACCCGACAACAACTTACTGTTGGGCAGTGGCCCACCAGATACACCAGTCTGGTTGAAGAATCCTCCCTTTTCCAAGGGGGATGAGGTACTTGACTGCCTGTCCCTCACACCCCTCACCCTGAATCTGACCTGAACACGTGTCCCTTCAACCTTAGCTGACTATAAGTTTCGCAGACAAAAATAAACGTTTCATCTGTGAAGTTATTTTGTCCTTGGTCCTAAATAAATGTCTAAAACTAAATTGTTTTTAAACGCTCTTAGCATTTAATAATGTCTAAATAGTCTTTTTATTAAACTCTGAAAACAGTTTTATTTTTAAACGCTTGTAACAGATAAATAGGCTTTCTGAACAAGCTATGAAGGCATTCAATTAAAGATTAACGTTCTTTTAAACCTTAAACGATCATACAAAAGAATCAAGCAATATAGTAATCAGCTATTATTTTGCCCATTGTTAATTAATATTGGTTTGGCAACACTTCTCTGAAGTGGGTGTTTCAGATTGCA
This sequence comes from Xestia sexstrigata, assembly GCA_941918905.2. Taxonomy (NCBI): domain Eukaryota; kingdom Metazoa; phylum Arthropoda; class Insecta; order Lepidoptera; family Noctuidae; genus Xestia; species Xestia sexstrigata. The sequence goes on along the minus strand of OW799226.2, from coordinate 13,897,826 downwards.
CGCTAGTTTTTGTTTTATGAATTGCGCACACTAGGTTCATTTTGAGATTTTTGATCGCAATGCGTGCCTCTAATTAAATGTTAAGTAGTCAGTCGGTAAATGTTTATTGTCGAGGCATAGCGAGTGTTTAAAGGTCAACATTTCAAATTAATTATATGAAAAACCAGCTTAAAATCGAATGAATAGTTAATTTGCTGCTGAGCTATTGGAAAAACTAAATAACACTTTACCCGACCTGGGAATAGAACCTCTTTCTATTCCCAGGTCGGGTAAAGTGTTATTTAGTTTTTCCAATAGGAATTTCTCAGCCATGAAGTCTAGATTTGTGCCCGGTTGATGGCAAAAGACTCGCCCCCTATTTGCCCAGATATTGGCGAAATGTGGTTGTACTAATACACCTCTGCCTAACTCTTTGGGAATTACAGGCGTGATGTTATCCCTTGATCCACGAAGTAGACACAATAGTTAAACAACGGCGACAGTTCATGATTTATGTTATGTATTAATACAACATTGCTATCTATACTCTATCTATAGAATTTACACAGTTTGATCGGTCCATAAACCAACACTAAAACTTTGAGTGAAAAACCTTGAAACATATTTATATGAAACATAATTCTTTCTTTCTGATTTATCCTCAGACGAAGCACGAAAACAGTATACACGCAGAATTTATAACACTACGAAATTGTACACACATCTCAGATTATACCCAGGTAGTGCACTGTGCAATCTGCTTACCCGTTTTATTTATTATTCATAGAAGTTATGGTTCGGTGCGGTCACAGGCAGATCTGGAGTTAGACTAAAACCTAGGCTAGAATATTTAGACCTAGACTGTGTACCGCGTTACGAAGGACCAATTAAACGTATTGCTTTGGTCCTTTAGTCATTGAGTTGTGAGTGTGTGGTGAATTGTATTACTAGTAGGAGCTATGAGAGGTAACGATTCTTAGAGAGTTGATACAACTAAACGCGGTTTTACAATCAATAGACATACAAATAATATAAAAAAATATAAATGGGTATACATTTTTGTATTGTTAGCTGTAAGCCACCCAAACACAATAATATAAAATAAAGTACTTTTCATGACAGAAATGTGTTCTAAATTGAATACGGAATTTACAAATTGTTGGCAATAAGCTCGCCCCCATTTCATGAGATTTAAAACATAACTGGAAACGTGGATGTAGGTACTATAAGTACACCTCTGTTTAACCCTTCGGGGATAACAGGAGTGATTTTATGATGTTTATATAAACCAAATTTGACTTTAAACTTGGGAAGTGTGCATACTTTTATCGTAATTTTGTAAAAGAAGATAATGAAGTCCCCAATCATTGAATTGTTTCATAGATTAGTTTTATTCCAACCACTAACACTTCAATCCTTGATTTAATTTGAATTTCTGTACCAAACCACGGTTTGTTGTGAGATTGATTCTGAAAACTAGAATCCTAAAGGTGCAAATGACCCAATTCCACCCCAAATCTGTAGGGTTAGGGATTAATCGGGCGACCGATCCCGACCCTCAAGATCTGGGATCTGTTGCCTGATTAGAAATATCCCGAGATAGATCATGTACTCACCTCCGCACACCGCTCACCGCTCACCTGTGGGAACCTTTTAGAGAAAGGATTTTGGTCCTCGGAGTTGATTTATTTGGTTTGGTTTATCATTCTCCACTATTATAGTTTTAATTTTCTTTTTATCAACTTCAACTTAGAATGTTGCCAGAATATTAACGTTAAGTTATGCAAAATATTTAACATTAATTCCGCGAAATTAAGGACCTAGGCTTGTATGCAGGATGTAACACCACTCTCCTGCCCGCAAATATATGCACGATGCCATACACTCAAACCAATAGTTTCAGGGAATTAACACCAAATATTTTGCACAACATTTTAATGTCATAGATTGCTGCAAAGTAACGCCTGATTCCATAAATTATCATTATTACTTAACATAACATCGTGCTTATAAGCCAAAAAGAGTTAGGCAGAGGTATTAGTATACTATTAGTATTTAGTACACCATTTCACCAGTTATGTTTAAGTTCCATGTAAAAAGAGCCGGCGACGATCAGCTATCGATCACAAAGCCAGAGTCCAGGCAACAGCCTGTTTGGGTGATTGGGAATAACACTTTAAATCAGCTGGAAATAAAACTCAGAACTATATTCTAGTCTGTAGCACTTACGACCACAAGACCAGCGAAGCAGATCGTAACTATAAGGGCCATGCTGTCTGAAAATGAGGAGCTCGTGGCTAAATAATAACAGCCGCTCGGGTCGATCTTTAGGTTAAGCTGTGCTTGCCTAGGTTGGTCTGTGGATGGGTGACCACCCATTGCATACCGAGTTTCCTTCGTGCCTCGGAAAGCACGTTAAGCAGTTGGTCCCGGCTGTCATTTGTGATCTTTGACAGTCGTTACAGGTAGTCAGTGGCCCAAAAAGTCTGACAACCAGTCTTACCAAGGGGTATCGTATTACCCAGTACTAACTGGGTTGTGGAGGTCAGATAGGCAGTCGCTCCATGTAAAATACAGGTATTCAGCTGCATCCGGTTAGACTGGAAGCCGACCCCAATAAAACTTGGGAAAAGGCTAGGCAGATGATAATGCTGTCTGAAAATAAAAGATTTTACTATTTATCCTTACTTTCTTACTAACATTATAAATGCGAAATTAAGTTTGTTTGTTTGTTAACTTTTCACGCCTAAACCACTGAACCAATCATTCTGAAATTTTGTAGATACGTTGTCAGGTGTACAGAAACGGACATAGGGGTACCTTTTATCCCTTAAAAGTACTGTTTCCGAGGAAAACCACAATAATGTTCTTATGATAATAGATGGCGCCACGTGTCTTTCGAAACATGATTAAATTATATTATTATAAGCAGAGAACAACCTGAATTGACTGTCAAATTTCTAAATTAACGCAAGCGAAGCCGCGGGCAAATGCTACTCAATACAAATGTAAATAACAAACCAAAAAAATATTGATAGTATTTTCCCGGATAAAGAATTGTTCATTGCAGATTTTTTTACTAAACGTAATCCCTTGATCAATTAAATGATAACCATAGACTAAAAGCGAACTGAATTTATTTTTATAACAAACATTATAAATCTAACAGTACCACAGTAGGACAAGCATGAAAGATTTATATTTACCCACGTAAAGCCTGGACTAAGATAAAAGCTTACAACGTAATCCACACAAAAATACATTACTACAATGAAGCTTAACTAAAGCTTGGAACTAGGAATAATGAAACAATTTGCCAAAATCTAGTCCTTTGTGATGCGTGGCGGTTAGCTGCTGGTAGCGTTGACGTCCCAGTTTTTTTTTAACTCTAAATCTGGACTGCGAATGTCGAGATTTTTCACTTGGTACTTAAATCTATTTATACCTCTTTATTTAGCACCTTAATAGAATTTTTTCAGCAAAAAGAAAAACTAATGCAATCCTTAAAAATAGTCTCTGTTTTTGCTTTCACATGTTCATATATAATTATTTTCTCATCAAATTCGAACTAAATAGTCATTCTAAAAGTTTTGTTTCTTTAACGAATTAAACCAATAGTATTGTACCATTGTATTAAGACTGACTGTCTGATAAAAATATTTTATGTAACCTGTTTTTAATAGCTGCCTGTTTTAAACCTAATTTTTAACCTTTATCATCATTACCATTTTCCTTCCTTGCCCCATGGCTCACATATTTGGGCTCGGCGCAGCATGTAATTTGCATCCATCCATCTCTATTAGTCGTCACCTGAGTCACCTAGCCATATCATCTTTTGTTTTATCCTTTCTCGTCCCGAAAATTGACATAAAAGACCTGGCTAACACTAGCCACTGCCTTTGTACCTACACACTTGCTTGACCACCGCACAAATTCGTCCGTTTCGTCCTCTGTTAGCCAGAATACCGGTCGTTAGGTCCCCGGTGTCGATTTTCAGATCAAACAAAGTGAAATTGGGTTTTCCTCGATACAGTCGAGGGTTCTAATTTGGGGTTGAACTGCTGCAAGCTTCTGTGCGGCTTAGAGGACCAAATTAGTGAGTCTGCTTTTAAAAAAACTGGTAGTTTCGAGACGAATAGTCATTCAGCCAGTCAGTTGATAGTAGTAGTTGTCAGTTGCTGGACAGTCTGATTAATCTACATATAATTTACGCAGCTTTAGAGAAGCGATTGTACTATCACTCTATAAAAGAAACGACATTTTTGCCATCGTGGGTGAAACAGAGATGAGGCTGGCACGTGGGGTCGTAGGTGGATATTAGGACCAGCAAAGAGAGGCCTACTTACGTTTAGAGCAGTGAGTAAAACCAGCTGTGGATGATAATTATGAGAAATATTGTATATCTAACAGCGCAAAAGAAAGCTATCATTTTTTTATCCTTACTTATCCATACAACACCAAACAACACATCTGCTACTCATACTCCCATAAAAGCAATATCAAATAAATAAGAAGTAAAAGTTCTAGTCTCTACGCGTATGTAGAGCTTCACTATTTTAACCATTCATATGTTTTAAAGTGAAGTGGAGCTCTGACCCGGTTACCTGTCTCTACTCCCTGCAAAGTGCAATTTAATCAACATCCAACTTACATAATCATACTAAACGAAGTTTTAAACAGTGTTTTAGCACTAATTGTAATTCCGCTTCCACTTGCACGAAGGCAGTAAATATACAGCAAAAACTTAATCGAAAAACGGAATCCAAAGCGTGTTTATTTTGGGACCGATTGAATCGTTGAAATAGTAATTTGTGCTCACATTATACCGACAAACATCATCTCTAAAGCTTTTATATATACAGTTTTATTCCCAAACATTACCGTAGAACACAGTCACAACAGTAAAAGGGTCTCTAATGTAAAACCACAAAGATTTAACGCCACTACTCATTCTGAGCTCGAAAGGAATTCATGTAATTAAACTCGAATCCCGAAGAATTAAAATTCATTCGTTAAAAACCGCATTCTGTTAATACACTAACGTTTTGGGAGTAAATGCGGACAAATAGACATGTTAGTCCACGTTCTAAAGTTAGGACTTGCGTGCAATTTCCGCGGCCTAAAACCTAAAAGAGTCAGTAAAAATAGGGCACGCCACTTCACAACGCTTGTCTTCACCGAATTCTGGTGACCTGAAGAGCTCGTACACCCCGACAGAACCACCCCCGCCGTGCGTACATCCGCACCCACACAGGGGCATACCGCCCCTGCACAACCAGCCTCGCCAGTACCCGCGGAGCAGTCGCGAGGAGCGCACGTCGCTTCTGCCCCTCCCGAACGAGCAAACGCGCCGAATGTTTTCGTACCCGGATTACTAAACGTCGATGCTTTGTGTCAGTACTTATTATTATCCTAATAACATAATTACGTCACAGCGGGAATTGTGCCTGTTCGGATCCAGTGTGCGTAACTCAGGTTTCGTTCAGTGAGGTGTGATTTTCGGGTGTAACTATTACCCGAGGAAGTGTCAAATTTTTGTGATTTCAGTGTACTGCTACGCAATCGTCGACCGTAAGCTATTTTGAATGATTTATATTATTTTTCTCCGGGTCCGCTCCGCTCGACCGGCTAGTTCGGAAATATTCTCGTCTTACGTTTGTTGGGCAGATTAGATTGATGACATTCGCTGGGATGCTGCTTTAGTATTTTTTCGGCACATTTATCATCTTTGACAATATTTGCGTGGTCAGGAATTTTCATAACTCCCAGCTAATAATGTTAATAGATTGATCCGATATTTGCACTTCTGACAAAATTCTCTTTCGGAAAAATTGGTCCTTTGACCCGAATTTTTCCACAGAAAAAAAAAACAAGTCGATAAACGATATTGAATGCTATGGGGGATGTTGACAGTCCCTCAGCCCTATCTGGGACACTAACGGTATCTGTTACACGAACCACTTTCGCTAAACAAGCAAACAGTACATGCCTCTAACCAATTTTGTTTGGTCATGACTTCTATGGTTACGCGAAGTATATTGAAGATAGTTACCAACCAGATACAATTTTTTTCGGAGAACCTCTACTATGAATGCCATGCAAAATTTACCAAAAGGACCAGAGTTCATGCTTATTTCGACTAATCCAAACTCAAATAAAGCATTAACGAAATTGAGCGTCGCATAAAACGACATGTAAAATAAAATTTTATTTTCACTGCACTGTGGACCCAAATAGAATTTTGTTGATAGCCTTTTGACTGCGCACATAGTAATGTTTACCATATTTTATCGTAAATGTGGGACGCAAATTTTGGGAAATGAATGTCAAATAATCCGCAAAACTTTGTCCTGTGTTCAATTAATGTCTGTTTATAAAGACTTTATTTAATCACAGCACACGAGACAACATTTTCAGTACAAATTAGCAACTTGGCTTTACGAAGTATTCCGAATTAATTTACTCGGAATTCGTTCTACATGTGAACTACCTACATTAAAGTTAACAAATTCAATAAATCAAGCTGATTCTAATGAACTCATGAATCTCTTTAGACTTTCTTTTTGAACTCAATATAATGTACTTTAACCAACCTGGATTCTTCAGAAAGTATTCTGAAAGGACCAGTTTTAATAAGAAAAGCTTGAGAATTTGAGTTGATGAAAAGAAACTTTTCTTAACTCTTTGAGGGGTAAACTACCTCAATTTAAAATCTATTTTTACACCAAACCTTGGAAATTTTCCTAATTTTATAATTTTGAAATAACTTTGCCTGTTTGTATATGAAATTTTCACATCATAACGGCTGAATGGAGTTTGATACAATTTGGCACAGGTAGACCATAACCTGAGATAGGATATAGGATACTTTTAATTCCGATATTACGATCCTAAGGGATAACTTCCGACCTCAATCTGGACAAATCCGCGGGGAAAAGCTAGTTGCTCTATAAGCTTATAATTAACTAAAATTCGTTTTCCACATCACCCTATCTTCACGTGTCCAAGGGTAATCAATAGTAATTTTCTCGTAGCCATAATTATCAATCTACTCGTGAATGCTGTTTGTAGAATCCACATTGCCATTAAAGGCAATTGAGTCTCCATACACTGGTGTATCAATAAGCGAGTTATTGCGTCTATCGCGATTCACCGATTGACATGAAACGACTTCAATCTATTTCTGATTCAAATAAATGTTAGGATGTCGGGAAAGTTGAAGAGAATGCGTTTGAAGTAAATTGTGAAATTGTGTAGCAGAGAAGAGTTATTATTGTGTTTCTCAAAGCGTATTGTTTTCTAAAAGGTTCTGTTCTAAATCGAGAGGCAGACAATATTTATTTATAAAAGGGACGTATTTCTGACACTTTCCAACCGACCCTAAGACTCCCACTGCGGCTGATCACAGGTGGACACAGCCTCACCAGTACTAAATAATTATTAAATTTACAGATATATTTTTATCCCATCCTAATGTCACAGACAAGATTTTCTCTATAAAAATACTGTCTTTGCATTCAAGCATAGTGCTTTGATTCCTTAATCCTTAAATATTGTATCGATTCACCGACGAGTTTTTTTTCTGAAGATTTGCGTTTGTGGTCATTGCCTTTTCCAAGAATGTGAACATTCCTAATCATAAAAAAACGAGATCTTTATTTATCTTTATTGTGATAAAAATATTTTTTCGTATACCTTAGAATTTCTTCTAAGCATTAACAATATTTATTATAACGTTAAGTCGCTTTTCGTCTTTGTATGATCGCGGTGTTCGTAAATTATGCGACGGATTTAGATGAAGTTTCCACAATCATTTAGAGAATTTAACCAGTAGTGGCCCTGAGTCTTGATTTGTTCTCGGTCGTTGGAGATAAACTCGCCCACAAAACATGGGACTTAAACATAATTTTGTGTAATGTGGGTGTACCCACTACATGTTACCTCTGCCTAACCCTGCAGGGAATCATGCTTGATGTTTTATGGCTCGTTATCAAACTCCTCTTCATAATAGAACATACATTTTTTCACAGAATTTCTTTTAAAAATAAAAGTTGTAGGTAAAAACACATCTACTGAATTCTTTATTTACACACTTTGGAAATATTTTCAAGTACAAAATATCTCGTGAAAATGTAAGTAAACACAAATTGTTATGTAAATCTGCGCGGTTCAGTTGTTATGTACGCGTATCTGTTTCGTTTGCTTAACGAAAGTAAACATTTTTGTTTCAATTTCGATCATATTTTTTTCTCCTAATGGAAATGGGATGGGGTAGCGCGGACGGTTGTCGGTTGTGCTTTAATTTGTTCGTTACTTGAAAATATAAAATTTTTTGTATAGTGTTTCATGTAGTTTGTTTAAAGTGATGATGTTTAGTTACCATTTCATTGATAATGGTGTCGATTCTGTTGTGCACAAACTAAACTTAATTTAGTTGCAGTGCGAGAAAAGGACGGCTATAGCTATGAACTAAGTTAGAGAAGTCAAACTAGTTTATGCCTTGCGCTTCACCGTGTTTTTACGTGCACCCTTCATTTATATGGAAATATTAGTTGCAATTAAATTTGACAGCTCTAAATTAAGGCCGTCTCTTTCTCGTTTTATTGGAGAGAAAAATATAGCAATAGCCTAAATTAAGTTTAGTTTGTGAACAACAGAATCTACACCATTTTATTGTTAGTTTGAATTATTTATCGTTGGGTCGGAACTGGCCTCTCTATAGATTCGTTGTTCATAACCCTTCATATGCATTCCCTTCTTCAATCAATCAATCAAGAAGTTCTAATTATAAAAGTATGTGAGATCTGCTATATACTTACTTAAAAATAAGTATCAAATACGTCAGAGGGCCAAGACAAATCTATTAAAAATGCGCCATTTATCTTGGTAAAAAAACGCTATGTTTTTGGATGTAAGGACCAGAATTTTCTTCAGGAAAATCTGTGACTTTTCCTTATTGACGGAATATTTAAAATTGAAGCACAGTAGAAAATAATGTCTTGTCTGTTTTTCGTGACGGGAATAATGACAGATTGACTGTCAGGACTGACATTTAACGTATCAGCAGCTCAAACATGTAAATAGTCCTAAGAGTAACAATTATTTTTAATAAAAAAATGTCCATGGCACTCGTTGCCACGCCTGCCTGATCTTGGACTGCCTTGTTAGTCCAGCAGTGGTCGCAATCGCGACTGCTGAGCATGAGGTCCCGGGTTCGATTCCTGTGTCGGTCAAATTGTTATTGGGATTTTCATTTGTGCGATCAGGAATTTCTCAGCAGCAGTCACGGAGACTGGATTTGAGCCCGGTTGATAGTACTAGGATCGCCCCCTATAACATGGGACGTAAGATATCTGGCGAATTGTGGGTGTACTGCTTGTTAGGTACAATTCTGCCTAACCCTTCGGGGATTACAGGCGTGATGTTATGTGCAATGTGCATGGAACCTGGTTCGAACTTCAGGTAACATGAAGTCTTATTATATTAATAAAGTAAGATTATGTTCCATCTCTGATAACTTTAAAGCCTCATAGTATTTGAAACGACACTTGTCTGGGCCCCAAGAACCTCGTAAACGATCTAATAAAGAATTTCTTTTCAACTTCAGTTATCATATTCACACTCATAAACCTGTCTAGCAAAAATAAAACAACAAAAACACATCTATTTATGAAATATAACGAAAATTCAGTCGTCTGTCGAAAATTTCTCCTAAACCACTACTCAAATCAGCATGCGAATGTCTTTATCTTGTTTATGTTACAGATTTACGATTCTGCGTAAAACAAATTGCTTGTATTCATCAGTTTGGTTTAGAGGCACCGATGATATCGATTTGTATTTATGCATCTGTAGCTGAGTTTGTGGGTATTAACATAATTCGATAGCTTCGGATCAAAATGGGTTGAATAAAATAAAAGAAGATAATCGTATTTGTTTTGACGGAAAAAAGTGGGTGGGTACAATAAAGTATTTACTGAAAGAAAACCAATAGATAGAAGTACGAAATGAAACAGTTATGTTAGTTTATTTTACATAAACATTCAAAATGTATGTAAGATTGTTGGCGTGCGTGTCATTGCATATAGTCAGTTGATTTTAAGAGGAGTATTTTCGTTATGAGCAGTAGTGGCTCATTGGTATCGGCACCGAATTACAAGTTTGTGGGTCGTAGATTCGAACCTAGGCTGGTTTTTACACCATATTGTTCCCAAAACGACAATACGTATAACCAATGTCTGAGGCAGAACACCTTGCGCCTCCGTAGACCAGAGAATGGGCAGCAGCGTTTTCTGTTAGTCTTTCATCACTGCGATCTCCAATCCGCCTGCCTAGCGTGGAGATTACGGCAAATTCCTCCCATCATGGGAGAGGCTTATGGCCAGCAGTGGACGTTATGGGCTGTTGTAGTAGTAGTAGTTCCCAAAATTGTGAAAGATAACGTCGTGAGAAAACCAGCATGTCCTAGAACCTAAAACTCAAAGACATAATTGTAATAGCACAAACTTATACGCACTGGTCCCATGTGTTTGATACAGGCCCTCTATCTATACATCTTTGACTCTTTGAGGTTTTTGACCCAACAGTGGGAGGTTTACTAAAAACTGATCATGCTTCTTTTGCCAACAAACCATCTGCATATTAAAATCTCATTCATTTCAGCTGATTATGATAAGAGATATTTTATTAATTCCCTTTCTAAAGTATTAAGTATTTGCGTATGTTAAGACCACATTTCCGACATTGGATGTCAGAGTACAGATGTGTGCTGAATATCAGTAATTTACAGAGTAAACCTTTCGCCGAAACTCATGGAATCCGACACAAATTAAATGTACGCTCAGTGGGTATTTATGTACGAGTGACGTCATTACCATAATGTGTTTCCAGTTATCGTGCTTTCAAAATCTCGCTTTTGATTCGCGTTTTGTGTATGTTTGGGGCAGTGTTTAATTTGAACTTAGAATCTGGTCTTTTGATCCGCTTATAATGTAAATGTGAAAGTTAGTTTATAAGTCTGGTCACCATAGAATCACAAAGGGCGAATAGCTACTCATCACAGTCATCTTCCTGCCATTGTTCTATGTTATTTGGGATCGACGCTACAAGTTATTTGCTTCCATTCTCCCCTGTCAATCGTCACGCTATCATCGACTACTCAGCATCATCATAAAATTTGCTTGATTGTTACTTCCAAAATGTCGATGTTGTGGTCGGCTCCGAGTCTAACCCTCTCAGAGGTTTTCTCTGAGAGGTTTTGTGGTGTTGTTTTGTTTGTTTTAACGCGAATCAACGCACTTTCTTTCCTTTTCAATTCAGGCAGTGGTAAGCAAGCTTGAAACATAAATAAAAAGGTTCTTCTTACATAAGAATAACCTAACAGGCACGTGACATCTAAAATCACTCTTAAAAAAGAAAATTTATTTGTCTTCTCTGTGTTACCCAGTCCCTCAGGAACGAACGTCAATCCGAAACAGATTGACATTGAGTCCAAAGGGCCACAAATATTTCCGTAAATAAACATTCACGTTTTGGAGTTTTGTTTTCGTTAAATGATTTTTGACTACCGTACCTTGTTGGTTGTAAGCGTTACTGCTGCTCCTAAGGGCCTGGGTTCGATTCCCAGCTCGGGATAAGTCGTATTTGTTTCTTCCATTAGAGTTTCAGATTGGTTGATGGCTATATATAGCACTCGCCGTGTATAACATGGGTGTACTGTCGCTACACCTCTGTCTAGGTAACCCTTCGGTAATAACAGGCGTGATAGTATGATGTTCTTCTAGACATAATTATGTTCGTTGAATGATTTTGGAAATGTATTATCTACATTTTCTCTCTGTGTACCTAGCTATCTATACGGAATACATAAAGAGGGCAGTGGCATCCACCTTACTGCTGATACGATCAGCTTAACACCTGGTTTCCTGTGAGACCGTTAACTTGCTGTAACTGTACTAACAACGAACAATTAGCAATCACAAAGTTCTAATCAACAGATTGAAGGATCTTAATCAGACCCTTCATACTTTTGGTAGTTTTTAATCAAAAGTTTGTCGACTAACACTTGTTTTTAATAAATATTATTTTAATATAAACATTATTCGTCGAGCTCTTTACCAGCGGTTTTAGAACCAAACGGCTTGGTACGTGACGATGGCAAGAGACCGGACGGCATGACGTTGATGAACGTGGTTAGGCCTTTGGTGTGGGACGCAACCTGTGTTGACACCCTTACGCCTTGTCACATTGCAAGCACGGCGGGCTTTGCAGGCGCTGCTGATGTGGCTGCTGAGATCTTCAAACGGTGCAAATACTGTACCTTATTGGTAACTACAGCTTTGAGCCGTTTGGGGTCGAAACGCTCGGGTCATGTGGTCCGAGTGCGCGTGTCCTTTTTAAGGAAATCTCTCACCGACTGGTCGACACTTTGCGTGACCAGAGGGCTGGCTCTTTCTTTGGCCAAAGAATTGGCATTGCCATTTAACGAGACAATGCTGCCAGACTTCTGGACACGTTTCCGAATGACAGTTATGCGAAGGAGTACTTTGACGCCTATTGACGTCGTTGTAGATATGTACTTTTATTTTTGTAATTATCTATTATATTTTGTAATGTTCGAAATATATTATCGAAATATATAATATGATAAGTAGACATACTCGTACAATATTAATTGTTATTTTCTGTTCGGTAAATTGTGTTACTAGGTGTCTCGAAATTTCCTAATAGCATTGAACTTGGGATTTTATCCGGAATCTGATATTTTTATTATATTCTTCTTGGAATTCGAAAATTGACATGCCGCTTGTCCTAGATTAGTAAAATTGAGGATTTAATTTAATAGCTAGATTAAATAATGACATTAATTGAATCTGTAGACTGTTATTCTAGTAGTGGCTTAAGCTACATCAAAAAAAAATATCCATTACTTGATTTGCCTTGTTAGAAAAAAATATTTGTTGACCAACTAACCAACCATGCTGTGTCTATCGGATTATATTGTACACCAAGCTTGTATCATATTGCTTGTATTATTTAGGATAAAAAGTGTAACAATTGTAGATAGGCCAATAAATAAACAAATAAATAAATACACAGAGAAACGGGGCCGCGGTAGAACACGAAGGAGATGGCGGGACGAACTGGATGTCTTCCTTGATAATTGTGGTACAGAATCGTGACCGTTGGAAGGAATGGAGGCCTCCGCCTTTGCCCAGCTGTGGGACAATATGGGCTAGATATAATAATAAAAAGGTGCAACCGATTTCTTATATCAGTCAGACACGGTTGGCGCAGTGGCTGAGCGATTTGGCTGCTGCGCTGCGTATCGCAGGTTTGATTCCCGCACGGAACAAATATTTGTAGAGCACATAGGTAGTTGTTCCGGGTTTGGCTGTTTGTGTCTTCATTATCATTTCAGCCGAAAGACGTCCACTGCTGGATATTGCCCCCCCCCCAAGTGTCGCCACATTGACCGGTCCCGTGCGACTGGCATCCAGCGGATTCCTGCAACCTTCACCAGGTCATCGGTCCCCCTAGTGGGAGGTCTTCCAACGCATCGTCTTCCGGTTCGCTGTTTGTGTAGGTATGTGAGTTTAAATGTTTGTTTTTTTGTGAGGGGAAACCTTTTTAATAAAAAAAATAATAATCTATTTACCATCGCTATCGCTCATAAAATGACACTTTGACTTGGTCGTAGACCTAAGTCTAGGTATCTAAGTACCTACTAATCATGATTGCTTTTATAAGCAAATTAAAAAAAAAAGACCGTCCGTTGTCTTTAAAAGATCGCTTTTAGCGATAAGAACGCCCATTCTGTCACCCCTTGTATGTTTTACTTTATTTTGTATTTTAATGGTTTACATAATAAAGTTATTCTATTCTATTCTATTAATAAAACTCTTACTTTTATAAAAAGTATTGTTTTAATAAAGTGAAATTGCACCGTTATTGGATATTGCAAGTTAAGCTTGTTCTAGAGCTCGTTAATGCATACATCGCGCTCGCGCCCAGAGGGGCCGGCAGAGTGGAACGTTACACCGTGTTCGTTTAGCTGTAATTGGGTTGTTTAGATTAGGTGATAATGAAGGTGCGTTTTAATAGGAGAATGGAACATAATTAAGGGTTAGGTACTGTAGAAAATGGTTGAGAAAAATACCGTTTTCTGATGTTAGGATTGGCACAGTTGGGTGACAAAATCGAATATAAAGTAATTATGAAGATATATTCGGAGGAAAGTCACTCGGTTGAACCAGAAATTATGCCAGTCCAAACATGATTCAGCGTTGGTAGATACCGAACGGAGTATACCTTTTGGTACGAGCCGAATGCTCTATGCCAATGCTGTCCTTTTTTATCCAAAGGTTTACTGGTAGAGAATGCGTTGTGGCATTCTTCTTCTTTATCGTGTGGTTGGAGACTAACCGGGTGTCAGAGTTTTCATGCCGCCCATGGGTCACTGACATGGCATGGGTAACCAACAAGCCGTCGAGATATATCTCTCAGGTATGCTGGTTTCCTCACGATGTTTTGAGCAAGTAATAATTCACTTGCTTCTGTGAAGATACACAAGATACAATACGAAATAAAAAAAAAAAACTGAGGTGCATCTAAGGTTCGAACTCGAGACCTAACACTTGACAGACCCACCACTCTGGGCTAACACTGCTATCTGGGTATGTATTACCTTTTTACATAAAGTTTAAATAAATAAATTTTAATGAGTGCAGTAATTTCTTTGAGTCAGTTTTGCTGTTCAATTAAGAAATAAAAGAAAGAAAAAGCATTTATTAGCCCGCACAGGACAAACAAATACACAAATTAAAATGGTTAAACTAACACTACAACTAATAAAATTAGACAAAGAGAAAAAAAAAAAATTGTCCTGTACTAGGCCAAAAGGCCAAAAAGCCAAGTATCAAAAAAAACGTTACAGCGCTGGTATTCTGATAGGGCCCAAAGTGAGTGATGCCACGGTCAGATACGGATAAAATAATAAATATATAAAGTGTAAACGAAAAAATAATACAAATAAGTGAAGAATAAATGAATAAGATAATAATTACATGTACACCCCACGTAACCACCATGACTTTCACAGGCAACACTGACGAACAGAGACCATTAGCACCAAATTAGACCACCAGAATTAGCTCCAAACAACTGAAAAGCGCACCTAATCTATTTCCAAATGTTGCGCGCATATTGTATTTATGTAAAAGGATATTTACGTAATGTTGTCTTATTGCAATGTGTAGGTGATATAGGTAAAGGTCTTTTCTAGACGTTGTAATGTAAAGTAAAGTGACAAATTGAATTATGAAATGAAGACTCGATCGGTTCCTATGGACGATTGTTTCGCTATGAGCAGTTATTTATTATCTGCCTAGGTTTTTCCAACTATGTAGGGGACGTTGGGGTCGACTTAATACCGGTATTTTACATGGAGCGACTGCCTATCTGACGCCCACAACTCAGTTAGTAGAAGGTAGTGCGAAATTCCTTGGTACGACTAATTGTTATATTTTCTGGTCACCCATCCACGGACGGACTTTGGCAAATGCTATGTAACCCTGAAGATCTACCCATATGGCTGTTATTATTTAGCCATGAGCTGCTGTTGTGGCTAAGAGCCGCTGTCGTGTTTCAATTTCAATATATTGATAAATGATAAATGATGTTTATTTTGCAAGTAGGTTTTTACAAACACTTTTACACGTCATTTTTTTTAAACTAGATGGGCCCGTTGTTTCGTACCTGACTACTCTGAGAAGAAACAGCCGAAACAAACTCAGTGGTCATAGTCTCTTTTGAAGTCCAGGCATAATCTTGTTCAATTCACATGAGGACTATGCAGATTAGTGTCTGAGATGGTCTTTTGAAGAAAGAACCACACAGACTAGAGTGGACTTGTCCAGTCAGTGCAAGCATTTGTCAGTTATCGTGTCTTCGAGATAGTGATAACTTCCGTTTTATAAACGATTTGAATTTATTTAGGCTTAGTGTTTGAATATGGCTCGGAAGTTTATTGTAAAACGTATACATTGGATTTTTTTTTTCGGATGGAAAATCATCAAATGTCTTCTCCCGCTCTGGGCGGAGCGGGAGGGAGTGTCAGACTTTTACTGACTAAAATCCATCCATGTTCCTTCATCGCCCTTTGTGTTCCGGGGCCACGGTATCTCTTTCGAATAGTCCCGCAACCCCGGCAGGCATCGGTCCTTGCGGACCCCTTCCTTTTTGCTGACTCTCTTTGAGGCGTGCGTGGAACACGAACGCGCCGTCGACACGGCCTGTCGTCATGAGACGGACGGGCGAGCTAGCCCATAGCCCACCGTCCACAGGCCCGCGCCTACGGTGACCGGGGGCCGCGTGGCTCCCGACGCCCGGGGCGTCTCCCGCAGCGGGAGGGACGCTGTGAGGTTCTCTCCCTCTCACGTTCCGCCACCTCCTTCTCTAGCATTACTGCTTCGCAGAAGGAGGTGACGGCGTCCCATTCCGTCTCGCTCCGGACCATGGCTTGCACCAGGGCCGGACGCGAGAGGTCGCCGCCGCCAATCGCCGCTTCGAGGACACGGCGGTGCTCCGCCCACGCGGGGCACACCTCCACCGTGTGCTCCACCGTGTCCTCCGGTCGATCCTCGCAGTGGAAACACCCGGGCGTTTCCTCCCGCCCGATTCGGTGCAGGAACCTCCCGAAAACACCGTGTCCGGTGAGGACCTGCGTCAGGCGGAAGGTGAGGACGCCGTGGCGTCTCTCCAGCCACTCCTCAAAGAGGGGACTTATCGCCACTATCGTGGCTTCGTTTTCTTGAGCCTCGTTGCAGGAACAACAAATTTATGTTTGTTCCTCGTATTTATGTTGTGGATATCACGGTATTTTTTAAACAAGTTAATATTTTTATGTGCGTACAAAAGGTTTTCATAAATAAACTGAGCGGGCACAGTAAGAATATTAATCTCTTTAAATTTTTCTCTGAAGGAGTATCTGGGACTTAATTTATAAATTGAACGAATTGCCCTTTTTTGTAAAACAAATATTGTCTGAATATCGGCGGCATTACGGCGGTGTAGCTCGACTTATAACTCAAGGAGCTCAATGAAACGACGAACAATACCAAAGAAAGGACATTTGGGTAGGTCGCTTATAGTACTCAAACTGCCAGACAGTTGTGGGAAAAAATAGGAAAAAAAACAAAATAAAAAAAAAGTGACCCACATGGTCCCCACATTCACAATAATCAAATAAAATTAATAATAATTCTCAAAATCAATGTCAATTAAAATCATATGTCATGTCAATATAGTCTGAACGAGGCGAATGACGTGATTCTGCGTCAGTAAGAGTGGTTACTCTATAAATTTCACAAACATAAAATAGTTTGAGCTCGTAACGAAAAAAAAAAAGATTCCTCCTAACAAAAACCTGTAAAATAGCCCAGATTATAACAATATTAGTCGTGAAAGTAGCAAAGTATAATTATTCAGGGCGGTGTCACAGCGCGCATCATTAATATTAGTCCTTCGCCTGTCCCTGGCCAACTCGCCGCCTTACCCCCGGCTTCCCCTTTTTTGTATAATTTTGTATATAGCTGTACTTTTTATATCGAGGATCGCGGAGATCAGAAAAATATGAGACAGCCGAGAGCCCGTTTCTAAATAATAACTGTTTTAAAGGTCCATTAAGGGTTAAGCTACGCTTGCCGAGGTCTACCATGGATGGGTGGATCATCCATTACATTACTCGGAAAGCACGTTAAGCCGTTGGTCCCGGCTACATTACACACAGTCAGAAGCCCGAAGGACTGACAACCAGTCTTACCAAAGGCACAGTATAAATATGGACAATACGGTAACTATCTACAAACGCTCGAAACCGCACACTCACACAAACATGCGCATCGACGGGGCCCCCATGTGGACGTTGTGGTGCTGTCAGTAGTGCGTGTAGCGCCGAGACGAGTGGTTACGTATAAGTTTATGCACAATATTTATATATATATACCTACGCCGTATACCTACAGCTGTTTGAACTCGGCTTCATCAAAACCGGAGCTATCGTATTTTAATCTTTCTGCTGATTTTGAAAGGTAAGAATGATTTTTATTGTTACACAATTAAATTCAATAATAAAGAATTCCGAAAGTGTCTTAGCAGAAGAAAGTATTTTTCTGTAAACAACTTGTAATAACGAGATATTTTTTTAAGTAATAAAGGTATTTTTTTATGTAATGGTTTTTTAATTCTTATGTATCACATGCATTTTTACTTATTTTTTTTTAAATTAAACTGTTTTCCGTGTTTAAACTATCGTCTTTTGTTTAGATTAACCGACGCCGTAAGATATACTATTAAATTGTATTTGTAAGCTAGTTATTTCAATTCGATTGATTGATCACAAGTTCACAACAGAATAAAAATGATTTAATAAAAAAAAAATACCAACAACATTAAAAGGGACAACCCTATTGGCTTCAATGGAGTGTAGGTAATTATTGCATCAACTAGACTTAGTTTCGGTACTGGTGGCCAACCATGACATCTTAAAGCAGGACTGTTTTAATCTTATTCCAGAGTGAGAAAGAGATGGCGCTAGACGTCCTCTATAGCTCCGTCACTTTTCCACACTGGAGTGACATTAAAAAAATCCTGCTTCAAGACGTCATGGTAACCCCCCTGTCCATATTTATACAAAGGGTATCGTATTACCCAGTACTAACAGGGTTATATATGTCAGATAGGCAGTCGCTCTATGTAAAATACTGATATTCAGCTGCATCGTCATCCTGGAAGCCGACTACCAACACTGGTGTGGAAAAGGCTAGGTGGGTAGTCGTAATTATTATAAGAGATAATATAATATGGTGAGCAATTTTATCATAACAAGGTTTTGGTAAGATTTGACTTTGTAGTTTGTTTTTACAGCAATCATACATTCTATAAATTGAAAACTTCAATATTACGCGACAGTGGACCTCTGAAAATACCACAATTTTGTCCTCTCTGTGACATTTATTTACTCTCTGTCCGACATGAAAGGATTTGCTTTTCGATTTGATCCCCGATGTTATCTTGTTTGTTATTTTAAAAGTTAAATTAGATTCACAATTTCAGACATTGTGGTGTTTGTTTTAAAATATTAAATTCGTTGCAACCGCCATGTTTAGGCTCAAGAGAAACATTGAGTTTTATTCTGTGTTTGTTTTAACCGAAGTCTATTGACAGACGGGCTGACTGTCAAAGTTTCAGGGTTATTAATAGACCTTTGATGATCTTGTGGCTTACTGGGATCCTAACGTTGGATTTATTTTTGAGGATTTTTTAGTCGACATGGCTAGTATTTGTTTTTGTAGCTACTCACACAGTAATACACACATCAAAAGTATCTAGGGATCAACATATATTTTTGCAATAACTTTTCTCCTGATTGATATTAATTAAAATTTTCTTTAAGGATTCATCAAATAAAGTGTTTTCGTTTGTCACAGTAACGATAAACCAAGTCACCTTTGCATTAATAAAGAAATTTGCCATTTTCCTAATAAAGGGATTTTTGACATTTGAACCACTAACATTAAAGTTCGAAAAAAAGACTGAAATAACAGTTTTCTTTAAAATTTTATTGGGTAACTTAAACAATTAATAATCCGTGTTTCTACCGCGAACACTAACAACACAAGAACATCGGTTTGGCATACTCAAAATGAGTTCATCCAAATCACGCTGTGGAATGGCCGCCCATGTTCGTTGCAACAACAAAAAAAGGTCTTCTTGCGACTGGATACCCTCCATATTCGGCAGAGCTCTTCTCTGTAGCATATCCCATGCATGCTCAATCGGGTTCAAGTCTGGCGACTGAGCAGGCCAGGGCAGGACATTGATGTTAGCTGCGGCGAGAGTCTGTCTTACAACTCTTGCGGTGTGCGGTCGTGCATTATCATGCATTAACTGAAATAAGGGACCGATTTGCACTTGTAGAGGAACGATGACGTCTGATACAATCGTCTCAGCATAAATTTGAGCGTTGAGGTTGCCTCTGATCCAAATCAACTCAGTTCTTCCGCCGATCCAAATACCCGCCCATACCATGATGGTTCCACCACTATAAGGATGGACTTCCTGGCAGGATTTTAATCGCTGTTGGCGTCCAGGGGTTCTCCAGTGTCGTATACGTCTTGTATCTGGTCTCATACCAAAACGAGACTCATCAGAAAAGCACACGAAACGCCATTGTTCTTCTGCCCAATTTCTGTGTTCAAGAGCCCATTGATATCGAATCCTACGATTGTGCATTGCTATAGGTGGTACCCGTAGCGGTCTTCGGGAATGAAGGTTCACTTCATGCAAGCGGTTTCTGACTGTTTGGTCGCTAATTAAGTTCCCTGAAGAGTGATGAAGCCTCACGGCTAACATCATGGCGGTTATTGTTGGAGCTCTTCGAGTTAAGATTTGAATGTATCGGTCTTGTCTCCGTGTGGTGCAGCGATACCGTCCTCCATGGCGCTCAGCCACGGTACCAGTGCTTCGGTAACGTGTCCAAAGTCGACTGATAACACTCTGACTTGTATTCAGAGCTAAAGCTACAGTACGTTGCCGGGAACCAGCTTCTATCATTCCCACGGCTCTGAGCATTTCTTCCCTGCTTAAATGACGTCGCCGCTCCATAATAACGTTGGTTTTAACCTTCTGCAACTGAGGTGGGTTTCCTGTCAACATTCGACTGAGGTGTAGTCTGTCAGGCGTCACTATTATACAGCATGATTCGTTTATAAATTTTAGAAATAGTAGGGCTCTAGTTTTGTTTTACTATTAATGGGTTTATGTATAATGAAATAAAAATGAATAAGCATGCTCAAAACAAAAAACGAGTTTATTATGGAATCATTTATTGAGATCAGTATTTTCGTTATATTTACGCTTAAACTTACAAAACTATTAAAAAAAAAACTAAATAATAAAACTTCTTTAAAAATGTTAATATTAATCTTTTAAGCGTTATCTTATAGTTCTAAAACAAAAATCACAACGTGATATCACGGTTCAATTAGGCACAAATCAGTCTCAAAGTTAACCCTAAATCTAAAACTTAGGTTTACAGTCTTGACATAGTGGAGAAGAACATTGTAGACAAATTGGCTTTTTGCATGCGCAACAATGGTACCTTGTTTGCCTCTTCAATTTACTGGGGCATATGCTGCATAGCTTCCTTCCAGCTGGACCTGGAAGCTGAGCTACGGGTGGAGGGGGAGGCAAATCATTGCCTAAAACTCGCGTTATAGTAAGACGGAGTTCTCTGGGCAGTCTGTCATTATAAACGCGTTCTTTTAAGCTAGAAAGAACCAACTCTCTTGCCAAAGATAGTAAAAAGTCCCCTCTTCGCAGCTTGGCACCTGGACAAGATTGGTATAAGATAAATGAATTAGTACCAGCTAAATCCAGAATTCTGTAAAATATCGTCATGGGCCAGCGGCGTGTTTTACGATTGCTTGAATAAATAGAACACTTTTTATCGATTTCGTCGACTCCACCTTTAGAATGGTTATAGTCGGCGATCATAGTTGGTTTCATCGTTTTATCATCTAAGCTTCTAATATGATGAGATGATGAAACCAATATTACGGCCTTATTTTTCTTTGGTACGTGGGAAAGTAATGTAAAGTCTTTGGTAAACCCATACAAGGAGCTCCCTGGTTCTCTTCTTTTCGCTGGCAAAAACTCTGGTGGAATTTCTCTTTTGTTTTTTTTTAGAGTTCCCAGGTAAGTCAACTTCTTAGCTTTCAAAAGCTGCATTAGTTGAATGGAGCTGAACCAGTTATCGGCAGTAATATTTCTGTTGCTGTTTTCGATAGGTTTCGACAGTCTAAGAACGGATTGAGTAGGAACTCCTAGGTTTTTCTCAGCAGGTGACAGGCCTTCTCCATCAGAACCTTTACCGGTGTAAATATAAGCGTTGTATGTATAGTATGTGTGAGCATCAGATAATACAAGAACTTTAATCCCATACTTGGCAGGTTTGTTAGGCATATATATAAGGAACTTGCACCTACCTCTGAACGGAATAAGCATCTCGTCAATACATGTGTTTGGTCCAGGGATGTAGTTTTGTTGAGAGTTTGAAACAAATTTGTCAAATAACCATGATACTGCTGCTGATCGATCAGACTTCAAACGTTCTTGGCGATCGGTTCCATTGTCAAATCTCAAACAATTGAGTAATGTACAGAATCTGTATTTAGACATCACACAGCGGAAAATTTCGTGACCAGTGCCATCTGTAGCAAACAAGTA
The DNA here is from genome assembly GCA_941918905.2 of Xestia sexstrigata. Taxonomy (NCBI): domain Eukaryota; kingdom Metazoa; phylum Arthropoda; class Insecta; order Lepidoptera; family Noctuidae; genus Xestia; species Xestia sexstrigata. The sequence goes on along the minus strand of OW799226.2, from coordinate 13,875,560 downwards.
GTTAGCGTCTGCGTCGTTGCATTTGAATACTGAGCTATAGTACAAAAGGCCAAACAAACTTCGCATTTCAGTTTCATTTGTATCTTTGAGTTCCTGCCTGTTTGTGTTCCGAAAACGTTCTCGATACGTTTGTAATTTTTGGTTGGTGTGCAAAACAACAGTCTCTAGCATTTCGAGGTCGAAAATTTTAGACCAAAGTTCTTGAAAACTTCTGAAAACAAGCTCTTCTCTTGGCCGAGATACTTGAATAATATTATGTGCAGGAGTTCTGCTTGTCCTCACAATTTCCTTCTTAGACCATAAAAATCCATTTTTTCCAATGTAGTTTGGACCATCTTGATCACCACAAACTAAAGAGCTAAGGGGCTCCTCGTCTTCAGAGTCAAAATCGCTCTCACTCGATTGGACATTCTGTTCCACGAAGTCTTCATTTTCCTCTTGCTGTACATTTCCTTCCACACAATTAGGATCTTCTACCGAATCATCAAAATCGCTAAACTCGTTTTCTTCTTCTAATTCTTCAAGCCATTCCTCAATCTGCCCATCATCATTTGTATATCTTCCACTGCTGTCTCGTTTTGGTGGCCTACTATCTGTACTTTGAGTCGCCATCTAAAAAAATATGAATATTATAAGTTAAGGCAATTAAATGTGAGGTTATATTTGAGAGACACTATGGTAGTATTAATATTTTACTGATGAAACGACTAACAGACACTATGAATCTAAAACGATATTGGTGAGGTGACGTCTATCAGAATCAACGTTTATTGCTGTACTTACGTCTGTGGGACACCGGCAGTCGAAAACTCCAAACGTGCACACCGCAGGGCCGCCCGCGCCTCACTGACCGTTAGCGCGAGCCGTTACAGGAAGGTACTGAGCGAGACAGAGCTACATCACGCCATGTTACGATCTGGCAACGTTTTTTGTGTTTGGTGGTGTCCGATAGACTACCACCTCAGTCGCAGAAGGTTAATCAGTAGTAGGGAAACAGTAGCACTAATAATGTCTTCAATGCGTTGTATGTTTTTATAGGGAAAATATTGACAGCTTATTTTCATCTTTTACTCGAATTTGATTGAGAGTTCCTGATTCAAATTATGAAATGCACCAAAAAGGATCCATATAAATTTATAAAATCATAAATTTATTACAAAGCCACATCTCAATCTCAAGAAATCCGCATAAAAATGCTTGATCCCTAGACATTTTTGATGTGTGTACTTAATGCTTAGTAAAGAAAATTTCACAGAATATAGTTTGGTATGGCCCAAGGGCTTAGACAAAGTGTACAAAACAATGATGGTAGTTTATCACAATGATGGAAAAGTCTAAAATATATGGGGATACCATAAGCAACAGCGGCATGCGATTGCCGCTTGTTCAGTAGACCCTCTGGGCTAATGTGTAATTTACATGAGCTTAGTACTTGTAATTAGTGGCTAAGCTTGTACACGCTTGACGCTAATAGGATTAGAGCCTGTTTTACAGAGTGACAAGTGCTAAGCGTGCGCTACTAAAACTCATCATACACCTGTAGGCTCTGTTCCGGATCGGATGAGCTAGTCGGAACGTTAAACAATTATTAATAAGCAAACGTCTATGGGTAACGTAACATTGACAGACATTGATTAGACGTTTGTTGCAGTATGACAGATAAGACGGTTAATTTTTCATAGAAAGAATCCTAAAAGGCTCGAGCTGAGGTGATGCTGTTCCGTGCTATACAAACAACTGTGCGTCAATAATTATGTAGTGAGCCAACCATAATATTGATCAATGCGCTTTCCTTCCCTTAGTGAGACAGGCTAATTGTTACAGCTATCGTCATCGGCCTAGCTTTGTCCAAACTGACTTTTAGCTTCCAGTTTATCCAGATAAAGCTGCAGTGCAAGTACGTAGGAATCGATTCGATAAATCTGACAGTTATTCTCGACGAAATGAGTTTTTATCTTTGTTATAAACTTATTTTGTCGAGAATGACTGTCAGATTTATCGAATCGATTCCTACGTACTTGCACGGCTGAACCGAGTGATCTGCCCAACCCAGTTACTGAGTAACCGATAGAGATACCCCTCGACAGAAACACTAATATAATCACAAAACTAGATAGACATACCCTCGACAGAAAGGGTGTTTAGTAATATATATAATCACAAAACTAGCTAGAAGGTATGTGTGTGTTGATGTAGATTTCAAGTAGCCAATAATACTTTAATACAATTTCAACGACCAACAATTTGTTTGAATCGCTTGAACCGTTTCGTTGGAGTCTGTTCATTTTTATGTTCCTACATATTGGAGTTTCTACTATTTTGAGTGTAAATAGTTTTGAATTGTGAAGTAATCTGCTCATGGAGTGCTAAGATAATAGTATGAGACCTACGTTTTCAATAGTATTTAAAGAAATAGTCTCTTTGCTTTTGTGGTCGTAAGTACTACTATTCAGCATGAAGCTCTGCGTCTAAATTCTAGTTATAAAGGCAATGTGTTATTGGGTTTTTCCACGAGGGACTTAGAGTTAGAACCCGAAGTTTGGCGGTCCCGATGTTGTTGATGGGAATAGGATTATAGCAGCTCAAGGGAATGAGTCCCATGAAATAGAATTCAGGCAAATGTTGTTTATAAGACATTCGTAATTGGGTGTAACTCCGTACCGTACTAATTATCGTAACATTTTCGTGTAAAACGATTGTTGGTATTCAAAGCGGCCTATTTCCATCATCTCATTAGTTCTCGGCATTTACTCGACAGTTATCGATTCTTGTTTCAAATGAAAAGTGGGTAAAAATAGCCCTGTGCACCACAGAGCGAGGAGACGCCACAGCGACCGCTACTAGAAGCGGCATTGTCAACACTTTTCATACCAACCAAACGTGTTACCGTTTACTCGCCACTAAGACACATATTAATGTCATACTTACAGATTTTGCAGGATATATTTGAAACTTCTTCAGATTCAGATTATTTTGCAAACAAACCATATATCTCAGGTAAACCGCAAATGACGACTATGAGTATCAACGAGAATTCGCTTGTAATGTAACAGTTCAGGTTCACTTGTGTCTGCACAAAATCGGGTCTTGGAGACGATCAGCAATTAAGTTTCAACTGGCTGGGTGTCTAGCAAAAACACTGGGATTAACGCAAAAAAAAACTTTGACACTGACTGCTATAAGGGCAGTTTTTCAGTACTGCCGTCTCTAGACGCTTTCGGCGACTATTCTCTATGGCTGACTCTCTTTGTTGTTCCTCCTATTATTTATTGGATGCACTTTAGCCGATGGTGCGTGATGTGTGGCCGCCATTTTGTTTCAGTTTGATTTGTGCGTGAAAAGATGGGATGTTGAATAGTGTTGATGTTTTTCTGTGAACGTATTTAGGGTTTTAATTGGTGTTGCGGATGAGTGATTGGATGAGGTCGGTTGAGGGTTTAGTAACAAGGAATCTTTAGATGGATTTAGAAACTTTTTTAGATCGGTGTTTTGGCTACGTAATAACGTATGTGTTGCGGTTTTGAGTTCGTTTTTCGGATGAGACTAAGTGTCATAGCGAAAAGAGATAGGAGGTTACTGCTGACATGACGAGCAATAGAGCAGTATGGTAGAAGAGGACATAGTGTCATAGCGTCACAGAAAATTCTCTGAACTCTCAGTGAGGAGTCCGGATGTGTACCCTTTTAACGGCAATAAGCTTGCCCCTATTACATTTATTTACAACGGTTCGTTTTTCTAAACCAATTGCAGTAACTCAAACTACATATTAAAATAAACTAAACAAAATAACAAAGCAAAGGTGAAACTTAGACCCGTTTACATTAACACTAAGGCTACGAACGCACTGATATTATGTGGCTTGCTTATTACTCTTTAGGTGACTCACTAGGCTCTAGGCACTGAACAAGCCACATGTCAGTGCGTTCGTAGCTTATGCGACACCTTAATAAGTTCTAATCGAAATCTTTTTTTTTTGTCTATTAATGCTTAGGGAAAATACAAGGTTAATTTTGTGTTAGGTACATGGCGCCTTCTTGAATGTTTCCTGTCATCATACAAGTCATTGACATTAATCTCCTAAACAGAATTAATAACGTCTTTAACCAAACAGTCACAGGTCAGCCCATTTCTGAAACTGAACATTAACACAAATGTATTTCCTGTAAAATGTCGACGCAAAACGAAACGAGGGCGACAGAAATATATCAGATATATTTTTTGCAGTTGCTACACGGAATTAGGAATCTGACCTGATTTGATCTGGAACGGAATTAAACATCATTATAATGTGTTGGAATGTAATCCAGAAATTCTTTGACGATAGGTAACATCTGACGAGCAGTTTTTAAAAGTGGCCAGTAAAATCGGTTATGAACTTGGGTTGGTTAACATTTTTTTTGTAGAGCAGTGCTTCTGTCTGAGTATGTAGTCTTGGGTTCGTTTCCTGTGTCGGTCAAAGTGTTATTTGGTTTTCTCCATCTGGCATTTCTCAGTAGCAGTAACGGAGTCTGGATTTGTACCCGGTTGATGGCAATAGGCTCGCCCCCTATTACATGGGACTTAAACATAACTGTCGGAATTTGGGGTATAGGCAGGTAATTCTCTACCTATCCCTTCTGGAATTACAGGCGTGGTGAGAACAGTAGTGGTGGTCCGGGGTTAAATAAAACCAATCTCTTCGTATTAACTATTTCTTCACTACCAGTCTCAAAACGGTGACGGTAAACATCGATCGTGAGGAAACTGACAAGTCTTACCAACAAGAATTCGAAGATAATTATGTGACATCCTTCAATCCGTACTCATTGTTACAAAGAGGCCACAGTAGTTCAGCGTTGTAGGCTGGTTATCCTTGTATGCTAACATCTTGTATGGAAGTCTATAATAGGATTTTGAATGCGTTTGTTTCAGTCTCCTGAACGCTTTGATAACAACGGCTATGTGCGAAAAACACTAACGTACCCACTGTTTCAGTTTGTTTTATTAGACATTGTTTTTTAGTTGTAAATACTTTTTTAGAGTTTTATAGTAGCACTAGATGAAGCCTAAACCGGAATGTTAGATTTTGAACTTTCGGCTTAGCGCTGAAAGTCGGAATTCAAACAGTGGATAAATATTTAGGTGTCGGTTAGTGTTCATGAAAATGGGTATTAAGTGAAATTTCACTAGCTCACAATATAAAAACTGTTGCCGAAACAAACGAAAAAAAAAACAGAAATATATGATTTGTTTTGGTGTGTGGTAGTAAACGTGTAATTTTTTGATTTCGACTACCTGCAACTTGTCTGTTAATCATTTTCCAATTTAAATGTAACGAGATTTATATTTTTTTGGCATGAATGCCTAATATGAGTTTCCCCGAAATAAAGTATAGTACGGGCATTGTTCAAAAAATCTATCCAATGTATTTTAATATTTTTTGTTAAGATATAGTATTTTTAAGAAACTAATTTGGGGAAACTAAAACCCTATTACTAAGTCTCCACTGTCCGTCTGTCTGTCTGTCTGTCACCAGACTGTATCTCATGAACCGTGATAGACAGACAGTTGAAATTTTTACAGATGATGATTGTATTTCTGTTGCCGCCATAACAAAAACTACTAAAACAGAATAAAATAAATATTTAAGTGGGGCTCCTTTACAATAAACGTGATTATTTTCAGATAATGGTACGGTACCCTTAGTGTGCGAGTCCGACTCGCACTTAGCCGGTTTTTCTTTCTGTCAACCACCCTGTATCTTTCCCTTACCTTATTGTAGATTTTCACAGATCAGCTAAAATGTATTACTCTAATAAAACAATAACAAGAAAGTCAAAGAATCTCATACAAAAGTTGCACATATTTCTACTATAAATATGAATAATTTCACCTACATTCGAAGTAAACCCGCGCGAACCCGGCACTACTCGCATTTAGCTACGCTTGACCCAAATACCGTGTGAGTGCGCCTTTATGGGGAACAACTTGCTTTACAAATTTTGTTTTATTCAGGAAAGGAATTTGAGATAGTGTTTGCTAGTCTTAACATTTTTAAAGGGGAAGAGATGTACAGACAACTGAGCAATAATTAGGTATCCGTCACGCATTAAGACATTAAGACGCAAAAAGGGGTAACGAATTAATGCAGCCGTCCGTATATATAGCATAACCATAACATAATCAACCTGTTATGTTCCGAGTCCCACTGCTGGGACACAGGCCTTGTCTCTGTGGGGTGGGATGGGCCATAATCCACATGATGTCGATGGACAGTCTTATTAACAAAATATTTTCTTTTTTTGTGATAATTTTATGTCAATGTGAATTCAGAGTTTGAATGCTAGTTACCTATACAATGTGACTATAGGTGTGTATTTTTTTTATCTGTTTATCTAAAACGGCTAAAATATCGAATCATCATCATCTTCCTAGACTTTCCCAAGTTTATTGGGGTCAGCTTCTAGTCTTACCGGATGCAGCTGAATAACAGTAGTTTACATGGACCGACTGCCTATCTGACCTCCACAACCAAGTTATTACTGGGTAATACGGTTGTAGTTGTAGTAATACGGTTGCCCTTGGTAAAACTGGTTGTCAGACTTTTGGGCCACTGACTTCCTGTAACGACTGGCAAGGAACAAATGACAGCCGGGACCAACGGCTTCACGTGATTTCCGAGGCACGGAGAAAGCTCCGTATGTAAGGGTGGTCACCTGTCCACACCTTGGCAAGGGCGGCTAAGGCTGCAATATGCAGGTTTTAGCCACGAGCACCTTGGCTTAAATATCGAATGTTATGTCTTATTTTATTCATCACCAACCAACTCAATAAGAATCATCGTTGTCACGGAGAATACTGTATGAAATCCTGAAATTCCCTAAACTTAAGGTCAATGCTCTTAGGAATGTAAATAAACAATAGCTCGGTTACTCTATATTCGTCCTAGGAACTAGTACTACTGCTACAATGTTCTAGTATTTGTTTAAACTTAGACAGACAAATAACGAGATATTGAAAACAAAACTTCAGAATAGCTGTGTTATTAGGAATTGCGTTCACAACAGAAATTGAGTAACGTTACTGTTGTAATACTACTCATTTACCGCAGTAAATTATAGTATTACACAAAAACTTTTCTTTAAAAATGCCGATGTAAACAACCTGTTTTTTTTATATCCCATAACTCTAGGGTATGATTGAGACCATATCAAAGAATCAACTGGCATATGAATTATGTTTTAATTTTCCTTTTTTTTTTTCATTTTTTGTACAAAATAATTCGGCAAAGTCACGATAATTAACGTAAAACACTCTTACGTGAAATATGACAACGTCGCATTTTCTTAGCTTTAAATACCAGTATGTCCCCAGCCGTTCCCGAAAGGGAACAGAATATTGTTATTTTAATTGTGTCTGTAATTGCCGGTAACTACAGGTTAAGAAGACTACTACTACTAGAGGTTTGAATTAAAATGAATCACTCGTATTTATCAATGAAACTTAGATACATATTTTATAATTATGATTGATGATATCTCTGAAAAGTTGCATTTTTGGACCACCTATTCTAGGAGTTTTAGTATTATTTTTACCAACAGAATATAACACTAGAGTTATGGGATATAAAAAAATCAGGTTGTAAGCTGTAATTATATTTTACTATATATTTTAATTAAAATCTGTTCAGTAGATTTTTCGTGAAAGAATAACAGTCATTCATCCATCTTGACAAACTTTCACATATTTAATATTAAGATCTATTTAACAAATTGTCACAAATTTTTTATGTGTGTGTGTTACACTGCTTCTCATCATTTTTCTCCTGCTTTCATTTTCGCAAGGACTACATATGTTTTGGTCTACTTCTGTCTTTGTGATATCAACGTTCCTGCTGTACATATAGCAAGTAGCAACCAAACTCTTTCATCTATTCAGCGAAAACGGTGATGATAATAATTATCCAATAGCTTACGTCAATCCTGTTGAAAGGCTGCCTCGTTGGTCGAGTGGTCGCAAGTGCGACTGCTGAGCAAGAGGTACTGGATTTTATTCACAGGCCAGGCAAAGTGTTATTGGGTTTTTACATCATCAGTTTCTCAGTAGCAGCCACGAAGTCTGGATTTGTGCCCGGTTTATAGCAATAGGCTCACCTCCTTTTACATGGGACTTGAACATAACTGGCGAAATGTGAGTGTACTGATGGGGATGCTTCTGCCTAACCCTGCGGGATTACAGGCATCATATTACGATGTTGAAAGTTCTTATAGGAATACGAAACTCTTTGAAATCGATTGCCACCTGGTTAGGTCCTCCAGTGTATGACATGCTCATGAAACATTTCAGCTTTGAGGTGACAACGTATCTGCTGAACCTCTGGTACTGTGACCACAGGGTATTTGGTGTGTTTGCCACACAATTATCGTCAGTATATACCGTGAAGCCAATAATCAGCTAATGGACGTTCACTGATAATAACATTGCGCTCAAATGAATGTAACCCAAAACGATATTAATTAGGATTTGTAAATTGGATGAAATTAATTTTATCGAAACACTTGAACGGGGATTATTATTTTATTTTATTTATTTTATTTATTAAAACTTTATGCACATAATGTACAAAGGCGGACTTAATGCCTTGGGCATTTTCTACCAGTCTACCTTAGGGTGATGCAGAGACAAAACAGTAGGTGCAAGTACAGAAAAGTTTTAAGAAAAAAAAATATATATATATATATATATATAGAAATACTAAGATAAAACAATAAATACATATATACATACATACAAATTATTGCTGTGGTTATTTAGGAAGTGTTTGTTGTTTTATTTAATTTAGTAATACTAATTAAAATTAATTATTAATTCTTAGTTTAAAGGCTAATTAATGTTTGTATTATGTGTTGTATACTAAAATAAATAATCCTATTACCTTACCTGGAGTAACTTTCGCCGACATCGAACGAGTATCAAGGACGTTCATTATTTTGAACACAACCTCGTGCATGAATAACGGGCATTGGTAAGAACCTGTAGAGGTATAAGTCTATAAGGTATAAGAAGCAGGATGGAAAGTTCTTCAACCTCCATATAAAAGGAAGGATCCTCCGACCAGACGGGTGTTGTGTCTGGTGAGCTTCTGCCCGATAGTTAGTCAGTTTTTGTATATTTGTTAATCACACGGATAACTCTTGTATGGCAATGCCGGATTCGTCAGTCAAAAACCTTAATTCAGGTATTTGAGAAGCGGTTTCCTGTATTATCAGGCCACCATAAACACAACACAAAAAATAAGCCACTATAAACTTGTCAGTCACTCTCCTCGGGCGAGACAGATTGCGAGAGTGACTCTCTATAATCTCTGCTTCACGGTACATCAGTCATTTTAAATGGCTAATCATAATCTAGTTCTAGTAACCGATAGTGTCACTAGTCTGTATATAATCGCGTGTCAGACGTGTTGCGCGCTTGGCACTCGACACAGGCATGCCTCATGAGTGCATGTGTCGGAATAGACAGCTAGCGATCTTGTGTGTGGCGAGGATTTCACACATCTTTGTCTTAAACTTTTGATAATGGTTTGACCATATGTGTTTTTGGATAAAGCGAAACGATGGTCTTTTGTTTTCTTTCGTCCAAAAAGTTTATGCAAAACAAATGCTTATCTCAAACTACTAAGCAATAACATTTTTTTTTATCTATTTGTTATGCATGATAATATTGTAGCCTGAATGAGATTTTTTTCATAAAATATTTTTAAAGTGATACAGGCTTTTTTTTCACTTTTCACAAGAATTAGTCATCTGTAGCCGAACTCGGCTATCAGTGCCAATACAGTCTTTTGCTTAGTTCGGCTACAGATGTTGATTGAAATGGCTTTGTTGTCAAATTGTATTTTTCTGTAGAGTTATTTTGTAGCCCGGTGCACTGCTGGGAAACACTTTTTTCTCACTATTTGTGGCCTTGTTTGATTATAATCAAATTTAGTTATTAGACTTCATTTGTTATTGCCGAAGCAACATTTCGGAAGGCAACAAGTGACAAACCTGAATTATTTTAGTCTTAAAGATGACATACTATGCCTTGCATAGTTAACACCGATGACTTCAACGGATTGTAATGCCAACATAAAATCTCAAATTGCTTCTTTAATTTATTTACTGTCTGACTAGTTTGCCAAACTATCAACCAACATACAAAAAACTTGTACACTAACGTTATTTTCTTCAACAGTTTTTCAGTAGTGGACTTTGTCTTCACTTTTTTATAACGACAGTCAAAACATCATGTCATGTTTTAACTGTCGCCTGGGCAATTGTCTCTAGATAAACGTAGTTTATGAAAATGGATAGCATGATACAAAACCGTCAAAAGTGAAGAGATTTGGAAGAGACCTATATTCTCAGCATTGGGTGGCCAATAGCCCAGTCGGCAGGGATACAATTCCAAAGTTAAAGAAATATTGGGATATTGTTTCAGGGTGATGTGGGGTGTGGGATCTGAGTTTTTGACCTCTAGAAGCCTGTGCTAACTTGGTGGGGAGCAAAAACTTCGAAATTTTCGGACTGTTTTTGGGTTTTCACTTTTATCTTAGAAGATAAAAGTAGACTTGCTACAAGTAAAAGTAAAACTATGCCTTTTTCAGGAAAACATTGAAAGGCAAGAAGGACATTAAATTTCCTATTATTTTTATCTATCAAGATTAATTTTCCCTGCGGAATTGTGTCCAGCTAAGGCCCCTATTTTTTATCTGCCGACTGGACTACAAAGGTTGAAGAAGAAGAAGAAGAAACAATCATAATTTAAGGATTATCAAGCTGTAAATGTTCCCACTGCTGGGACACACGCGACTATGAGAGGGACCGTCATTTTCTATGCGGGCCCATTGCAGTTTTGGCAGACGTCAATTGTTTCCAAAATTTTGGTTCTAAGACATTCCGATTTCCTCACGATGTTTTTCTTCACAGAAATCAAGCCGTCTTCTGTTTTCCGTATTTTGTTTTAGGATAAAAAGATAATCTTGTTGAAAGCTTACTTCCTTGAGGCAAGGCCCACAAACATACGTACCCTCACGCTATTCCCAGTGGAATGCAGGAGCCACAGAACGCCACGTGCCATCCTTAAATGTACAATAATTTGCTTGGTTTGCTTGGTCCACGTTCGCACGCGAGCTGATTGTTATAGCAGAACCTGACCTTGTTAAAGGATACCAATAAGACCAGAGAACTCCAACGTAGTGACATTCTATCATCGATAACGAGTACGAAAAGTCAAAAATGTATTGAATTGACACAAGCTACCGAAAAGCCTAAGTCAGTTCTGTCGTTGAACTAATACAGAACACTTTAAAAGTGTTTGCCACTAGTCTAAGCTCTCAATTTATATTGTCCATTGATCAAGCTACGTAAACCACATTTTTCAGTTTAAAATAAAAATATCAATCTGACAAGAGCTGACCTACTAAGTCGTGAAAGGGTTGTGCAGATCAAAAAGTCAATCGTTCCTTGTATTGAGATACATCCGGTTAGATTGGAAGCCGCGAGGCTTGGCAGACGGTGATGTTCTTTTAGTCGTTCCTTCTGAAACATCACCCAATTCTGCTGATCTCATAGCAACATCGCTCTATCACTATCATCACGGTTCTATTATAATTATTTTCACGTCAAAGCGCAGGTGACTAAACACCGGAAAATAACATTACAGAAGCTCAGGTGAATTACGAGTATATTGAATTATAATTTAGTTTAATTTACTAAACTTCATGTAAAGTTGTAGTACATTATGGTAATTATAATTTTCTGTAGGTACAGTTATGAAGATCTCAGGGTCCTGGAAATGTGATCCATTGATTACCCACTCTGTCTTCTCTGAGCGATTTAACAGAAAACCCTAGAAAATTAAATAACATTAAGACAAAATACTTTCAATTTAAACATATTTTTATTCATCAATACCAATTCATTAGTGTCGGCGCGTCTATTACTCGTCATCTCAGCAGTCACCTCCTTTCGTGCCATATCATCCTTCACACAGTCCATTCATCGTTTCTTTGGTCTTTTTTTACCAATTCAAACATATTATGGATCTAAAAACAATCAGAAATGTAGTACTAAAATTCTATAACAAAAAATCGAAAGTTCCAAACACAATAATACAAAACTCCCCAAACAATGATTTCTCAAGCGACCCCCACAGCCCTGAGGTATCAATTACATCAACATTAGCAGCACAAGCCTTCAATATTGGTCGACCTAGAAAGATTTCACATAGTGATATCACTCGTAGGAATATATTTAGCGGTATGAATGAAGCGACAGCGCTCGTTCGATCTATTTTGAAGACACACACGATTGTGTCATGAGCTTAAAACGTTGATTACATTTTTTGGGGCGATGTCATTGGTCGATTTGATTATTATTGTGGCACTACTTGACACATCTTTTAATTTGATTTGAAAATTAAAAATTTGCAATTTATTCTTGTTCCGATCCAGCTTGTCCCTTTGCTGTCCTCCCCCAGCGACGCCCTAAGCCAAGGCGCGTACCCCACAGGGGGTGCCCTTAGCTTGCAGTCGCTTAGTTTTCGTTTTCCGTACCCGAAGGGTCAGCTGTCCGTTCGTCTGTCTGTCAGCGGTCTGTATCGCATGATCCGTAATAAGTGCACAGATGGAATTTTCACAGAATGTGAAAATTCTGTTGCCGCTTTAGCAACAAATAATAAAAATACATGGGCACCCCATGGTACTGCGATGGTACGGTTCATGCGCAAGTCCGACCCGCACATAGCCGGTTTTTTTCTTGAAGTTTTCGCCGCTGGCTGGAGGGTCTACGCTCAAGCCGGCCACAGGAGAGTCCGGTTAAGCAGACGACAGTCTCCATAGGCTGACCTGCGAGATGCTAGTGTCAAAAAAACCATGTACATTAAACTTATTTTACCAATAACTTTGTTGTGTGGTCAGATAGGCAGTCGCTTCATGTATAATACTTGTATTCAACCGCATCCGGTTAGACAAGTTGAGCACAATAGAGTTGGGAAACGGTTAGGCAGATAATGATAAAAGTTCTTTTAACCAATCTTGCAAGTTTCTAATACAAGTAGCTAGCTATGAGATTTATAGAAATAAAACAATACGATGATCTTACTTCCCATTGATCTCAATGGGAATCACAATGGGAAAATTACTATGAGTAACGCGTATTGCAATTTGATCGATAATAATCCCAGGTTTTTATACAATGCTGTGGGTTGGGTTATTATATTCTTGCTGCCTCGTCAGCCTAGCACTCGCTTATGCGACTATAATGCACAAGGTCCTGGTTTCGGTCTCGTGTCGGAATAGTATTATTTTCTAACAGGAATATTCTTAATGGTCTTAGATGTTTTGGACAGTCAAGTAAAGCAACCTGCTATCAGCATAGGTTACGCAGTTGTATAGGCCGTCTCCAAACCATTGTTCGGTTACTCAGTGAAAGCTGTCCGTGGGAAGTTTATTCTGAAGAGCGAATCAAGCGAGATTCCTGCGTAGTTCCAGCGATGTACCTATGTAGGTCAGACTTGATGACGTCTCCACACGTCGATGACTTCCATAATAATATTGTAAATGCGAAAGTTACTATGTCTGTTGTCTTTTGAACCGATCCTGATGAATTTTTTACAGAGAGGTAGACTTTTCATGACTGTAATACGTTCACACTGGATTATTGTAAGCCTCCACGTGGCCGACGCCCAAATAACAAAGAATATTATCACAAAATTGAAGATGTTTATTTGTTTGGTTCTGAATACATTTGCAAGAATGTATACGGTTTGCGACGTCCGTCGTCGGGCAGTACAATCCCAGTTTGTGTGGTACCATTTTACGATTCTGTTATTTATTTATGTGTTATTTCATGCTGTTATGCGTGTATAAAATACAAAACATGCGTCTTTTTCTGTTCTTTCTTCTTGCTTTAACGTGTGCTGTAGGCAGCAAATGCAGCAGACCTGGTGTCAGAGTTTTTATGCCGCCCATGGGCCTCTGACTTGGCTTTACATGCCGTCGAGAAATTTGGTAACACAAACACAGCAAAATAAAACAGGAATCTTGGTTTCCTCACGATTTTTTCCTTCACCGAAGCAAGTCATAATTATACAAGTAATACAGTGAAAAATCAGAGGTGTGTGCCTTGGATTCGATCTCGAGACCTATGACTTGGTAGTCCGACGGTCACGTCACTAGGTTGCCACTTATAAGGTATTGATTACTAGCTTTTTCGTTATCAAAAGTCATTTAATAAAATGCCAGCTAGAAAAAGGCTTCTTCTAATGTAAAGAAAGAACAAGAGCATTGATCACCATTCTTCCAAAAAGGAATGCTGATAATTTCATTGAGCACAATCTTTTTGCTGTGAATCAATTACAACAATATCTTAAACGAAACTAAGAAGATAATGAGAATAGAGATAGATTCTAATACATTAACGTTTTTGCTAACTTAGCAAAAAGAAAAATAAAGTTATTTCAAAGAAAGCAGACATCTCCAACATCAATTTTAATGTTTCTCTACATTACCCACTACTTGTACCACGATAAACCTCACAAAAAATTGACCGAAAAAATATACTCAAATGTAGTTGTAAAAACATTCGATTCGTTCGTAGGTCATTTCTATTTGCGTGTCGGGGTTGAAGCCGCCATTTCTTTTTATGGGTGGACTGCACGAGGTAAATAAATACAGAAGGTCACTACCACATAACGAGCGAAAATTCTCGCACACATACACACGCTTCACATACAGCGAGTGCAAGCGTACTCGTGACAGGCATTTGTTTCAGATAGCCGTACGTGCGCGACTATGTGTGCGTACGTCGAGGTTTTGCATGTTGTATGGAGTTAAACTACTGTAGTTTCTTGAATTGTGGAAATCGGTTAGATATTTTTGTCCCTGAATTAGTTTTTACTAAAGACCATTGTCGTTTTATTTACTGTTTGGGGTTTGAGTTTATTTTTAGTGTTGTGTATTTATTGGTCAGGTTTGAGCATTATTCCTTTCGGGGTTCGGAGAAATCTTAGGTTTATTCTTATTTCGTAGTAAACCTTTTTACTAGCAATCGAGTATTTTATTTGTTGTTCATTGCTGAGCACGAGTCTTCTAATAAGATGTTTTTCTGGTTACTGCATGATGAGGACATAATCACCGTTTTTAACAAATTGATGGTGATTTGGAAACTGTTTTTACTAATGATGAATTAGAAAGAAATATTAGGGATCTTATGGCGGAGAGTGACATTCTATCAGTTATAACAATGATGGGAAATTCGAAAATGTGCTGAATTGACACAAGCTACTGAAAAGCTTTTGAACACTTCAACCAACTTATCTGTGCAGGCGAAAAAGTGCAGAACTAAAATAAATGTTCCAAGTTTGACATACCGATGAAAATTTTCTTGAAAAGCAACGCCACCTTGGACTGCACACTTAAAGTGGTAAGAGTATGCTATAGAACTTGCCGTAAGTTGTTGTAGAAATGCGAAACGTTTCGAAAACTATTGTCACTGGGTTCTTTTGTTGACAAATCAAAATAGAAAATATTAAGAAACCCAGAGTAAGAACATGGATATTTTTAATATAACGAGTCGTACATTAGCAAAGGAATAATTTTACAATGAAGCAATGAGTCAAATATCAGAAATAAAAATAGCCCAAACAGTATTACGATACATTTGTAGCCGGGTCGTGGTCGGCGTAACTATTTGTGTTACGGGGTTAAATCGGTGATTACGTACTCATAGCTGTGCCAGAGGTTGTTTTGATGTTTTGTGCCCTACATCCGGTACTGCGAGGAATGTTTTTGATACCATTACAATGCTTTAACAGGTTCTGGGCTAAACAATATCAGCATCTCTGTCCGATCAATCAAAGTTAGGTATCGCTTTCCGAGGTCTTTGCGTGGATGAGCGACCATTGATTTCGTACCATGAGTCATCTAAGCCTCTAGGCTGTATGAATATTTTGGAGATAACTGGTCTCTGCAGGGAACCGTTTAGATGTAATTTTAACGAAGCATACCAGCCACCATGTTTGATGTTTAAGGTTAAGCTGCACTTGCCTAGGTCGGTACGTGGATGAATGACCATCCATTACCTACTGAGTTTCCTCTATGTCGGAAAGCACGTTAAGCTGTTGGTAACGGTTGTCATACATAGATATATGACAGTTGTAACGGGTAGTCAGAAAACCCAAACCTTAACCAGCTTTAACCCGGATAATCGTGCTATACGCGATAGTTAACTGGGTTGTGGAGGTCTGGTAGGCAGTTCTAAGCTAAAATACTTGTATTTAGCTGCTTACAATTAGACTGGAAGTCGACCCTAACATAGCAAGGAAACAACGAGGCAGATGATTTCAAGACCTGGCGTGGTTTGTTGTTAACACATTCAAATTAATATTGAATTCCCTAGGTTCTATACGACTTTGACAGCACGTGTCACATATAAACATGTCCATAATCAGCTCTAGTTGCAGTCGAAGCGTTTATGTAACACTGCAGCGCGAGCTAATGTCTCCGCGCTATCAGACACTATTTTACTATCGCGCCACTCGACACGCCTAGTTAGCTAACCAGGGATGTAATCAATTGGCTGCTTGCGGAATTTTAATGGTTCTCTTTCTCTGTCTTTAGATCCAAACACTTGATTTTACGATATTTAGTTTGTCATATGCTTGCTATAACATAACATCATGCCTGTTTTTCCTGAGGTTAAACAAAGGTGGATCTACTAATGCATCCACATTTCGCCTGTTATAGATTTAATCTCATATGTAATTAAGGGCGGGGGCTATTGCCATCAACCGGGCATTCAAAACACAAATTAAAAATTCGGACCACTTCTGAGAATTTCCTGATGAACAAACCCATCGCTGTTGTTGCTGTTTGAACCTAATATACATGCACGTCATAAAAAATTACGGACGCTATATACAGCGCTAAACTGAAAGCCGTTCTGGGATGACACGATTTAGTTAGATTAAGGGACTACTCACACATATTCAACTCTATTCAGCTTACGCCATTTTTCCCATGGGGGAGGCAGAAACCACAGAACGCCACCTGTACGATCCTTACAACTCCTTTTGCCTCCTTCACGTTCATACATCTGGTCATACACGCAAGTCGGTTGCGAGTACTACGCACCTGACCTTCCTGAAGAACCTCATCAATAAGGTCAGTGTATGTCCTACTGGAGCGTCCCCTCTGTTGCCACTCACAATCTGCCTTGTAAATACCTTTTGTTAGTCGCCTTTCACTCATTCTTTCCACATGACCAAACCATCAAAGCATTCTCCTTTACATTTTTGTCACTACAACTCTTCTTTTAAACAAACAACTTCTTTCTTTCTTTCTTAAATCTTCTTATAAAAAGAAAAATAATCATCATATTATGCAGACAGAGTACCTGTTATAGTCGATAATGTTTCTTTTACTTTATTTATTACTGGCAACACCAAACTAAATGTAAAAAAAAAACTCGACCAACAGATACATTCTTGTTTCGTGTCGACGGCATTCCCCGGAGGATTGGGCTAGGAACTATGTCTCCGTTAGTTTGTATTAACTTCGGCAATACTCGTGGTTGCCTTCGGAGGTAAGCTTTGCCTTGACGTGAACTTAGATGAAACATTTTCGCTGTTAAGTCATCAGTGAGAGCAGAAATTAATTGAAGAAGAAGAAGTCATCGTTATCATTATTCTTGGCAAATTGAAGTATATTTATTAATTTATAATTTACTCCATCCAATGCATATAACCCTGCATTTGCTCTTCAGTATGACATTGATAACATCTCATTTCATATTGAAGTATATTTATTAATTTATAATTTACTCCATCCAATGCATATAACCCTGCATTTTGCTCTTCAGTATGACATTGATAACATCTCATTTCATATTGAAGTATATTTATTAATTTATAATTTACTCCATCCAATGCATATAACCCTGCATTTGCTTTTCAGTATGACATTGATAACATCTCATTTCATATTGAAGTATATTTATTAATTTATAATTTACTCCATCCAATGCATATAACCCTGCATTTTGCTCTTCAGTATGACATTGATAACATCTCATTTCATATTGAAGTATATTTATTAATTTATAATTTACTCCATCCAATGCATATAACCCTGCATTTGCTCTTCAGTATGACATTGATAACATCTCATTTCATATTGAAGTATATTTATTAATTTATAATTTACTCCATCCAATGCATATAACCCTGCATTTTGCTCTTCAGTATGACATTGATAACATCTCATTTCATATTGAAGTATATTTATTAATTTATAATTTACTCCATCCAATGCATATAACCCTGCATTTGCTTTTCAGTATGACATTGATAACATCTCATTTCATATTTAAGTATATTTATTAATTTATAATTTACTCCATCCAATGCATATAACCCTGCATTTTGCTCTTCAGTATGACATTGATAACATCTCATTTCATATTGAAGTATATTTATTAATTTATAATTTACTCCATCCAATGCATATAACCCTGCATTTGCTCTTCAGTATGACATTGATAACATCTCATTTCATATTGAAGTATATTTATTAATTTATAATTTACTACATCCAATGCATATAACCCTGCATTTGCTTTTCAGTATGACATTGATAACATCTCATTTCATATTGAAGTATATTTATTAATTTATAATTTACTCCATCCAATGCATATAACCCTGCATTTGCTTTTCAGTATGACATTGATAACATCTCATTTCATATTTAAGTATATTTATTAATTTATAATTTACTCCATCCAATGCATATAACCCTGCATTTTGCTCTTCAGTATGACATTGATAACATCTCATTTCATATTGAAGTATATTTATTAATTTATAATTTACTCCATCCAATGCATATAACCCTGCATTTTGCTCTTCAGTATGACATTGATAACATCTCATTTCATATTGAAGTATATTTATTAATTTATTATTTACTCCATCCAATGCATATAACCCTGCATTTTGCTCTTCAGTATGACATTGATAACATCTCATTTCATATTGAAGTATATTTATTAATTTATAATTTACTCCATCCAATGCATATAACCCTGCATTTTGCTCTTCAGTATGACATTGATAACATCTCATTTCATATTGAAGTATATTTATTAATTTATAATTTACTCCATCCAATGCATATAACCCTGCATTTTGCTCTTCAGTATGACATTGATAACATCTCATTTCATATTGAAGTATATTTATTAATTTATAATTTACTCCATCCAATGCATATAACCCTGCATTTGCTTTTCAGTATGACATTGATAACATCTCATTTCATATTGAAGTATATTTATTAATTTATTATTTACTCCATCCAATGCATATAACCCTGCATTTTGCTCTTCAGTATGACATTGATAACATCTCATTTCATATTGAAGTATATTTATTAATTTATTATTTACTCCATCCAATGCATATAACCCTGCATTTGCTCTTCAGTATGACATTGATAACATCTCATTTCATATTGAAGTATATTTATTAATTTATAATTTACTCCATCCAATGCATATAACCCTGCATTTTGCTCTTCAGTATGACATTGATAACATCTCATTTCATATTGAAGTATATTTATTAATTTATAATTTACTCCATCCAATGCATATAACCCTGCATTTGCTTTTCAGTATGACATTGATAACATCTCATTTCATATTTAAGTATATTTATTAATTTATAATTTACTCCATCCAATGCATATAACCCTGCATTTGCTCTTCAGTATGACATTGATAACATCTCATTTCATATTGAAGTATATTTATTAATTTATAATTTACTCCATCCAATGCATATAACCCTACATTTGCTCACTGCCTAACCCTTCGAGGATTACAGGCATGATTTTATGTGTGGTCTGTGTCAAACCCCACATTACTGTTTCATAACTAGGCTGAGCTGTCCTTTACCATATTATTAACATTCTTGAAATATCCACTGTTAGAAATCATATTTCTTTTCCCAGAAAGACATTGATTGAATAGAGCAAATACATTGCTATTATCGCTTACTTTGTCAAATTGATTGGTGATCCTTTTTATCCCAAAAGTATATATCTCCATCCTTCAGTTAGTACACGAATTAATTCATACAAAACATTGCATACAATAAACAGAACTTTTGCCTTTATTCCATGAGGGTAGGCAGAAACTACAGAACGCCGCCTGCATCCATCCTTATATATAAGTGGCAGCCAATTCGTATAACACGCCGTTTTATGTAATGGCGCGCCGGATTGAAAAACGCCGCCGTTATGTAATACGGCGTCCTCACGTTCAGCCGGATTGTGGTGGCGATACGTTCGACAAAGTGGCGTCTAACGTTGGCGTGGCGTCAATTCCGATACTTCAAATAACCTACTAAAATTATCCTAAAAGTCTTGCAAGCTGGCATGAGGAGCGTAGGCCGAAGGCCGGCGGAGCGGCGACGACTTTTGTGACAGTATGTGGGTGGGTAAAGTAAAATGCAAGCGTAGCGAGCGCGCGTCATGGAGTTGTAGCAGGATCTAAATTTGCTTATATCTCGAAAACGGTGCGTCCTGTCGCCAAAATAATGAAAAAAATTCCCCCTTAATATCCCCCCTGCCACGTAATTCTCAACATGTAGGTAAAAAAAATAAAAATAAAATGCAGAAAAGCGGGAAAAGTGGCCATTTGATTGTGACACCGGTGTCGATTGCGACGCGATGTTTCTTGCAGCGCCACTTGCGGCGATAAATGGAACTAAAACTTTCATAGCGGGCGTATCGACGATGCGCCCATTTGTATAACGGCGGCACGTTATTACGCCGCTTTGACGAACACGCAGGGCTTATTCAATGCGGCGTACTTTATTTCAGCCGAATTGTTACCCGGCTGAACGTGAGGACGCCGTATTCCATAACAGTGGCATTTTTCAATCCGGCGCGCCGTTATGTAAAACGGCGTGTTATATGAATTGGCTGCGACATATGCTCTCGTTCATTCCATATACTTATCTAGAAAATTAATTCAATAACTAGTCTAATCATCGTCACCCACATTCTCCCTACAGTTTCGAACATCAGAATTCGCACATCACCGCTCATTTGTATACGTATGTACATCTAATTCAGTAATTAGTTCAGTGCGACGGCGCCGCGGTGGTCCCGCGTAATTAGGTATTAGGCTGATGTTTCCTATAAGTACTGGACTTCGCGGGTAGAAAACGATTTTATAGACGACTAGTTCCATTGTTTTATTTTTTTAATTAAGGTTATAACAATTATTCTGAAACGTTCAAAAACATATTTTAGCTTGGTTTTGTCTGTGTATTCTTTATTTTCCAATTTTGTTCTAGCCTGCTATGTGTGTATGTATGCAATTTTACACTACAAAAATAAAAAATAAACATTACATAAAAAAGTGTAACTGAAACTTAAAGTTTATCAATAATCTGTGTATGTGAGTACCGACTGGCTGGGAATAGAACCTTTGACATTACGATCGCTTGCCTCCAGAAAAGAAGTAAAAATGGATATTACATTAGCATCTAATGAATAATTCTAATGTTCTAAAATAACAAAAAAAATGTTTTGTGTATCCATGAATGCGTGCGTGTGTTTGCTGAAAGAAATAGTTTTCGTGTAATAGGCAGAGAGCCAGGAATATGTCATGCATAACTATTACGTTTATACATACCTAATGATACCTATGTTATGAATACATCTGATGGTTTTCTGTATACTGCCCATTTTTTGAATATTTTTTTAGGGCATGGTTAGTGTAGTACTCGTTGCTGAACAATTGGCTTCTGACCTATGGAAGTAAGAAACGAATCTAACTCAACCGTTTTTCACTCAACCTAAAACTGTTGGACTTTTTGTGTCAATAAATACATAGTTACCTTAAAATGAAATATTTAGTAAAAAAATTAAAAAAAGGATAATGTTAATTTTTGTAGGTAAATCTAAATATCTAAATATATAGAATATAGCTAAAAAAAAATATTATGTTTACTTAAAACATTCTTTCGTTTTTCATAAGATCTTAGCTTTCAATCTTATTATTTTCACAAACTATGAAGAAACTTAAATAAAACATAAGCAATAGCAGACTGATTCTGGCGGCACGCGTCGATGGCAAGAGACCAGATGGTATGACCATAATGCCATGGAAGTTGGGTAAGCCTTTGGTGTGGGACGCAACTTGCGTCGACACCCTTGCGCCATCCCATCTTCCTAGCACAGTGTGCTGCGCTGGGGCGGCTGCTGCAGCTGCTGAAAACCTCAAACGGCGCAAATACAATAATTTAATTGGTTATTATGTGTTTGAGCCGTTTGGGGTTGAAACACTAGGGCCATGGGGTCCGAGTGCCCACCTAGTATTTCGGGAAATCGCCAAACGGTTGGTCGAGTCTTCACGTGACCAGAGGGCGGGCCTATTTTTTGGCCAAAGAATCAGCATTCCCATCCAACGTGGCAATGCTGCCAGCCTTCTGGGCACTTTTCCTGTTGACAGCGATGTGGACAAATTTTTCGACACCCTGTAACCTTTTTTGATACTTGTAAAATATTTTTATTTCTTTTATAGAGTTAGTGTGTAAATAATGTAAATATTATTAGTCTGTGTTTAGCAATAGCATAACATAACTTTATTATTGAAGTATTAAAAAAAGGAAAATAATAACATGGCGTCATAAAGTTCGTCCATATCGCTGTTTTAACGACAAAAGTGCCGAAGGTTGGCAGCGTTGTCATATTGGAAAACTACGATTCTTTGGCCAAAATTCTATGAAGATGATCTTATTAAGTCCAATTATAAAAAGACAATCAGAAAAATACTTTTTATTCAAGTATATATTTACAAACAAAAAGTATCTATGTAGTATATCAACTATCTGGTGTCCACGACACAAGCCTCGTTGCTTACTGTGGCACTAGAGGGCGCTGTGTGTTCAAGTCCAGCGATATTTATTTATTTTATAAATTAATTGCATTGCTCTCTCTTTCACCTTTCAAGTCCTATAAGTTATCGAGTTGAAATCGATTCTGATTGAGAGAAAATTATGCAATTAGGCCAAAGGTATAGCTTGATAATAAATGAGTTACTGAGTTGAACGTAGCAAGTCTTACTTTATGCATAGAGATTGCTTTTTAATCCTCTAGTTTTTTGTTTCAGTCGTTTTTCCCGACTGCGTCAGAAGGAGGGTTATGTTTTTCGAGTGTATGTATGTATGTATGTTAATATGTATGTAAGTATGTATGTATGTATGTATGTATAATTGTTTGGCACGCTCTGTAGCCTGAACGGCTCGATGGATTTTAGCTTGAGAGGTGTCGTTAGATTCGTATTTATTGTGGGAGTGACACTGGGTATATCAAAATAAAAAAAATAAAGATGGCGAATTTTTGGCGCCAAATTCATATGTTTGGCACGCTCTGCAGCCTGAACGGCTTGATCAAAGGCTCATCATGAGGATTTTAAAATGGTATATCTGAGTAACTAAAAAGTATAAAAAAAAAAAAAAAAACCCGACTGCGTAAAAAATAACTAATAATTTTAAACTACGGTTTGGTTGGCTGCCCAGTTTCAGCCCTACTCTGTCTATTTAAGGCGACTACAGGAGCTAAATTAGCAACTGTATTTGTGGTGGTTCAAACTTCTTTTGAAACACTGTTAGAATAAAGTTCTAATCAGCTTGCACTACATAGTGGTTGTTACGTCAGTCACTGCGGGCTGAATAATTACAACTAAAAAATAAAGAACTATCATGCTAATATGTTGCTTGTAGAATTATTTGCCAAAACATCAGAATGATCGCATGTATTTTAGTATGGTTTTTACTCGATAAAAGAAATTTTTAGAGATAAGTTCGTGATTTTTTTTATAGAGCAAAATTAGTTGTATTATGTTTTCAAACAGTATCATACTAGCATATATCCTGAAGAATATCATATATTTTTCTGGTTTTGTTTATTGCAGTGAATCATATGCTTTTTTGCATTATAAAACTCGCGTTTAGCTCCTGTAGTCCCCTTAGGAGTCTTATATGTTTACAAAATTATCTCTTTCCGTTATCCATATTGTAACCATTACTCTTCTGCCCGTATCCCAATTTATTCTCGATCAGGTCCACATGTTTCCATCCGCCATACATTTCTATTAGCCATTATCGCGCCAAATAACTTCCACCTTTTAGTTTCTTGGGAATTTGCTTTCTCATAATCGAATATAATTTCCCATAAGTGCATTTCATAAATACCAGACGATAAAAGATTTCCTTATTGCTAGTTGCGTAAAGAATATTTCATTCTAATATTAACCTAAAACAAAGCACCATCTATCTTCGGATCTCCGATAAATCTTACATCTAACTCTAATCTAAACATAAAATACTATGATAAAATAGCCCTTCCTCAATTCCGTCAGAGTTACGATTACATTGCTGGGTAACGACCGCCGTGTGTGCTGCTTTTAGAACAAACCCAGCGTTGTGTGCCGAATCGTAAGCCTTGGTGGACAAGGTCGGTGTCGTTATAAGTTTATTGCTCGTTATTGCGTTCGATTATTGGTATTACAGGTTTACCTTTGTTTGAAGTTTATTGTAAAGTTACAACATGACGTAATCAGCCTATATTGTTCCCAATGCTGGGACATGAGTCTCCTTTCCGTAAAATCCCAGTTAGCTATCTTAAGGCTGTCTGGCAGAAATTAACTTGAGCGTCAAGATTGTAGACCTGTATTTTCTTTTGATATTGTTTTTATTTTGATAGTACTGTTTTTGAATATTCACTTTGCAAGACCTAAAATCACGAAAGTAACCCACGAAGTTTTAAATTTGGAGCCAATCTTTGAGAGTAGAATCCCTTAGTCAGTAATCTGAATGAAAATCTTCAAGATTTCCAACACTCAAAACATAAACACATTTCAACTTGAAATACCACAACACGTAACTATTGATGAACACACCGAACTCAACAATACAATTTCTTCCTCCACAAATACGATTTTCCCTTCACAATAGCAAACAAAATTCTTTTATAGAACCTAACCCTTCTGACCGGTGACCTCGAATCCCAACCCCAAAATACTTGTGACTAATCAATTGCCTAACTAAAGAAACTGACTAAATGGTGGAAATAATACCGTCCGAGGCCAGTCTTGGTCAGTCAGTTGGCGTCCATCCAAATGTTACCAACGAGGAAGAGAATCAAGCCATAGGAGATGGCGATTTCAAATATGAAGATTTGCTATATGCAATCCGTGCGAAAGTAGATTTTATTCCAGAGAGGGTAAAGTTGAAAATTAAATGGGTGACTTTGAGAATTTTTGCATTGTTTCTCATGATTTGTGTAGTGAATATAAAGCGTTGATTAGGCTCCGTTTCTGGTAGTTGATTCGGATGGGAAAGTAGTATTATAATAATATTTTACCTTTCATCCGCTTTGGTGCTGCAATATTATAAATTGGGATTCTGATTTGTTAAATGCGAGTGGCTTGGAACCTTACCAATGCGTTTCCATCAGCTGGACTATGATAGGTTTATTTTATTCTGTTTCTTGTTGTAGTACTCTAGAGTGGATTAGTGCTTTTATAATAATTTTCTTGATTTTCTTATCACTAACTTGTATATTTGGCTCTTTTTATAGTTCTTATCTGTAACTGATTTGGAACATGGGACAAGGGCAGGAACATGATGATCTGTAAGCGATTTGGAAACATAATTGGGTGTCCACTACCAGAATCATTATTTATCGAGACTCTAGCTTCTAATCCATCATTAGATAATTCATTTAAATCCATATTTACATCTTCCTCATCATTTAGTTCATCTAATTATAATTCCTTCTCAGATTGCGGAAATATTTCGCTACCAAAACAACAAGATAGTAGCATCAGAACAAAGGCATAAAATAATACAATTACGTCCCAGCAGATTCTACTAGCAACGTTCGCAGTACATTTAAAAACTAATTCAAGTTTATTAATTTGGTCGCTTACTATGCGAAGATAACGTACATTTTAATATAGAATTTGGAACTGTTCCAAAAACTTACTGTGCTAATAATTTACTTTGTTGATTTAATTAAAACGGTTAAAACATTAGACTTGTAAACTATGATTTTACGTCGAAAAGTTTTGAACAAAGGTTGAATAGGAGTTGTGAATCATTTGATAAATTAATAGTACCGTGAAGTTTTTGTTCCAATATTTTCAACGTTTTTGCTTGAAATAAGTCCAAAATTTGTTTTGATTGATGTTCTGAGTTGATCTTTGAAATCCGGATATTTGCCAGTAGCATAAATCACACTATCCACAGCGTCCTTTTTGAGAGAGAAAGTGACCTGCAATTCACCACAGGGCTCAATGCGGGTGGATGGAACATATCTTCCAAATTTTGGTTCTAGGATATGCCGATTTCCTAAGTTTTCTTTTACGTTTTTGAGAGCACTGGCTTTTGCAATAAATTACACAAAGTAATCTGCCTAGGTACGAACCCGCGACTCATAGGTCGGGGCCGTTACCACTGGTCCTCCATAGCTATGTAAGGATGATGTTTCTAAATATTCATCAAATTCGTTCCTCCATCTAATTTATTCACTGAACTGATTGGGGTTATAATTAGGTGTTCTTTCATCTTTAATGAAGATGAATCATACCTACGTGGAAATTATCGCACGGTGTTGATGTGAATTATTTCCGACTATGATATATATAATGACCAGGAGTGGTGATGCATCGGTAATTAGTATTATTTTGGTTATATTAGCCATCTAAGCTAATTTAGGCAAATCATGAGGTATTTTGTTTGCTTTGATCTTGTTTTTATGTGTTAATTCTTCATCTTCATTATTCTTTGTAATTTCTTTAATTTTCTGTTTTTACTCTTTTTGATGTGGCCCCCGTTTGGTTAGCGTAATACTTAATTATACTATATACCTATAGTTTTTTCAACTGTTCGAATGTATCTTTGAGTGGTCCAATCAGAGAGATCTCATTTTCTATCTTAGAGACTACTTAATGTTTTTATAATTTCTCTTGTCCCTTGCACCACACCACAAAACAAACGTGGTACCAAAATGAAGCTAGACGAGTAATGAAAAATTTCCAGCGGCAACTTTTGAAACAATAATCGTTTTTATTTTCAAAGAGATAGAGACTATAATCCGGTCACGTAGTTTGCACCGATTTTTCTTTCAATAAACTAAGATGATACTTTTATTTGATTCGGACAAACGTTTTCTTTATGATGAGATTTATTTAACGTTTTTAGAATTTTGTTTACGTTTCATATAGAATTACTAATTGATTTTGCTCTTTTCGAGAGATGAGGGGAAAGATGAGAGTCCTCTCAAGTAATTTGACTGGAAAAGCTTAATAGGAAACGGATACTGAGATTTGTTCTGTGAAAATCCAAATAGGTTATTTGATTTTCTTATTGAAGAAGTAATTGGACGATAAAAGAAAGATCCTTTCGAAGATTAATGATTTGAAGTGAAATACTGGATAAGGAAAAAGACATTTCGAGAAACAATCTAAATAACAATAGGTCTGGGTGACCACGTGGAGTTCGGTGATTGTTCCATGGGATCGTACTACTGGGATACAAAGTATCTTATGTATTAATCCAATTTATAAATTATCTGTGTGTCAAATCCATTCAGTAGTTTTAGCGTTGAAGAGTAACAAACATCCATCCATCCCAGCAAAAAATAAGGTAGGATTCGCTACTGTCGCAACCCGTGGGAGTCAGACAACATACGTGTCCACGCCTTTAGGGATCATAGGTGTCACATATACAAACATGTCATACTTGCCTACCTTTCTGCCCTATTCCCAACCTCCGGCTATGCGACAAGCGTCGCTACACGATTTGCGTTAAGCATAACTTGCGTGCGTTTCTTGTTTCTGTCGCGTTAGTCCCAGCAATCTCGCTATGACTCGTGGCACGCTCTAAGCACCTCAATTACTTTCATTTGTTTCCTCCTTAATGAATGTAAGAACACGCGCCTCGCTTGAGCGTGTAGGTCGTGGCCGAGTCACATTTATTCTTGTTATCAACGCAGATTAAGTTAGCCAAACATAATGTTGTGTTTATCGGCGATGAGCCAGCATTTTCCATCATGGTCCAGCATCCGATAATTGTTTACACACATTTTGTCAATCCGCCAACTGGGACGAGAGCTTTTTACGAATAGGTCTGAAAACATTCGCATATGACCTGGATCTATGTGAGTATGTTTCTGGAGAACATTTCTGTTGAAAGCTACATAGCTTAAAAGCTTTGCTTTCGTTCTCTGCGTGACTGTAGGAGAACGATGTGTGAATTTGTGCATTTTATGTTAGAAATGTATGCTTACATATTTTTCTATTAACACTGAAATATTTTGTATGAATGTAGTGGTTGGTTTCAAATTGATGTTCTTGTCGTTGTTATGAGGCAAAGTCGGTTTGGTGGTCATTCAACTTATTGAAATGATAAACATTAAGTATAATTAAACTTGTGGTATACGGTACTGTACTATTGACCTCCAGGCTGTGTTCGGTCATGACAACCAATCTCAGCAACGACTACCCATAGACGCAGGAGATGTTGCAGTGCACTATTGTATGCGTTAACACAGGTGCTTGCTACTATGTCATTTGTCATACGACAAAGTCAAAGTCTTAACATTCTCCTGCCTTTATCCCAATTTCTTTGGGGTCCGCATGTCTTTTTCTATACTTCTCTATTACTCGTCATTTCATCAGACACTTCTTTTTTTGCCATATCATCCTTCACACAGTCCATCCATCGTTTTATTGGTCTTCTTTTAGTCTTATTCCCATCCACATTCATACTCAAAACTTTCCTCATGACATTTTTCCCAGTCCTCCGCATCACATGCCCATACCAAGCCAACCGATAACCACACAACTTTTCAGTCACCGGCGTCACCTTTAGACTTCCTCTTTGTCGTCTTCTTAATATCTAGAAAAAGAAAATGAAACATGTGTTTTTTCATACCATGCATGCTGATGCATGGTATGAAAAAACAACAACAACAAACAACTGCTGAGTTGTTGTAACACTGAAAATACATATTACATTTTGTTTGACTAACAAAAATATCTGCGATAGAGAATGAGCTCATAGCCACAAGAATCGCTATGACTAGGCGAGCTTGACCTACAATAAACACGCAATTTTCGGTCAATGTCGACGAAAATATCCATCAGTAATAACTCTTTTATCTTTCTTATTAAAACCTGACATAACTGCTCCAACATCGTAATCCATTGATGATTTAATACCTACTGTAACAATCGTATAACAGCCTAAAATTTTCCTTCTACGGGGACCTAGGCCTCCTCGCTTTGAGAGAACGGGCCTAGAGCGGGTCGATAGATATCACATACCTTCGAATTTAGGTTCTAGGTAATGCTGGTTCAGCATTTTCAGAGCTGGGATATAACATAAATTTCATAAGGAAAAGTGCCAGCCCGGTTGCACAGACACTTCTTAGAACATAATAATAATAATATATTTTTATTGTTTCATAAAAAGTGTTACAATAAGATGTGACACTAGATCCTGCACTAGGATACCCTGTGTCGCAGGATCCTGTCTCTCTCGACAAAAATATGGTTGATTATGAAGAGGTATCAAATGCAACGGTTCCAATCATGAAAGAAAAACTAAAACTAAAAGGTAACTCAAGGTGTGTATGTACGATGAGTGTTAGTTTGTATGTGTTGGTGTGTAGGCTAGTACTCAATTGCAAGTAGGTTTTCTGTTTCGTTTTAGTTATGTCCGAGTAACCATTCCTGGACTTCTTTTTTGCACCCAAACTTGGTCATGGTGAGAATTTTAAGCTTTTTATTGACCTTCTCATACAGATGTGACCTAATGTATGAGAATGCTTTATTTCCAAATTTAAGTTTGCAGGTAACTCTGTTCCACCTAGCCTTTCTACGCGTGCGTTTGTCCGTAACCACTGTGGCAGCTGCGGTTTTATGGAACTTGAGTACCACTGCCATAATAAACAGTTGGCGCACCGTAAGCACTCTAGTCTCTCAATATAACATAGCAGTGGGGTAACGGATTCCTAATCTATGAGAGACTTTTAGGATAGCTCTTTGTGCACGTTCAGCAGCAATAAGAAACCAGCTGATCTGTTTTTCCAGCTGAACCCCACGACATTATGCAGTAACTAAATATAGACTGACATAAGGCTAGGTATATCATCTTTAGAGTATTTTTATCAGCTATAGAACGAAGTCTTTTAAAAATAAGTCGGGGATGTTAACCAATGCTTCCATCTGAACCTGCTGAGTATACCTCCACTTTCTTCTGCCATACTTCTCGGTTACGTGCATCTAAGTGTTTTCCGCGAGTTTGACAATATCGTCAACCCAACGCGCCTTTGGACGGCATTAGCTTATTTTGTATAAGAGATGAGAGAGAGAGATGAGATATTTTTTGTGTTGATATGACAGGTGATTCGGAGGATTGAATAAAGAATATTGAGTTTAATGTAAGAATAGAGAAAGACCAAAGAGACGATAGATGGACTGTGTGATGAATGATATCGCTAGGTGACTGCTGAGATGAGAAATAGAGATATGGAAATAAGAATGATAAGAATAATACGTGCCGCGCTGATCCCAAATAAATTGGGATAAGACGTGGGCAAAGACGAAGTAAACCTGATATATCAGACCACAAAGATATAGAAAAAAAACGTAGTGAAAGTCAAAGAATCTCCATAAACCCGTGAATCAAAGTAAACTCGTGGATATCGTATGCATAACTACGTCTTCGACCTTGACTGCTGCCTACACCGGAAGCTATAAACGGTTTATTGCCCCAACGATGGGTTCTGTGAGAAAATAGCTCGCGGTACGCAGACAAGATTGCGCGAAACTCTTTCACCTTGGAGAGATTTCTGTTGGTAACAAGTTATTGATTTGATTTTTGGTGATGCTATATGAAAATGGCGATTTCAAAGTACTTAGGTATTTGTACCAGTGAAACAAGTAGATGATGATGATGAGATTAAAACAATAAAAGACTTTATCCAGATGACAAAATCATCAAGATTTAATCTATTCCAATTAGACTTCGACTAAGTTTAGCAAACTGGACATTTGGCATTATTGAGTCTTATTAATCTATTGTGATTTCATTTAAGTCTTACAAAGAATTTGCTTCAAGAATAAAGTAGATGTCAGAAGTTGAATGAATTGAATTGAGTAGAATGAATAAATATTAGAAAAATATGTAATTTGATTAGAACTAACTTAGGATTTATGTTCGAGACATCACATCAGAAAGAATTTGTAAAATGCCTGCTCTTCAAATTCAAATTGCCACCAGATTGCAACCAAACTAACAAATTGTTAACAAAATCAAACCTAAAATCATAGATAAAATAACCTCTAACAAGAGTCAAAGGAGTTTCGAAAAATAATTTCCATTCGTCCCTCAATGGGGTCTCATTGGGGTCGTTACAAAGGGGTGGCTTAATATAACAGCTTAAATGCAAAGGGCATGTCATTGCCGACAATTACCGCTACGATTCCATTCAGGCCGTGTTAGACTTGATAGATCACTGTTGTTAAGGGGATGCTTCTAGCAGAGTCAGTCTGTATTATTCCCACAGCTGGAACTAAAGTTTTCTATTTGTAAGAGATACCGTAATCCGGGCCTAAAGCGAATTGCTGGATGATCTTAGGTAGCCTACAATATCCAAATGTTGTCCAGTATCTGTTTTGAAGTATGATAGTAAATTTTACTTACAGATTAATCTCAGTAGAAACATCAATACAAGTTTTCTAGTCTTATTTTTGCTTATTGTACGACTTGAGTCGAATATGGTGCTCGATTTTATCAATTAAAAGATCTGTATTTCTGTACCTGTGGTAAGGGCCTATACCCCCTCAAATAGCTTAGCATGATCCTCCGTTACGCCTAAAATACTGCAGCATTAATTTTGAAACAAATATATGGTAAAGTTGAGCATTAATGCTAAGTACTATGTGTGACGCATAAACTTTTCTCGATCGAAATAAAATCCCAAAGTTACCTCCGAATCAAACAATAAACCGCTGGTATTCAAAAAGTACTTCAAATTAGACCATAAAACTTTGCACACTAACTAAACTTACTATAAAGCAGGTCTTATGTGTTTTACTTTTTTAGATTTTTTGTAAACCACAAAAAACCACTCATTTCGCACCATTCGGCCGCAGTGACTGTCGTAACAACCGCTTTGTAGTGCAAGCTGATTAGAACTTTAGTCTAACAGTTTTCAAACGAAGTTTGAACCACCACAAATAGAGTTGCTAATTTTAGGGTTAGAAGGGCCTTAACAAATAAAAAGTGATTTGATTGATTTGATTAAGTGTTGTATTGATGATATTTGGACAATATATAGTCATCTTCATTCTCCCACTCCTTCGTACAGGCCTGTTGCTACACAAATCCTAGTTCCGTCCGTCCCTTTTCTAGGTACCTATCTCTATCTACCTAGCGCCTTCGCCTTAATACACCTTTTAACACAGCAATGCCCTCTTCAAACTGAATTTTTCGAAGAGAAAAAGAAGATAGATAAATAGAATTTAGATTTCTTTGAGTAATAGATTGAGTGGAGATTGATGTTTGATACGATTTTTCTAATGTTTTGTGATTTTATTTGCATTAGTAAATGATTTTGTTGTTAGCAAAGATTTTATCTTATTTGTGATGAGTGTGTTTTGCTTTCAAGTTCCATTTAGAAAGAGCATTAATTATTTTATCAATGTATTTGCACATTTTAAATTCAAATAAACTCGGGTAATTTGGATTTTGCAAGAGGTATTTGGTGGCAGAACATGTTTTAACCCGCACTGCCGCTCATAATAAGAGGACGCTTGTGTCCCAGCAGTGGGAAAGCTACTACCTGACTATGGTAGTGTTCTAGTGTGGACTAACTGTTAGTAACTCTTGCTAAAGACGCAAAACTACAGTAAAAAGCCTTTTACCTCATCTTTCTATTCAGACGTATTTTAAAATCAATCACTGTCCCCAACTTTAGCAGTGACATTTTACCTCAACGAATATTTAAATTTTATGTCAAAATTTAGCACCGTGTCTCATATAATTTGGCGCCACATCAACTATAGTTGATGTGGCGCCACATTATAGATCGTGTCGTGATATATATCACGACCACTCAAAATCGATGCATTTGACAACACCGCGCTCCCGAACCTGATCGATCCAGTTATAGCCGGTTATAACTGGTAATACCTGGTAGTTACTGGATATATCTCGTTAAAGTAAACAATGGCCGTTCTGTGTTGTCGATTAGGTCATTGTGTAGAATAACTGTCAGTCGGATAATGTTCATAATGCTTTTGTTAGCAATGGCTTCGGTTGAGATTTGATTTTGTATTGGGATACACAAAGCGCATCGATTCTGTAGTATCAGTACAGTCGTGTTTACATTTAGAATTAAAATTGTGTGTATTCAACTACCCAACGCTACCTAATTTGAAATTGATTTTAGATTAAGGCTCTTGAACGTCTATGTATTTATTAGTGTGTTTTTAGCCAGTATAAAGTTGCTGTTGCCTTGTATTTTTAATTCTTTGTTACTTTCTTTTGTATATCTGTATATTTTCTTTGTTCTGCCATCCATCCATCCATCAAACTTGAAAAATACATAATATTATCCTTACAGTAAACCTGACAAAAATTATGAAAACACCGAAGTATAAAATAATCCATACCTACACTTTATGGTACTTAAAAAAAGCTTTTGACGCCAAGATAAAAGCAGGCACATATTGGATATTAATAATTTAATAAGACGTAGAAAACATGGATGGGAAAAAATAAGAGAACGAAACTACACAAAAAACACGTACTGATAAAAGCTCTATAACGCCACGAGAAACACAGTTGACAGTTACTCATCAGTTCATCACAGATCTAACACATTTCGTCTCCGGCACAGGCGGCACATGACGTTTATGTAAGAGTAATTTATATAAACAAGAGCGTTGCTTATCTGTGGCTCTGTCGTCGCGGGAGAATAAACACACTCACTAGGCTGCGACAAAGAATAATAAAATTTGATAGAAACGAAACTCTTCTTATACATACGCTGACAGCTTAACTGTTACAATTTTATGGATTACTGTCGTGCGCTAAGAATGCCTATTCACGGTCTATTTCACTTGCTCCAACTTAGACCAGTCCTGTTTTAGTAAAACTAGTTCTTATCCGGGTATTTTTATTTTGTGTCTTATCCCTCAAAAATTATCAATGCTCCACAAACCAATTGAGCCTGTACGAAAGTCGGCCTGTTTTGTCGGCCGGATAAAAATGACCGTTCCTGTTCATTGGTTGTTGTGTTGTTTTTTCATCTGTTGGTTGACGTCCATTGGTTGTTGCAAATAAAATTGTTTGCGGACAAATTGGCCCTCGTTTGCGCAGGCCTTAAGCATAGCTAACTCTATAAGACACTGAGTGACTTTGAATTTGTGATTCGAGCAAACCCAAACCTAAACAATAACAGTATTATCAATATTTCAAATAAACGAGCCACCCGGCAGTTGAAAATTTCTACCCCAAATCTGTAGGCATAAAGAGTGCCTTAAAGATTTTCAGTTCTGTTCATTCTTCTGTGGTTCCAAAGAGAAATGTTGATTATGCGATGAAAGATCGTGTTCTCGAAGACGAAGCTGGCGTTAAATGGAAGCTTTGAGATGATAGTGTGGAGGAAGAGGTGTGACATGCTAAACGCGTCCTTATTGACAGTGACGGAGAGTATTGAGATTGTTGTTACTGTCTTTATCATAGTTATTTTTCTCTGACTTTGCTTGTCACAGTCACACAGTCAGTCAGCTTTATTCTGGTTGCCATAAGGTTGATTTGAGAAGAAAAATAGCTGAAAAGACTACCTAATATTGTTTCAAGTGTTTGTTTTTTGTTTATCGAGATTGTGTTTTATCTCATCGTTGATTGCTTGTTCTCTGTGTAAAGGTTACACACGTATAGACTTTATTGGCAAAGAGTCGTTTATCAGACATCCTTGAGAACTTAGAGAAGCTTGTGGCTAAATAATAACAGCCGCTCGGGTCGATCTTCTGGATAAGCTGCGCTTGTCTAGGTTGGCCCTTGGAAGGGTGACCATCCATTACACAGCGAGTTTCCTCCAAGTCTCGGAAAGCACGTTAAGCCGTTGGTCCTGGCTGTCATTTGTAGATCTTTAACAGTCGTTACAGGTAGTCGTAGTGGCCCGAAAGTTTGACAACCAGTCTTACCAAGGGGTATCGTATCACCCAGTCAGCCATTGGGTTGTGGAGGTCAGATAGGCAGTCGCTCTAGGTAAAATACTGGTATTCAACTGTATCCGGTTAGACTGGCAGTGGACCCCAACATGGTTTGGAAAGATAGGCACATGATGATCTTTGAGAATTTTAGTCAATGTTAGAGGTCCTCCGTTAATTAAGATTCTAAAACTTTTCGAAGGAGAACTTTACTATCCTACAATATCATTTAAAAGTAAAGTCGGAAGCTATTAGATGTGAAGAAAAATGCTCCAACATTTCACATAGAAACCTTATTACTTATTTACCACCAATTATAACATCATTACACACTCGTCAAAAATAATAATAGGTTCCTAAATTAATTGAACATGACAATGTTCACAGTTGCACACCTTTTCCAATCATGATTTGTACCCTCTGGATAAATCTCGGCAGGTTTTGCCCAAATATATCTTCCGATACCGTTATAATGTTGATACTACGTGCAGCTCGCGACAAATTAGGATAAGGGGCAAACTTAGTAGGTTAGTCTTAGCTGCTGGGACGTCTAACAGTGCGAATAGAATTTAAAAGTTTCGTAAGCCAATAAAAACTTTGTGTGGAACATTGTATCAATTGGATTTAACGTATATATGCTTGTTGACAGTCATTTGAAACCATGTGCTACATTTACCTTTAATATCATGCTCTACGTCCAGTCTCCAATAATATTTATCTGACCATTTTGGTTTAACGCTTGTTATTTTTGTGAAGAGACAATGTCAGTTAGTCTAGCTAACAGTAACTGGTGTTATATACATAATACTTAGTTAATAAGCGATTGGAAGGAAAGCGGTTTCATCATCATCATCATTTTAGCCGAAAGACGTCCACTGCTGGACATAGGCCTCCCCCAAGAGTTGCCACATTGACCGGTCCCATGCGACTCGCATCCAACGGATTCCCGCAACCTTCACCAGGTCACCGCTCTACCTAGTGGGAGGTCTTTCAACGCAACGTCTTCCGGTTCGCGGTCGCCACTCCAGAACTTTTCGGCCCCATCGGCCATCCGTTCTGCGAGCAATGTGCCCTGCCCACTGCCACTTAAGTTTGGCAATTCTTCGGGCTACGTCGCAAAGCGGTTTATTATATCAAGATTAGTAATTTCAACCACCAGTTAGTAATAAATCCTAAAAGAAGTCATGGCTATTTATCAGTAGCATAATAAATAAACCAAAACCATCCCCTATTGTATCCAAACTTAACCGCAAGTTCATCCATTAACTAGCACATTGCCCCCCTGCTTACTACCCCCACAGAAGCCTTCTGCTTCATGTAACGGATAACGATAATTGTTTGGACAATCGTTGTTATTCCGTTACTGCGTTAACTTTGTGTAGGTGACATTTTACAAGTACCTGGTTAAGATAAAGTTACGGTGACCATGACCATGGTTCCTAATGAGGACAGGACAATAGGTACTGAAATGTTTGAATATTTGGCTACAATCACAGGTTTATAAGTACTCAATAGATTCTTGAATAAAAATGAAACTAAATAAAAAAGCCTTCATGGAATTTCGTGCCTAAACGTCAATAACAGCTAAAAAACTGAGATCCATGGTCTTCCCCAACCTTTACTTACAGATCAATTAAAAAAAAACTACGACATACTCAAGTAACAACAATTAAATCCTTTTTAAATAAGTCCATCCATCACCCAGGACATCCACTACCACATCCATCTCATCCATCATACAATGTCTCCCTCAAATCATGGCCACCCTAACACAAAGGCTACTCTTAATTAAGCCAGGTGGCTTAATTTATAATCTGTTGTACAATTATGGCCGGAATAAGGGGTGCCCCTTGTAGACTCCGCAGGTTAAGGGCATAACGGGGGAGGAATATTTTTGTTTCTTCTTGTTTTTTTTTTGGCGTTTAGGAGACTCAATCTTGATGTAAATGGGTTCTGTTTAGCAGTGGATTAAGATTCATAACTTGTTGATAGGTTGATGAAATTTAAAAAAAGTTAATAACTTTTTTTAAATTTCATCAACCTATCAACACTGATCGGACTTTTAAACCGCGTTAAAAAGCTACTAGTTTAATCATTATTACTGAATATTAACACCGACACACCGTGAACGCAGTGTTAGATGTCCTGTAGGGCGTTCTCACGGGCGTTACGTATCTCTGTTGACAGCTCGAAATGATAGTAACTGGGCTCAGTGTCCATCAATTAACTGTCAAAAGGTTAGTTTCGTAAAATGTATGATCAGTCGCGATCAAATATGACGTCATTGGTTGTCATCGTGGCTGATAGTCACCGTAACTCATTTTGTCAGACGCTTTCGTATCGATACTTATATTATTTCGATTATGTAAGCATAATGGACCACAAATTGATGACAACCGAGTTTGAAGTGGCTTTCGTGATAGACGTTACACCGTACCCGGGCTGTTAGTCACCGTAAAGTGATATCCACTCAGTGCGATACGTAATACCAATATTATGACATTCTCGGTTGTCATCAAAGCTCGGTGTACAACCGAAGCTCGATGGTCACTGGATATCAGAAAGATACGTAGTAGGCCTACTGATCAAGTTTAGTTTCTTTCAGTTTGTTCAATTCATCCTAAATCCGATGCAAAATTAACAATTAAGTTGAGAAATGCTACATCGAGACATGGAAGGGAATTATGATTTCAAAACGTCATGTCAGCACAATCAAAAATCATCAAAAAGTAGTGAAATAAAAACGACAGAAAATTAAATACCAACGTGTCACAGTTCAAGTGCGTGTTAGATTGTACTTCAATGGTTTTAAGAAGTGTGATACTTCTATAGACATGTAAAACATTAACTCATTTACAACGGCTCATAAGTTTCCAAACGTCCTAGTTTGAACGTTCCAAGTTGTCTACCCACAAAATAACTTCTCGCATACATAACATCGTCACGCTAGACAATTCCGAGGGGTGAACAGGCAGGTGTCCGGAGACACCCACGCGAGTCGTTCACCTTTGAAAATACCTGTGAACTCACGCAAAGTTTATTTGGGGAGAAAACGCCTTGTCCGTGAAAAACAAACTTTACGAACAAGGAGTGTCTGACTGTCTCGTTAATCTAGTGGTTACAAGCCCAATATGAAGTGCTGGTTTCGATTCCCATGTCATGCAAAGTGTTATTGGATTTTTCCACTAGGAAGTTCTTAGTAGTGGCTGCGGAGGCTGAATTTCTGCCTGGTTGATGGTAATAGAGTCTTCCCCTTTAACATCTGACTAAAACATAACTGGAGAATGTGGATGCACTATGAGGAACATCTCTTCCTATCCCTTCAGCTGCAGGTGTGATATGTTATGTGTTTTTTTAACAATAACTCTTACTAAACTTTTAAAAGATAACCATAATAACGTAACAGAATTACCTATTTTTTTATATAAAATGACTAACTTAATAAAAGAACAGGTATTTTTGTTTGACCTTTATAGCCTCAGCTTAGACTTTGACCCCTAACGCAGTCACCTCAACAATAATCCTGCCACACAAAACTTAATCGGAGTTCCAAAATTGAATCCACTTCGAAATTTTGAATTCCCGAAGTGATCC
This sequence comes from Xestia sexstrigata, assembly GCA_941918905.2. Classification (NCBI taxonomy): domain Eukaryota; kingdom Metazoa; phylum Arthropoda; class Insecta; order Lepidoptera; family Noctuidae; genus Xestia; species Xestia sexstrigata. The sequence continues at coordinate 13,836,636 of OW799226.2, read as the reverse complement.
GAAGTGAATTGGCAGCCAATAGCGATGCAGCGATTGGGTGCCGTTCGGGTCAGAACAATGGCCGCCGGTGAACAAGCCTGAACTTGTTAGAGTAGGCTTGTTTCGCTTTTGTGTCATGACGTCAACCGTCTACGTCACTTTGGTAAAGTTCACGCAGTGAATGTATTAATGCCGTAAGTTAGTACAGGTAGACGGATAAAAAGATAAATTAATTGTGTGGAGATGTCATGATATGATATGAAACAAAACGCATTGCGCCAACCCCAAGTAATTTAAGATAAAGGCAGGAACATGATGATGAAGTTACTATTGGTGGTTCATGGACTATTTAAACGAAAGATCAGACGAGTCAGTTTTTCCACAGATCTTATCGTCACTTTTAACCTCGATCTCGGCCTATGATCAGAAGTCGTTTTAAAACCTTTTCATTATGTTAAGGAAATATTGTTTTTGTTACTTTTAACATAGACGCTATATTGCCTTTGACATTTGAGTCCATTAATAACTTAAATCGGTAATTTGTTTAAGAGGTACCAAGGTCTTGTCGTATTTCAATCCTGTACCTGTAATACTGTGGAAACCCGGACAACCTATAGGTATTGATCAAAAGGTTTGGGTCAAAGGTATTTCTAATAATAATATAATGTAATTGTTTGTGGTGGATCGACCTGTAGCCATTGGATATATTATTAATAGATTTTCTTAGTCGTTAATCTAAAAATAAGTATCAAGGGTCCTCTAAACAAATTTGGGGCCATACAAGTGAAGTAACTCATATGAATATTTTGTTTGAAGGGGTCTACTGGTGCATTTACTGAATAGAAGTCAGCTCCACTGCTGAAAATGGGGTCCTGGATCTGATCCCAAGTTTGGGTAGTAAAAAAAAAGAAAACGTTTTTCTGGTTCTTTTTTGTGGTGGCCTCGGTTGGTCGAATCATCGCAATCACGACTGCTGCTTATGCTCAGGTGTTTTGGGTTCGTTTCCCGGGTCGGGCAAAGTGCAATTGGTTTTTTCCATCAGGAATATGTAGTAGTAGCAGCCACGGAGATTGTATTTGTGCCCAATTGATGTCAATAGGCTCGCCCCTTATTACATGGGACTTGATGACGTACCTGCATACTATTAGTTACCTCTGCCTGTCGGACATGAACGGCATGAATAAGTTTATGTTAGCGATAACTACCAGTTATCGCTAACATAAATTAATATAAAATGATAAGTGTGTAATTCACACCTCTGTAAACCCATTTGGAGATTAAACAAAGACATACTCTGTTTTGTTCAGTTTTCAAAGTCACCGCACACTAGTCTTACTATTCCAATTCCTACTTAACTGTACCTTTAATTTTGTATCAAAATCTATTAAATTTCGCATCTTCGACATTTAGTTAGTTCACCTCAGCGAGTTAAATCTAAGTGATTCTGTTTAACCCCGGAAATTTGCGTGGCGTGAGGATCCCCTTGGGAGACGGCTATATTGCCTTTGAATAATATAAGGTGTTATGCATTGTTTAGCACTTGGTGTTCCAATATCATTAGTTATTGTCATATTCTCTGGTGATTAATTTGGATTTGCATCGTAAGTTTTGGCAGCAGTATCTGATAATCGTTATCCTCAAAAGGAGCCAGTAAACACGAACTATTGCACTCTCCTTTTATGCTTGTAATACAGCCGCATCGAATATTAAGATACGATTTCCGAGGTTTGTCTGTAGTTGGGTGACCATTCATTTCATACCGAGACCTCTCTGTGCTTCGGAAAGCTCGCTAAGCTGCTTGTCTGACAACCAAGCCAAGCTACAAAGTTGCCAGTCTTTTGGTTTTTTATCACTTACATTTCGGAGTATGCTTTGAAATTACACAATCTAATTCCCACATCCCCATTCTACCATCGGACGAGTAGAGATATGGCGAAGCATCACAAAGCGCTTTGCTTCCTTATTTTTGTGCGAACTACCAGTGTGTGGACTTCACTGCCGGCTTCTCTGATTTACAACTGTAAAATTTGGAAATCATCGTGTACACATCACACCACATCATGTACTTTGTCATACACACTACAGATTTAAACTATGCCTAAACTGGAAATCAGACACAAAATCACTGCGTTACCATCTGCAATTGATAGTAACCAGCTCCTACCTCTAAAACAATAAGACAGTCGCTATCCGGGATGTTTCCTCTACCGATTAATTCGGTTCAGTATTCCAAGGTATGCAGCTAGCATGAGTAATATTATTCCAAGTTAAAGCATTCAGGTGTAACGTTTCAGTTTGACTTTGCATTCAGCGGGATAGCAACGGCAGATATTGGCAGGTCTTGGAATCAATATAGAACCTTAATATTAATAAAATTCTACTAGACTAGCAGCCTAGTTGCCTAACACACTCATATTAAGCCTTTGTTAATTTACATCAAGGCTTAGCCATGTTTACCAAGGTCGGTCAGTGGATAGATGACCCTCCATTTTTATCGAGTGTCCTCCGTGCCTCGGAAAGCACGTTAATCTGTTGTTCCCGGCTGTCATTTGTAGATCTTTGTTACTCATTTCATTACAGGTAGTAAGTTGCCCTGAAAGTCTGACAAGCTTTTTTACCAAGGGGTATCATATTACCCAGTACTAAGGTTGTGGAGGTCAGATAAGCATTCGCTCTATGTGAAATACTGGTGTTTAGCTGCATCTGGTTAGGTTGGAAGCCGATCCCAATATAGACAAGGTTAGGCAGATGATGAACTTTTTATATTTATTTTTTATAGCCGCCGAGCAGATTCATTTTTAGAAAATTGTGAAACAACGGATTTTGTTTGTGTGAGCGACCACACCTACTAAGCCTAAGGCTTAGGTACTCTATGTGAAGCTAATCATCACTCTTCTGCTCTTCTGCTAGCAATCTTTTTGAGGTGTTCACACCATGTCTTTCAACTGTCGTCTCAGCATAAACCCCACATCTAATGCTTCATTTATCAAGAAAACAAAATCCAGTATAATAATTCTTCTTTCTTCACTACTAAAACAGATTCCAGTTTCAGAACAATCATTTAAACTAAGTTTCAGCATCAAATTACAACAAAAAAGGCATCATCTATCACTCTTTCACTAAAAACATAATATGAAATCCTCAAATCTGAAATTACTCGCGTTAACCTTACAATACAGGTAATTAAGAGGCAAGGCGAGGCTATATAAATTAATAAAATAAAATAATTAATGGCAGCTATTAATCTTTGTCTAAAGACTGCTTGAGTAATGATCCGCAGTCGTGACACTCTCCTAAGTGTGTGTAATGTGAATTTTATTTAAATCGACGATGTTTTTGCTGAATAAGTGAAATGAAATGGCTGTTGTATCGTTTATCTATTATCACATATTATAACTAATGATGATAATCAAGATCTAGACTGTAATTTAAGCTTAATACTGATAGAAGTTTATCAAAAAATCTTCGCTAGCTTAAAAGCAGTAATACTTTTATTTCTTCAGAAATCGTCTTAAACGTATTTGATAAAGAAACTTACACAGAATAAGAAAACATCCATCATAGTAATGTTTATGGCCTATCACCACACCGGGATAATACAATTTTTCTCAACTGATTGATAATTTCATACTGATTCAGATGACATAGTTTGTACCTAGGTAGTGCCTATCTGATTTTCAGCCTCTAAAATAATACTGAAATATCTTGCTCACATCCAACACTGAAGAAAGAATTCTCCTTTAAAGCCAACCCAATATTAAATTACCACCTCTCTCCATACTAAAAAGCATCACTTTTTCGCTGCCATTTTTTCCCTAACCAAAGACTAGACAAATGAAGACGCACAATAAAAGGAACATTCTTTCTCTTCGACTTGAAAGCAATGTCTGATTGATTCGCGACCACCGTACCATCACGGTAGCTGCAGAGTGATCACAGGCAGAGACAATATCGGTGCACCTGTAGACATGGGTTTGGGGTACAAGTTATGGAAAATGTGCGAGTAGTGATGAATTTATTTGAGAAGTTTTTGTGGGTTGAATATTTTAATGTTATTTTAATTCCAGAAACGGTCCTTTAGTTATCCATATTTAAGTTCACCTGCGTTATTCAGAGAGAAGACCGAACTCTCTTCAGACTTAACTGTTTTCTGATGTTACTTCTATCAACACTAAAATGATAATCATTTTTAACCGACTTCAAAAAGGAGGAGGTTCTCAATTCGATTAGTATTTGTTTTTTTTTTTTTTTATGTATGTACACCGATTGCGCTGAGATTTATGATCCGATTTACGTGATTCTTTAGTTCGATGCGGAATAGTTGCCATTTGGTTCCATAAAAATTTAACATAGTTTGGCCCAGTCATTTTCATTTTATGAACATTTTTACTTCAGTCGTGTGGTATAATTTCATGTATGTTCACCGATTTCTCTTTCATTTGTGAAATGATTCTCAATTTTTTTTTGTATTTGAAAGAATATACTCCTGAGATAGTCGCATTTAAATTTGGTGAAGATCTGATGCTGATCTTCGGAGATATATACAATGGAACTCTTCAAAACTAGACGGTAAATGGGTCGTGATTGCTGCAATCGCTTGGATGTATATTGTTTCTACAACATCATGACGTAACATCATGCCTGTATGCTCTGAGGGGTATGCAGAACTGTACAATACACCCAAATTTCGGATAAGCCTATTACCATGCCATGTATTGTTATTAATGTAAAATAAATGCATAGCAAATATTTGTTGTTGTGTCTAGGATATTACAACGAAAAATGGAAAAATAAAAAATCTTTTTTGCAAAAAAAAAACCGACTTCAAAAAACACAAAAAATTGAATTTTTTTTGAAGTCGGTTTTGTTGTTTTTTGCAAAAAGTTTTTTTAATTTATTAAAAAACAGGCTAGGTATTCATGTTTTTCTATCATAGTTTTAAAACCTTCTGCCCGCAGTCCACTATGCATCATCTTCAGTTCTAGCGATCGTGATATCTTCAAAACACATTTTGTCCTCTCACTCTATCATTTCATAAACTCCTTAAAATACTTCCAATATCTTATAATCCTTCGGAATCTCTCCCGTTTCTTCCCACACCTTGACCCCATCTGTATCCGAGTCAAAGGGAGTCAATATCGCCCATTCTTCTGTTTGCTCGCGTCACAACACTCACGCGGCGAAAACATACGGCTATCATCACGCTACCTTTGATACCACGGGCACGGCGAAGAGTCAGGGCGAAAGATTTGGGTTTATTGGAGTCTTTATTGAGTCTCCTTTACAGGTCCGTGTTTATAATCGTTGGAGTTTACACGGGTTTTGTGACGTTTTGTGTTTAAATTTTTTGGGTTCGATTTTCAAAATAAAAGCTTCTACTATAACTTCATTATGCGATATAAGGTATTGATTAGAAGTTTTTTTTGTATCTATTGCATGTTCAGGTGTAAGTGCATGTCTTTGTGCGGTACTTTGTAAGTAAGCGTTGACGTCGTTGTACTGTAAGCCGCATTGGGTTGTATTAAAACCAGTATAAACCGGCCTTTGTTCTACTACCAAACTACGCCAAGCTCAAATGTTATCATCCGCAAGCGGAATATTATACTCTTTTTTTTTTGTACAACGGATTATTTGTAATATGACAATCAATAAAATTCATCTCAATTCTCTTTTTAGAATTCTGTTTCCGAATAGTGATGAAGATAGAAAATAATAGTTTTTAACCCTAAAACGGCCACGTTCGATTCGCACTCGGCATGGTTTCTTTTACTCTTTTTACTTCTATGATTACACCCAACTCGGACCATCTCCTGAAACCAGCACGATACAGCCATCACACAACAAATCCAAGTAGTTGATCTGTTCGGCCTACATACGGGATAGTTGGTCGCACTGCAAATAGTTAGTCTGTTGTAATGAGTCGACGCCGCAAATTGTTTCACTCGAGGCATGAATGCGAGTCTGAAATTAAATGGACGAACTTAATTTACATAATCGGAGTTGCTAGATGGAAGAATTTTTGTATTACCTTGAAGACGTACAAGCTTTATTTCTTACTTGATACACTGCGTTTTTCATCCATCTGATCCATCACTACCGATAAATGTCAGCTGGAAGGAATATCTTTCAAAATACAAGCAGCAGTTTCATAAGCAGTAAATTGGTGTTATTATATTTCTATGTAATTGTCTCTTTTAAATGTTTTGTAGATCTTTGACGATCGTTACAAGAAGTCAGTGGTCCGAAAGTCTGACAACCAGTTTTGCCAAGGGGTATCGTTTTACCCTGTAATTACTGGGTTGTAGAAGCAGATAGGCAGTCGCTGCATGTAAAATACCCGTGTTCAGCTGCATCCGGTAAGACTGGAAGCCGAGCGTACATAATTAGGAAAAGGCTACGCAGATCACGATGATGTATTATGAACTTTCACCCTGACTATGACTCAGATTGGTATCAAGATTGACGAAATTTAGACATATCCAAGCATGAAATCACCAACATGCTAGTCTACTATTGGCAAAATAATAATAGTAGTAGGCATTACTATACTTAAGGTAATTAGCAACAGTATAAGATTACGTGTAACAGGATTTGAAGTCGTGGGTCATTACATTAGTCACCAAACTGTTCTGAGAATTTTCTCACAGTCCACAAAAACAGAATGGTCTTAAAGTCGAAATTCAAGGTTAATTTTGAGTTTGTCTTTGTTTGTTCTGCATTAAAACTATGTACGAGAAATAAACCATATCATTAAACCGTTGTGTAGGTAGATAAATAAATTAGTTCTTTAAACCTAGGTTTTGATCTTCAGCGAAAAATGATTGCCTGACGAGAATAACTTTCGTATTCACATTATACGGTTTAAGACATTATAACAAACAAGTTACCAGACCAATACCTTATTATGTCTTACACATAAAAAACACTATATATTTTATATTCATGCACCGCGAAGAAAACTGAAAGTGAAAATACCTAGACTAAGCTCCACGTAATCATATCAACAAGATATTCGCGTATCTGGCTCGTACATAAATAGTTTCAGTCTGCAACCGTTTATTTTAACGGAACCAAAGTGATGTGGTGAGGGTTATAAATAGAGTTCTGCATGCCACGACGCTCCAGAACAATCGGTTATCGGTCTTCATTGAAAGGTTGAGTTTCATTTGAAACTGCTTTTCGTCAAGCATTCGATACTTTGATGCAATTTGTGATATCAGTATCGAAAAGTAATAATTGCAATATTCCAACGTTTGATTCGCATTTGTTTTGGGATTCGTACTCAATTTCGCTAAATACTCAAAAATAGAAGTCGGAACTGACTGACCTTCACCAATAATATCAAAATAAAAAGAATTCCTCAGGGACGATAGAAAGCCCTGATGTAATTGCGAGCAAAATATGTTTCAAGAAATCGTTTGTCAGATCAAACTTGGCTAGATTCATTGTGTTTGTAAGGTGCAATGACACCGTAATAATCTGCTGATTGATTTATCTACCTGTATCTAGTGCCAAAGAAACATACAGTTCTTTCAAGATATGACAAGGTGTTAGAAAGATTATGCTACTAAGCCAATTAGTTTTTCTTGTTGCAAGAATGTGCAAAGGGAAATGACTTCATAGATATTTGGCAAAGACTGGCAACATGCCACTTCTAGTACTATTGTGATCTTTAACCTGGTCCCAGCGTTGTGTGATTATGAACAGTGCCAATATCTCGTGAAGATGGACCTTGAAACACGTTAATACCGGTAAACGTGTATACTAGACAGTTTTTAGAACTTGCGTCATTGATGATTCATGCTAACAGAATTGCAATAGGATAAAATTGTGTAAAACATCACAAAATGGCAGATAATTTTCAGTACGTACGTGTACTGTTTGAATGTACGACCTAAATAATAATGCTTAAAGCAATTATATTTCCAATTGGTCATAAAATATTATTGGGCTTATGATAGGTAGTAAGTAAGTATTTTAAAAGATTATGAATTACCGCAACTTTGACTGTATCTTTTCTTGCCTTCACCTTATGTTATTACCCCAGGACGAAAAGTAGTCTTGGCCTTGTCCAGGTTCCTAGCTACCTATCCATCAAGTTTCATACTAATTTTACCCATCCTCTCATCACAACATTGGGTACGGAAGCAAAAGATATATTTAGTCATCCTGGACCAAATGTCAGCTCTCCAGCACAATACTAATTTTGTACGACAATCGCATGCCGCTTTAAAGGTGACGGGCGGCAACGGAAATAGATTATTAGGTCACCACAGCATTACTATGAATCGAGAAATTTCCGAAAATAGGAACTATTTATATTTCCATATAGATCAAAAAGTAAATATGTATAATATAAACTGTTGCAGCATTGGTCTACGGTTTGGGAGTCTGTTATAGGTTTCACAAATAGAAGTAAGATTTAAAAAGAGATTTCAAAATTGAAATTGAAATGCTATTTGTTAGTTCTGATAGAAAACATTAGCTACTTGTAGTACTGATAAGCAGGAAAGCTTTCATGTAGCCAGTACCTATTATTTTCACAAAGTCAGGTAAATATTCGAATTGGATAAGGAGGCATCTTTATCCAATTCTAATATTTGTTTATTTCTCGATGAGGTAAATGAATGTTATCAAAATCAAAACATACGGTAAATTTCGAAAGCTTCACATTCCTCTTCTTCCCTTACTGTAGGTACGAAAGAAAACTTCTTGCTTGAAGAGTCTAAGTCAGTTAAACCGTTTTTCTCAAACATGCTTTGAAACTTGTGCATTATTTTGACAACCTTCTTCGAGATAAATCGAAATTGCTGTACTGGCCAGATACATGCGACCAGCGACCGGCAAAAGTTGTATGAAAATCTATATCTGTCGTGTTTAGCGGCCAAATGAATTACATATTAAACTCATATCTGTCGTGATATTTAAAAATGGAATGATCTTTTACTCTGAAACATGGCAACCAAGGAAGTAATTTATTAAAGGTTTAATTTAAATTTCGAATAAGGGGTTTTCTTTTTGAACTTTTCCCTAGTCGCTAGATAGATGGCGCTGAACTTGGTAAGTTACTGCAAGAAACGGAACGTCACATCATTCCATATGGATGTAATGGTAATTACTAGTCAGTCAACGAGCGTATGTGAAGTAACGCAATGTTTTTTTTCTAAGGCTTTGGCATTAGTTTGGGGACTTATGTTTTCTAAATATTAATGGTAAAATTTTACTCGTTACGATTTTTTCATAGTGCTAAGTTAGTTTAAGAAAATGATTGTAACAATGATTCAATAAAAATGTATTATTCTTATTATTCTATTATTATTATTCATTTGTTTAAATAAGTCAGTCAGCGAGGTGTGATCGGAGCTCAATACTTAGGCAAAGCAGCTCGAAATACCAACATTTATAATGCCACGTGGAAGCTATTATTTAGATCAAATTTTAGCTTAATTTTGTAACAAAATATTAACAAAATTTGATCCTTATTGTGATTTACATGAAACTGAAACTTTTATTACAAGCTTCCTCTAAGTTTGTGTGTGAACCAATTAAATTGATCCTACAGAAAATAGGCTTAAAGAAAATGATCCGTATTCATTGCTCAATCAGCCGGCAATTATTTATAACCGGGGGTTAAAATATAATATGAATTTAATTGACTTAGTTGAGAGTTTAAACAATATTGTTAACTTGGCTAATTGATTTTAATCCGAGTATTTAAACTTGGATTTTACTTCTTTATTTACTTAAATTTAGTATTACATCACGACTATTATTTCTGAAGGGGTGTGTAGAGATGTACTTATAATGAGTATTTTCGGTACATTAAATGAGAATAGAATAATGAAATATTTTTGTGAGCGGAGCGGACAAATATACAAAATGAATCAAATAGAGAACATTACAATCACAATTCCCACTGTGACGATTAAAAACACTCAGCCAATAAATTATAATCTATTCATTCAATAAATTATTTCTCTTTTATTAATAAAACTTTTCTCTCTTTGCAGGTTATAAATCCGAATGAAAAACGACTAGAAATGTTTTAAATAGTTAAGTAGTGTTGTGTAAATAGAATAAAAATAGTGGTTTGTGTAGTGGTGATGGTGTGATTAGTGAAACTGTCACGAGATGGCGCTGAAAGAAGTTCTCCTTATTCTTGTGCTGGCCGCCGTCGGGGGCGCTCATGCCGCTGCTGAAAGAGGTGAGGCTTTCTTTAAGTACTTTATACTTAGGGTACACTAATAGGGTAGTTGACACTCTGATCTCAAAAAAAAAACTTGATTTTAGGCCTGAAAACCCGATTTGTTTTCAATTAATTGCCAAATTCGATTTTTAGATGCTTTGAAATCAATAAATAGTCGAGTCATTGAGTTGACCAAACAGTGACGTCACAGCGTGCTATTGCCATACAAAATCTATATGAGGACCGCGTTTTGACAGCTCTTAAAAGTATGTCTTTTGATTGGTGTGTCAACTACCCTATTGGTGGATAAAGGAAAACTGTAACTGCTGGGTTACTAAGCAAGTTACTTGTACAGATTGGTCTGGTTATCTCGGTACAGCGACTGCGCCTACAGTCAATAATCAATTGTAGGTAAAATTAACCACTTTTAAAAATGACAATCGGTTTGATATTGATCGTTAGTTAGATATAGGTACATATACAAGTCAGGACTATGACAAGAATAAATAGGTCACACTTGCATCAAACAAAAGAAACGAAGTTACGAGATCGAATAATTTTACAACGAAAATAGATAATTATCGAGTACTAATTACAAGATACTGGCTTTTGCCAACGGTTTCACTTGCGTGGACAACATAGTACTACAGGGCTGATAATATCCTATATAAAAACCCAGGCCATGATCAATCTGCTGTTTGCCGAGTCTGTTCAGAAAAGGTTACGAACAGGCCGAGTTACTTTCACATAAATAACACTAGTATGGATAAGAAATTTACATTAAAAAAAAAAAACAAATTGTAGCTCTTTTTCAGAAGTTTTGTTCTGAATTTTATCCAACTAATAAAGTAGTTTTAGCTCTTACGAACGCCGCCTAGTCAAGCACATAATTTTAGTTGTAAAACTCAAAACACACGAAACTACGAACTATTGAGCCATTGGCCCACTCTCCTGTGTTTAAAGTTTTAGGAGTTTGGCTAGCAAGTGAGGTTATTAATTACTTTGTTACTGTAGTTCTACTTTACTAGCAGTGTAGTACATACATTGTGTACAAGGATTGAAATATATATGGCCTATGTCTGTTTCTAAAATTACACACAATGTTACATTTAAACCTGTGAATTTGCATCACTGCGACTGTCGAGCATGAGGTCTAGATTTGTGCCCAGTTAATGGCAATAGGCTCACCCCCATTAACAAACGTAAACAAAACTGGCGAAATGTTGGTGTACTATTTTTTTTAGGTACTCCTCTGCAGAACCCGTCGGAGATTATAGGCGTGATATTATGATGTTATCTATCGGGCGGCGCGGTTCAAGTGGACCTGGGCAGGACATCTGGCCGATGGAGCAAGGCTTTGGCCGAGTGGTGGCCAAGATTAGGCCAAAGAAGCCAGGGCCGTTCTAAAGCTCGTTGGGACGACGATATCGTCAAAGTCGCGGGAAACACCTGGATCAGGGACGCATAGAACCGAGAAGTGTGGCGGAAGAAAGGGGAGGCTTATACCCAGCAGTAGGTGATTCCGGGCTGATATGCTGATGATTTTTTTAGGGTTCCGTTGTACTGACAAGGGACCCTTATAGTTTCGTCATGTCCGTCTGTCTGTCTGTCCGAGGTTTTGCTAAGAGATCTATCTAAAAAAGAACTTGCTTGTCAAACATTAATTTCTTTCCCAACAAAATCCAGAAAATCAGTATCACATTACCTATTGTTTTTAAAAATCACATTGCATCATCAATTTTTATTTAAACATTCATTCACGCATGGCGGCTCGTATTTTATTCCAATTTGACGGGATTATTGACTCAATCAAACTGTCAGTGATTGGAAATCGCGCGTCATTACAAAATCATTGATTCTAACGTGACAACCTGACTTTGACGCCTGTCAACCAAACGGGGTGGACTTTATGAAATGTCAAAAGTGACAAGTATCTAAAATTAGAATTTTCAATTATGTATTCAGAAATCTGGCCTTTATTGGAATTGAAAAACCTCCATAAATGAAAACTGTTTATTTATTCCAGGCTTTTTGTATAATAAAACGTAACGGGGGATCCATTACATTATTATACAAAAAGCTGTATCACCAAATGTTGTATCGCCAAATAATGTAATTATCGAAAATGTATCCGTCGCGCGACGAGCTTGTATTTTACTGACATATCACATTATTCGCGCCATGCAAATATTTTAGCTTAAAAAATTATTACTTAACAAAATTAAAACAATGCGGGAACGATAAAATAAACACGTTATTTTGTTAAAGGGGTGTAATGAAAGAGATTTTACGATGATATTTACTTTAATAAGTCCAACGGATGCAGGGTCCGGACAAGTTGCAATCGTTATCAAACCATTTCGCTACAGCACCTTTGGACAGGATTGACATAAGATTCGGCAGCTTTTGTCAGCTCCAAAGGTACATTTTTGACTTCATCTGTCGTCGTTGATAGATATCAACGTTCTGTTGGCCCTAGGACAGTCTAGATTTTTCTTTAATATAACTCTTTTACATCCACTGCAGTTTTCATACCATATTCCACTAAACAGAATTGTAATTGTAGGAATTACAGTCTGAAAAAAATAAGTGATACTTACATAAGTATATTTTTTGTTTATCTTGGTTGTCACTGAATCTAATCCTTCGCCCTTGGTTATTACAGTTGATTCTAGTCACTTATTGACAAAGTTAGATTTCAGAATTATTTTATTGCCCCTTTCATTGTTGTGTTTAAAAATACCTGCCTATATCTTCTAAAATAAAATAGATGAATTATTGAGCATGCGGGTCGCCGGTCGCTGGTCGCGGGTCCTGTTGGTAACAACAAAACAATAAAGTATGCCAACTCTGACGTGTGTGATGTGAGGAACGGACGGGCGGTGGAAACGCTGCGGTTGGAACATTAGGAGGAACGGCTAATAGTTGAACGGTTCCAAAGAGCTTTTATTCTTAATTGAAATAAGCTTAATTGAACTGTGTGTTTAACTCTGTGGAGTTAAATTTCTTCAAATGGTTTGGTTTTAATTTCGTATTAATACTTGAGAATTTTTGCTATAAACTCACGATACAGTAGCATTCATTTTCAGGGCAACTTTTGTTTTATCTGTAGAAATATAAATGAAAGGCAATTGAAAGTACTAGTTATAAAGCAAATTCCAACCGGCAAATTCCAACATCTGTCACTTACGGGATATCGCCCGCACAAGAACAGCGCAGTAGAGTAGTCAGTTTTTCGTACAGTATAATTTTAGTTTTAAACTGTTATAGCTTAAAACAGTGTTCGGTTATACTAAGGCATTCTTCTACATAGAGGCAACGACCGACTGTCAACTTCCCTTTTTTTTTGTATGGGTAATCATCAAGTGACTCCTCCAGCTCTGGGCGGAGCAGGATAGTGTCAGACTTTTACTGACTAAAACCCATCCATGTTCCTTCATCGCCCTTTGTGTTTCGGGGCCACGGTATCTCTTTCGAACAGTCCCGCAACCTTGGCAGGCATCGGCCTTTGCGGACCCCTTCCTTTTTGCTGACTCTCTTTGAGGCGCGCGTGGAACACGAACGTGCCCGGCGCCCGGGTTCTCTCCAGGTTCTCTCCCTCTCACGCCCTATGACCCCTAGCAAAAAGGGGACCCCTTCCTTTTTGCTGACTCTCTTTGAGGCGCGCGTGGTGGATCGGTCCGCAATCTATTACATTCACAATAGATCCTGCAATAGAAAGCCCATCACCGGCCCGTCTACCCCGCCGCCAATCAGTTCTGTACCGTGACTGCGGTGACGTGAGCTTAAAAGCTTTCTGGCATTTTTAGTGTCGCTATCTCTGTAGCGTAGAGAGAACTACCACTGACACTCTAGACTCTACATGTATGAATATTTTGGGGACAATCGGCCTCTACAGAGAAAAGTTTAGAAGTAATTTTAACGAGGCATAGCAGCTGCGTTGGTTGGTCCGTAGATGAATGACCATCCATTACCTACAGAGTTTCTTCTATGCCTCGGGACGCACGTTGAGCCATTCGTCCCGGCTATTATTTAGATCTTGGATAGTCGTTTCAGGTAGTCAGTGGCCCGAATGTCTGACAACCTATTTTGCAAAGGGGTATCGTATTACTCAGTACTAATTGAATTGTGGAGTTCAGATAGGTAGTCGCTCAATGTAAAATATTGATATTCATGCAGCTGCATCCGGTTATACTGATAGCTGACCCCAACATAGTTGGGAAAAGGTAGGCAGATGAGAAGATGATCTGTGCTCCTGCATGCTCAGGAGCTCGTGCTTAAGTACTAGCTGCACTTGTCGATGGATGACCGATCATTACATAACGACAGCCTTTGCTTTGTTTAACATGATTGATACGATACTCAACCATTGATTCGGTAATTTGTTGACCCGAGAATCGGACAAGTAGTCTTACCAAGGGGTTTCGTATCACTCAACTGGGTTGTGGGGGTCAGATAGGCAGTATTTATGCTCCATGTAAAATACTGTTATTCATCTGCCGATCTGATTAGACTGGAAGCTGACCCCAACATAGTTGAGAAAAGGCAGGCAGGTGATGATTCATAAAAGAGTCTCAGCAACATCTTTTCATCTGAAAATTTTCCTATATAAGCTCCATAAACTTCGAACCTGGAAATGCCACAGAGTATCTAACGGTAAACTAGATCAAGTTCTAAGTTTACAGTATGCTCAGTATTTTTGTCGTGATGTATGGAGTCTGTCAGGCTATGGGCGGCGGTCGCACGTTGCGATATTCAATTTTGGGAGCGCACTCGTTCGTGTGCGTTCACAAATTTGACCGGTTTCAGAGATACGTAGGTCTTAGGTTGGAGTTGTCTAGTGCAGTTGTTGCTGTTGGTTGAATTGTGAATGAAAATGTGCAATAAAATAAATATTTCTTTAAGGAAATTATTGATGATTTCTCTGGCAATTTTGCAGGCCCCAAGTTATGTAACTGACACTAAGATTTTAATGCCTTCACTATGTTTAATTTACAATTTGCGGGAAAGAGAAATATTATGTTTTAGTACAATACTGAATTGGACACATTTAGTATTAATTGCTACTTCAATCTGTACTCTCTCTATTTACCGATGCATACGAACTATAGATAATTACCACTGCAAAAGATAAAAAGAGAACACGGAACCCACTCTCCCAACGACAACTAAGCTATCTAAATTCTATTTCAATCCTTTTGAAGATAGAAGCCGAGTGACGTTTGTTAGTGCGTTTTTGTTACGTTTTTCTGCGTTCAGTTAATTAAAGTTTCGCTATCCAGTCTAGGTTTCAGTCTGCTCTAGGTTTCAGTCTAGTCCCGTTTTCAGTTCTGTTGTATTGTTTGTCTCTGATATGTATTGTGGTAAAAGGTGTACAGTTTTTTAATCCGTCCTTTCATTTGTTTGTTCTAAAAATACGTTTGTGTTTTTATCCAATTACGGCAAAGCTAAAAATAGAAGTTTTGGATTTCATACGAGGCTTTGTATGTTTTTAGCTGGGCTTTAGATCCTCGTAGGTATAGCCTGAAAAATGAAAATTATTTCAGTATGAATAATTAGTAAAAAAATATTTTTTGGCTAGGTAAAATGCCTGTATTATCTTACTTCCACAATTAAATATCTCATTGTGATACGTAAATATTCCCTACCTTCAAATAATATAAGGTAAGCAAAATAAACTTATCTAATATTTTGCTAAGGCACCGGAAACATAATTCAAAAATATGTATTTCCCCTAAAAACATATTTAATATTATCAAATAATATATCAAATGATTAAAATGGCAATATTCAGATTTAATATCGCGAGGGGAGCCGGGGGGCGCAGCCGGGTCAGGTCAAATGCAATTTATGAAATGACTACCCAATTTTACTTTACAATTTCCGTACGATACGCTTCATATGTTGTACTGGTTGCAAATGTGATGAAATGATGATTTTTTAAAGTAAGCAAATAAGATTTAAAATGATTATAAAAGTCTTGTGATGAATTCTTTAATTTTAAGTTTAAATATTACGTTATAATGCTAAATGCTGCTACAAAACTAATTGAGTTATTAAATGCTGTAATTGCAGGCGTAGGTTTAGCATATTGCCTTAGTTATCTTACATTCATAAAACGTTACCCGAAATCGGGGCGAATACAAAATCACCCTGTATATCCATAATCTGTTAATATTTATTGCTTGTAAAAATCAACGTGCCCAAGACAAGTGGTTGTCTCTTTAAAGACATTAAGACACATTTAGTAGGTGTAGTGTTTTGTCAGACTCCGTCTAAATATTCTTAAACGTTTCAACCAAATGTGACCTCAACAAAGAAAATACTAAATATCCCATTACATTTCGTTCAGCACACTCCTATTTGTGATGTAAACAACGAACCAAGAATTGGATTCAAATCGTTTGAAGTGACACATTTAAGGTAAATAGCTTTCAGAATAAGGCGCTGTGGAGAGAACACAAATGTTTTTGGATTCTATATTTGGAAAAATCGATAGAAGGTATTTGAAAAGTGGTTAGACGTGAAAAAGAAGGAAATAAAACCAGCCTGTTACTGCCAAGGAATCTTTTTTTTTTTTGCTAGAAGTGGTAAAACGACTGATGCATAGCAGACTTGTAATGTGTACTCCAAAAATAATAATACAAATGAATTGAACAAAAGCTAGAAGAATTTAATTAATAAAGGACTATTTGCCTCCAAGATACCGGACGAAAGATCTTATCTTAACAAAGATATTAATATTTTAGTAAAACGTCAAACATTTGCCTAATCTTCTAAAAACACTTGTCTTGGTAATGTCAGACAAAAAAAATGTACTTCAATTATTTGATTTTATAATTTATTTAAAATTTCAACCGAAATTTGTGTTGAAAGTTCTTTCCATTGAAAGTTTTCCTTTCAGAGAAATTAATTTAAATAATCAGATCAAAGCTCGTTTTGTTAGATATAACATGAAGGAGAATCTTTTATAATCTTTGCGTGTGTGAGAATTTGAGATAAAGTTAGGGTAGGTTTTCATCAAGAAATAAAAATCTTTAATTTATTGACTGGCAACACGTTGTGTGTTGCCAGTCAATGAATTCTGGGGTTTAGAAAAGAAATGCACGAGTTTAAAACTAAAGTGAGCTAAAAAGGATTTTTGACATTTCATGGGGGATGAAAGTTTGTATGGCTTTTCGTAATTGCTAAAAGATTAAACGGTCTGGCCGTTCAATATAAATGCACATCTAAACACATGACAAGTGTGTACGTGCAAGTGTTTGTTAATGTGTGTGTGTTGCTTCGGTGAAGAAAGACATCTTGGCGAAACCAGCATGCCTAAGAGATATTTCGTAACGGCGTGTAATGGCAAGTCGGAGGTCCATGGGCGGCATAAAAACTCTGACACCAAGTTAGGCAGTAACCACACGATGAAAAAGAAAAATATAAATGTTGGTTTCTCACAATCGCTTGAACTTTTTTTTGTTTTTTGAACATTTTGTCAAATTACTTAATAATATTGATTTGGCGATGTATCAGAGCCGGTCATCTATAAATGATAGCAATGGTGGCTGATATCTGCGATCGTCGCTTTAGATCGAACAATTGAGATACCTTAAAAGCTAGTAACAAAAGTTCGCTTACGCACCTTGTTAAGGGCACTGCGAGGTCGAGGCAATAAAGTAACAAAGTTTTTATTTTTAAGTATGAGTCTCAGGTTTTGCGTAATTTATTTTATTTGAAAGGCGGTTTAGTTACGAGTTGTGCGTAATTTTGGTTTTGATTGAAGATAAAAATGTGATATGGGGTAAACTGTGTGTTCACAGAGAAATGTTACGAGCTTAAATACTACAAGGTTGTTCAATGTTTAGCCTTCATAAATCTTAATAATTAGAATTATGGATAACTAACGTTTTTAGTTAATTTTATTTTTGTTTCCTCCATTAATTTAATAAACAGAGTGCTTAAACTTAAAAGACAAATAAACTAGACTATTAGACTTAAGCTAAAACTAAACATAGCCCCAAAGACCATTTTAGATTCGCAAAACAATTTCACTCCTCATTAAATAAATATAATTTAAAATCAAACCAGGACATTAACAAATTGCTGCACGAACATTCTGTCAAACCAGTGGGGACATCAGGAATTTACAAGCTTTGATGTCAATAAATAAAAGATTTTAATGAACCGCCTGTGTTGCGGTCGGTACCGCCACACGTAATATGTTATTACGCAAAAGCCCTGGGGAGAGACGATTCATATGTTTTATATATTAAATTTACCAAATATTCCGGCCAATTCACGTTAAATCTGGGTTATGGGGAGTTTGGTGTCTCGTTATGGGTGTGATTTTTGGAAAGTTTTTTTTTTTTAAATATTGACTTGCAGTTTGCAACTATCCGATGCTCTCAGAACGAAACCGGTTTGAAGTAAAACATCGATAGGAAACAGTCCCAGAATAAAAAAAAACAAAGCCATTTGTGACATCTACCAGCCCGCACTGGGTAACTTACTATCCGATGGTCTTTACTCATACAAAGAAGGAACAAATCATGATAATTTAAAAGTAATTCATAATAATCCCATGGTAGAAAGAATAAGGGTGTAGGCGATTCCAGATTAAAACTCTCGATTTTCCCAAAAGTTTCATGACCACAACTATGGTGTCTTTAATGGACCCGGAAAATTATTATATTTTCAGGAACTTTCACACTCGTTGATTTAAAATTTTCTCCGTAACTTGGATTATTACGCTATTGTTAAGGTCGTCGTGAGGAGCTCGTGGCTAAATAATAACAGCCGTTCGGGTCGATCGTTAGGTTAAGCCGTGCTTGCCTAAGTTGGTTGGTTGGCTGGTAGTTAGCTACATCTGGTAAAACTGGAAGCCGACCCCAACGTAGTTGGGAAAAGGCTAGGCAGATGATGATTAAGATAGGTATTCCTTTAGGTGTCGCTTTCCTGTTAATAGAGTTTTATCACATTATCTAAACTAAACATATGACTTATAATAAGAATATCCTAAAATTATTTTTAGAAAGCGTAAACAGGAAATTTTCACAGCCACTTTTATAAGTGTGAATCTGCAGTACCAGAATTACCTGAATACTTTTGGTGTTGGTTGAATTTCCCTACAGGCAGCCAGCCATTCTATATGCGTATAATTCTGGATTTTTAATCTCTTACAATTCTGCATACCTGGCGGTAAGCTGTTACTGTATTACTGGTGGTTAACATTTTATGGGGTTTTGGGCTTTTGGACTACAAAAGGTGTTGTGAAATTTAGAACTTCTTCTACAAGTCTGACCATGACATCCATCTACATAAATTGGGCCCGATTTGCGGATCACAGTGCAATACCTCTCAGAGGGAAGGTGGGTGTCCCAGCTAAAGGCTGATTATGTTTACCAAGAAATATCATAACATAACATCACGCCTGTAATCCCCGAAGGGTTATGCAGAGGTGTACCTATGTGCACCCACATTTTCCCAGTTATATTTAATTTCCATTTAGTAGGGGGTGAGAAATATCGTGGCTCATAATTTGGTTGTGGAGGTCAGGACCGTATCTAATGGGAAAAGGCATAAGTAGATGACGATGATGAGGATCTTTGCGTTTTTAAATCGTTACCCTACTCTAGATCTCTTGAGTATTATAATAATTTATAACGTTACCCCTTCTAAGAGTCGGGCATCGTCTCTGTGAGAGAGAATTAGCTACATAGGTATATCACCCGTCACCAGGTGGGCCTAGCCAGCTAGTTGTTGCACTCATTTTACACACATTTTACGATTTTCACACGATTTTTCCTTCAACTTCCTTTTTCATTACGCACAAAATGACATAAGTAAAACTTGCATTCTTCTACTCAGTGTCGATGGCAATCTAAATAGTGTCGGCCCAGAACTGAGCTACTAGTTTGGCGCTTGTAGCTTCCATCAACTCCTGTAGTGAACAAACAACAGGACACGATATTAAATCAACAATAACCAAAGGCGAGCCTAACCCAGAATTGGATCGATACACATCATGTATATGCACAGAATAAGTTCTTCAGAAATACATTAATTCATGTTGCAATATTTTTAATGTACGTATTGTATATTTTCTGGCTGCTGATAAAATCTGATTCATTATGTTAAGTAACAACACATTCGTATGCGAATGCGAAGTTTTTTATTCTTTATTATGAAGGTAGACTGAAGCTTTTAAAGTAATTTTAATTTAGTTATCTGAGTGCGTTGGTTTCCTAATGTTTCCTTCGTTTCTGTTTGCAATGTGAATAGTTGTTTTGTTTTTTGACTTTTATATTATTACTGGCGCAACTAGTCATCCCTCTGCTTTATTTCAAAACGATTTGAATTCCGAGCAGCACTCTTTCTTGCGGACTCTCAGTCTTTTTTTCTTATGTTTATCAGTGTTCACATTCATCTACCATTTTGTGAAATCATCGTTTTCTTTTTTCGTCTTAACTAATTAGTTGATTGCGGCGTCATTCAGTAGCATTTGTCACACCATAAAGAGGTCTGCCCAGTACACCGTAACATACCATGACACGGAATACTTTGCCCACTAGAACGCATCAACACATCGACTGGGCGGCAAGTATGAGACCATGCCCAATAGACCGTCCCGTCACCGTCCCGTCACCGTCGCGTGCCATGCACGCAGGGTAAACAATTGCTAGCGAGAATATTTTGACGGTACCGATACACTACGTGCATGGCACACGACGGTGTTGGTCTAAATACATAGTAATACAAATATTTTTTTTTTTTGGCTACGTTTTTGGTACGTTTTTGGATACGTTTATAGCATGGTCATGGTATGGTATGGTACCTATAGTGGGCAAAATCCTCAAACTGCAATCAAACACATAGTAGGTATTTTGATGGCAATCCTAAACATGCCTAGAGCCCAACCCATCTATCTAAATTCTACATAAACACAGAAACTCTAAAACCCTATAAAACCAAAGCTGTGTAACAATTGACTTACGTACTACCCCCGTCGTTACCCTTACCCCCTTCACCCCCCTGACCACTTTACCCCTGCCCTCTGCCCAGTGCCCAAACGTAACGTCGTTACGAAGGTCCCCCTATTTAAATCGGCAGGGAAGACCCATGGCTGCCTCACCAATTTAATTTTAAAAGTTTTTTGCAATGGACTTTTTAGTGCTTGACCTGTTACAGTTTTGGAGATTTTCCAGGACTTTTTTCGTCGTCGAAAACGAGGACGAGACGTTTCCCCTTCTAAATTGATTTTCATGATTTTTAGTACAGTTAACGTGGTTCTAGAAATATTTTTTTTAAATGTCAGATTTGCAATAGCTGTTTCTATGGTGGAAAACGACAAAAAAAAGATTTTTATTGATCATTGATCGATGGCTTACAAGAGTAGAGACGAACCAAGAAACGATGGATGGACTGTGTGTCAGAGGATATGGTAGTACTGACATGACGACTTTTTCACTTTTGTTTGCCTAAACTGTCCCACTTTTGGACAAAGACCTCCCCCGTTCCTTCCACTTCTCTCGGTATTGCGACTCCTCTCGCCAATTAATGAAAAATCCATCCAAGGCGTCCCGCCATCTTCTCCTACGTCTGCCGCAGCCCCGTCTAAGTGACTAATTACTCGTACCATATATTTTTCTAATCCTGGACGTTGGCGCCTATTCCTGACGACAATAGTCCCATAAAATATCTTAACTTAAGCACAAATAATAAATGACTGGAACTAACTTTTCCACTGTCACAAAGTTGGTAGCTACATTTCATTACAACTTACCAACAAACTTTTAACACCCAAATCACACAAATATGACACACAAGGCCGAACAACCGAACGTTGGAGACCAACTCATTAAAAAAATAACTGGACATCATCGGGTCTACTCAATAGAAAAGTTTGAGCAGCATCACTCTCTGATCTGTCAAACTATTATTACTTCCCATACTTCTCAAATAAGTCACACGATTCTACTTGCAAAGCAACCTTAATTTACTACCTTCAAAAAAACTATGACACCTAAACCCCCCGACTTACGGCTCAAGTTGCTTGTGTGTTAAAGTTTTAAAGACGTATTTGTAAGGTTGTGGTCGCATATGAAACTTGGAAAGACAAATTGTGTACATAAGTGAAGATTGAACAACAAGAAAGTTTTATTTTGGGAAGAGGAATGCTGGAAGCGACTGGAAAACTGAAATATTCATAAGAAAGATCTAAACTGACCTATATTATTGTCTATTCCAAATCAGATTGCAAATGCCGAGATAAGGTGTAAAATACTGATTTACTTACATACATTTTGAGAGAGTAGTGATGACCGATGAGAGGTGGTGGTTACGGTCTTGTCTTTGAGGTCAATAAAATGATATGCTGTTAGCGCATCACTTGAAAACGGTTAGATCTATTTGGTTATTTTTATGTAATTTTCGTAATAGCCTAAAAAAGCACTTTTTTAGGCTTTCATGGTTTATAACTAAACTTACGCTGTCACTTAAAGGTCTTTCGTCATTATTAATTATTCTAAGCTTCCAATATTTCGAAGCTGTAGCAAGCGCCATGATCGCGCAAATAAATTGTTAGGTGCAGACAAAGCTGTCTACCCTCTTTCTTAATCTGTTGCTACGCGCATTATTTTACCGTGTCTTTGTATCGAATTCCAGTATCTTTTGATCCAATTTCAAATTCAGGAAATAACTGAAAGTGTTTTATTCTATTGGATCATTTGGACAGGATAACATGTTTCAAGTCTAAAAGAATTATGTTATAAAAACAATCTAGCCGTAAGAAAGCCAGCAACAGTCCTGATGTTGTCAAGATAACACATTAAGATGATAATCTAACGACGCAACTGAGAAATTGTAAGAAGATAAAAATAAATACGTTTCTTGTGTGACCTTGTTTAAAACAGCTGCTTGTGATCAGGTCCAATGTGTAATGTTTATGTTTAGTTGTGGTTTATTACATAAATACGTATATTGTAATCATTGATATGAGTGAGGTGTATGAGGAGGTCCAAGCATGAGTAGTTAAGAAGGAGAAATCGAAGGGGTTAATAAAATAGAAAAACAGCAGTACTGGTCCTAATAAATAAAATAAATATATCACTGGACTTTAACACACAGTGCCATCAAGTGCCACACTAAGCAACGAGGCTTGTGTCGTGGACACCTGATAGTTGATATACTACATAGATACTTTTTGTTTGTAAATACATACATATTATACATATAAACATCCATGACTCGAAAACAAATGTCCTGTGTCTAATCTTAATCATCGCAGAAGCTCTCCGCTTGTCACTGACTTTCAGACTGATGACTTCCCAGATTTCATTCATAAAATCATGATCTAAAAAATTAAAAGCATGATCTGAAAATATTGTATGTATTTGACCGACTCGTTACTCCTGGGTTCGATACCCTGGTCAGGCAATTTGTTGTTAAATACCCTCACCGCCAAAAACTTTTGTGTTCATTCTTGTTTCTTGTGTGTAACCTACCTGCTTCTAATTTGTTAATTTTGTACTTGTAATTCTGAAACGATGAATGCTAAGTCAAAGTATTATTGTAACGTAGTTTTAAGATGCATATTTGTTTTTGTTTTTATCTACGCTTACTGGCAGATAACATTGTAAACCTATTTATGTTTTTCTCTGTAAGTGAGTTTGTAATTCTTTTGAGAAAGAGATATCTTTAACCGTAAATGGATTAGGGATCCTTAAGGTATTTCTCAGTATCATCGTGAAGAGCTCAGGTGATTTAAAAAAGTAATTAGACAGTAAGTACACCTCCTGCAAAAGCTTAACCCTTTGGGAACAATAAGCGTGATGTTACGTTATTCGAACTCCAAATCAACACAATAATTTAAATAGGTGATATCAGTTTACTAGATTAATAGAACCAGTCCATTTTGTTAGTAATCCCTTTGGGTCTAATAGCTGCAACATTACAATCATAAAATTTTCCTAGGTCACGCTAAGGCCAGGCGTCCTTGGGCTTTGGTATAATAGACGGAATAGTTGTCCAAGTATTTTGAGTCGGCCATTTTGTTTGCGGTCGTTTTGACCCGCCAGCCACGGTAATAGCGTGGGTCTTTTAATTATAATATTGAATTTAATTGTTCGAGTAATGCTGATTTGATGGTGGTCTCTAATTGCGTGTGTTTTTTATGAATTTTATAGGTGTTAACGTCTTAAATGTTTTCAAGGGAAAATATCTAGAAGATGTTTTTCAGCGTTCTTCTGCTAATGATTTCTTGCTATTGATTCTCCTGTTCTAAATCATCATCTGCCTTTGGCTATTTGGAGTTAGCTTCCAAGCTAACCGGGTGCTTCTGAATTCCAGTATTTTACATGGGGCGACTGCCTATTTGACCCTCATAACCCAGTTACTGAATAATACGATAGCCCCCTTGGTAAGACTGATTGCCAGACATTCAGGCTTTTGACTACCTACCGTTCTCCTGTCCTTTTACCAATTTATCTATGGTTGGCGCAACAGCGTAACATCTATAATAGTAACTACTAAGTCATCAGTTTATAATTATCTGCTAGGAGAGAAAGACCTCTCGCTTTTGTCTCTGCTTCTCTCCATAAATTGTTTTTGAGGTTCAGTCTTTTCTAAAAGATTTCATTTCATCCCAATCATTTAAATTGGTAACATTTTTAATCGGTCAAATCTAGTAATTAGTCCATTCTAGTTGACGTTTTTTAGTCCATGTTTAGAAATTAAACTGCTCACCTTGCTAATTTTAGTGGTTAACGTGATTCATACAAATTATAGAAACTTTTAGCCCGGTCACCACACAAAATGAGAATTCAAATCTATAATTACTTCAGAACATTGTTGAGAATCTTTAACCTAGTTTCAAATGTTGGCTGAAGTAGGTCATTTTGATGCTAATAAGTGTGCCGGTGTTATATTGTGTAAGTGGGCATAAATTACCAACTTGAGACCCGGTTCCGATGTCCAGAAATGCTCAAGGCTTAACGCCGACCGTCCTCTGAGTTGTATGTGGGATGTGCAAGGAGAGGCTTCCTAAATTTAGTGAGGTTTATTTGATTGCCAGCCACGCATTTGTGCGTAGCATGGTCGTGGGTCGCAGTGGACGATACGCCTACCTTTTCAAACTAATCGAAGCGACACGTGCGAAGCTTAGCCGTGGGCAACTATTGAGCAGAGTTAACGAAGTTTTCATGGGTACCATGATTCAATATTGCAACTAAAATTAATGGATTTCTCTTCTTCTTATCCTTTATTCTTGACAGAGTGGTCGTGGTCATAAGGCCCAAAATGGATTTAAGTACAGCAAATTTTGTGTACGCGGTAAAAATATGAGACCAATACTTTTTACTTGGCTGATAATTTTAAAGATAGATCTGTTTTTTTACCAAATCATACTAATTATGTCAACCCACAGGACATATTGGGTTTCTGACGTTAGAAACTAATCAAAATTTTAACTTTAGGGATCAATAATTTGACACAAGAACCCTTTACCGCATACAGACCCATATTTGGTACATGTCACTCACTGATTGAAATATTCGGATCCACTCCACCTTTCTTGCCAGACATTAATTATTTGTATAGAGTATAGTGTATCCGAATACATGATCACAAAAGTTTTTCCCATCATACCCTTACATTGCTTATTATTCAGTCCAAAGTTGAAAATGCGAGATAAAGTGCGTTTTTGAGATTTCAGATCGGAAAAAAAATCATTTCTGTGAAAATTATGCAGTAATAAATCTGATTTTTAGTAAATTTTGAAGAAGAACGTACTTTTTGCATAAAACCAGCAAAAAGTACGTTTGTTGTTTCAAATTTGGGACACCATGCAGTTATGGTAATTTTTCCTTGGCAAATTTGGTTTGCAGTAAGGTAGTTTTTTTGTGTTTGGTCAAATTTGACAATGTGCAGTAAGCTTGACTACACATTTTAGGTGTTTAAAAATATCTGCTAAAACTTAAGGCGATCCTATTTTAAAAAAAGTAACACTTTTGTTTTAATAAAGATAGAAACTGTTTTCAAAGTTTTCATACACAATGATGCACAAATTTTCAGGCATTTTTTTTATTTCGGTTACTCATAATAATCTCATTATTAGGTAAAATACGGCGGCATATTTTTTTTTTATTAAAAGATCTTATACTTAGTAAAGTTGATATCTGTAAAAAATATTATCTTTCTATTATTTCAAACAAACACTTTGCCAAAACACAATGCAACCAACCAACCAACAAAAAATACAACCCGTAATGCATATTGTACCATTTTCGACCAGTCAGCTAAAAGCTACGTTAATGCATGTTGTACCAAATATGGTACGGTCGAACAAGCTATTTGGTTTACAGTTTAACCCAAAAATTACATTGTAAAATGTGTTGTTGTTTTTTTTTTTTTTTTTTCATAATATCTAAAAAATATAATTAACCATGTAAATTAAGTTAAGCTAAATCCATGCGGTAAAGGGCCTAACTTTGAACTATTTTGATGGACTCCAATAATTCAATGTCAAAGTCCAATTATTATTTCAATTCGGCCATTCGAAAGCACTTTTGAACGTCAAACTTAATAATGGAATATAATTGATTCTAGTTGCCCATTCGCAAAGGTTAAGAATGGGCAAGGAACTCCATCTCCACTCTTTCAACTCATCTTATCCATACTGCAGGTTTCCCCTAATTTTAAACAGAATAAAAAAACAATGTTTCCTTTAACAATAACAATACTAAACCTTTGCTTTACGGAAGCACCCAACAACCTACAATTTGAGCCCGAAACCTTAAAATCAAAATGGATGTTCCGTCCGGGGTCATAGATTCCGGTCAAATGTTGCTCGTATAGCTGTCCGCTTGTCCGGCAGTCCGGCTATCCTGTAAGGCCGGACACTTGTTATTTAAGGCACGGGACTGGGTCACTCCGTTCATATTTAAACTGATGATTGGTTACGTTCCAGCAGGTTTGTTTGGAGAAAGAAAACATGGAAGATGGTGGAAGGAAAATAGAGTTTTGAGTTTAGATTGATCAGGATAATATGCCCCTGCATAGGGAAAGTGTTTAATCCTATACTATTAAGGCAATATTTGTTATCACGTTCTCAAAAACAGCTCTGACGATTTCGATGAGAGTTGCAATATAAGGGGCGAAAAACCAATCTTGATAGGTCTTATATCTGGGAAAATACTCTTCCAACAAACATTTCAACTTTTGTAAGCTATTAAAATTGTTGACAAAAAAAAAACACAACTCACTTCCCCCATCTCAAAAATAGGCTTTCATAGGCTTTTAATGTCTTGATTTAAAAATCATCTCTAAAAATCATGGAAAATATTGATTCCTATACTTTAATAACATGTTCTTACAACTAACAGCTAGGCCACACAAGGTGGACTGTCCGCCTCTATGTTGAGAAATTTGTAAATTTTTGAGATCCAATTATAATTATAATTATAAACCAATTAGTTTACACTTTTGACGCTCCTGGCGTTTTTAGTGTTGTTTGTGTTTTTGCAACTTGTTTTAGATATAAACGATGATCGAAAGATATATGTTTTATGCTTTGGTGTAAACGCAATAAACACTGTAATATTTTGTTTTCAAAACATTCAATCAATGAAACAAAGTACGATCCATTCCAAGACTCAGTTTGTTAATTAAGAAACAGTTACGAAGAACTTGGTGGTATTTGCCTACCAATGCCTGAAATACTATTCATTACCGATATATGGTTTCTGTCTGACCAACTTGTTGTAGTTCCGCAGGGAACTATTCTAGCTCGAGTGTTGGAGCTAGTATTCCCAATTAATTTTATTTTGCGTTATTTATTTTGTGGAGTTAATTGTTCAGTTTTAAATTATTAAACTAGCAACCCGCTGCTTCACATGGTTTTTACAAATTAATAACAATTACATCTTTCAATCATCATCAGTTGCTTGGCCTTCTCCCAACTATCTTGTGGTCGGCTCCCAGTCTATAATACTATTATTTTACATGGAGGAACCGCCTATCTGACCTCCACAACCCAGTTAGTACTGGGTAAGACTGGTTGTCAATCTTTCGGGCCACTCACTACCTGTAACGACTGTCAAAGATCTACTAATAACAGTCGGGCTTAACATGATTTCCGAGACACGGAGGAAACTCGGTATGTAATGGTTGGTCACTCATCCGCGGACCAAATTGGTCCTCTTAAAAACAAAAGAAGTTAATATTTAAATGATATTGCATCATTCCTCTGCATCACTTGCTTATTTTATTCGAAGAATGAACCCGACAAAGACTAGGCAACCTCGAGATACAAACAGGAACTGACAAACCAACAAAAACAAGATTCAACCTCAAAATGCCAACGAAATAATAAAAGTCCTGGAACTTCAAAACAATGACAACCACTATCTAAAGTTCCAAGCAAAGCAGATATAATATCAATGTTGCCATTATAAACTGTAAATAACCCGGGAATTTCAGCGGCATTGTGTGCCAGTGTTGCCAGAAACAATGGAGGGTTAATGTAACCCTTTGTGGAGAAGGTTGGCCATTGTGGCTGGCTGTATAAGTGTGTCGATTTTTAACAATCACTAGTATTTCTGCTATAGGGGATTGAAAGACTGGGGAAGTGGAAATTTTGTACATATTTGATTTCGCTCGCGTGGAGTTCGATACCTGTCCCACGGGATCATACTACCAGGATAAAACGTATCATATGTGTTAATTCGGACTGTAAACTATATATGTGCCAATTTGCATCCAAATCCGTTAAGTATTTTTTACGTGAAAGAGTTACAAACATCCATCCATCCATCGAGGTATCCAAGTAATATAAGATTTATATTTTCCCTGGAATCATTGAAAGTAAATACTGATATAAATAAACATAACGCCTGTTGTCCCGGTAGGGATAAGATGAGATAAACCCACATTTAGCCGGAAAGTAAATCTAGGCTAGCAAATATCAAGATTTTCGGCTTTTACTGAGAACTGCATCGTTATGACCCGAATACCGCTTTGCCCAGCCTGTTATTAGTAGGAATCGAATCCCACGTATTTTGTTTAAGAAGGTAGATGAATTACTGATATTAGTATCTTTTTTTAATCTTCATCCATAATAATTTACCTCGTGAGACTGAACTTGAACTTTATCCAAATTTACCTCTTCATTAACTACATAGGTAGGAATTAGCAAGTATCTCTATAAGTGGTAACTACCAATTGACATAAAAAACTAAATGAATTCAAAATCCAGTAACAAAGAAAATGAATTAACCAATTCTACTATAACCTACAGCAGAGTTCAGTAACAATTTCTAGGAATACATATTTAATTATTCTGTTTGTTCAACATTTAAAACATCTTGTTCTAAATCTAGTTTTCCAGTAACAACGCAAACAATTCTCCCAATCATTAGTTACAACTCCAAACTAGTTATTTCCAGATGAAACCAGACCAAACCGGTTATATCCAGAATATTGAGTAGATAATTTCTCATCACGGCAGACCAATATTTGTGGGCAGAGCATTTCGAGTCCCGTTCGCCGTAATTTCTCAGTGAATAGCCAAATAAATTTATTTAATGGTAACCCAATGATCCTCCTGAATTACTGGCAGGTAGTTCGGAAATGGTCCTGTATTCTTAGTGCTAAGACCTTTGGGGAATCAGGCCGAAGTTATTATTGCGGAGGTTTGACTAAAGAGGAAGTTTATTTTATTGGGGTAGGTGATGGACGGAGGCAGGTGATACTAACAGCAGCAAGTCTAGTTCATCATCATTTTGATAAAAGTTGTCCACGGCTGGACATGGGTCTCTCTCATACGTTGATAGGTACTAAGCATTTCGCAAAAAAATGAATGCCTAAAACTATATGTCAAGGTAAAGCCCTTTTTTTTCGGATGGGAAATCATCAAATGACTCCTCCCGCTCTAGGCGGAGCAGAAGGGAGTGTCAGACTTTTACTGACTAAAACTCATCCATGTTCCTTCATCGCCCTTTGTGTTCCGGGGCCACGGTATCTCTTTCGAACAGTCCCGCAGCCCCGGCAGGCATGTACAATAACCCCATAAACCTTACATTGCAACCGTAACTACTAAACTTAGTACGATGGAAAACCCTGGAAATGAACCCAAGACCGCCACTAGACTATTCCGAGGAAGCAAAATTTTCAAGTCTTGTCCTAAACTGCTAATGTTTATCAAAATACCTTCCCCTAAAAACAAATATAAAACGCACCCCAATGCAACATTATCACTATTAACAAGTTAACAGAAATAAATCAATATAAGACAACCGCCTTATCCGTAGCGTGAAACTAGCTTCGATAGGGACACCTCTGCCCACCCTCCGACTGACTTACCATCAATCTTGCACCGTCGGATTAAAAGCTTGCCCACCCTCCGGGGCTGGGGATAAGAAATATGTGCCAGGGGGCAGGGAAATAAAGAAGGCTTACTTCGTACAATCCCAAAAAACAACCTATTTTAGCTCTGACAGCAGCAACCCAACTTATTGTTACGTAAATAAAGATTACTGTGACATGACTGGGATGTAAAGTCAAAGCGAAAATAACTGTGAAAGGACAGTTATGTCAGCTTATTATACGAGCTCGTCTTCTGCTGAATAGATTTTTGTCTCAATAATAAAGATTGGCCATCCTTAAAACGTGTTGCGCCGACCCCAAGTCGAGTCGTTTTCCCACCCCGTATCGCTTATTCATTCAACCTGCCCCAAAAGCTGCTCTACATTTTTTACTTATAATTGTTTCAACAGCCTCACAATACAACAAGCCTCTGTAACAGCCGAATCAGTTTTTCTACTTTACTAGACGGCTCTAATTCTTCATCATTATCATCATCTTCAGTCTATAGAAGTTCAGCTCCAATAACACGCCATTAATCTTGATCCTTCTTTACTCATCCTCTTATTTCCTTTGTCAAATAGTTCTACATTAACAATTTCTGGGCATCTATTCACAACAGAATTTCCTAAAAATTCTCCAGTCTCATTTCAGTGCTAATGGGTCTTCTGTCCCATCTCTGCGAATATTTCGAGTTGAGTATCGAGTGTAGTATTGCTGGGATCCCCGGCTTATGAGGGATATGGGCAATTGTGGACACATTCAGCTCGGACTGTTATTCCAACAAGTTCGGGCATTGAGCCTTAAGATTTTATGGGTCAGTTAGTTCTGTTATATTATAGTGTTATGTTTTGGTTACGAGCTTTACAGTTGTTTGAAATTTTATTGACTGTTTCATTCTGTTGATTATTTCGGTATTGGGGTCGTGGGTTTAGATTTATGTGTCTTCTGGACGTAATGTTGTGTTTAGTTAAACTCTTTGGTCAATAAACCAAAGACGGTGAATGTGACAAGCACATCAAAGCTTCATTCAAGAACAGTCAGTGTATTCATTGTTGTGAGATATTGACATTTTGATTGATTGTTTATATTTTTCGATCGTGTAATATAATTTTGCCCTTATTTACCTGACTTCCCATATTTTTTAATGATACTCGTAGGTTCGCATTTTTGTCTTAAAACGTTAAAATGATTCTTTCACAGCTTACCTCATTAACGCTGTGTGTCCCATCTGTGCCAGCCTTAATAAGTGCTTTATTAGTCTTAAAACAAGTTTTAAGTACAAAATAAGCGCTGAAACTAAAACACATTCCACCATAGCACAAAACGCCGCCATATATTACAGGAAACAAGAAAAAATACAGTGTTTTTTATGTGTGAAATAACTCACGAAAATGTAAGATAAAGGAAGGGTCCACATTAATGGAAGAAGATTGCATTTAACTATCGTGTGGGGATAAATAGGGAAGGGAGGCGTTGCCCTCAACCCTCAACCCTCAGTCCTCAGCCCTCTGTCCTTCGGCTTCCGCAACACAAATCACACGTAATTCAATGGACGGGCCCTCTAAGGAATCGCGCGCAGCATGCGACGCGACTGCGACTTGTCGTGATTTAATGGAATTGTGTCGGAGATTATTGTCGGTGTGTCGTGTTGAATGTTCAATTGTTTGTGAAACCCTCTTTCCGTTTTGAGTAAAGTTAAGCTAGTTTTTATTTGTGTGGTTTATCTTTTACTGTTACACACCATGGCAAGCGTGTACCTATATATTTAGATTTTGGCGTTTTTGTTGGTAATGTGGAATGACTTGTGATCGCTGAAATTTGCTGTTTTGACTCCTTACCAAATATATGTAACTAGCTTTGGGATAGATAGATTTTAGCTAGAGGGCGGAGAATCTTTCCCACGAGAAAATACCACCGGGATAAAAGGTATCCTGTGTCTGAACCTAGGTCATTGTGTGACTGTGACAACTGTGTCTGTCTGTCATAGGCTGACAGACAGACACAGTTACTTTGTATGAAAGGCAGAACATCAGACAACTTTTAAAAAATCCATACAAAGACTGTCTAAGATTCAATTCAGATAAAGATCTAGTATTTAACGTTATCGAAATCAGTACCAAATAAAACAAATCAACAAAGAACTCGTATCGCTGACCCGACAGCCGCCAGCCGACCGTATTCAAGTGTGTGCCCAGCTAAACAGATTCGCCGTAATTCTTACTATTTTGTTAAATTAGTCCGTTTGTTGTTGTTCCCTGAATGCCGCTAATGAACTCTTCTTATCGACACAATGAAGCGATCCATTATCGTCAACTGCCTTACGAAATAAACCTACCTTTTTGTGACCTTTGGGTTCAAGGGAATGAGTAGAGTTGTCATCATCATCATCCTCTCTATTTTTTTGAGCTTGTTCTATAGCTTGCCTCCTTCTCTTATAGATCCATTGTGCCAATTACACAGAAGGAATACACTGTTAATACCAATCCATTCTTTAAACATGGTCATTATTTTTGATTGATCATCAACATGTTAACCACCAATTGTAACTCACTACTTGGCAAACAGTTTCATAATCGAAATGATTTCAACGAAGTATTAATTGGTGACTAGTAATTTCTTAAAAGGCAATCACTAGACTGTCTGCAGTATCTTTCTTGTCCAACTCTTTCACAAGATCTGACTCTTCTCCTACTAGGACCTGTATTTCTTCATCTCCCACAACTAGCATAAATTATTCACCAAATATAAACCTTCTCACAATCTCACTATTGTTTTCTGTCTCGTTTTCTCCTCCATCTATTTACTCAAATGTTTTCTCACCCAAAACGAATTTCCTCGTGATTCCGTACTACTCGTTTATTGTCAAATTAGATCGTTTTGTTGATTTGCTGAATCCGCTAACGAACTTTTCTTATCTAGTTACGTAATGATTTGCTTTTGGAGCCAGATAATGAGTTCGGGACAAGAAGGTTTTAGACTGATTGTAATTAGATGCTATATTAGTAAGCCGATTTGGTATTATTTATTTATGACGGAAAACAATATTGCTGTGTTCCAGTTATACGAATCAGTCGAAACTGGTACGATTAATTAATCAAATTGTGGAATAATTGCGGACACCGGACACTAATCTTCAGTAAGTATTACTTGAATGCTGCGTCCGTGATTTTTCTGTACTGGTTTAATCGAACTTAAAAAAGTTTTACCAATAAGATTTGTGCACTTCAGTAAGAATTGATCTGTGTCATTTTCATTACTGTGTCCACAGGGGTTAAATTTTGGCCCTCGAAAAAGCTAGATGGGATTCGCTTATAGCTTATAGGCAATTCAATCCACCCTTTTTAGTAACCCCTTCAGTATAACCACAAAATACCACACATTCCACTTCTACCACCATCGTAAGTCTTGCAAACACTTGTAATAAAACTTCAATTTGTTCAACCGATCGCAACCCTCGCAGAAATGAGGGAAAAAGTAAAAATTTCCATCCCCACACGAATGGAGAAAAAAAAAACATTTATCACCGCAATGGTATGGATTCTTGAAACAGTCATATCAGCAGTTTCTCCTCAACACATCGACATTTTAGTCACACTTCATACATTTCCGTTTTTGTACTACGCTAAAGAAACATCTCGGTACAAATACGGCGATGTATGTTGAAATGTGCTAAATTGTCGCTTTGTAAAACAGTCGTTGTCGTGTCATGGTGCGGGGTTAGGGGAAGTCAGAGAGTGTCGTGAAATCGCCGCGTTTTGTACACGATAATAACTCTTAGACGAGGTTCCCCGTGAGAGGGGTAACAGCACAAAATTGAACAGAAGGATTGGTATTTTCTCGTTATACTCGTAGTGACAAAACGGACTTCCCTAAAAGATTTAACTTAGCAATGCGCTGCCTGTAATTATCTTAAGGTTTATCTGAGGAGTAAACTTACTTCCTTGAAAAAAGGTGAAAACTTTTCTAGTTGTTATTTAAATAGGTAATGCATCCTTTTTGCCGCCATTGCATTCAGGTAAATATTTCCCCCTAAAGATTTGATATTACAAAGGTGAAAATTAAGACATCACACGCAGTGCAATGCAGTCACGAACAAGCGCACATAAAAAAACGATTCGCCCTATCACGTCAAAAATATGCCAATGGCGTTTGAATAATTGTTAACATTACATCGTCCTGCTCACTCACACGGAAATGCAATTATTGTATCGTTCCATGAGAGATGGGCGTCCCTACTTTTCTCAGTGTGGACACTTGTCTTTTTCACACGAAATGTTTTAAAATTTGGTACTTATTGTAACTGCACTTCTGATGTATTTTTCGAAGTGAACCTTTTGATTTGATTGCGACATGACAAAAAGCTGTAACGACGTAATCATATTATGTTAGGAGATATTTTAGTTAGGATAATTGAATGAAGCTTATATTCACGTTTCTGAACGTGGCAGTAAGGAGTGCCTTTCTATTGGTTCACAACAAGTGCTGAATGACAGCAAAGAGTGTAAACCATTCCATTACTGAAAGTATTTCCCATTTATCTTGGGTGTATGTTTGTTTATTTACAACTAGCTCATGTCCGCGGCTGCACCCGCGTGAAGTTCAATAATTGTCCCACGGAATCATACTACCGAGATTTAAAGTACACTAAACTACCTGTGTGCTTTTCATCCAAATCCGTTCAGTGGTTTATGCGTGAAAGAGTAACAAACATCCATCCATCCTCACAAACTTTCTCATTTATAATAATAAGCTAAGAAATGTATTTCTATCAGCTTGAAATTTATTATTGTAATGATTTCAATAAAAATGTTACCGTATGTAATGTACTCGTACACTATATTCGACCAGTAGGTGTGTAGCCACCTGGACAGCCCTATCGTTAGCTTCGTTTAAATCCTGGAAGGTGCAGGTATTTGCGCAGGACAGGAGGTCGAGCATATCCTGCAGAGGGGCTTCACTGTGGCATTGTATTTGTGATGGTTTGAGGAAACCTTAGTTGGCCAGATTATTCAACAGCGGCTTACCTGGGCCCGCAATCGGTTGATTTTTGAAGTCATATACAACCTCTTTAAACAATACTAAACATAAGAATAATTGAACTGCTGTCTAAATTTCCAAAAATCGATTCAACCGAAAAGTAGTACTATTAGCAATTTGACTATGTCAGTATAAATAGCAAGATGGCCGTTTTATAGCAGACCATATTGCGCAAAGTATGTCCCCAGGCTGCCTAATACCATCCGCTTAAAATATTCTATTGCATATAGCTTTAACTGAACGTAAGTACCCCTGCACTTTAAAATACAAATACTCCATAAGCAAGATTACAAAAGCTAAGCAAATACACTTTATTTGAAACCCGAGCACCCTGACAAATAAAATTCGGAGACACTATAACTACCCCTTAATACGGAACTATACCCTTCGAGTTTCACCCCTAGGAGATTACATGTTATCAAATCAAATTGTGCCAGTCTGCTTCACCCGGGAATAGAACCCCACGCTAGGGGCATTGTTGGATCTCCCTAATGACGTATTGAAGCTTTATAATCTGGTCTTAACGAAGTCGTTGGTCCGCTTAGGTTGGCGTATGTCAGGAAATGCTTGACCGATTTTGATGAGGCTTAACTTTTAAGAGGTATAAGGAAGACACGTGTGTGCCCTTGTACCTGTCTTGTCGAGAATTAATATGCATTTAATAATGATGAAAACAATTTTAATGAAAACAAAATATGAAAGTACGACACGCATTTAGGTATGTACGGCTAATGTCTTTCCAATAAAACGGATGGCAGCCGTGATTTTAAACAGACAGTTTTTCTTGCGTTCTGTATTATTTTTTTCTTTTTCGGGTGTTTATATTTGATGATAATTTATTAACACGTCATACAATGAGTGGGTTTGGTGTACAGGTAGATAACAGAGGACTTAGAGGTTGACAACGACATTTCATATTTTACAACGTCTTTATATTTTTATTCTTCTTAATTCGTATTTATTACACATTACTTATTTATTCGTTATACACTTTATTTTGTATTAATATTTATTTTCGTATCTGACGGTGGCATCACTCTGGGCCCTATCAGAATACCAGTGCTGTGTGTTTTTAATGTCACAGCACCATGCGGAGCCTTTTGGCCTCGTGCGGGACCAAATTCGATGTTTTATCTTTTTCTGTTTAATATTTTTTTTTAATTTTGTCTTAATGTTTATTCAATCATTCTGTTTTGTCCTGTGAGAGACTAATAAACACGTTTTCTTTCATATTTTATCATTGATTGAATGTTATTTTGTCTAAACCCTCCTGAATCAACTACATTGTAAATGTTTCGGTGTATCTCCCCGTACTAAACTAAGAAGATACATACATTTTGCAAGTTTCACTCCTTGCTCGCTTAAGCCGTCATAGTCCAACCGTGTTATCATGAAATATGTTCACGCCAATAAAGAGGGGGGTGACAGAATTACCGTAAAGAATACGGAACGTTTCTCTTCATCTGTTTAGCGGGCTGAATAGAGATCATAATGTTATTTTTTATTTATTTGATAGTATTATTTTTTGTTGTCATTTTCTATAACTTTATGGTGTAGTAGCTTTACAATAGGGTGAGTTTTGACAGGAAATAATTATAAACGTAAAGTTAATTCTGTCGATTTATATTAGAATAGAAACAATAATTTCTCAGGGCTTTTAGCCCTATATTGTGCCCGGTTGATATCTATAGGCTCGCCCCCTATTACATGGACCGTAAACATAACTGGCGAAATTTGGGTGTGCTACGTTTGTACGTGATATTATACGTCGTTATTCTTACTAAAGAATCTCTCCACTCTAGTTTCTATAATTACACTCAGCATCCCACACATACCTACGTCCTTTGAACAAAACATTTGTAGTTGAAATCTTAATAGGACACTTAGAACAGGGACCATTGTTTGCGTCTGTCCTAGTGTGAGGACACTCAACGGCAGAAATATGTGCAATTATTCATGATTCTCCTGTCCTTATCCCAATTTATTTGGGGTTGGTGCAGCATGGTTCTTCTACCATACCACTCATTCCTCTTCATCTTATCAGATACCTCCTTTCTTGCCATATCATCCTTTACATAGTCCAATCATCGTTTCTTTGGTCTTTCTCTACTCTTATACACATCCACATTCACATTAACATTCAAATTTATGTAAAATTTTTAACGGTTTAAATAATGATTTTTCAGTGAACTGAGCAGACATTTTGCTTTGTATTTTATTTCGTCACCACTGCTCTCAAAAACGTGATGGAAAACATCGTGAGGAAGCCGACATGTCCTAAAAAAATCGAAGATATGTGACATCCATTAATCCGCACTGGGGCCACGTGGTCGATTACGGTCTATTCCCTCTCACAGAAAGTAGGTCTGTGTCCCAGCAGTGGGAACATTGTAGTCTGATTATGCTTTCTGTTTCCACTTTTCAATCATATTTATGAAATAAACTTTAGTAAAAAAACCGGTAGGTATCAAGAAAGTGCTTTTCATTATTTCAAACCATTTTTTTCTCTTTTCTTATAGCAGGTTTAATGACCGTGGGTATTTGCTTCATCATAAATAAAAATATCGATGCCATCAACTCTACGAAATTTTACCATGAATTTGATTTGACCATGTACCCATATCTCTGCCCATGACTGTACTCGAAATAACACGAGACCCTACATGGGTGAATTACGCACATTTCAAGTAGTTACATGTAATTGAGGCACACGGCTGTCTGTGTGTACTGAGCTAAAGCCTTGAATTTTAAGTTTAAACTAACAAGTCTAACTGTTTTGGGCTGGTAATTGGATTGCTTTAATTACTTTTATTGTTGTTACTTATTTATTCATAAACCTACCCTATAGTTGGTCTATAAAAGGCGCATCAGGAAGGTGTGGTCATATTTGAGGGTGTGGTGAAGACTATCAAACTGAACCATTTTCTCCATAGGACCAACATCGGAATCGCAAAAAATTATCTGCTGCCCCGTACATTTGGTTCGAGTTAATTTCTATAGATTTTTTTTGCTGTTGTTCAAATGGCTATTACTTTCCTCCTAATGACCTCTGTCTATTGAACCTCGGATGTTGTACTTACCCGGACTATCCTGTGTGTGCTCGCTTCACGCTAAGGGCACCCCCTGTGGGGTACGAGCTTCGGCCTTGGGCGTCAAATTATTCGCAAATAAATGCACAGCAACGAGTATTTAATAATAAAATCCGCTTGCAACTGATCCAACCAAAATTCAATTTGACTATAAAACTACAACTTACAGTCTGTCCAGTATAATTACTAAAATCCCCATTTATAAGAAGACCATCCAATCACAGGCTAGTCTGGGTACCCTATCAGGGCCTTGCCACAAACTAGATAGTTACAGAAGGCCATCTACATACCTACAACGAGCGAAGACAGCACACGCACTCAGACGCGAACGTACGGTGATCTCAAACAAATACCGGTCGCGAGTGCTCTTGCACTCGCTGTATGTGAAGCTAGTCCACACGGTATTGAAGACATCGACGCGCAAACTGTAACCAAACATTCAGCAAGGTAGAAGTTCTTCTGTGGTTATAAAAACCATAAATGTAAAGTGTAAATTTATTGAAGTGCTGTTTTTTAATAGTAATAGCTGTAACATTTCCTCGCTGGGAGGTCTTGAATCATGTTGGTACTGAGTACACAGGGATTCTTGAGAAAAAACATCGAAAAAATCTCAAGAGGTCCTTTTGTACAGACATTATCTTGGTCAATACTAGGGAGTATACCTACTCTGTATGTGTGCGAGCGTTATCTACCGTTGTACGTAGTCGTCTTTCTGTACGTATATCTATTCTGCGTCACCGTTACTCATTTACTTCCCTAATAAGAAGAGATGTCATTATCCTAACAATTTCCTTTAAGGGTTAGTGCACACAACCCTCGCTGAGGGCCGTTATAATCTGCTCAGTTTATCTTTATTGCAGGAACATGAAACGTGTGGATACGGCCTTAGTTTGGGATGTAAGGGGGGGGGCGGGTGATGTATTGTGGAGATACTGTGATTTAGATGAAGGGATGTTCGAAGTTTGTAGTGAGATTACTTGCTTTGGTCTTACTTTTGAATTGAAAGTCGATTCAAATGACTGCAGTATTTTGTGAAAGAGGAACAAACATACATATCAATAGTAATAAGCTGGAGCTACTGTATTTTTGACGTCCATATCCCAGTTTCTGCATAACACGTTACCCCTTGGTAAGATTCCATTTACAACTTGAAAATTAACAGTATTACCGTGTTTAACCTCGTCTTTGATACCTCTGCATAAATCATTAGATCCCTCCAAACGACATTTGCTTACATACTTTATCAGGTCTAGTGTTCCGTCTAGACATTTTTTTGTCGACTTTAAGCCGTTTATCAATTATTCGGGTACTCCTTCTGTTTGACTAGGCTTATTTTAGTCGAGTTTCTGAATAACTGTGTAAGTGTGTACTGAGCCTTATTTCATTTGTAAGGTATTGATTTCTTTTAGGCTTTTTGTACTTTATTATTTTACGAACCTGTAATAAATGTTCAAATCAATTTATTTAGTGCCTCTATTTTTTTGTATTCATGTTCTTTGTGGGTATTACTTTAAAAAATAAAAGTAAAAAAATATGTAATAAAATGCTTTTTGCATGTAAAAATTCGTGTATGTGCTGAATGTTGAGAAGTTCTCATTTGGAGCCAATACTGGGTGTAAAAACAGGTTAAATTGTCATTGAAACATTTCTCACATGTAAACTTACATGAGAGAAATGTTTCAACTTGTGTTCAACTGAAACTCGACTTTCAAAAAATCTTAAGAATCGTAGGATTCTTAAGATTTTCTTCTCAACAAACTAGCACTAATATTACAAGATGACTAAAAGCTTTAAACCCCATACATTTTTCGTACCCCAAAAAAATCATTAAACTCTCATATAAAACGTGATTGATACGCAAAATTGCAAATTAAGTCATACAGAAAACGAACTACTTCCCCAATTTAACTCTGTCAGTTTTCTTAATTAAGCCCCTTAAACACAACACTCAACCCCATGCCAGCGAAACATTTAACAAAAATTCAATTACCATAAATTATTCATTCACCCCTTGGATTACATTTCTTATCTATTATTTTGATACGGACGTCCGTTAAACGTAGGCCGTTTATATCGGGACATTAGGCGCGATATAATCTGTGTAACTTCATTGTAACCGCAAATAAACACCCGCTTAAGATTGCGTATTACGGCGTGTAAGGCGCATGGGTTTAGTGCGGCGTTAAGGGGTGAAATAAGCGAGAAAAAGTGCTGAGTTTTTTGTGTGGTGTGAAACTTACGCGTTACCTTGTGGCATTTAAGTAATTAACGTAATATTTTAGCTATACTACGTGATAACTAAGAGTATTATCACACTAGCGGATTACGAGCGGATTCAAAGCAAAGCGGTCGCGCAGCGAATTCGTTGCGCATTCGCGGCGAATTCGTTTCGCGCCCTCAATGAATTTGCTGCGCGCCCGCTCCGCTTTGAAACCGCTCGCAATCCGCTAGTGTGATAAGGCTATAAGTGACCGATTCATGAAAATTATGCACCCCTGCCAAAAGTGTGATACAATGTTTTTACAACAACATAAAATTTTTAATTCAAACTTCATTTTGGTGCAAGTAAGCCAGAAATACCGAAAACCTTCAGTTTAAATTTCATTTGAAATCTAACCAAAAAGACATTTACGTACCAGGGCAACATATCTACTCATTAAGCTGATCGAATTCCAAACCCAATGACGCTATAGGCCCCATCTACCAAAACTAAATCACTTGCACTAAACTTAATCAAAGTTAAACCCCGATTTAATTAATGAAATGCAAGTCCCATTAGTTGCTTACATCCAATCAATTTAATGCGTCAATTTATTCACAATAGAGCTCTACATTGGGTGCTGATCGCGTTCCCCTAGTACCAGGCTGTAAGAAAGATAAGGAGATTAGACGTAACGTGTCGAAATGAATCATGGTGGAGATTAATGGAGTTTTTGGGGGGGGGGGGGGTAGAAAATAATAGTGGGTTTATTACTCTTAATACAGATGGGGAAAATAAAAAAGCTACCACGAAAAGAGACACGTATGCTTGATTGCACACCGAAATTGTTACACTATATTCTACAATATTTTTAAATGTATGGGTACAATGGCAATTAGAAGGAAAACGTAACGTGACAAAATAAAAAAAAAAACATCTTTATATTTTAATCTTCTGAAGAGTTTTACGTCTTCGTATATAAAAAAATTACTATTGAAATTGTGGCGCACACAGTATGTATATTGAGTGGTATATAAAATACAAACTTCGTGAAGTTTTAGAACCGATAAATGTTAAGTGTTTTAAGGATGGATGAATTTATTATTTTTAAAGTAAAACGAAAAAGTGCAGACTGTTTATTAGAGTTAAATAAAAATAACGGGTATAGCTACTTAAATAAATACGAGGTATATAAGGTATAATGTAAGACCACAATTTATTATCCTTACTTTTTATTTGATATTTTCTTTTTCACCCCCACGAATCAATCTGGGATGAAACCGCTAAAATACTATTACCCTCGAGTTTCATCCCTGTCTATCGCATAATGTGATGTATCTCACTTTGAAACACAAACAAATCCCCATCGTCATCGGCAGGGGTGAAACGTAATTCTGTAGAAAACGAATCAATGTGAAACTATAATGTATTACATTAGTTCAAAGGCGGTGCAGCCGTGCCTCCGCCCGAACGTGACCTAATTTAGAAGAAACAAAGCGATCCCAAACGACAATATTAATCTCAAATCTAAACAAACAAAAACAATCCCTAATTCTTTAAGAATAACGTTTGTTTCAACCGAAAATAGAGATTTGTTCCTCCATTTTCCAAAACAACTTTTAAATACTGATGATATAAACAAAAACAACCTTTAGTCCCAGGTAATAAAGAGTACTTCGGGTGTAAAAGAAAAAATCGTCGGTACATTTCATGACACTACGTACAATTTACCGTTTTTAAATGAAATTGGCTTTTATGTCGTGAGGGTAAGGTGTACGTTGGACGCAAATCCAAATTGGCGCTGACGCCATGGATTCGATAAGGCCCTTGGTTTCAATCATTGGCAGAATAAAATTCGGTGTCTTCTATTTCGTTTGTGTTTACTTGATTTTGAGTTCAGACGTGATTTTGAATATTTTTCCAAATGTATGAAATATCCTAAGCTCAATAAAATATCATCAAAATGACGATAATGGGAATGAAAGAAAATTGCGAATGAATAAAAACCATTTTCCTATTACCTATGCATTCCTGAATAATTTCACTATAAATGAAACTACTTAACCAGGACTCCAGCGGTAGCGATCGTATCGATGCGATAGGCAAAAAGATTCAAGTTTTCCACTCACCTGAAAGCACCACCGTTTTAATAATAAAAATCTAATTCGCCCACAAAATGGCCAGTAAAATCTAGCTACCTGAATACTGGAGCTTCCTTTATATAACGTCTGAGGAAGAAACGCCGTGTCAGCACATAATACATCTTAGTGCGAGCGCAGTCGGTCCGGTCGTGTCGTCTCTTCGCTGACTTGCACTTCTAAATACATCTCTTTGAGCGTTATGGAAGCCTGGTACCTACACGTAATACGGGGAGTGTTTTGGGCTGCGTACATATTGATTCAAGTACACATTTTGGAATCCTTTGCTGGGTTTTAGACTGTTTATTTTGACGTGAAACTATTTTCACGTCAAAATAAACAGTATACAGTAATGTTTATATTGGACTGTTTTGAGCAGCTTTGACAGTCATATCTGGGCGGTAAATGTTTACCTATCATGGGTTTACTAAATCATTTATATTTTAGAGGTCAAAAGTAGCTTTGTCTCACCATCATCATCATCAGCCTATAATGTTCCCACTGCTGGGACACGGCCTCCTCTCAATGAGAGGGAAGCTTTGTCTATGTACCAATAA
This sequence comes from Xestia sexstrigata, assembly GCA_941918905.2. NCBI lineage: Eukaryota > Metazoa > Arthropoda > Insecta > Lepidoptera > Noctuidae > Xestia > Xestia sexstrigata. The sequence continues at coordinate 13,793,104 of OW799226.2, read as the reverse complement.
TGGATTATTCCGAACCCCGATAATGCCTATCCTGTTTCATACACATAGGAATATCTCACTTTCTCTATATTCTTAATGGTTACGGATTTAAGATGGCAGTACCGCCATAAAACAGAAAGGTATTAGCCATGTCACGAAAAAATAAGGGCTTGGTAAATCTATCGGGGTTACCCGAAGAATTGGAAAACCTGTCGTTATCTCAAAAATAATTCAAGAGACCTCTAAAAGTGAATAGCTCTGAAGAGTCTCTGATGACCTAGTACTACTGCAGTGCTATGTCAGAACATAATCCGTCTTATTGCGAGCTCGCCGGGCTGACTTGCAGTTTCAACTGAATAGCTCTTTAGATGACATGCATGCCTGGTAGACTTAGTTTGAAGTTTGTCGAGTTAAATATAAGCAAGTTTATATTTATTAAGTGAAATAACAAAATCTGTAGATAGGTGATGTTTTTCTTGCTTGCTAGCTTAGCTTCAGATTCGTGTTCACCAGGAGATGTATAAGAGAAACTAACTATTAAAAATTCACCCCCGTATGCACCCTTTAAAAAAAAGAAAAACTGTTACTCAATATTTTCGTTGAATTGCGAAACCATTATTTCTGTGACACAGTTTCATCCCAGAATTCTGAGTAACATTCACAAAAAAAAAAGAATAATCTACATTCGTGTTTTCACACATTTTTATTGAACCAATAGGTCACTGTATCAATCGAATCTATATAAAATATACATTTGTATGACGTATTTTGATAGCGTATGCTACGGAGCGCCTATCGGCGATCACGTACCAACTATTATGTCTAAATTTTATCCAATAACTGAAATATTGGCAGAACGTGACATCTTTTTTAGGCAGCCATTATTTTTTGCTTTTACGCGAAAAGTGGAGTTTTATTGTGTTGTTGCGTTTTGAGCGGAGCAGGTCAAGTAGGATTGTGAATTTGTGATTTAGAATTCATTTGTAGTCGGTTGAAACGTGGCTGTAAAGCGGGAAGTCACAGTTTTTGATTTTTATTTCAGTTTTAGAGGTTTTCTATGTAGGAAATTTTGAATTATTTTGGAAATCGTCCAAGTTATTAAACCTACAAAACCTAGGCTCATCACGGCCGACGGCTCGCAGGTCATCAGTACCAGTGCGTCTATAGTCTAGATGTTTTGTTCATCACCCAGAGATATTTTTTTGTCAAATAGAAGGTATAGTCGCAGCACCTATTCTTATTGGCTGGAAAAGTATTTTATTGCTAACCCTTAAAGATAATCAAATCAACCTCCCCAACGTAACAAAACGGTCAACATTTACATTTATTAGAAAAGTTAAACACCAATCAATTTCACCCCTTAACACGCTACTTCACCCCTTAAAAACCCACTAAAAAACGAATTAAATTTACTTTTCGATGTATGTTGGCACAAGCTTTATGTATTCATCCCTTGATAAACTGTGCCCATTACAAAGAAAAATATTCACTCGCCTCTTTTTTAATTTAATCAAAATTATATGAAAATGGTTGGCCAAAATAATCTAACAATTCTAAAAAGTAATTTGAACCTTATTTTTGTTGTAAAGAAGGTTGTATATTTGTTTTGTCTGGTGCAAATGTGGGTTGGTTGTTAGAAGGGCGATCGCGAATCAGTCTGCATTGCGAGCCTCTGAAAAATAACAAAGATTGTACTGAAAAAATTGAGCAGACGAGCTGGTTGTTGTGGAGTGGGCTACTGTGGAGTTGGCTGTTTTAGAATGATTAACTTCAAAAACTTTAGTAAACTGGGTTTTCAAAGATCACAACAACGAAATTTTTTTTTCTTAACATTTTGTTTTGTTATTTTATATACGCACCTCTGTGCGCTCTGATTATTAATCTTAGTGTTAGTATTGTTTCTCAGTAAGTGAATTATGTATCAAATTCTTTATGAGAAATAAAGTTGTTCTTAAACCTAACCTAAAAAAATCCTGTGAATAGTCACGAGGGAAATTTTATATAGTTTACTTAATTAATGAATTACATAATTCAAAAAAAAAAACCCGTTATTAATGAATGAAAATCTATGTTTTTACGTCCTGCGGGAAAAATGATGCAATTGGCACTGAAATTCCAGGCATAAATCAAGTCAAAATCATAAATGACAGGCAAACAATATAAACAAGGCATTAGTCGCATCACACAACAGATCTGGGTCTTAAAAAGGCTCCCAAACAACGCACAAAAACATTTACCCTCCCAAACCTGCGGTCAAACGCGACCCGAAAAAAAGTAAAAAACAAAATTGAAACATTAAAAAAATCTCTTTCCGTTTAAAACAGCAAGGGTGTGGGCGTTATCAGACGGAGTAAATAATGAAAAACATCCCTTATAAATGAAATCAGACCGGTTCGGCACTGTTGTTTCGACGGACATACCTATACGAGATACGTACCCGTATCTATACATATTGTTAAGCAGAGATTACATAGGATTTTATGCAACGATGCTTGCTTACTTTACCTTCAATGGTCGCGGGCTAAAGAAACCAGGCCCAGTTAGATGCCAAAATTATACCTCTTATTGCTTCCTAGTATAATATCAGTATTTTACAGGGAACGGCTACCTATCTGACATTCACAACTCAGATAGTACTGGGTAATATGATACCCCTTGGTAAGCCTGGTTGACGAATGACGAATGACAGCAGTGACTAACAGTTTACGAGCATGTGACGTACGGAGGGATCTCGATTTAAAAAACAAATTCCAAATAATATATGTTACCATAATATCTTGCTGTTGTTGACCCACTAACAAATATTGCTTGCCAGTGTAAGTGCACCTTTACAGCAGCAGAACAATTAAATTTTCATGCCTCAAACGATGACGTGAAAATTTTTTATTACGAGTATATTGTAGTATGGACATCATTTGCGTATTGAGAACATACTCGATAATTCTGTGTTCCTGGTAGCTAGCTGGTAGTACGATATGTATATTGATAGCATTATCTATAGATCGGGAAATATTCCTGGAAGGAGGGCAAAATTTAGTAGTAAGGTTTGAAGTGTGTGCCTAATTAATTTACCTATGCTATGTAAACGAGCAAAGGAAAATGGGTTCTTTAGACCGTTCTTGGGGGAGGCCTTTGTTCAGTTGTGTTTTAGTCCAGGTTATATTTCGTGCGCCAAAAGTAGCTTTAACGTAAAATCTTATATTCAACTGTAATTGATAATCTAACAACCAGTCTCACCATGTATTTCGTATTACCTAGTATCTGGATTTTGGAGTTCACATAAGTTGCTCCTTGTAAAATACTGGCGCATACTAACTAAAAGCCAAAACCCAACAGTTGGGAATAAGCTAGGCAGCAGATGATGACACAATAATTGCTATACAGAGACAATGGTGTCGATTCTGTTTTGCACAAACTAAACTTAATTTAGGCTATGCTATCTTTTTCTCTCTAATAAAACGAGAAAGAGACGGACGTAATTTAGACCTGTCAAATTTAGTTGGAACTAATATTCCCTTACAAATGAAGTGTGCACGTAAAAACATTTCGACTAAAAACACGGTGAAGCGCATGGCATAAACTAGTTTGACCTATAGATGTCAAACTAGTTTATAACTAAGTTAGAGACTTAGTTCATAGCTATAGCTGTGCTTTTCTCGCACTGCCTTTTAGTAAAAGATAGCAATAGCCTAAATTTAGTTTAGTTTGTGCACAACAGAATCGACACCACTTACGTTATTCTTGCATTTACACTAAACTAATATTTTGTTTGTATTTTTACAGGTAATGTCTTCATTATATCAATTTCCTCCATATTGGCGTGACATTTAGTAACCTGTGATTATATGAAGGTAATTATAAACATTATAAGCAACCGCTACAAGGACATCATGAATACCTTTTTACTTTACTTTGAATTGAATACCAAGAGATTTGTCACTTGATGCAACTCCACAATAGAAACCACCTCAATGACTAGTACTTCAGAAGAGTTTGTAACAAAACTCAAAATTTCAAACAGGAGTGATACTCATACTACATCTGTCAGAAAGCGTCCATACAATAAAAGTGATTAGTAACGATACGATGTTCAATCGCGTCGTTCAAATCGAAAAACGAGGCGCTTTACATCTTTTTAGGTTTTTGCTCGTTTCGACCAATTCTGCATCGATGAGATGAACTCCATAAATAGCCCAGACATTATTCTACAAACTCCACATAAGTGCTGTATGATATCATAAGTTGTTTGAAGACAGCTTACCTATTTATGACACCCTGCTCCTTACTTTTCATAATATACCGCTGTACCCGGACATTATCGCTCCGACCAGCAGCGTTCGATGTATACTGACGTAGTGCGTGATTCGCAATGTTCACGCTGCACGGTCTTAGACGCCATTAATGTACACTAACATCTTGTTTGTGTGCTGTTTAACATAAGAGCTGGTGGAAGGGATGATTACTTAAAAACTGTTGATGTTTGATGTTTTTGTATCCACAGTTATGAAGCAATAGTTTTCTTTTTGTTTTTATTGAAACTGAGTTTGGTATCGACTTATTTTAGGGACTTTAACTGGCACTTTTACATTTGGTTTAAGCAGTACTCTATGGTTGAAAGCTATTGTGGAATATGCAATGAGTCAGCAAACAAAATGAATAAAATCACACAATTTTACCTCTCTCTAGTGGCTATGACCACGCTATCGTTCCCTCCTGTGCATCACACCACAACCACTCGTTTAGTTTACACAGTGAATGTAAGTGACGAGCTCAGCAAACTCGCCGCTACAGATCCACCTTCAGACTTGTGTGGAGACGTTACCACGTGTGAGCACGTCATGCTACCCCTGTGTAACGTTACTGTAAGCTGACGTGTTACTGTAAGCTGACGTGTTACTGTAAGCTGACGTGTTACTTGGTAGCATTTTCCCTTCCTTTAATATAATTTAACTATTATGATAAAGCTTTTTACGGTTTCTAAATTGTTATCAGGGTGCAAATTTTGGTAAACTGGGGCATAATAATTTGACGACCCAAATGGCGCAGTGGTAGTGAGGCTGCCTTACGTTCTTAGGGTCCCGGGTTCGAATCCCGGTCGGAGCAAATGTTTGTGTGATGAGCATGGGCATTTGTTTCCGAGTCATGGATGTTTATATGTAGGTATATTAAGTATGTATTTACAAACAAAAAGTATCTATGTAGTATATCAACTATCTGGTGTCCACGACACAAGCCTCGTTGCTAAGTGTGGCACTGGATGGCGCTGTGTGTTATATCCAGCGATATTTAATATTTATTTATTAATAATGTTTGTTTCATCTTAAAAAAAAATATTCAAACGTAGAGGGAAAATGTGTTGCTGTTTCAAACAAGGAAGCATTTAAAATTACCTACCTGGCTTGACAACTGCAAAGTGAACGAGGTTATAAATCTAATCCAATGAGCTATGATATGCTTTAAATAAATGCTACTGAAAATGCAGCCCTCTTTTCTGAAAACCTTTATATTGCTCTATATACGAAGAAGACCTCAGGGCTGAAACTTAAGTACCGTTTAAAAACACCGTACCGTAGTACCGTTTAAAACAACCTCAAGAATTTGATCACTTTACTCTATTTCTCATAGATCTAGAGCCCTGAAGACCTATCTCAAAAACTCTAACTGAATAATTACTATTGTTCGCTCCGACATTGTAGATAGAAGCTGGGTAATTAAGGGCCCAGACAGGCTGGGTGACCTTTAACCACAGCCTAAATATTACGCGAAGTACATCTTATGCCTAACAAACGACGTCTGTAAAGTTTTCTCCTAACATCATTTTTACGTCGTCTTTTCAACGAGACAACTTTTTAACAATCCAGCATATAATTCTTATGAGAACGCGGTAACCTCCTTGTCTTACGCCTAACTTTCAAACGAAAATACTCCATATCTTTTACAACGAACAGTCTATAATTGCATAAATAGATTTAAGATACACTGATGCAGAAATGTGAACTGTATGGTTAAGATTTTGAGGTTGATTTTCGATTGGGAGTAGAAGTGTGTGTTTTAAAACAATCGTGAGAATTTTTCTTGCTATTGTTTTTAAGCTCTCTACATAACCTTAGGTTCATTTTGGTTCACTGAACCTAGGCCAGTCGACTGTGACACAAAACGCGAGGTTTTTGTTAAACGATAGCTCTGTTGTATGTAAAGATGATAGAAAACCTTATAAGTAATCTAATGTGCCTGGGAAAGCTGAGTTTGCCATAAATAAATAAATTAGTAACATATCTTATTATTTATTTTCTTGTTTGATGTGAGAAAAACTGTGTGAACATTATATTTAGCGTGACTAATTGTATTCACGTGGGTCTTGCTTTTTGTATTGTCATTGTTTTGTTCATAAATGATAAAATATACTAAAACTTAGTATAGAAAACATAATTATATAATAAATTAACGGCTTAGCGAGGAAGAAAAACTTCAAGTGTAACTTAGCTTGAAACATATTCCCCTTTTCAATACTAGACGGCATCTATTTGGTGGTGAACTCGGGTATAAGTTACGGTGAAGGATAAAACTAAGCTCGGATACAATGACCTGAAATCGTCAACACCGTTATCGTCATGCCGTTTTAAACTGGAGTTATCTAACAATGATGTTTTAGTACTACCATCATACATACAAACATAAACTCACGCGTATTTCCCATGAGGGTAAGTGGAAACTGCAGCACACCACCCACACACTACGATCCTTACATACCTACTCTTTTCATCTCGTCCACGTTCATTAATTTGGTTTGAATTAGCTATAATGATTACATACCGCAAAAGTCTTCCTTTAGTTATTCCAAAGCGCTCTTCTTTTGCATGCTCTCCTGGTATCAGAAACAAATCGGTCTTATCCACATGATCACGCAGGTCCGGTTATCATGTGACTTATTATATTCAGATCATCTGCTTCCAGTTTCAAGTGCTCTTCATTTCCATGTCACCCTTGTATCAGAATCAGGTCGGTCTCAACCACATGATACACGTGCGATGATTACAGACGTCCGTGTATCATGTGGCTGAAATTAACACTGGTTCTAGAATGTTCTTCTTTTCTTTTTGGTCTTCGTTTGATAGCAGAATGGATAACCAATAAGACCGAAAAGTTCTAGAGTTGTCTCTGCGGCGATGCTTGGGGAGCGGTTATTGTTCTGGAATGGACGTCTTCTGATGATAGTCTTTTAGTCTTCTTCGAGAAGAAAGAGAAAGAGAGAACTTGAAAAACGCTTATATTAGGGGGTGAAAACACAACTAAAATAAAACTGTCATTCGTGAAATTATTTACGCATGAAATAAAATGATAAAAATTGCTATATATGAGTACAGGTAGGCCAACGAAACTATGGATATCATACTGTGTGAAACATGATTTGGCTAGTAAAAAGAAGACTTGCTGCTCCGCTCCCAAATTAATTGGGATGAGGGCAGGAGAATGAAAATGAACAGAATAAATAATAATAAATAAATAAATATCGCTGGACATTACACACAGCGCCATCTAGTGCCACACTAAGCAATGAGGCTTGTGTCGTGGACAACAGATAGTTGATATACTACATAGATACTTTTTGTTTGTAAATACATACTTATTATACATATAAACATCCATGACTCGGAAACAAATGTCCATGCTCATCACATAAACATTTGCTCTTACCGGGATTCGAACTCGGGACCCTAAGAACGTAGGGCAGCCTCACTACCGAAGAATAAAACAAATCTAATTATAACATGGAACAAAAATTTTATGGCAGCCATGTGACGTCCACCAGCCAGCACTGGGCTCACGTGGTGGATTCTGGGCCACTCCCTCTTACAGTTAGCAAGGCCTGTTCCCAACTAGGAACGTCATACTGATATGACTGCTTTTTAATGTGTCAAATAATGAATAATTTGAAAGAGGCAATAATATTCTAGACTCACTTGGTATCTTCGACGCTGCTTAGCGGTACTTTGTGAGGATAACTGTAATGACTGTTTTATACACCTGTCATTGTTTACACTGAGCGTGTTGTTAGTTTGACGATATACAGGGTGTTTTAGTTTTACAGTAGGTATCGAAGATGATGCAATATTATGCTGTTCTGGTTGTATTAAATTGATCTGAATTTGTCATTGAAATTCAGATTACTTGAACTGTAAATTATACTCTCTTTGTTTTATGTTGAAATTACAATTTATAATTAAGAGATTAGCAAGGTACATTTCATTATAAGAAGAGAAAGATACGAGTCACAAAAACAACTATTTTGATACTCGTTGAATATTGTTGTTGAAACAGACTGATATTCAAGGCTTGTTGAGAGAGAGAAAAAGTAACACCATGTATACAGTTTCAGTGAAAAGAGTGGAACTGGCATCAATGGCAGTGTGGAAACCAGTACGATTTTCACTTATGGATTTAAATTGTATGTGAATTGATAAAATAGTACCGTATAGTAGTAGGTAGTAACTAAAGCCAAGTAAATCTTGGACGAGGCAGGCATAGGAGCTTCGAAATTGGCACAAACAGTGCGTGAAGTCGGGCTCAAATGATGATAATAAAGCATACTTATTATTATTAAACGATAGAGGGTACTTTAGGAAAACCTTAAAAGGTAGAAGGAACTAATCTCACTACTTTGTTGACTGGCAAATCTTTGATAGCTACCCTAAAGAAGGTTGGTCAAAACGTACCTGGCGACGAAAATATAGCGTCCCTGTATGCCATATATATGAAAAATACTAATAAGAAATATATTTTAAGTAGCCACAAAAAAAAGTTATCCTCATTTTAGTTTTTGTATTTTTTTCGAAATTATTTCGTATAATAATTTCAGAACGCCCTATTGACGATTTATTTCGCGTATGAAATGACTTGATTTTCAAAGACTAAATAATCAAGTGTTTCTAAGTAGTTGTTAACTGTTATTCAATTATATTCGTATTAAGGCATCATATCAACTACAATGCTGATTTATTATGCATTGGATCCTTGTCATAAAAGATAATTTAATGTCAGCGTTTTTTTCAATTACGTACAACGGAACGTCATTTGTCATCGACAAGTTTCATAATCTATGGTCATCGACCGCGTCATTGATTGCCAGTATTGACACCCGGCAATCATGTACACGCATCTTATTCGCTTCACTTGTTGTGAATTGTGATTCGCGCTGTACTATTTGGGATTTCCTTCTGTTGTTTTGACCTTGGCATTGTTTTACGGACTGATAAATACACTTGTGACGATTCTTCTATGCTTTTGATTTGTTGATTCTAACATTTCTAACCTCAAAAGTATAGTTGACTTTTTTATAAAAAAATGTGGTTATTTAGATATGATTTGCAAACGGGATGATGTTTACAACGTAAGAACAAAAAAATCTAAATAAAGCTTATTTTGAGACATGAAAAATAAATGTCAGGTCCAGCTCCTATAGAAATCTGGCCATTGTTCTTTAGCTATTGTAACTATAGTACCCGGTATAGACTTCTAGGTACCTACCGTTACCTATAGAAGCAAACGTTTAATAGTTGCCGCACCTCCTCTAATTGACTCAGGTGTTTACAATTTGATTAGCATTGTTTTTTGAAGGATATTCGTTTTTTTTTTTTTGTATTTTTAGTTACGTCATTTATCAATATGGATGACTTGCATACAAGTCTAGCGGATTGCACAATGATTAATATACCTTAATCGTCCTGTAAAATTGCCAATTCTGGGACGCAGATCTCAGGTGTTTGAAAGGGTTGAGATAATCTATCACGCGGGATCAGAATCGTAGGCGTAATAATAAACCCAAATGTGTTTATAACATACCTACTTTTATTTTATTTTTAAAAGAAACCCGAAACAACAAACTGCGGGCCATACAAATACTTGTTCCGTGCGGGAATTGAACCCGCGGGAATTGTACCGTTGTGTTTTAATCTCATGTAAAAGGGAGCCTATTGCCACCAACCGGGCACAAATAAAAAACACCGTGGTTGCTACTGAGAAATGAAAAACCCGATAACACAACCCAGGACCTCTTACCCACCAGTGGTGCTAGAGCAACGCGGCAATCAACAATAATCATTGAGCTAAATAAATAACGCTGGCAAATATATATGAATCCATGGACTTTGCTGTAGGTATGCTGTAGGTGTACAGTCTTTATAGTGGGTTTCACGTTACTGGGCTGTTGAGGCCCGATCGGGTAGGTTTTTCAAGTGGCTTCGCCCGCGTGGATTTCGGAAACGTAGAACCGGGATAAAAAAGATCGGCGAAGAGGTGCCAAATGTCATCGAAATCGGTTAAGTTGTAAAAAGGTAAAAGGTGGAGGTTTAAATGTTGATTGTTTTTGTTGTATTGTCAAAAAAAGGGGATTTAAGTAGAGCGATCAGTATCTTTCCTAAAACTCAATTAATGTAACATATTAATATACTTGTACGGTATGTTACTTTACCGCTAAATCAACAATCGGTTATTGTCTTCAAATTTCAAATACAGTTACAATGAAAACACCTGTATTCATTAAAAGAGACAGAGTTCATCGTGGTTGGTGGAAAGCTTCTTCTCACGTGGCCTAACATGAGATATGACAAAGGGGAAGGGGAATAATACGAAAAGTTAGTGCGATTTCTACATCAAAAAATATTAAGCACATAACGTCACGCCTGTAAGCAAAGTTGTACCTAATAGTACCTACACCCACATTTCACCAGTTATGTTTAAGTCCCATGTAATGGGGGCGAGCTTTGCCATCAACCAGCCAATACAATGTGAATTGTTAATGAATTTAAGAATGAAATTAAATGAATGAACCGGGCTCTAATCCAAAATCCGTGGCTGCACTGAGAAAATAACACTTTGCACGACCCGGGAATCGAACCCAGGACCTCATGCTCAGCAGTCGCGCTTGCTACCACTAGACCAACGAGGAAAAAATGCGATTAATATGAAACGCCTGTTCCAAAACGCGCCGCATTAAATGATCTTGCGAAAACTGATAAGTTGCTTTATTTTCAGTTCTCACCTGAAATTATGATTCTGCTGGAAAATTAATGACAGGCGCCGTGCTTTTCAGATACCAAAAATCAGTTCCTGACTTATCGGATCATGTTCAAAGCAATGTTCAGGGAATATTGTAATATAAAAATATATAATTTATAACAAACCATAACTGTATAATCACTCTTGAATTTCACGGAGAGTTTAGCAGAGATCTACAAATTGTACCACATTTGGCCAGTTATCTGTATATCCCAAGTATAAAGGGGCGAGCCTATTGCCATCAACCGGGCATAAGTTCAAACTCCAAGCTGCTAGGAAGAAATTCAATGGATAGTTCCAGTATCAAATGTGGGTGACCTAGGGATCGAACACAAACCCTTATGCTCAGCAGAAGCACTCTTATTTTATCTGATGCCGAGATATTTCAAGTTGTCACATGCAAAAAACCAACCAAGTGAGAGACTCCAAGTGAGTGAACCGACCAAGTGAGAGGGTTCCGTACAATTCCAAAGTCTTATAATGAGTTTACCACTTTATTTTCAATTGATAGAATTCTTATAGGTTTTCCTGTATTCTACAAGCATTGAACTATACATAACTATATATTTCAAAATTTTATGCTCCGTAGTTTCAGAGATCAGGGGGAGAATGGTAAATTTTCACCTGATTTGGTCCAGCAGATTCGGAGCAAATTGGCTGTGACAGACAGACGCACGAGTGATCCTTTAGATGTTCCATTTTTTTTAATTTTTGTACGGAACCATATAAACCTTTTTTTTGTGATACAGGTTTTTGGCTCATCAAGGCAATTTTCCTATTATGTTGACCCATATTACAGGTACTTTCATTATTGCTTATCTTTTGTTGCACTTCCGCCTTTTTATATGTTTCCTGGAAAATATAAGGGTGTTTTGTCCCTTTGTCTCGTTTTTCATCAGTAAAAGATATGATGTCAATAATACTACCACTACCGAATTTACACTAATTCGTCAGATATGTAGAAAGATAATAACTAATCTTTCTATTTACCTGACGCAGTAGTATGACAATGCACACAAAATTCATCATTTCTGAGCCCTGCTTCATAATATAGAAAACTTTCCAATCCGATAGTAATTTAATTAAATTTTAAGTTTTAGAAAATTAAAAGTTTAAAAAGATTGAGCTTTTTAACGCAAGATCATATCAAGAGAAACTTGACTTTGATATTTATGTTTATTTAATACAAAGACATTAAACCTCAATCTTTCTTTTCGAGTTTAACAGACAGCATTATTTTCAAGTTTAATATCTCCAATAACCGGTTAAATTCGACTTTCGGATGAATGTTACATGAGTAAATACTTATTACGTTCTCGTATGCAGAGAGTTACAAAGATAAACGGACAAAACCCTAGAAATATCAGCATCATCATCATCTGCTTAGCCTTTTCCCAACTATGTTGGGGTCGGCTTCCAGTCTAACCGGATGCAGCTTAATATCAGTATTTTACATGGAGAGACTGCCTAGCTAACCTCCACAACCCAGTTAGTACTGGGTAATACGATACCCCTTGGTAAGATTGGTTATCAGACTTTCGGGCCACTGACTTCCTGTTATGACTGTCAAAGATCTACAAATGACAGCCGAAACCAACGGCTTAACGTGCTTTTCAAACAACGGAGAAAACTCGGAAATACCATCCTGCGTCGTTTTTTTTGGAAATTAATTTCTTATAAGTAAAGCTTCAAATAATAGCCAGAAGTCGTCGCGGCAGACCTCGTAGGAGATGGCGGAACGAGCTGGACAAAACCAACGACTAATGGGCCTTGGATAAAAAGACCTGGAAATCATGGGGAGAGGCCTTTGCCTAGCAGTGGGATGACACACTGGTCAACAGTAACAGTGAAGCTCCTTACCTTTGCCTAGCAGTGGGATGACACACTGGTCAACAGTAACAGTGAAGCTCCTTACCTTTGCCTAGCAGTGGGATGACACACAGGTCAACAGTAACAGTGAAGCTCCTTACCTTTGCCTAGCAGTGGGATGACACACTGGTCAACAGTAACAGTGAAGCTCCTTACCTTTGCCTAGCAGTGGGATGACACACAGGTCAACAGTAACAGTGAAGCTCCTTACCTTTGCCTAGCAGTGGGATGACACACAGGTCAACAGTAACAGTGAAGCTCCTTACCTTTGCCTAGCAGTGGGATGACACACAGATCAACAGTAACAGTGAAGCTCCTTACCTTTGCCTAGCAGTGGGATGACACACAGGTCAACAGTAACAGTGAAGCTGACCTTTGTGCCTATCATCGCCTGTTTGTAACTTTGAAGAATTTGAAGTGTCCAACAATTGTACCAATGTTATGTTGGATGTTAAAGACCATATTTTCAACATAGTTTTAACAAAGACTTGTGTTTATAAAATGCCCTAGGACAGTATATTTTTTAGAGTGCGAGTTATTTTCTTTTTTAACTTTTTCTTTTTACTTACTTTTGATTAAACAATGAAGTGGATAACAGTAGTTGAACTACGTAAATGGGTTTTCTCTCTTTTATTATTTTACTTTAAAAGCGTTTTAAATGTTACTTAGTTTCTACTTGTTATTCGTTTGTTACTGAACACCTACATTGCATTGTTTGGGTGATAACTTGTGTTTTAGTATGTGGTGTGTCACAGGGGTCTTACTTTGGTCCAATTATGTGTTCAGTGTAACTTGTTTTTGCTAATGTTTTGACATAGTATAAGCCGATTTAGAGCGTTCTCATTATGCCTATTTTTCATTCAATTCGATAAATGACAAAACATGAAGAATACGGAAAAACTTTATTTAAAATGTAAAAACATCCTATCTCAGCTATTAAACAACAGTCGTACAGAAAAAAATACAAAATATTGTTACATTATTATCTTACCGTTATGACTGTCAGCAAATTACCTCATATATAGCAAATTAAAAAATAATGACTTTTGGGAACTGGGGAAGTAAAGTTTAACAAATTTAATGTGCATGCAATCTATAAAATACCCCAATCCCCACGAATAATATCAGCACCATGTTCTGCCAGCATCATCACCCCAGCATATATCTTGCCTCTAATCACGGTTGGCATCGCTGAAGAGTCCACCACACGTAAATTCTGGACGCCTCGTACACGCAGGTGACTGTCCAACACCTCACCCATAGCGCAAGTACCAGCATAGTGCCACATTGTAGCAGACATAGACACAGCATAACAGCTCCAGAATTCGTAAGAGTTAGGCTCATAATCTTTACATACTCCAACATCAACCAACGTAGCATTAACACTTTTAAAGTATTCGGTCTCCAAAACTCTGCTATGGTCCATGAAAGCTCTCGCAATCAAATCAATATCTTCTTTATCGCTGAACATTCCTGTATGTACTATAGGATTGTCTTCAGGATCGTTACTATTTAAAAGTATGTAGCCACGAGATTTCGGCATCACCAGACCAAGTAAAGTAAACAACACTTTTCTGTCATTGCTAGCTTCAAAGAAAGTGTCAGAGATGTTGAAAGCATAACTAAACATATTGACACTTAACTGTAAAAGATCACTAGATTGACATTGAAACTCTAAGTTAATAGTATCGTAGTCTGCGTAATCGTTATCAAGTGCAACATAACCGTTGAAAGAAGGTGCTGGAAACTTGTGTGGATTTGCAGCTGGTGTAGTAGGGTCACACTTATCCATCTGGTATGCTATTGAAGCACATGCATGGTCTTGGAAGTTCTCGCCTACTGGTAAATCAGCGATCACTTCGATATCAAAGGAGTTAAGGTGGTCTTTTGGTCCGATACCAGACAACATGAGTAATTTGGGAGTGTTGATCGCTCCAGCTGATACGATTACTTCGTTATTGACAAATACTTCGATAGTTTTACCACTTGATGTGGTCACTTGAACTCCGGTAGCTTTCATGCCTTTAAACAAGATCTTTGTGGCAGTAGAGAACAATGACAGGTACAGATTGGTGCGATTCTTTGCCTTGCCCAGGTATCCAAATGCACTGCTTTGGCGTACTTCATCAGCAATTTCGAACAGATTCTCGCCATAACCAATTGCCGGGATCTTTGCGTTGATATCTGACACCAAGTTGTGACCGAGCTCCCCAAATGCTTCTAAATATTTAGCATTAGACTCGTACGTATCTTTACCGACTTTCATTGGACCTTTGAAACCGTGGAAACTTAAATCTTCTTCCTCGAGAAGTTCTGGGTTAATCAATGTCTCCATTTTCTTAAAGTATTGTTGAATGTTGGCAAAGGCCCATTTGTCGTCGCCAACAATTTTTGCCCATTGGTTGTAGTCTTCGGGGTCCCCGTTCGTGTGCATCATGTGGTGGAGACTGCTGCTGCCACCCAGCATCTTCCCTTGCACCAGGGTAACGACATTGCCCTGAAGGTTCTGGGCCGTTTTACCGTCATTCTCTGATGTAAAGTTGAAGTCGTATGCTGAGCGAGCTAGCAGTGTGAACCAGGCGGGTAGCTGGAAAGATAAATAAAATTGTTGATTTTACAAAGAAGAGTTTATCCAAAAGGGCTCTTTCATAAAGTGACTTGTGATTTAACAATATAATATAAATTTGGCTTATCTAGGCCCTCAGATAACAAGTTACATTTATGATCCTACCTCTGATTCAAACGGAGGATATCCTCCAGCTTCTAGCAGCAATACGCTGACATTTTTGTTTTCTGTAAGTCGACTGGCGATGATAGAACCTGCCGAGCCACCACCCACGACAATAAAGTCAAAGAAATCGCCATCTGTGAACCAAATGCAAAATAGTTATAGCAATTTATGCTTGCATACGTTGGTAACGTCATAATAAAAGTAGTAGGCGATATGATGTCAAAGTCAGTGAATTTACATAACACAGCATCACGCCTGTAAACTCTGACTGCTTCGCGCGGCTGATCATGAGGTCCTGGATTTGATTCCCAGGTCGGACAATGTGTTATTGAGTTTTTTCATTAGGAATTTCTCTGCAACAGCTACGGAGTCTGGATTTGTGCCCAGTTGATGGCAATAGGCTGGCCCCCTATTAAACGGGACTTAAACACGTAGGTGTACTATTAGGTACTCCTCTGACTAACCCTTCGGAGATTGCAGGCGATGTTACGTTATGTAAACATCAGGATCAGTCAAACTGGTACGTAGAGTTGCGGACGGGCTACGGAGCCCAGACACTGACCGGGTATTGAGTATTGCGATGAAGCCATTCAAATAAGCGTAGCACAATCTCAAGACACACCTCATCTCTGAAGGAATGGCCTGTAATCCACCACTCAGGCCCAATGCGCTCTAATTTAATGTAACTTAATCTTTCGACATACCTTTGATGGTACATTGAGCTGGATATCTCCATGCAGTGGGAGTGAGGGTCTGGAGCATCTGCAGCGTCAGCTGCATAGACTGGATGGTGGCTAGTGCAGAGGCCGCGTCCGCCATGACTGGAAAACCAACATGTTTAACATAAATATCAAGAGACGTATGATGAGACTGAGTTATAGCCGAGCCGAGGTGTCGGCTGCCTCGATACGTCGGTCACGAGTTTTGCGTCAGCAGTTTTGTCGCCGGCGCCGATTGCTGAGCCAGCGATGAGTGCTACAAGTGTGCCTCGCTGCCCTGCCCTCTCCACAGCAGCTCCTCCCCGCAGCGCTGCCCGACCGATGCGACCATCGAACCCGGTGGTCACACCCCCTGCTCCCCCCGCAAAGCCTATGTCTTCAAAGGACACAGAACGGGCTGATGACGGCTTTATGACGGTGCAAAGTAGGAAGCGCCGTCAGAGTAGCTGTAAGAACCGCTGCGGCAAGGCTCCTATAGAGCCTAATATGAAACTGCGTGCTGCGTAGCCGAATACCCCGGTGTATATTTCGCGTCTCCATTACACAACTGACGCGGAAGACATCGTGAAGTACGTGCGCCAAAGGCTGAATTACTCTGCGAGAGTGCAGTTGCTGGAGTCGCATCGCAAGGTCAACTTTAAGGCGTTTGTGGTGCGCGTACCAACATGCTCCCTGCATCAGGTGATGGAAGAAAGTTTTTGGCCACAGGATGTGGTATTTCGCCGTTTTCGCGGACAAGTGCCACCAGAACGCATAAAGACTTAGTGCAATTTAGTGATACTAAAATAGTTTTAAGTTATATTTACTAATACAATTGTAATAAAACGTATGTATAAGGTATGGTTAAGGTATTTATTTATGGGTCTTTGTTACCTGAAAATAAATGGATTATTATTATTATTATAAATCAAGAAGGGCATTGTATAAGCTGGTTAGCACTAATTGCTAGACATTAACAAGTGATGATCATTCTAAAATGAGAAACAAATTAGGGATTCCACATATAGAAAAGAGAATATATATCTATCCTTTAGTATAATACAATGAAACCTACAATCGCAGACGAAATGGCAATTTTTCTGCTGTAATTAAAAAAATTCAGCCTTTTTTTGTCCTTTCAATAAACAAATGTGTAGTTAATATCTACTGATAATTCAATAATTCTAAGTACAAAATAAAATAAAATCAATCAATCAAATTAAAAAAAAACAATAAATTTATAAGATAAAGACTTACCTGAAGAATGTGTTGGTGTGGTGTCTTGTACTGAAGATAAGATAGCATTCATCATTTTAAACTCCTCTTTTATACTATTTTGGAGGCAATTTGTTGTTTGAGGAAAATGGGGTTAACTGGACTTTAAAATTTCGTTTATTAGTAGGACTTTTTTTCTTATCTTTTGGAATGGCTGTTCTTTACAAATTATTTGAATACAGGTTTATTTTATTTGACACAACTTAAAAACATTAAGCCCCAATTTACTATTATGATATTTTATAGAGCTGTGACACAAAGTATTCGCAATAGTATTTGGTAAACGTTATTATCATCTGCAACCAACTATGTTGGGGTCGGCTTCTAGTGTAACTGGATGCAGCTGAATGCCAATATTTTACAAGGAGCGATAAATATTTAAATATCGCTGGATATTACACACAGCGCCATCTAGTGCCACAATAAGCAATGAGGCTTGTGTCGTGGACACTAGATAGTTGAGACATATACACGAAAATAACTCTGTAACATTTATTTCAAATAGCTCAGTTCGAGCACAATTGAATAGACGAAAACAAGAAGAAGCTTCTATCTGCAGTCCAATCACAGGCATAAAAACTGTGATGGACTGCAGTTGCACATTCCAATGCGTAGATCCCATGGAGAAGAATGGGTAAAAAACTACACAGGCACTCTTTTCAAATAATAAAAAAAAAACATTTATTTCCCCATTTTACCCATTTAAAACAAAAATAGAAACCAAAACAAACACATAAATTATTGAAATATCAGAATTAAGTACCTTTAAATTCCATTAAGAACATTATTGAATTAAACTAGATTAAATTACCATTTCCTTCTGATTGAGAGGAGGCCGTGTCCCAGCTGTGGGAACTTTATAGGCTGATGATGATGATGAGATTAAATTAACAAGTCAAAATAAAAATACACAAACGATCCCGAACAAATAAATAAATGTCAAAATTAATCATTAAAAGATTAATTACAAAATGTGAAATTACACGAAACAAATAATTTAATTAACAAATATGATACCAATAATACTAATTCAAATTACACAAAATCAAATAATTACAGTAGTCTCTTACGTGCGACACTATATGTAACTTGTCTGTCACAACAGTGTCGCACATAAGGACAGTCCAACCTGTTCGCTATCATACTCAGAACGGTATTGGAGCTGGCTCGCACTCTGCCTCCGCATAGTCGCATAGAAGCAATCCGTGCGCGCCCAAGCGAACATACCTGAAGCGCTACAGTAGCGAGGCAGACCCAAAACCGCTCTGAAAGCGTTGTTAAACTGGACGCAGAGGGTGCTGTAGCTTTTTTGCGTGTAATTAGCCCACAGGCTGCAAGTGTACATGGACGAGCAATATGCTCGGAAAAGAGTTATTTTCACGCCATCCGAGCAACGCGCGAACCTGCGGGCCAGCATATTAGCTCTTTTGGATCAAGCCCTCCGCTCCCGTTCCAAGTCAGCATGATGATCCCTGAGGTCAGCCGTGAGTATATGCCCTAGGTATTTAAACTGATTTACTCTGTCTAAGGATACACTATTTATTCTTAAAGGAGGTAATAGTCCGGGCATCTAGCACCACCGGCCACAAATACCATGTACTGACTTTTCTTAACATTATATACAAGTCCATGATTAACAGCGTAATCCTTACATGTCGCTATCAACCTCCTCAGGCCACAGATCGACGCGCTCAGCAGTACCATGTCGTCTGCATAGCTTATGTTATTGACACAAACGTCGTCTACATGACAGCCGACGTGCTGACTGCTGAGCGCGACGATCAGCGCGTCCATATAAAGGTTGAATAACATGGGGGAAATCAGTCCGCCCTGTCTTACACCGCACTGCAATCGATATGGCTCCGACACTGCCCCCGCTCACCTGACACGGTTGACTTGGTGCGCATACCAATACTTGAGGATGGCAACAAGTTCTGATGGTAGGCCGATACTCTCAAGTTTTTCCCACAAGAGATCATACGCCACCAAATCAAAGGCCCTGGACAAGTCGAGAAAACACGCACATACCGGGGTTTTACGATCGTTATAGTATCTGACGGTATGCTTAAGACACAGTATGGCACTTTCCGTTGATAATTGGGGCCTAAATCCAAACTGATTATCATGCAAAGATATATAATTACTTAACTGTGTATTAAGCAAACCGTCAAACACCTTCGCTGTAACTGTAGCTAGAGATATGGGCCTATAGTTACTTTTATCAGCTAGGTCACCGGTTTTATCTTTAACTACAGGCACAACCACAGTTGGCACAACAAGAGTGGCTCACGCATAGTGAGTAGAACATTGCCAATACTCTGACACGATCCACAATATCAAGAAGAAGTTTGCCATGACATCTTCGAAAGTTGTTTGCGTCTTAGTCACCTCATTAAGTCGATGTATTCAATTTTGCCCAGCTTCCTCTGATCCAAATGTAAGTTCAGGTGTTAGGTTGTCTTTTAAAATTATTTTAGATTTGCATTTGTAATGTGTATTCACATCGACACTCGATATTTCTGTACAAGCTTATTTAGCATATTTCTTTTGTGTTCATAAGTTGTTGCGATGATTTAACAACGTACACTTCACTACTCGCTAGCCTCTTGGCGCTAAGCAAGCCACCTGTCAGTGCGTACTCTTAAAGTCTTTATTGTTGTTAGGGGCTGTCTTGTGTAATTTTGTCGTTCCAAAAGTGCTCATTCACAATGTAATTAGAATACAAGATCATTGATTTTCTGGCAGCTCAGCCGGTCTATTCTCTTTTAGAAGTTTTCTTTTCTTGGCAGATTATTTCAAGTGACTATTCTCACTCTGGAACAGGCGATTCTCATACAGTATTGCTTGCCCAGGCACGTGGTGCGGCTCTCACCGCCTCTCTTCGCGACGCAGTACATTTGCTGCGCTAGTAGGTCCACACGACCGCGCGGACGAGCGGTGTCATGTGAATCTGGCCACCCTAGACAACTAACTCAACTAAATAATGCTGACTGGCCAATCTATCCACCACAATATTTGAAATGTGAGTTTTTTCGTCTAGCTTTAGTCATTTTAACGTCAGCTTTTTTTTCAATTCACTTAAGGCACTGTTGGCGCAGTGGCTGAGCGATTAACTTCTGCGCTGCGTGTCGCATTTGTATGGCCTACAGGTAGTTGTTTCAGGTCTGGCTGTTTGTGTATGTGAGTTTAAATGTTTGTAAACGCACCCACAATACAGAAGAAATACCTAGTCAAAATTAAAAATATGTCATCATCATTATCATCAGCCTATAATGTTCCCACTGCTGGGACACGGCCTCCTCTCAATGAGAGGGAATGGGCTATAATCCATCACGCGGGCCCAGTGGGGATTGGAAAATATGTACATAATTATTATATTTATATTAACATAAATACTACCTAATTCCATATTACTAACTGACGAATATGTATTTACTGGCTTTCATAAGTTTACTGCAACTATTCCATGCATTTAGCAGCTCTGAAATATATATTACTGTCATTCTTAGGTCGAAATATAATTATAATTTATTGAATAGTACCTATTCGTTACCGTCTGGGTTTCAAAATGTTCTAAATAAATATTGATAGTAGTGATGAAGCTATAATTCGTTTTATAAATAAATATTCGTAACTCGGAAAAATATCGACGTACTTTTTCAAATTTATTTTCTTTCGCTGGTAGACACCTCGTAGATATCACGTTTGTGGTATTTTAATCTTGTTTTTGGGTTTTTGGTTTGATATACGTGTCTAAGTCTAGTTTTCGTTTCAGGTTCCAGTCGTCAATTTGGATACTCGTACATAGAAATCACGTTTATTTTAATTATTGCTTTTAAAATTTCAACACCAGACTTGCCGTCTGCCTATTATTTGCACCACAAGCTCGTGGTACATTGGTTGCGAGAAATTTACAGTTTCTTTTTGTTATCCTGAACTGTCCCACTCCTGGGCAATAGCCTCTCCCCGTTTCTTCCACTTTTCTCGGTGTTGCGCCCCTTCTCGCCATTTAACGAGAAATCCATCAGAGGCCTAGAGTTTTATATGATTTTTTAAATCGCCTTACAATATTATTCTAATGCTCAACTTACTCTTTCTCACTCACACACTATTGCTTTAACTCATTCATAATACCGTACGCAATTATTTTGTTGGTAGATTTTGTCGAGTACTCAAAACTCAAACTCAAAGCATTTATTTCAATTAGACCATTACGGCACTTTTGAATGTCAAAAAAAGAAAAAAAGAAAATCAAGCTACAGTCCCAGTCACAAGGCACAATAACTTGAGAAAGTACTGTAGTTGCCCATTCCCTAGCATACATCTCTATGGAGAAGAACGGGCAAGAAACTCCATGGACACTCTTTTAAAATCAAAATATTGTTACAAAATCTTGGTTACATAATTAATTTTGAGATTATACATATATGTGAGAACGATGTAGAAAGACGTGCACACTAAGAGCGTCCAGAGTAAAAGATTAGATCAACAATTTATGAATAAAGTAATTAAAATGAACCTTGGCAGATAAGAGATGACCAGTCCCAACTGACAGCGGCCGTTTCACCGGACACGGTGTTTTCGGGAGGTTCCTGCACCGAATCGGGCGGGAGGAAACGCCCGGGTGTTTCCACTGCGAGGATCGACCGGAGGACACGGTGGAGCACACGGTGGAGGTGTGCCCCGCGTGGGCGGAGCACCGCCGTGTCCTCGAAGCGGCGATTGGTGGCGACGACCTCTCGCGTCCGGCCCTGGTGCAAGCCATGGTCCGGAGCGAGACGGAATGGGACGCCGTCACCTCCTTCTGCGAAGCAGTAATGCTAGAGAAGGAGGTGGCGGAACGTGAGAGGGAGAGAACCTCACAGCGTCCCGGCCGCCGCGGGAGACACCCCGGGCGTCGGGGGCCACCACGTGGCCCCCGGCCACCGTAGGCGCGGGCCTGTGGACGGTGGGCTATGGGCTAGCTCGCCGTCCGTCCGTCTCATGACGACAGGCCGTGTCGACGGCGCGTTCGTGTTCCACGCGCGCCTCAAAGAGAGTCAGCAAAAAGGAAGGGGTCCGAAAGGACCGATGCCTGCCGGGGTTGCGGGACTATTCGAAAGAGATACCGTGGCCCCGGAACACAAAGGGCGATGAAGGAACATGGATGGGTTTTAGTCAGTAAAAGTCTGACACTCCCTTCTGCTCCGCCCAGAGCGGGAGAAGTCATTTGATGATTTCCCATCCGAAAAAAAAAAAAAAAAAAAAAAAAACAGCGGCCGTTCACAAACATGACGCATGTACCATTCAACTCAACCATATTGAAGGGAACTAAATGACCCGACACACCCGCCACCATCAGCGAGACATTTAAGTGAGCATGATATTCTCTCAGCCACCAAGGCATATTCAAGTCAATGAAAGATAAATAAATGTAAATGGTGGCTGAACAGTACAAAGTACTCACACATGTGCTATGCAATTATATAATACTAAGAACTGGAATCTATATAATGCAAGTATATTTTTACAATCTTCTGCAGCTTCCACAATACATTAACATGGGAATCAATTCTTCATCTTCTTCTTTACGTGTCGATGGACTCAAATAATGCCCGACCAGAACAATCAATTTTTTTTTTTTTAATTTCCTTAAACAGTTCTCTTAGAGAATCGCCTCTACGTAATTCATAAATGGCTCTGATGGCTCTTTTCTGCAGAATAAATATAGACTCGATGTCTGCATCCCGTCCCCATAGTAAAATACCGTATGACATAATACTATGAAAATAACTGAAATAGACCAGCCTCGCGGTATCAACATCAGTAAATTGACGGATTTTTCTAACAACATTATGCTGCTGAGCTCAGCCGTCCTGCAAGAGATGTTAGATGAGGACCCCATTGTAACCTTAAGTCGAGCGTGATTCCCAAGAAAACCGTTTTATCGACAAATTCTAGTTTCTCTTGATTCAATATTATGACACAATCACTACTTTTGACATTTGGTAGAGCAAATCTAATGCATTTAGTTTTTTTCCCATTTAGTACTAAATTATCAGCGGTAAACCAATTGTGGACCTGCAGTAGGGCGTTATTTACGTCATCAAGATTAGTGGCACGTCTGTTTATTTTAAATATTAAAGAAGTATCGTCAGCAAACAACACCATATGCGGATGGTTGTTAAATAGATGGGGTAGGTAATTAATATATACTAAAAAAAGAGGAAGGGACCCAATATCGAACCTTGTGGTACACGCATTTTTACATTTAAACCCATTGACTTGACTCCATTTATTTGTACCTGCTGCTGTCTATCATTCAACAACAAGCTGAGCGCAAGTTTACCTAAACCGTAATGCTCAAGTTTCAATATCAGGGTTTCGTGATTTACACAATCAAATGCCTTCGAAAGGTCACAGAAGATTCCTATGGCATCTTGTGCCTCTTTCTACGCAGTAAATATGTATTTTAATAAAGTGACACCGGCGTCAGTTGTACAACGTCCTTTGGTGAAACCATACTGTTGCTCGTGTAATATTTTATTGGTGTTAAAATGGTTAAGCATTTGATTGAGCATTATCTTTTCAAATACCGTGCTGAAAACCGGCAACACGGATACGGGCCTATAGTTATTGGTGTCCTTACTGTCCCCGGATTTAAAAAGCGGTATTACCTTACTGAATTTCATTAGATCCGGGAAGACCCCTTGATCCACGCACAAATTAAATATCGAGGCTAAATACGGCGCTACAGTCTCAATAATTGAGGTACAAGCTTTGATAGACATACCCCATAGATCTTCCGTTAATTTGATCTCGATTAGCCTAAAACCTTCTATGACTGTTAAGGGGTTTATATGCTGAAATTTAAATTCATTTGGACAGGCTGACTCCTAACTTCACTTAAATAATCGTATCTATTCGAATAATATGTGCGAATCTATGTATCCAAAATTGCAAAGTTTATAGTTAGCTATTATCTCCATCACGCCGTACCTTTTCTCTATCCTTAAAAAAATACATCTAGAAGTTTTACATTTTTTGTTGTGGCTAATTCTGCACATTCTAACTAGATAAAGAATGTAGATATAAAAATACACATTGATAGTAAATGAAAAATTAATTGAAACAACGGCGTTTCTATATATTTTGTTTTATTTGTCACTGTTAACAAATCTTCTGATCATCACTTAGTACAAGCACCCCATTTCTCGCGGATGAAGTCTGCCCCACGTTCAGCTAACATCAACACAGCAGCATTGTTGTTCCCTCTAGTTATCGTCGGCATTGAAGACGAGTCGATCCGACCCCATAGCATTAGTACCTACATAGTGCAGAAAACTCGATTGAGCACCTAATGCATCGCAGTTCCAGAACTCATCATCGGTAGTTGAATTCTTACACAAGCCAGTATCAACAAGATTAGCGTTTACACTCTTGAAGTAAGTCGTGTTCAGCACCTTGTTATAGTCTTTCAAACTTGCTGCCATCATTTCCAAATCTGCGCTGTTACCATACGTGTTAGTATGTATCAGAGAGGCGTCCTTTGAATCTGCACTTGCTAATAACACTTTACCAGTTGACTTTGGCATCTGGAGCCCCACACAAGCCAATAAAGTAGTTCTTCCAACAGTCGCATAATCTATCACAAAACGAATTAGTGAATTTAAACACCTTGGAGCATAGTTGAAGGAATTCAGCTGACTCGTGCGGTATTAGAAGATTGAACATCTGGAAATCCGGGTATGTCTGCTTAGGATTAAGAGCCACGTAACCTGTTGATAATGGGACAGGAAACTTTCCGGGATTGGCCCCTGGGATAGGTGACGTATCATTCTCTAGCTGGTATAAAAGAATTGCAGCTATATGGTCTAAAAAGTTCTCGCCAACAGGCAGATCAGCAACCACGTCTATACCATGCGGTTCCAAATCTATTTAGGACCGATACCAGACAGCATCAACAGTTTGGGACTGTTAAATGTTCCCGCGGATACAATCACTTCTTTCTTTGCAAAATATACTTGAGTGTCACCATTAGAATTTGTCACTAGCACACCAACCGCTTTACCACCTACGATAAGAATCTTATCAACAGTCGTCTGTGTCGCAACGCACAAGTTAGGACGTGACTGAGCTTCTGTAAGATAAGTGACAGAACTGCTTTGACGAAGACCGTCAGCGTTTGCTAGCAATGGTTCGGTGTACCCAAAGTCTCGTCTGCATCATCACTAATGCTATGACCAAGCTCAAAAGGCATCTAAGATGGGCTTGTTCTTAGGGTTTCTCTCCCTAGTTATTTTAATGGGTCCATCAGTACCATATTTATCAGCAGAAGGAGACGCGAGTAATTCTGCATCCGCTAATTTATTCTGCCTTCTTGAAGTAAGGCAGGACATTATTATACTCCCAGCCTGAATCATTTAACATGACAGCCTATGTGTGTGTTAAAATCAAAAGGATGTACATGTATGATATGGTTCAGGGCGCTGCTGCCACCAAACATCTTGCCTTGTGTCAGACCAACACGACCACCTTGAAGATTAGAGCAAGAACAGAATAGTTATCAGGTACTGACGTGAAATTGTAATCGTATCGCGAGTCTGCTAGGTAAGCAAACAGTCCTGCTTCCTGCAAATACGAATAAGGATATGGTTAGTTTATTAACATAAAAAAAGAATGAAATCACGCTTGTAATCCCCGAAGGGTTAGGTAGAGGTGTATCTAATAGTACACCCACATTTCGCCAAAAAGTCCCATGTAATAGAGAGCGAGCCTAGTGCCACAAACTTAAACTCCTTGGCTGCTACTGAGAAGTTCCTGATGGAAAAACCCAAAAGCACTATGACTAACCCAGGAATCGAACCCAAGACCTCATGCTCAGCAGTAGCACTTGAGAATACTTGACCAGTCGAGGCAGTCATGGGCATGGCGTTTAAAACATATTTCTGTGACAAGGACATTTGTTTCTAATGGTAAAGGTCCTCCAGCCTCAAGCACTCAAGCACTAGTACGCTGCAGTCACAGTCAGGCGATAGTCTGTTCGCGAGGACTGATCCTGCGGTACCAGCTCCTACTACTATGAAGTCATGAATATGTATAATAAAGAGTGTGTAAAAACACGAGGGACACTTGTTTTTTTCCATCAATGACAACCTGGGAACTTTCTAGTTACGGAGACTCCTATTGAAGGTCGTTTTTTTTTTTAATACCAGTTTTAAATGTTATGACTTTTCTTTAAATACCTCCATGACCCCTGGTACTATTCAATGCATTCATCAGCTCAATGTTGTAAACCTTTTCTACCGTGACTTTTCACACCAAAAACAAAAGTTATTTCCCAGCAATAATTTTTGCACAGTGTCACTTTTGTAGTTAGTTAGTTTGATATACAGAATGCTTGGTTGATGGTTTCCAGAAAGGTCCGTTTAACCCTGTATTCAACGCCTCAAAATTAAAGACTGGTCAAGTGATACGATTGCCTGTTGATATAATCTATTGAACTAACCAATCACAGCACCTGACTTGGGTTGGTTTACCCAAGTTAGCTGCTGTGATTGTGATTGTGAGACCAGAAACTGCGGAATAATATTAAAGGTTTTATTCTAGAATTAATCACAAAATAAAAATTATTTAGAATATTGGCAGATGTTAATAGAAACAGGGTACCATTTGACAGATGTTCGCGACGTTGCCAACATTCTGTGTGACAATTACATCCAAATTGTGAACACGGTGCTTTAAAAACAAATTAATTCACAATCGACCTACATATATATGCAATCACTTGAGGTGAACTTTACAGAATACTATACTTACTATTAGGAGTGCAAGCAGGTGAAAACCGCCATGATGTAAGTCCCAGGGTCTGAACTACTTGCAGAGCTTCTTACACCGCTTCTATGCTCGACAGGGCAGGCCGAGGCTGACATTGCTGAAATACATGAACTGGTAGAAAAAGAGCTATGAGTACCTAGGTGACAACAAAGCTTACAATTCTTGCGGGAGATTATTTAAGACACTTTGTTACCTCTAAATACAGTTTACATAATTTTTCAACCAATAATAATTGTATTCGAGGTCAAAATGTTGACACAGATGGTTGGCATCAGAGTACAAAAAGCAATACTTTTAAATAGTTTTCATGTTAATTAAAATTATGTTGCCTTTCATCTTTGTTAAGGGTATGTATGTAATGAATCTACTAATTTCAGCAGGGACAAAAGGCTTACTGTGCTTTTCGTGTGTTACCGGCACTCATCATTGCGGTTATTTTTTGTTTTTGACCGTACCTGGGAACCTTCTGTAATTGGAGGACGTTTTTCATCAGTTATTTTTCTTTATTTTTTTAATGTTTTATAACTTTACGTGAAAAACTTCTATGACTATTCAACGCATCTGTCAGCACATTTTTTTGAGTGCGTGTCATTGAGTAATAGAATACTTTGATGTTTCACCACAAAAAAGTCCCAGCAATAATCTTTGCGTAGTTACTTAGTTTGATGTACAGAATGCTTGGTTCACAGCTTCGGGAATAGTCTGTTTACACCTTGTATAAATAGATATAATAACATACTGGAATTACTTTTGCAGTATCGTGATCATCATCATCATCAGCCTATAATGTTCCCACTGCTGGGCCATGGCCTCCTCTCAATGAGAGGGAATGGGCTAAAATCAACCACGCGGGCCCAGTGTGGACTGGTAGATGTCACATGTCTTTGATTTTTTTGGTTCTAGAACATGCCGGTTTCCTCACGATGTTTTCCTTCACTGTTTTAAGAGCAGTGGTGATGAAATAAATTACACAAAGTAATGCGCCTTTGAGTTCGAAGCCACGACTTACTGTTCATGTAGTATCGTGATATCCAGTAGTAACTTGGTTGTGAAGGTCAAAATGTATAAAGGGAAGATTTCAAGTTGAGTCTTGTATGGATCAGAATGTTGGGCCACAAAAGGGATGAATGAAAGCCATTTGCATGAGGCTGTGATGAGGATGCCACACCCCACTCCCCCCGTGTGGTGTTAGATAAAATAAGAAATGTACATAAGAGGAAGTCTGAAAGTGGCGCCGGTGACTGAAAAGTTGTGTGGTAATCGGTTGTCGTGGTCCAAACCACATGCCCATGCATGTGATGCGGAGGGATGAGGAAAATGTCGTGAGGAAAGTTTTGAGTATGAATGTGGATGGGTATATGAGTAGAGGAAAACCAAAGAAACGATGGATGGACTGTGTAAAGGACGATATGGCAAGAGTGGAGGTGTCTGATGAGATAACGAATAATAGAGAAGAATGGAAGAAAAAGACATGTTACGCCGACCCCAATTGAATTGGGTTATGGGCTAGCTAGAGAATGATGATGATTCGACTAAAAAACAATGTTTGGAATTGAAGACATACAAGAAATAACAAATGGAGAAATAATTAAATACTCACCAAAATACTCCCTTGTGATGACGCAATTGAAATAACAGTAAATTAACAAATTTTTCGACAGCCTCTTATAGCCATATACAATAACAGTATAAGTACTAATTAATGAAGAGATTGTGGCTTTGTGGATTGGAGATAAAAAAGGGAATTTATTAGTTTTAATTTTTATAATATTTACTGTTTTCACTAGATTATGATAACTCGAATGTGAGCTATTAATATCTAGGGATGTTACATGGTTAGTAAGTAACGAAATACACGTTCAATAAATAAGTTATTTGAAAAGTGATCTCGTAGTTAGCTTTTGAGTTGCATTAACTCATATCCTCTGTCTAGCTAGGCTAGACGCAAACACAGTTGGGATTAGGCTAGCGCCTAATCCCAACTGTGTTTGGGTCGGCTTTCAGTTTAACTGGATGCAGCTGAATGCCTGATTTTACATCGAGCGACTGCGGACATAATGGTTAACTCATTCTGGTAAAAATAAGGAAAACACTGAATTTTATTACAATTTGGCCGATTCCACTCTTAGCTTTAAAGGAGGTCACCACTACACTCTCCGATATTTTTATTTGATTTTTTATTTATATTTTTATTTTTACTTTTATTTATTTTTTATTTTATTTGCTAATAGATGATAAAACCTAATGTAATATATAATCAAAGCCAATTTGTCAAGATGTCTTGTCGAATCTCTGTTTATATAAGCTCACTTATGATAGTTTTTATGTAATGTATGCACTTGAACTGAATTAAAATTATTATTATTATTTCTAGTTCTTTAATTTTCTTCTCTCGTAAGAGAGTACAAAAACCCTACCCACGGGCCGTAGTATTATTATAGCTTTACACAAGTGCAAAAATTTACCAAAAACATGCTACTTAATAATTATATTTTTTCTTGTTACTATGTGCTCGGTTAGAAAGAAAGAAAAGTATTTATTGAACTTACACAGGACATTACAGACACAAAAAGATAGAATAGACATGACAAAATTATATAAAACAAGTAAACAGGAGAAAAATGAAAAACAATCAAAATGGTCCTGTACAAGGCCAAAAGGCTCCTCTCTCAGCAAGGTGCTGTGACATTACCGTATTGGATCTCACGCAACAGGGTGCTAGAAAGTTAGATAGTAAATGAAAATCTCTGGCTATCTCACTTGATCTTGCCAAAGCATTTGACACCGTTTCTGTTCCCAAACTCATCGCTAAACTGGAACTGGTCTGTGTGCGTGGAATACCACTTGAGATGTTCAAAAATTACCTCACAAATCAAACACAAGTGGTCAAAATTGACGCGCATTACAGTGACGAGGTACCAGGGACCTCCCAGTAACGTCCCTCAGGGAAGCATACTTGGACCTACACTTTTCCAAATGTATGTAAACGACCTGTGCAGAATGTGCCTTACCAACTGTAACATCTATGCGTATGCTGATGATACCGCGATACTGGTTTACGGACCTACATGGGATATGGTCAAGGCTACCGCAGAAGATGCCTTGTGCAAAATAATGAAATGGCTTAGTTTAAACCTCCTGACACTCAACCTAAGCAAAACAACATACATCCCTTTCGCAATCCGACGTAACACTGCACCTTCTCATACTTTGTTATTGCTCACTCATGCCCTAATTTTAATGAACCCTGTGTCTGTCCAGCACTCACCAGAGCTGACAGTGCAAGGTACCTTGGAGTGCAGATTGATAGCGGCTTAAGATGGGACAAACAAATTGAAGCCGTTACCACAAGAACATTGCGCCTTATCCACATCTTTAAGACCCTTAGAGACTCGGCTAATCTTGACACACTGAAGATGGTTTATTATGCTCTGTGTAAGTCAGTTCTTGGATACCGCCTAACTACGTGGGGTGGTGCAACCAAAACTAGTGTTTTGAGAGTGGAAAGAGCACAAAGAGCCATTCTCAAAGTCATGACTAAAAAACCTTACAGGTACCCGACCACAGAATTGTACTCTGACTGTAAAGTTCTGACGTTACGGCAACTCTATGTGCTCAGATCACTTCTTAGAATACATGTCGGTCTGCCTCCGCCAAATCCAAATAAGCGAATAAACCTTCTTCCAAGAACCCAGCTCAAAACCACCTTCGCTACACTTCAATTCTACACACTAAGTACACATATACCAAAAAATTAACTCACAAATAAATATTATAAATTGAACGTACACAAACTTAAACCTATGGTAACAGAGTGGCTATTACAAAAGGACTATGCCTACACAGAGTCTTTACTCACATACATCGCCTAATAACACAAGTACTGACTGTTTATCACACACTTACAATAAAAGGAACTCACAATAAAACACACACGCCCATCCATAGACACGTACCTACTCACGCCACACTTCATCTATCACACACACAGCATACTGACCTCTTATCACATGCACACCTACACACTTCACACCTACACTTCACACAACAAATCTAAGTAAGTTTTTAACAAAATCTTGATTATATGATACTTCAGTTTCATTCACCTATTATAACAACTTATGTTTAAGGAACTGCTCGGCCGAACACTGTCTTTTAAAATACAAATTATTGTACGGATTTTGCAACATTTGTATTGTTTTTTAAATATCTGTAACTTTTGTTGGTGAATAAACTATATTATCTTATCTTATCTTACATAAAAAAAAAAAGTCACAGCGCTGGTATTCTGATAGGGCCCAAAGTGATTCCACGGTCAGTCATATGGATATAAATTTATACTACAAAAATAATACTAACAGACAAATATAAAAGCGAGCAAGAAGAGAACACTATAATATTGTATTGCATTTTAATACAAACATAATTATTTTCTAATGGGGGTTGGCAGAAACTACAGGACGCCTTCTGTTACGACATTTACGTACTTTTTTGCTTACTCCATGTTCATACATCTAGTCATTCTTCATCTAGGATTCATGTGCGTATTGTATAATTGTTATCACTTGCTTCGGTGAAGGAAAACTTCGTGAGGAAACCAGTCTGAGAGATATTTCTCGACGGCATGTAAAGCCAAGTCAGAGGCCAATGGGCGGCATTAAAACTCTGACACCAGGTTAGGCACTAACTAGACGATAAAGAAGAAGAAGACACAATTTGAGCTAAGTATGTCTAGTTTCACCTCGAATTTAGTAAACGAATAATAAAAACAAATTAATGGTTAAACTGAAACTGCCTTCAATGGTTCATACTTTCGGCTGCACCTGAACAAATAGATTCAAGAAAATGCCTCATCATGGTTGAATATAATAATATGTGGGTGAAATGGGCAACATTTATTATTTAAAGTTAACGTGCGTCAATGTTTTTTAGGAAAAAATCAAAATAACTTATTTAACAGTTTATGTACACACAGAATTCTGAAAAAGAAAGGATTACAAAAGTAGCTATTATGGTAATGCTTAACATATTTTCCAAAAAAATTTATTATTCTGGAAGGATTGATTGATATTTTCTTCATTTTCTGTGTAGGAAATGGTGTAAATCAAAAGATGGATTCAGAATTAATTTAGACCTTAATGTGCACACCACATCGTGCCAATCAAAACAATATTTCAACAATCATTCGAGCTCATGAATTACCACTTGCGACGCAGTTAAACATTAAAAGAAGGAATTTGATTATATCAATATTTTAACATCCAAAACTTCCCCTTGCAATTTTTTTTTATAAAATGCCCGGCGAAATATTAAGATATTAAAGTGATTTTTTCCGCAATTGCGTCAATACGAAATTCTTCTGGTGAGTCAGTCTTTAATGTAATTTATTCACTTTCTATTTTTTTGCTTGCTTACATTGTGTCCAACTGCTGGCCAAAGGCCTCCCCTTGCTCCTTCCATACCTCTCCGTTCTGTGGGATCTCCGGCCATGTTAGCCCCGCAAACATGATCGGATCGTCAAGCCACCTTGGCCGCGGTTGACCTCAACGGCACTATCCTTCCTCAGGCGTCCAGTGTGTGACGATCTTTGCCTATCTCTCCGGGTGCAACACTTTTACTTTCCTAACATATTGTTACGAGCTGGGTATGGGATAAATTAATAACTACCGAAGAAACAATTTATAACTTTAATAATCACAAAACACTTATAACTCAATCACAAATACACTACTGATCACTATTCGCTTGGATATCGCACTTCTAGTTCACTTCGATTCGCTTCGTTGTGTAGCCAAAATCAGACTGACTGCTCCCGCAAACACGTCGACTATTTATATGGCGATCGAACATTCGAGAAATATCCACGACTTCCTAGAATCTTCTAGACAATTCCATAGTGGGTCATTGTCCTTCGAGAAACTTCCACAACTTGTACAAAGGAAAGTAGTAGGTACTTTATGCCCTCGGCGTACGGTCGAAATTACAATGATGTTCTTTTGTAGGTAGTTTGCGAATTTGTACCTACATCATTCGGGACTCGTTTTACCTACCTACCTACTATTACCTACCTACTAGTAGGTACCTACTACCGTAACTGTAGGTAAGTACGGGTACGACGTAACAATATCGTTTTAAATATTTCTTTAATAGTGTAAAAAATAGTAGCCCACCGGTAGGAAAGCCCTGTAAGGAGCCCTGTAAGGAGCCCTGTAAGGAGCCCTGTAAGGAGCCCTATAAGGAGCCCTGACCGCCGGTAGCTTGGACCCTGCCAAGCTACCGGCGGTCAGGGCTCCAGAGAAAGGAACCTCCTAACAATACGAGCCGTGTCCAGGAGTACCGCATTCTGAATCAAGCCCCTGATCCAGCTCCCTGATCAGTAGGCATACTGAGACGCCAGAACGGTTTCTGCATTGTATTAAAACATCACAAATATTATCTTCTAATCAGGCAAAAGGCCTTCCGGCTTAGGTCCGAGAATCATCAATTTCTTACTGTCAGCCGGTTTATGAATTACAGCAATGTCAGCTTCGGCAGCCACCCTGTATGGCATACAGACGGTGCAAGTAGCTCTGCAAATGGTGCAGACCCTGGGACTGACATCATGGCGGTTTCCACCTGCTTGCAATCCGACTAGCTAACTCTAGTAATACCTGTCCAGTTCACTTATGAACTCATTTAAAGACGGCACTAAAGTAAACAAACTTATTTGTTTTTAAGGTAAGGCTTCGTTTGTTGATTTTTGCTACATTCGTTTAGTAAAACTACACGTCATGCAGAAGCTGATAAAATATTTTCTCATGAACGTTTCACAGATGGCAGTTCGTATGACTTCATCGTGGTAGGTGCAGGCACCGCAGGATCAGTCCTCGCGAACAGACTATCAGCTAACAGTAACAACAGCGTACTACTGCTTGAGGCTGGAGGACCTTCACCGCTAGAAGCAGATGTAGGTTTCAATGAGGAACAAGACGAATTTCCCACTAAAAAGAATCACACAGTAATTTTGTCACTTTATTTTTACAGATGGCAGGGTTATTCACTCTCTTACCAAACTCCATATATGACTACAATTTTACATCTGTGAATGATGGATATACTGCGCAGAATCTTCAGGGTGGCCAAATTGGTTTGACGCAAGGCAAGATGTTAAGAGGCAGCAGCGCTCTCAACCATGTAATGCATGTTCAAGGACACCCTCTGGACTACAACCACTGGGCAGAGATCTTAGACGACTCCTCTTGGAACTACGAGAACATCCAACCATACTTAAAAAAGCCAGAGAAATTAGTAGACGGAGATTTACTCGCATCTCCGTCTGCTAGACAGCATGGCAATAATGGACCTATGAAAATAACTAGAGAGTTACAACCTAGTAACCAGCCTTACTTACGTGCCTTCGCAGAACTTGGTCATGATATAGTTGATGACATCAGTACGAAGGAGTCAAGACTTGGGTACACTGAGCCAATATACGCCAACGCTGACGGTCTTCGTCAAAGCAGTTCTGTCACTTACCTTACAGAAGCTAAATCACGTCCTAACTTGTGTGTTGCGACGCACACGACTGTTGATAAGATTATTATCGTAGGCGGCAAAGCTGTCGGTGTGCTAGTGACAGATTCTAATGGTGATACTCAAGTATATTCAACCAAGAAAGAAGTGATTGTATCCGCGGTAACATTTAACAGTCCCAAACTATTGATGCTGTCTGGTATCGGTCCTAAAGATCACTTAGAAGCGCATGGTATAGACGTGGTTGCTGATCTGACTGTTGGAAAGAACTTACAAGACCACCCAACGACGTTTCTTGGTTACCTAATGAAGGAAGACACATCACCTGCCCCAACAACAAATCCAGGCCGATTTCCCGCCGAAATGACAGTCGGATACGTGGCTCTTGATCCTGACCAGACATATCCGGACTACCAGTCAATCAACCTTCTATTTCCGCATGAAACTGCTGCATTTCTTCAATTTTGCTCCCACGTGATAAAATTTTCAGATTCTCTGTGTGATACGTTCTACAATGCGACTGTTGGTAGGAATGCAATGTTCACTATAATCGATCTGATGATGCCAAATTCAACTGGCGTTTTATTGGCCAGTGCTGATCCCAGAGACAATCCTGTAGTACATACTGGAACGTACCGTAACAGGACTGACTTGAAATTAATGGCGGACAGTTTGAAAGACTTCAACAAGGTGTTAGAAATGTCTTACTTTAAGAGCGTCAACGCTGAGCTTATAGATACGGGGCTGTGTTCAGCCACAAGTAATGAGGACGAATTTTGGGAGTGCTATGCAGTGGCTACGTCATCCAGCTTATGGCACTATGTCGGTACTTGCGCGATGGGATCAGTTCTCGACAGTAGGTTGAAGGTTAAGGGCGCGGAAGCACTCCGGGTGGTGGACTCATCCTCCTTGCCAACACAAGTAAGGGGCAATCCTAACGCCCCTATATTGATGGTTGCTGAACGTGGGGCTGACTTTATTCTTCAAGAATGGGAGCTTTAATATGAATTGGCTAATAATGTCCTTTTATAATCAGACCAATAACAGGCCAAGTGATGAAGAGGCATGAAAAAAAGAACTCACAGAAACGAATATATAATTTTAATTAAAATAATTGTTCAACGTGAATTATGTGTTTAATTAAATAACTAAATGACAAGAAGTTCTTAAGGTTCCGTCAAAGTACAATGTACAAATAGTGGACTGGTGAACTGATAGATACCTCAGCAAAATATCCGTCCGTGTCCGGTGTCAATTTGTCCTTTACTAGTCTGACCGAACCTTTACAGAGTAATTAAAAATACACCATATTAAAATTCGTTACATACTAACAATAAATGGCTTCTTAGCTAGAAACCTGAACGGTAACCGTCCATGTATGTTTAACACAATAAAAATATCACTTTGTATAATTTTTTATAGTTTTCAATAAAATTCTGGAGCCAATAGTTACAAATAATCTTTTTGTTTTTTCGTACTTATTTAAAACAATAATTCATGTAATTGTTGATCACAATATTATTTCATCTCTTTTGATAACTGTACTTTAACTTTTTTTTCTTGTGGTCCCAAAATACCACTCAAAAATATTTAGGGGGAATCTGAGACCGCGGTACTGGTCCCAAAAGTTCCCCGACCCGTTCAAATGAATATAAGTGTGACGTTCTTTTTTTTCGTTTTCTTTTCAACAAACCCTTTTTGATACCCATACCATTTATTATGTGGGACGAGTTGATAAATTACTTATTATCATGGAGGAGCATAAAACATAACTAGACTGCAATCTTTGGGTCTCGTCACGTCACTTAGTTAAGCATGCATGTCATCCAAAATTACAAACTAAACGTGTATGCATAATTTCAGCTCAATGATGTTCGTTTGGGGATAACTGTATTAAAATCAAGTTGCAATATTTGACAAACATAGGTACAAACATTGCAAGTTAAAATAAAAAAAGTCAAAAGTCAAAAATTTATGGGATTGACATAAGATACAGAAAAGCTCATGTATTGTAAGTATCATAGAAATACAAACTGCTTTGAAAGCTATAACGACTTATCTTGTCCCTCCGAACTTATTGCCCGGTAGGTTGTCTTTAAGACATGTGACCTCCACCAGTCAGAGGCAGTTAGGTAATCCTTCAAACTGGTACGAGGAACTTTAAACGTGTATCATGTGAGAAACAGCGCTAACAGCTGGCATAGGTAGAGTAGACAAGCAACAGTAGACCAGTGGTCTTGTAGTCTGTTCTCGCAGACTGGTATGCTGGTCTAGAAGACTGGTCTGGTCTACCCACACCAACCCACCCGAGGGTTCGCGCCGTGATGCCGTCATTTGACGCTGGACCGACCGAGTCTGCAGCAGGATTTTTGTTTTTGAATCTGAAAACAAAAAGTATTTTGTTACTTACTTAACGTAGAGTGCGATGTGCTTTTGTACGGAACACTACTAGACGGGCAAATTGCGGCCCAGTTGTGGAGACCGAACACATACTACTCTGTCAAGAAAGTACCGGGAAAAGATCAATAATACACAAAATGTCTGTTATTCATCCAAATTTATTTTATCACCTTCAAAGTATGCTCCTTTAGAAACGATACACTTGCGCCAACGAATAATCCATTCATCAAAACATTTTTTAAACGCTGCTTCCGGAATTGAGTTCAGTTCTCGCCGCGAATTCTCCTTTATGTCTTCTATCGATTGAAAACGGGTGCCACGAAGTGGTAATTTGAGTTTAGGAAAAAGAAAAAAGTCAGCAGGATCCATATCTGGTGAATATGGTGGTTGCTGGATGGTATTTGTTGAGTGTTTGGTCAAAAATTCGTTCACAATGATAGCCTTGTGCGAAGGCGCATTGTCGTGGTGCAAAATCCAAGAATTTTCTTTCCACAAATCTGGCCTTTTTCGTCGAATTTGCTCTCTTAAACGCCGCATAACGCTTAAATAATATTCTTTATTTACCGTTAGACCTTCCGGTAAGAATTCAGAGTGCACAACACCGCGATAGTCAAAGAAAACAGTCAACATGACTTTGACTTTTGATCGACTTTGGCGTGGTTTTTTCGGTTTCGGTTCAGTTGGAAGGCGCCACTCCGAAGCTTGTTGACTAGTTTGCATGTCAAACTCGTAAACCCACGTCTCGTCACCAGTAACAATGCGTTTCATGAATGTTGGGTCCGAACTGACTCGTTCTAGCATGTCCTCAGCGACTTTCATGCGATTGAGTTTTTGGAGAAAATTCAGATCTTTTGGGACTAGCCGAGCAGCAACATGTTTCATACCCAAATGATTAGTTAAAATGGTATGGATCGACTCGTGAGATACAGAAAGTTCGGCGGCTATCTCTCTCAGAGTTGAATGGGGATTTTCAGTCACTATTTTCTTCACTTTTGCGATGTTAACTTCAGTTGCAGACGTTGACGGCCTACCAGAGCGAGGCAAATCTTCCATCACATCTCGACAGCTTTTGAACGCTTTGAACCACTCATAAGCACGAGTTTTTGATAAAGTCGATTCACCGTAAGCCTTCTGTAACATTTTCAGTGACTCCGAACACGAAATTCCATTGGCGATGCAAAATTTAAGACAAACTCTTTGTTCGATATTTTTGTCCATTATGAAATTCGCAATACACACTATATATGATATTACTAAAACCAGCACTGTATTTAATATAAATAACAGATGCAACTCAAACTCCGCGCCAAAATGGAAAACAGTTGTGCCAATCTAACAACTACAAAAAAACAAAAATTTGAATTTGGAACCATAAACAAATCATCCATTCCCGATACTTTTTTGACTGAATGTATAATGTATATCTACATGACATCACGCCTATGATCCCCGAAAGTATAAGCAGAGACATCAGCCTAATACATGGTGCTTAAACATAACCTACCTTTCTTTTTTCTTCCTACCTTTCTTCCTTTGGTACCTACATTTCACCAGTAAGTCCTTCGTAATAGGGGACGAGCCTAACGCTATTAACTGGACACAAATTCAGACTCCGTGGCTGCTTCTGAGAAATTCCTGAAGGAAAAGCCCAATAAAACTTGGGAATTAAACCCAGGACCTCAGGCTCAGAAGCGTGTGTGAAAAAGCTGGCTTGTAATACGTACCTCAGCTTAGTGATAAATTTCCATCAGCTTGTATCACAAAAATGATTCTGGTGCTCTGCATCTAATCTCCCGAGCATATCCACGACTTCGCTTTGAAGCAACCTCCCTTTGTGAAGATTTCTAGTTTAGCAGATTGAATCTGAAATAACGAAATACTTAATCAAATTGTATCTTCGGGCCAGTATTGTAAAAATTAGAAAAATCTGTCATTTAATTAAAATGTATTTTCAAATCCTGCTAGATCCACATAAATGACTTATTTTACTGAAATAGTTTTTGTAAAATAGCAGTACAAAATAATCATAACTAAAGAATAATATTGCCATAACTGAATTTGGCTGAGCTTGTTGAACTTTTTTTTCTGCGGTATATCATTCACTATCAAAAGACATTCGAATTGTTGCTGATAAGCGTTCCAATTTTTACCAGTAAACACTTCTAGTGTAGTAATGGATGCCATGGTGTTACTTCTAAGTTCGCTTTTGGCGAAACTTCCCGTAGATATTATCTAATCTCACTTATTGGATGCTCGTCCGTGTTTTTTTTCCAAATTTTGGGTCCTTGGCTTAGGCCCCCAGTGGTCAAAGCCCCCGTGGCCGACACCCTCGATTCGATAAATTTAATTCAAAGCAATTTTTTATCAAATGTACTGTCAGGCATAAAAATCATCATCATCTGCCTAGCCTTTTCCCAACTATGTTGGGGTCGGCTTCCAGTCTAACCGGATGCAGCTGAATACCAGTATTTTACATGGACCGACTGCCTATCTGACCTCCACAACCCAGTTAGTACTGGGTTACTGGGTGTACTGGTACTGAAACGATACCCCTTTTTTTGATCCTACACCACCCTGGAACAATATCCCGTATGACTGTACTAAGAGAAAAGAAAGCACAAAAACCAAATGAATCGATTCGGGGGCGTTGGCCACGGGTGCCTCGACCACTGGGGGCCTAAGCCACGGACCTAATTATTTGCAATGTCTATAAGTTCCTGTTTTGTTTTCGTTTGTATCCAAGATTTTTTTCCTTCTGCGATCAATTTTCTTACTTTATCCATCAGCGTACTATTTGCACGTTTTTTCTAATTGTTCGGTATTGAACACAACAAATACCAGCACACTAACGTGGTTCTTTTCGGCCTCGTGGCCAAATTGTTACTACATACAACTACTTAAGTTTTATGTTTTGGAAAAACACCACACACTGAATTCATTTTAGAAAATCAATGCTCATCATGGCGGGTGGCGGCACAAGTGTTGCCCCCCAACCACTATTACTACAAACTAGTAATCGATACATTATTTATCGATTATGACCAGTATCACTCCTTTAATTCCTGACGTTAAAAGTAGAAGAGTTCCTACTACACACCCATGTTTCGCCATTGAATAGGGTAGAGAGCCATCAACGGGTTATCATAATCCTGTCGTCGACTGCTACCCTATAAACGAGTATGGGAAAAAGGCGGATGAAGATGGATTTGCTTCACCTGGAATTGAATCCAAAACCAACGAGGCAGCTGACATAAAATCTAAGCATTTAACAACACCCACAGAATGTAAAAAATTCCCACTTTCAGAAGCAAAACATGGTGAAAATAAAAACAAAATATTAGTTTCTCTGGCGTAACTTCAACTTACCGGTCGGAATGTAGTTGTTGGAACCGTAACTTAGTTCCAGAAAGTCAATATTAACTTGAACTTAACTTTTCCTTTGGTGTTCAGCGATGCATTCAGGATAGCCATGTCTGTGAAGTACATGAATTGATAATGAGAATATGGGAAAAAAAAACTTGTTCATGTTGTGAGTTTGTCCGTCTAAAGACAGTTCTTGTGGCTCTAATAAATTTTGCTGAATATACACACATCAAAAGTATCTAGGGATCAACATATATTTTTGCAATAACTTTTCTCCTGATTGATATTAATTAAAATTTTCTTTAAGGATTCATCAAATAAAGTGTTTTCGTTTGTCACAGTAACGATAAACCAAGTCACCTTTGCATTAATAAAGAAATTTGCCATTTTCCTAATAAAGGGATTTTTGACATTTGAACCACTAACATTAAAGTTCGAAAAAAAGACTGAAATAACAGTTTTCTTTAAAATTTTATTGGGTAACTTAAACAATTAATAATCCGTGTTTCTACCGCGAACACTAACAACACAAGAACATCGGTTTGGCATACTCAAAATGAGTTCATCCAAATCACGCTGTGGAATGGCCGCCCATGTTCGTTGCAACAACAAAAAAAGGTCTTCTTGCGACTGGATACCCTCCATATTCGGCAGAGCTCTTCTCTGTAGCATATCCCATGCATGCTCAATCGGGTTCAAGTCTGGCGACTGAGCAGGCCAGGGCAGGACATTGATGTTAGCTGCGGCGAGAGTCTGTCTTACAACTCTTGCGGTGTGCGGTCGTGCATTATCATGCATTAACTGAAATAAGGGACCGATTTGCACTTGTAGAGGAACGATGACGTCTGATACAATCGTCTCAGCATAAATTTGAGCGTTGAGGTTGCCTCTGATCCAAATCAACTCAGTTCTTCCGCCGATCCAAATACCCGCCCATACCATGATGGTTCCACCACTATAAGGATGGACTTCCTGGCAGGATTTTAATCGCTGTTGGCGTCCAGGGGTTCTCCAGTGTCGTATACGTCTTGTATCCGGTCTCATACCAAAACGAGACTCATCAGAAAAGCACACGAAACGCCATTGTTCTTCTGCCCAATTTCTGTGTTCAAGAGCCCATTGATATCGAATCCTACGATTGTGCATTGCTATAGGTGGTACCCGTAGCGGTCTTCGGGAATGAAGGTTCACTTCATGCAAGCGGTTTCTGACTGTTTGGTCGCTAATTAAGTTCCCTGAAGAGTGATGAAGCCTCACGGCTAACATCATGGCGGTTATTGTTGGAGCTCTTCGAGTTAAGATTTGAATGTATCGGTCTTGTCTCCGTGTGGTGCAGCGATACCGTCCTCCATGGCGCTCAGCCACGGTACCAGTGCTTCGGTAACGTGTCCAAAGTCGACTGATAACACTCTGACTTGTATTCAGAGCTAAAGCTACAGTACGTTGCCGGGAACCAGCTTCTATCATTCCCACGGCTCTGAGCATTTCTTCCCTGCTTAAATGACGTCGCCGCTCCATAATAACGTTGGTTTTAATCAGTAGTAGGGAAACAGTAGCACTAATAATGTCTTCAATGCGTTGTATGTTTTTATAGGGAAAATATTGACAGCTTATTTTCATCTTTTACTCGAATTTGATTGAGAGTTCCTGATTCAAATTATGAAATGCACCAAAAAGGATCCATATAAATTTATAAAATCATAAATTTATTACAAAGCCACATCTCAATCTCAAGAAATCCGCATAAAAATGCTTGATCCCTAGACATTTTTGATGTGTGTAATTGGCTATTATGATCATAATCAACCTATATTTATCCAGGTCCTGTGGAAAACAGGCGTCAGTGGATTTTGCTAAACGGGGCTTATTTGGCGCACTAGTGAGGCACACAGTTTATCTTTCTGTAAACAAGGTTTTAAGTTTTTTTTGTGTACACTTACGCTATGTCATGTGCACATTATCTTACTTTAAATCGTTCCATCAGCTGAGACACAGCCCTCCCTAAGCATAATTAGGATGTTGGACCCCCATTGCTAGTCCTCAGGACTCCTCTCTGTAAGAGGGAGCGGGCTGTAGCTCACTACTGGCTCAGGTGGGTTGATGGGTACCACAGGACTTCGAATTTATGATCGGCATCTATAGAGACACCCGACAACTGGTAAATCTGTCAACCAGTCTTAAAATTGGGTATCGTAAAACCCCGTACTAACTGGGTTGTGGAGGTCAGACAGGCAGTCACTCCATGTAAAATACTAGTATTCAGCTGCATCCAACTAGACTAGAAGCCGACGCCAACATATCTGGGAACACGCTTTAGGCAGATTATGATAATGGTCTATTCAGACGGCCTCACCTGTTTTTAACAGATTGCCTTTTAGGGTGTTTAATAAACTGATAGATAGAGTCGACCAATTTTCTTTCAGGTAACAAGCCTCATCAGCAATCATTTTATTGAATATCTAAATGAGGATAGTTATAGTATAGATAGACGTTTTTAATTTATGTCTTGTAATACTACACACGTGGGAAAAACAACACCTTTTGAGAAAACATAATATAAAACACCATGAAATCTTACTTACCGATTGAGTGAGTAGTTCCCAAACGACTAAGTACAAATTAGTCGATGTTGACTATTAATACCCAATTTAATCAGGCAAACATGAAGACTAAACAACAGATGTTTTTAATTGATTGCAATTATATTGGTTAAATAAGTACGGTCGAACAAGCTATTTGGTTTACATTTTACAATGTAATTTGTTGGTTAAACTGTAAACCAAATAGCTTGTTCGACCGTACATCATTTAAAAAAACAATATTATAATTTTAGGTCGACAACAATATTTTTAACTCATTCTGTCACTGTCTCGCAAGTTGCGTGCGTGTACGACCACTTGTATAAATGTTGACGAAGCAGAAGTAGTATGTAAGGATCATGCCAGGTGGCGGTCTGTTGTTTCTGCCTATCACCATGGGAAAAAAACGTGAGTTTATGAGTGATTGCCATACAAATTCTGATAATGATTTTATTTAATACCGGGCATCCAAATTCATCGACTTACCTAACTATTTATGCATCAACACATGTCTAGACTTCTCCCAACTACGTCGGGTATACAATACAGGTAATACAATATTTTCCATGGAGCGACTGCCCATCTGACTTCAACAACCCAGTAAAATTATTGGCGCCCTATTACTCCTTGGTAAGACTTTCGGACTTCTAATATGCAACCAGTAATAACCCACAAAAATCTTCAATTGACAACCATAATTTGATTGTTAATTCACTTAAAAAAAAAAACCTGTCGATGATGAACATGAAACTAGATGTTGACATTAATAAATTATGATTTGACTCATCATTTCAGCCTAAAGACGTCCACTGCTGGACATAGGCCTTCCCCAAGTGTCGCCACATTGACCGGTCCCATGCGACTCGCATCCAGCGGATTCCCGCAACCTTCACCAGGTCATCGGTCCACCTAGTGGGAGGCCTTCCAACGCAACGTCTACCAGTTCTCCTGATCGGTTTGACTAAAGCAACTTTAATTTAGAAGCAAGGTTTTCGTCTGGTCTTACACAGAACCTAAGTCTTAGCTA
The DNA here is from genome assembly GCA_941918905.2 of Xestia sexstrigata. Lineage (NCBI taxonomy): Eukaryota > Metazoa > Arthropoda > Insecta > Lepidoptera > Noctuidae > Xestia > Xestia sexstrigata. The sequence continues at coordinate 13,748,800 of OW799226.2, read as the reverse complement.
AATAACTCTAATAACCTTCCTCTTAATTTGTTAACTTGAAAAATATGTTATGTTTGCTTATATTCGTAACGTTTACATTTAAATAAAAATTGACCTTGAATTTTTTTTCCAAAATGTCTCAAATTTTGATCAAAATACTGAAAAATAAGTTATAAATACTGTTTTTCTGACATAATTTAAAACTATTTACACTAAAACATATGTTTCGGAATGTACTTATCATGTAGATACAAGAAACAAAAATAAGCACATAACTTCATTAACTAAGTAAGTAGTAGACATCTTGAAAATAATGACTTCATAACGTCAATACCTAAATTTTGAGTATCAATGTAGATGGCTATAAGAGTAGAGGAAGACCAAAGAAACGATGTATGGACTGTGTGAAGGATGATATGGCTGGAAAGGAGCTGACAGCTGAGATGACAAGTAATGGAGAAATACGGAAGGCGAAGACATGCTGCGCCGACCTCAGATAAATTGGGATAATGGGCAGCATAATGATGATGAGCGTCCTTTGATCACGCAGGAAACCTATTCCTAAATCAATTAATGTTGACCAGTATAGTATACGACCTATGATTTTGAAGTTTATCTTCAAATTGTCATCTGCGTTGAAATTTATTAGTGTGCTATCAGCGGGAATACCAGTTTTTCCTAACTATTTTGGGATCGGCTACCAGTCTGACGAGATGCAACTGAATCACCATTGTCCTGCCGTTTTGCCTATTTATTTGGGATCGGCGTAGCATGTCTTCTTCCATAACTTTTATTACCAACTTGTCTCAGCAGTCACATCCTGAATCTTCCTACTCCTACTAATATTATGAGTGTGTAAGTTTGTGTTTCACGCAAAAACTACTGAACGGCTTTGTGTGAAATTTATAATTTAGCACACGTAGTTTATAACCTTTATTAACACATCATTATAATACTTTTTATCTTATTAGTATGATCCCGTAGGACAATCATCAAACTCAACGCGGGCAAAGCCGCGGGTATAAACTAGTCAGTCATATTATGCAACTGAATATTTGACCTTCACAACTTTAATATTAATAAAGACTTGTCAAATACTTACATTTTTATTAAAATGTTCTTGTTTCGTACATTAATTGATTCTTAAAATAACTGCTACAATTTCTTTAATTATCTCTGTTTACATAATCTGGTAGTAAATAACAGGTTTCATCGCCTCCATGAAATATTTGTATATTATTTACACAGCTTGATTGTTAATATTCTTTATTTACTATTTTGATGAATTTTCCACAGTCCAATTTACTTTTCATTTTTTAATATTTTGATATGATTGGATGAAATAAATGGTGAATTTACCTGTATTTAAACGCTGTTGAACAATTTGACGCACAAAATAAGTAAAGTATTTTTTACTCTAAATTGTTTAAATACCTATCCTAGCACCACTGCTCTCAAAACGGTGAAGGAAAACATCGTGAGGAAACCGGCATGTTCTAGAACCAAAAATTCGAAGACGTGACATCTACCAACCCGCACTGGGCCCGCGTGGTGGATTTATAGCCCATTCACTCTCATTGAGAGGAGGCCGTGTCCCAGCAGTGGGAACATTATAGGCTGATGATGATGATGACCTATCCTTTTTTTTTTTTTTTTTTCGGATGGGAAATCATCAAATGACTTCTCCCGCTCTGGGCGGAGCAGGAGGGAGTGTCAGACTTTTACTGGCTAAAACCCAACCATGTTCCTTCATCGCCCTTTGTGTTCCGGGGTCACGGTATCTCTTTCGAACAGTCTCGCAACCCCGGCAGGCATCGGTCCTTGCGGACCCCTTCCTTTTTGCTGACTCTCTTAGAGGCGCGCGTGGAACACGACCGCGCCGTTGACACGGCCTGTCGGCATGAGACGGACGGACGGCGAGCTAGCCCATAGCCCACCGTCCACAGGCCCGCGCCTACGGTGGCCGGGGGCCACGTGGAGGCCCCCGACGCCCGGGGCGTCTCCCGCGGCGGCCGGGACGCTGTGAGGTTCTCTCCCTCTCACGTTCCGCCACCTCCTTCTCTAGCATTACTGCTTCGCAGAAGGAGGTGACGGCGTCCCATTCCGTCTCGCTCCGGACCATGGCTTGCACCAGGGCCGGACGCGAGAGGTCGCCGCCGCCAATCGCCACTTCGAGGACACGGCGGTGCTCCGCCCACGCGGGGCACCCCTCCACATGATGACCTATCCTAGGAGATGAAAACACTTTTTGCGTCACAGTTGCACATCTGCCGAGCCACTTATGTCTGGGTTGGTTTATAGTCTAACAGGAACCAGCTGAATACCAGTATTTTACATGGAGCGACTGCCTATCTGACCTCTACAAGCCATTACTAGGTAACGTGATACCTCCTTTTAAGACTGGTTGTTAGACTTTCGAGGTTTGACTACCTGTAAGAACTTTCTACAAATGACAGGTGGGACTTGTCGTGTTTTCCAAGGCGCGGAGAGGTCTCGTTATAAAAACAGACAGAAACCCATCCATGGTCAGAACTCGGCAAGCGTTGCTTTACCCTTAAGGTCGACACACGCAGCTGTTATTGCTTAGCCCCTAGCTCCTCACGAAAAGACTTCACAAAAAACCGAAAAGAAGCTAAAAACACGTTGAACCTAAACTCATAATACAGTTAAGACAAAACATAAACTGAGAATCACTCAACCCTCACATCGTATCAATCGATGCTAAAACAAATGAAATAGACAACAAAACAAAATAATAACAAGATATTCATTCGCCGTTCAAAGGCTCCAGCGAAATTAGAAATATGAAAACGGGATCTTAACTGTAAGGCTGAAGTTACACAGTAGGAGCTTAGCTAAGCAGAAGATTCGGTCAAAATGGTGCCGGCTAATTGGGGATGCGGGTCCCAACAGCGGCTGTACTGGTGAAAGAGTAACAAACATCCGTCCGTCCATTCATTCTTACAAACTGTCGCATTTATAATATTGGTAGGAAGTAAGATTTAGCCGGCAGAGTAGAATAGAACCAACCCATTACACTCACGGGTGTCGTATAAGGCGACTAATGTCTGAGGCAGAACACCTTGCGCCTCCGTAGACCAGAGAATGGGCAGCAGCGTTTTTTGTTAGTCTTTCATCACTGCGATCTCCAATCCGCCTGCCAAGCGTGGAGATTACGGCAAATTCCTCCCATCATGGGAGAGGCTTATGTCCAGCAGTGGACGTTATGGGCGGTTGTAGTGTAGTAAGATTTAAGACATGTATCTTAGTGATCCCTATTCTAATTCTTATGTTGATTTTCTAAAACTACTTATAAATATTTTTATGTTCACTGATCGTCTTTTTCTTTTTGTGAGATGCGTTATTCTAGAAACTTGGACCACCTTGAATGTAGCACTCGCTGGAAGTTTCCTCACTTCGATCGCTCGGCTCACGCGTTTTTGGCTATAGTCATAACATAACCTGGTTTTGGTCGAAGTTCCCTGGATTAGTGACCTACTTGGTCACTGAAAAGAAAAATCAATGGGTAAAAAAGACTATCAATCATGAGGTTTAGTTATAGGATCCTTCAATGTATCGTTTGTTTGCAGAAGCATGTCTCGAAGCGCAGTACACCTGTGTGTCTCCACCCTTACCCAATCTCCATACTATCTCATTATTCAAGTTGTCGTTTTTACATAAATACTCAATTGTAATCACAAGGTACGCCTATTAAACGAATTGATGCTACAAATACGATAAAGCGATTTATTTAAGGACCCAGAGGGCTTTTTGAACGATGTTCATTTGGTTTTTCGATGTCGATTTTGAGTGGCCCAAGTGTGCGTGTTCTGGAGGGATGAAAATGGTAATTGGGGGGACGTATCATATTGTGATGGACGATATTATTATATTGGCAATGGCTATTCATAAAATAAAACCTCTGTTCAAACTAGTAACATTAAAATGGTTTTTAGTTTATACGTTTTGCTAATATTGTTTTTCATAGTCAAAAGTGTATAAACAGCAGTAAATAGCAATTTAGATTTCTCTGAAAAGTTATGGCACGCCATGAAAATAGCAGTATAATAGGAAATGTCACTTCAGGGTTCCAAACTCCTGATTTTTAAGTTTAACACCATATTTAGAAAGCACTGCATACTTAAAAAAAATGGCAATCAGGCAACTATGTCAGCTACTACAAAAGTACCCGTCGATAATGCCCTGTTTATTAAACTACTAGCCATTTTCTTCTCCAATATATCTACTACGAACTATGCAAGAATTACATGCTTTGATGAACATTTGCTAGTCACCAAAGTGATACCAGGGTTGACTGCCCGTGTTGTGCATTTACACCGAACGAATATTTAATGCACCTCTATCAAATTAAGTAAGACTTGCTTTTATTACATCACACTTACTGTATTCCTCGAAGAGCTAGGCAATAGGCAGAGGTAAATAGAACATCCACATCAGGCCAGGTAACCATGACTTAGGTCCCATGTAATAACTTGGTTTAACTCCAACCTCGTTCAGTGGGGCTACCTCAATGAAACAGCAGCGGGCTGTGTTGCGAACTATGCTCCACCTAGTATATTGCCTTTTTAGCCCCAAAAACTTGCAGTCAAAGCGACCTTTGCGCTGTCACCGATACCGCGATGGCAGTGGCGAAGTTCTGGGCTTACAAAATATGTATAAAAATTGTCGTGAAGAAGAATTGTGGTTTTTGCCCAAACCAGGAAAAACAAAATCGCCTTCCCTCTTACAAATTATACCAAACTAAGCACAGGAAACAGAATCGTCTCGGATTCTGTAAAAAGTCATTGATTTTGTATTGAAAGTCATTTGGAAGAAAATGGCGGGCCATTTGCTACGGCTCGGATCTCTGCCGAATAATTTATTGTAAGCTTTATACCTGTTCCTGTGTATTGAGTTTTGCTTATTTTTTGTTTTTATTCTTTTTACTGGTGATTATAGAAACTGTTTGGAGTGACTAGGGAGGTAGTAAATGCCCCGAAATGGGGAAAGTAAATACAGGTTATATACATTACAACGTGTTTTATTTTCGAGAAATTAAGAGTCACAGAAAAATTGTAAATGTTGTTACTACTTTTTACTTGGATTCCTGTTTATTTTCAAGATTATCAGGTTATCTTGCCTAGTGGTCAACACTTCGCGTGATTCGAAGGCTGGCTCTTTCTTTGGCCAAAGAATTAGCATTCACATTAAACGTGGCAATGCTGCCAGTCCTTTGTGCTCTTCTATGTAAATATATTGTCCTATAAAGTATTGTGTGTGTACATAAATAAATAAATAAAAAATGGTATTAAAAGAATTAAAAAATAGACGTTTTGGTCTCTTACAGAGAAAGTTAGAAAAAAAAAATAAGCTGCGATGCAATACCAGCAACCAGTCTTACAAATACATCATTTCTATAAACCAAAGAGTTTTACCTTCTCAAGTCTTCGTAATTCTGAGTTGTTTAAAGTCGAGGCTACATAAACCTTTGTTTATAAAGAAAGAAAGAAATAAAATAATAAAAAGAGAACCACTATTTTAAACGTACAGTTTAAGGACCCAACAGGTAGTGGAAAAATAATTCTTTTGAAATGAAAAGACTCGAATTAACATTTAAATGAATAAAAAGTGCACAATTGTGTGTAACGAGCTTTAAAATTCAAGCCACGTAATTTTTAGAGGAGGTAGAGAAAAATTACACAAATATGGTGGTTCTATACGTTACAGGGGAACTGAGAGGGAGGGATTTGTGGCTGATTCAGTTTCCGATAGACAAAGCAATGTTGGTTTAGAATTTTATAAATGTCTTTACTAGATTTATCTGTCAAATGAATAAGGAACGTAGGTGGTCTGTTTTCATAAAAGTGTTTGGCAGAGGGACATATTTTGTCTACTTTTTTTGGCCGTCTTCTTCGTCATCATTTGTCTTTATCGTCATATTTACCTACCGCAAATAATGTATTTTTTTTCTTATATTGTTGTTTTTACTGAGTAATTATTAATTAATCGTAAGTATTTTTTTCACGTTTTTTTTTTGCAGTAACCCATACTGGGCCCTCGCGAGGGATTTCGGATCATTTTCTCTCACAGTTAGTAGTATATGTTTAATAAGTATGTATTTACAAACAAAAAGTGTCTATGTAGTATATCAACTATCTGGTGTCCACGACACAAGCCTCGTTACTTAGTGTGGCACTAGATGGCGCTGTGTGTTAATTTCCAGCGATATTTATTTATTTATTATTTATAATATGCTTACTATTTTTACAGACCCATTTTAATGTCTTGTCTCAGTAGGGAAGTAATGAATCATTTAATTTTCTTCCTGGTACATAAAGAACAATAAAATATTGATGTATTTAGTACATGTCTCGCACTTTGTCAATAACAAGAAACCAATCAACATTACCTTTAACAAATTGAAATTATATTTCGCCAAGAAGTCTCCCAACAGAACAAAGCTGTTTATATCCAGTATATAATGTGCTATGTAATAATAATGACGTCACTGATAAGGCGTCTATTGTTCCGTTAATTACCGCTTCGGTCTGATAACACCGATTCCTGTTTGGAACTAATCTCCGGTTAGTTTAACTCTGGTTAAACGTTGGTGCTTAAGAACCTTACTAAAGCAGGTACAGTAGAATTATAGAAACCTTAAAAATATTGATCTAATAACTTCTTATACGATACAAATTAATGATGTGGCCAAAAAAAAGGACATTTTACATCAATTGACAAGCAAAAAGATGAATGTGACAAAGTTTAAAAGTTTGTGAAGAATTCTTAAAATTTAGTCTTTATTTCGCGAAAAAATGCTCTTGGTTATTTTAAATGCCCTGTGACCTTTCTTTGAGACATATTTGTAACTGACAGCGGCGAAATTATTTATGTTAATTTAGTTGCATAACCGTAAAAAAAAAATCAAACACGTTGACGTAAACATTCGACTGGACCAAAACAATTCAAGTTCAAATGTAATTTTTAGTCTTAGAAGAGCACTTATTCTCAATTTTCAACCGACGAAGGATAGTTTGATGCGATTTTGGATAGTTTCGGACTATGGGATCCATGATAAAGTAACGGATCTCTTCAATTCTTAGGAGAAAATTAACAATACTCGGCCGAATCTTTAACATTAAATATATTTAATGTAAAATAAATTCATGGCAAATATTTGTTTGGGAGCTACGAAAAATCGAAAAATAAATAAACTTTTTTGACAAAAAAACGAAATCAATCAAACAAAGGTCACCGACTTCTGAAGTTAAAGTTATTTTTCACTTTTTTGTGTTTTTTTAAGGTCGGTTTTATTTTTTGCAATAAATTTTTTCTTAACACATTTAAAATAATGTTTAGTTCCAAGCAGTACAGTTAAATTTACTACCAGTACTTAAACCACTGCCAAAGTTTAATCAGCAACACAAACGCACTTACTCAACTGATTGCCGCAGTAATCTCAGTTCCCTTTACATGTTAACGGGCAATCAAATGGTGCAACCCATTGAATACCGAGTTTATCATCTTTCGAATATTGGCTCATTATTTTCACTTAATTACAACTTAGATGAGCACTGTCTCTGATTATAATTTTCTTATATAGAAACCTTTCCTGATTATGTTTTTGATGTCTTGCGTCAGAAAATTCGCTTTATTTGAGCCAAAGTACACATGGAGTGACACGTGTTACATGGCGATATTTATTTGAAATATTATAAGTACATAGTACTTCTAGTTGATTATGTTATGAGTTGTTGGTTGTTCTGTTGTTTTATGTTGTTGTTGATGATGTTGGTGGTTTGTGCCAAGCTCTACGCTCTTATGCCAGCCTTATCTAGGATATTCCCGCAATGGCAACAATATCGTCTGCCCATCTCGCCGCCGGACGACCAACACCTTTCTTTCTATTCCTTGGACGCTATTCGGTCACAACTTTACTCCACCTGCCATCACCGGGCCTTGCTAGGTGTCCTGCCCAACTCCATAACGCGATTTCCAATATCAAAGACCTTCGTACGTCTCCGGATTTCGACGTTTAGAACTCTGTCTATAATTTTTACTCCTATTACCTTTCAGAGAAAACAGACATTACTTTTCTTTTTTTCTACTAAAATATCTCTAGTATCTTCATAACTAAAATTCGACAGCACCAGCTTATAATACCAGCACTAACGCTCTATACTATTAGCAATTACTGTCAAAGTGCTTTTACAAAACATTTTCTAGGAAAATGTGAAAGAGATAATTTTAAATAACGCTTAAATGATTTTCTTTACAATTTTATAATAAAATCTTGCGCGTGGCTTCGTCTTATGACCAAAATAACTTGAACTGGTTAAATCTTTTGAACTTTTACTGGGTAGGGCTCAAGTTTTAATAGGTTGTCTTTTGTAAGTATTACGGGTTTGTGTCCTTGTGAAGGCTGTGTGTGTAGTTTTCAACGTGTTGAATGTTTAGTTTTCATTGGGTATGAAAATTGCGTTTGTATTTAAGACATGGTGACAAACCATGAGCTGAAAATACATAAGTTTGCTGTGTTAGTCATTTGCTATTGTAGGCAATTACTTACTTACATGGTATGGGATGGTATGTGATGCGGAGGAATGAAAAAAATGTCGTAAGGAAAGTTTTCGAACGTGGATGGGTAGTAAAAATTTAGAATAAAAAATAATAAGAGTAAAGGCAGACCAAAAAAACGATAGAAGGACTGTGTTAAGGATGATATGGCAAGAAATCAGGTGTCTGATGAGATGACGAGTAATAAAGAAGTATGGAAGAAGAAGAAATGCTGCGCCGACCACAAAGGAATGTGGGATGACTAGAAAGGAATGGGTGATATCCTCAGGGTGTTAAGAGGACTAAAACGCGGTGACTTGCTATATAGTGGACTGTATAATAATAAGATTGTAACAAAGGAAAACAAAACGGTTAAATTAATTAGGCGAGAAAATAGGAGTAACGAATCGCTCGGTGGACGATGACGCAGTGCTGTGCCGGCCGGCGCGGGCTCGCAGCTCGAGCGCCCCCTCCGCGGCCTCAGCTCCCCGCCCGCGGTCGCCCGGCGGCGTCCGCGCGGCGTGATATTCTCGACATGCTCCCGGCGTTGAAGACTTGTCTTCAATGGTTAGACTGGAAGAGGACAGATGGTGTTGTAAGCACGTCGGACTATCCCCTTCTTCGTTCTTACGTCTGCGACTCTGCTTATTCCGTCCCTCCCAGGTATGAGACGTACGATACGACCGAGTGGCCACATCAGTGGTGGTGATTGTTGCTCTTTGAGCACCACCATGGCTCCCTCTTCAAGCACCCCATCGGAGTCCGTCCATTTGGTTCTCTGTTGGAGGTAAAAGATATACTCGTTAGAGAATCTATTCCAGAACTGTTGCTTCAGGTGCTCAATACGCTGGAAACGTTTCAGGCTGGAGATGTTGTGGTTGGTGACTTGCGGATGCGGCAGGGATGTGAGAGATCTCCCAATAAGGAAATGGGCAGGAGTTAAGGGGTATAGGTCTGATGGATCAGTGGAAAGAGGAGTGAGAGGACGAGAGTTTAGAATTGCCTCAACCTGAATCAGACACGTAGACATCTCTTCGTAAGTGAGATGTGCGAGGCCTAATATACGCCTAAGGTGATGTTTTACTGATTTCACGGCAGATTCCCATAAGCCACCGAAGTGTGGGGTGTATGCCGGAATAAAGTGAAAATTAATACCTGCTTCTGCCATTTCTGAAGAAAAGTCCTGTTGTAATATGGCAGCTATTTCGTTACAAGTGCCAATAAAGGTTGTACCATTGTCTGAGTAGATGGTCTTTGGTTTACCACGACGAGCAATAAACCTATTCAGTGCTGCAATAAAGGCATGTTTCGTTAGGTCTGAGACAAGCTCCAGATGAACCGCCCTGGTGGCTAGACAAACAAAAACACATATGTATGATTTTACTAATCTACATCCTCTACCTTTGCGGTCAGCTAGGAGGATGGGTCCGGCATAGTCTGTGCCAGTCTCTAGGAAGGGAAACTCTAGTTGAACTCGTTCCTTAGGCAAGTTACCCATGATGGGTTGAACAGTTCTACCATTGAATCTCTGGCACTTTACGCACTTATGAACGGTTGATTTGGCAAGGTTTCTACCACCCAAAGGCCAATACTCCTGTCTTATTGTGGCTAAGAGTAACTGTGGACCAGCATGGAATAGGCGTAAGTGATAGGTACTAAAAATAAGCTTAGTTAAGTTATGTTTGCTGCAAATAATGATTGGGTGCCTGACATTATAATCGTAGCAAGAATTATCTAATCTGCCTCCAACTCGTATAATACCAGACTCGATAAAAGGAGATAATTTCTTAAGGCGATTTTTATTGGGTAATGGTTTACCTGATGAAAGTAGTTCGTACTCTTCAGGAAACATTTCCCTTTGTACTGTTTTCATTATGAAATCAGCGCTGTAGGACAACTCTGAATTAGTAAGGGTAAGACTATGAGTATGTACTCCTTTAGCACGATTAATGAATCTAAATACGTATGCTAATAGGCGTTGTAAATGTGAGTAATTAGATGAATTATTGATCAAAGTTTGAAATAAATTATTGTGTATAGTAGGATTAGTGATAGGTAATGATTGATTATTAATGGTAATGGATTGTGATTTTAATAGTTCTGGTAGGATTGTGTTCACGTCTGTGTTAGGCATCGAAGGCCAAAGAGATGGGTCTGTAAGTAAGAATGAAGGCCCTGACCACCACATGGAAGATTGACCTATAAGATCAGCGCTCAGACCACGGGAGACAAGATCTGCAGGGTTGTCCTTGGAGGGCACATAGCGCCAGGTATAACCACCAAAGCCTTCCCGTATCTCCGAAACTCGATTCCTGACAAACGGCTTGAGCGTGCCAGGTGAAGCAGACAGCCAACCTAAAACAATCATCGAATCACACCAGAATATGCATTTGTTAGGTTTAAGTGTTAACGACTCTAGTACTTTTGCACACAACCTTGTCCCTAATAAGGCTCCGCAAAGCTCTAGCCTTGGGATTGTGGTCGACTTTATCGGTGCAACCTTACTTTTGGACGTGAGCAGATGAACATGAACGGTGCCACTACTAGCTACGGAACGAATGTAGATGCAAGCTCCGTATGCTTTTTCCGACGCATCTGTAAAAATGTGGATTTCCACAGATAAAGGGCTATCACATACCACCCAGCGTGGTATGGTGAGAAGATTAAGCTGTGGTAAAGTCTGTGTGAACTTCAGCCATAACTTTTTAATATCCACATTAACCTCGTCGTCCCATGCACACTTGTCTATCCATAATCTCTGCATTATGACCTTGACCTCGATGATACACGGACAGACAAGACCTAGAGGATCGAATACTTGCGCTATTGTGGAAAGTATGTGTCGTTTTGTGATAATAGCATCTGTATGTTCAGGTATGTGAATGGAGAATGTAAGACAGTCAGTTTGACAACGCCAATTAAGACCGAGGGTTTTGCTTGGTTCGTCAATGCTCAAGCTGACTGTGTTATGTGAGTCTGTGTGTGTTGGTGTGGATGTGGTATGAGTGGATGAATCAAGTGTGTTAGTAGTGACTGCCTGAAGTATTTGTGTATTGTTAGACTGCCACTTGCGAAGATTGAGTTGTGCAGTCTTAAGTATGCTCGTGACATCTCTACAAAGCGCAATAGTGCTCTCTATAGAGTCACTTCCAGACAGATAATCGTCGACGTAAAAATCGTGTTGTATTGACTGTTGTGTGTGTGTGTTGATTGCTTCCTTTGCCAGTTGAGACAAACATCGTGTACTAATGAACGGAGCTGATGCTGTCCCGTAAGTAACGGTGTTTAATGTGTAGGTTTTAATTGGTAATGATGGATCAGAGCGCCACAATATCTGCTGTAGATGTCGCTGCGATTCCTCAACTACGATTTGACGAAAGAACTTTTCGATGTCTGACGATATGACGTATTTATGCTGCCGAAACCTCAACAATATGGATATTAAGTCATCCTGTACTGTGGGTCCTATACCTTGAATGTCGTTGAACGACTTACCAGAAGTTGTGACGGCTGATGCGTCGAAGACAACTCGAAGCTTGGTCGTTGTACTGGACTCTCTGAAAACACCATGATGTGGAAGGTAATATGCGTGAGATGAAGAAGGCTGAGTTACTTCGCTCATGTGACCTAATGCTTCATACTCCTGCAAGAATTCTACGTAGCGATGCTTAAGTATTGGATCTCTCTCAAGTCTACGCTCTAACGACAGAAAGCGACGTTTAGCCATCTCAAACGAGTTACCTAATGCTTCAAGAGGTTGCTTTAAGGGTATGGTGACTATGAAACGACCATCTGCATCACGCCTAGTAGTTTTTATGTAGTTCTCTTCACATGCTCGCTCTTCGGCTGTGAAATTGAACTTAGGTGGGATAGAGTCAAGTTCCCAGAATCTTGACAGATCCATGGGCTCCTGTACGTGTGTGTGCTTGTCCTGCGAGAACATGCACACTGATGAATGAGCTATGTTAGGTTGAGGCATAGTGCCTGATATGAGCCATCCGAGCTTGGTATCGAAGAGCGTTGGCATATGTCTACCTAGCTGTATACGATTACGACCAATCACACCCCAAAAGATGTCGGCTCCAACAAGTATGTCGATGGAAGAAGGGACATTGAAAGATGGATCAGCCAGACTTACGCCTGCTGGTAGCTGCAAGTCAGTTAAGTCTATGTATGTATGAGGTATATGAGTGGTTATATTGGGCAAGACAAAACAATCAATGTTAATGTGATATGACCCATCGCACGATTGTAAATGTAAAGAACAAGATTGCGTAATGGTAGACACTTGACTGTTTATGCCTGCGACGTGTGAGCTTACACTACGAATAGGTAAATGTAGCTTACCACAAAGGTCCTTGGTAACAAAGTTTGCCGTGCTTCCATTGTCAAGTAAGACTCTGGCGCTATGCGGCTTCCCGGAATGGTCCGTGACTCTGACCAAAGCTGTGGAAAGCAATACATGACGAGATGAAAATTCTTGATTAGTACCAGTTAAAGTTATATGCTCCTTACTAGAGCTAGGATCATCATCATGAGAATGCAACATTGTATTATGCCTTTTTGTGCAGTACTTGCAGTGACCAAGTGGACAAGTAACCTCCAAATGACCTGGTCGTAAACAATTTAAACAAAGTTTAAAGTCTTTCACCTTTGATAGGCGTGCAGCGACTGAGAGCGCCTTAAATTGATCACAACTAAATATGTAGTGACTTTGTTTACATAGGGGACATGAAATATTAAATTTTCCCTTACTTGTTGTGACAGAAAAACTTTTTGGCTTACTGTGCGATGACTCTGGTTTCGATTTTAAACTCTGTGCCTCCTCAAGCGTTTCTAAAAGATTGCAGCGGTTAGATATAAATTTTGTGAACATATCTAAGGATGGATACTCAGTCAGAGTGTTCCTATACTCTTCCCACTGTCTGCTAGAAACCGGGTCTAACTTTGATGCCATTAAATGTATGACCATGTCACCCCAATGCTGTACGAACCGCCCTAGCGTTGCCAGTGACCGCAGGTTTTTGTTGGTTACATCAACGATCTGACGTAAACCCTGGCTACTTTCTTTTTGAAGTGGTTCCACATTAAATAAGGCTTGAAGATGATTATTTATTAATAATTGCTTATTATCGTACCTTTCACATAACAATTGCCAAGCATTGTCATAGTTGTCGCCTCTGAAATCTAAACTTTTAATAACTAGTGCTGCGCTGCCATTAAGTGACGAACGTAAGTAGTGAAATTTGTTGATGTTATCTATACTTTTCTCTTCATGAATCAATGACATATAAATATCTTTAAACTCCAACCAATCCTTATAGCCGCCGCTAAAGTGAGGTAGATTTATTTTAGGAAGTCTTACATTATTATGTCTAGTAACCATCGATAGTTGTTCATTGGAGCTTACCTTAGATGCCAGTTGAGCGCGATGCTGTGACAGAAGCGCGCGAGCAGATGCAAGTTGCTTGTAGTAGTTGCACTCGAATTTCTCTCGTTCGGAAAATTGCTCGTCGGGTTGTGCAGACAGGTACTCCAATTGACTCTGTAACTGATCATAGGTGGCATATAAGGAAACTATTTTCTCAATTCTTATCTCTAACTCGACAAGTTGTTCCTCGCTAAGCTGTTCGCAAGACTTAGTGGTAGTTATAAAAGTTGTGAATTGAGTAAGCTGCGATTTTACTGAGGCACGTTTTTTTGAAAGCTCTTTAATCTTCATTTCTTCAGCCATGGCTAAATAAGTAGGTAGCGGTTAGCGTCAGAGGATAGCAAGTTGGCAAGAAAAACTTGAAAATGGAATTTAATTTAAGAATAGATGCCAAAGCACTGAAATATACGCTATAATGCGCCTGTAGAACAACAAAGAGCAAACAGCTGATTGAAGAAAGCTATGCTATTCAAAACCAGTAGGCGGTTGGAAAGAAAAATGTTTGAATTCTAACTGTCAAACTGTGAAGAGAAAAAAAAACGGTGAAGGTGAACTTATGGCACTATCTTACAATCCAATGATAAGCCAGATTAATAAGCACTTATTACTAATTATTAATGGGTGTTATTCTACTTTTATGGGACAAATCTACTTGAATGGCTTGAAATATGACACTAAACTACAAGGAAAAAAACAATACGGACTGAAAGTGTATGATGAATTCTACAAATTAAACAAGTAAATAACTAGTAGTATGTGATGGGTAATACTCACTAGGACGAAAAGGTACTACTAATGTATGATTCACTGGTCTAATGCACTAACTAATACTCTAGTGGAATGAAAGTTAGTTGAGTTATGTACAAATGTTAGTAAGAATATGGAAAGATCTCACGAAATCCGTTGACTGCTTGTCCAAACCAAACGTTTTCTTGCTTCAAATGGATTGCGAAGTTCTTGGGCACTGCTTGGGCTGCTACGCTGCGATGACCCAGCTACGATGACCACTGAAGAACTGCTTGCTCCACCAAATACGCCTCTTCTCAAGGCGCCGTAGATGATGACCGAAGACTGGAACCAGATTCGCACGAAGGGGCGAGAAGTCGTCTTGATCTCGAAGTCCAATTTTCCAACGGCCGTTTTCAAAATTTTGCAAAACCGCTTGTCACTCCCAGTAACTGGTCAATAACACGTAGAAGGACCATAGAAAGGAATGGGTGATATCCTCAGGGTGTTAAGAGGACTAAAACGCGGTGACTTGCTATATAGTGGACTGTATAATAATAAGATTGTAACAAAGGAAAACAAAACGGTTAAATTAATTAGGCGAGAAAATAGGAGTAACGAATCGCTCGGTGGACGATGACGCAGTGCTGTGCCGGCCGGCGCGGGCTCGCAGCTCGAGCGCCCCCTCCGCGGCCTCAGCTCCCCGCCCGCGGTCGCCCGGCGGCGTCCGCGCGGCGTGATATTCTCGACAATGACTTACATGGGTTAACGTTGCTCTTTTAAAATCCTTTTCCTCTTCACAATACTTCTGAATTGAATTTTCTGTTCATTCAGCTTTGAAAGCAGCTGTGTCTTGCCATTACAGTTTTTACAACTTTTTTTTTATTAATACTTACTTCGCTGATCTGGGATTAAAATAATCAACTTGTAAAGTAGCTTGTTAGCTCGTGGTAATCAAAATGTTGCCAGAGAGATTAATTTTAACTTTTTTACTGATATGAGTTGCAGTTTTTAATAAAGAAGGAACGATTAAGGTTGGACCTAGAGTACAACCTTGGTGAGCACCAAACCGCAGCAGATCAATTTTGACACAATGAATGAACGGTGTTTTTCTTATGTGTGACTTGAGATGAACCACTACACCATTTAATTTTGAGAGAACGGAGTGATAAACTTAGTACAGGGAATCCGGTGTCTTGTTACTAGATTTTAGGTTATCTGCATCAAAGGGTCATGTTCAGCTGATATTTACCTAAATATTTTATAAATTAATATTTAGTTCAGTTTTCTTAAACTTTTAAATTTCTTTGTTACATTACAAATGCCCCGATATACGCAATAATTATTAAATATTTTTACTAATAAATCCCTTTTTGTTTGTTTCAGGTAACATAGACTTCATGAAATTCAATTACAAACGGATCCAAATACAGGTAAAAGTTAAAAACTCGTGTGATCCAATTAGAATTCAATCCGGTTATAATTTTGGAGTTACGACAGGTGTTAGCCAATAATATTGATTTATTGGTATTGTTCTTTTGTTATGATTGAGATTTTATGGACCGACTAAATTTGTTTTTTATTCAGCTGAATTTTTAATACAGCAATAGGTTTTACAGAACATTAAAAAATCGGCCGACCCGGTACAGACAAATAAAATTGTGGATGCAGTTCTGAATACGAAAGTCTCCATACAAATACTTATTGAAGTATTTCTCAATGTCCGGTCTTGGAAAGATCACTGTATGCAATAAGGCCGCCCACTGTCTCACCTATGAGATTTTTATTTTATTTTAAGAATGTTTTTTGTATGGTGTACATAATAAAGAATATTCTATTCTAAGTATTCTATGTCCAGTGTCCTCAGCCGGTCCGCAACTTGGTCGTACCAGTTTTTCTATTCCTTAAATAGAATTACCACATAAAGAGGTTATACGAAACTGGCAATCTTGATAATTAGTTAAATTAACTGAATTTAACGTTGTAAATTGGGAATTAAACAATAATGATCTATAATTTTATACTTTTACCCGAGGGGAGATGTCATAATTAAAAAAACAGGCTCTACAATGATTTGTTAGCACTTCTTTTACACAGGAATATCATAAAAACCACAAAATTCACCTTGGTATTTTTCCAATATGGCCCCAAAACGAACCTCCATTGAACCTCCCATTATTTCCCACCACCTGAAACTCTGCCCACCCTCCAAACGACACTTGTAACATCACAGCTCAGATTTGCATGTCATAGGGCCATAATTTATGCGCCACTCCAGCCCCACACCTTAAAGACATATTAACAACGTGGAACGTCCCCGAAGATAAAAGAAAAGTTCTTGAGGGTGAAATCATGTTTTAATTTAGGGGTGGGATTGAGTGTTCGGTAATTTGGTGTGTGCCTAATATTATCGGAGTGATTTTTTGGGAATTAGACGGACTATTGAAGCAGCAAATGGTTTTGAGCAACGATTGATGGTAGTAAAGAAGATTTCCACCAAACTGCGCGAGGCTCGCGTCATTTGTGTTTTTTGCTTACACCTCACTATCACACATTGGTCTGTCAACCATAACATTATGTCTGTATATCCTCAGAGGGTTAGGCAGAGGCGTGCCTAATGCAGTGCACCCACAATTAGCCTATTGCCCAAGTTAGGTTGATCATCGCTATTAGCCTAGTCTTTTCCCAACTAGGGTTGGCTTCAACCCCAACCGGATGCCGCTAAATACCAGTATTTTACATTCATTTTCGTTTCATAATAAAATATGAACGTGCTTCTTATTTTAATAATTTCTCAATTCACCCACCAAGGAACACCGCACCTTATCTCCCACACCTAAGTACACAATTACTTCAAAAAATTACATAAACACGGCATAACATCTAATCTGGCGCCGTTATATTCGTAGCTCAATCTAATCAACCCGAAACCGACGCTTAAAGACGAACAATAATAGGACAGGGTACAACCACAGAATAGATAGAAGACAGAATGATGACCCTACAACATTATAGAAAGAAAGAAAAATCATTTATTAGCCCGCACGGAACACACAAATAAAAATGGTTAAACTAACACTACAACTAATAAAAATTTGACAAAGAGAAAAAAAAAAAAGAAAGAAATTTGTCCTGTACTAGGCCAAAAGGCCCCTATCTCAGCATGGTGCTGTAACATTAAAAAAAACGGCACAGCGCTGGTATTCTGATAGGGCCCAGAGTGATGCCACGGTCAGATACGGATCAGCAGATTATTAGGTTATAATGTTCTCATTGCAGAGACTCGGGCCTCTGCATGAGAGGGAGTTGACTGTAAACCACAATGTGGTCCCAGTCAGGGTTGGGAGATGTCCCAGGATTTGTTCTAAGATACGCCAGACTCTTAACGATATTTTCCTTTATCATTTAGAACCTCTTTAGAGGAGCTCGTGGCTAAATAATAACAGCCGCTCTGGCCGATCTTTAGGTTAAGCAGTGCTTGCCTAGGTTAGTCTGTGGATGGGTGACCACCCATTACACACCGGGTTCCCTCCGTGCCTCGGAAAGTACGTTAAGCCGTTGGTCCCGGCTGTCATTTGCAGATCTTTGACAGTCGTTACAGGTAGTCAGTGACTCAAAAAGTCTGACAACCAGTCTTACCAAGGGGTATCGTATTACCCAGTACTAACTGGGTTGTGGAGGCCAGATAGGCGCTCTATGTAAAATACAGGTATTCAGCTGCATCCGGTTAGACTGGAAGCTGACCCCAACATAGTTGGGAAAAGGCTAGGCAGATGATGATTCAGAACCTCTGCGTAACTCTTCGGGGATACTACGTACGGCGTTCTCAAACAATGAATGCCCGTGTACGTGAAGCATGCCTATGTGTGTGTGCGGTTCCACTTGTTATATGGACCTGATCTTCTGTTCCTATATATTGCATGGTACAACCGACCAAGCACGTGAGGGTTAAAATTTAAAGCTCGTAAAAGTTTATTTGAGGGTTACGGTGTTATGAGGCTGCAGGAATTTTCTAGAACAATGTTTCTATGGCGTTTTAATGTTATGACTTTTACAAGTTTCAGGACGATTGGGTGGTAATGGTTGTTTATTTGTTAGGCAATGTATATATTGGACTGTTCTCTGGACATGCGTGTTCAAGATAAAATAATGTAAACAACGATTATTTATACTTTCATTTGCTAAATGGTTTCGAGTAGTTTCGACTATTGATTTTTGATGCATGTTTGAATTTGCTATAGTTTTTTGGGCCGCAAACATTCACAGAAAACGTACACTACACTAAAACACTTTTGTATTTTTGATACTTAGTGTAGATATTTTCTTGACTTATAGATCAGCCGAACCTGTAGGCCCAACCTCTCAAAATATACTGTTTTGTAGATGAATGTAAAAAAAAAACTGTTCTTAACTTACGCAGAAAGACACCTTTCCAGTTTATTTTTATTTTTGGCATTCATATTTGTTTGTATTATAAACGCATTTACTAATAGCATCTCCTGTTTCTTGCAATTGCGTCAAATGAAAACTTCAGATAAAAAGCACCTACACACCCAGTTAAATTTTACATTCAAATATTTCATCGTAATTTAATTCCATAATACAGGTGAACAGAGTTTCCTCCACTCAATCGTAAACAGACAGGAGAGGTACTTATTCATCCCTTATTATTCCCTATCGACTCGAGTGCTGAACAAATTCCCGATACATTTGTCTTTTAGCTAATTATTCAGAAACCCTTCAAATAGCTACCAAGCTTACTCATGAAAAAATCTTTCCCATTTACTGCCCATTCAAACCAAAATGTACCTTAGCTACTTCAG
This sequence comes from Xestia sexstrigata, assembly GCA_941918905.2. Classification (NCBI taxonomy): domain Eukaryota; kingdom Metazoa; phylum Arthropoda; class Insecta; order Lepidoptera; family Noctuidae; genus Xestia; species Xestia sexstrigata. The sequence goes on along the minus strand of OW799226.2, from coordinate 13,729,285 downwards.
GATAAAGCTCTCCAAGAAGTAATTTTTAAGTCTGCTAAGAGTTCCACTGAAGAGTTGGCAAAAATGTATTTGCTGTTAAAAATACGCAAATCACTTTTACCGCTGTCATAATAAGGTGCAAAATGGGTTTCGCGAAATGCGGGGAGAGGTTGCTGGAAAGTATTTTGGAGGCAATTAAGTAGAGTACCCGGAAAAAAGTCTGTATCTTTGTAATAATTATGTAAAATATGATGTCAGTGTTTTCAGGGAAACTGCTGGCATAGAAAAAAAGTAGGTTTTATGGAATACCACTTCATTAGGGTTGAGTGGACAAGGTTTGTTCATTAAAACTAATGCAAACTCCTGAAGGGATTAAGCGAGAAAAAGAACAGAAGATTGTAGGAAAATGTTGGTGTATATCTGTGTTGTTTAAACATAACAAATTAGTAAACAGAAAGATTCTCCGTATATTATACAGGGTCAGTTAAATTAGATGACGAAACTAATCAGACGTAGACTTAAGTAACGACGCAAAAATTTCTAAAAATATATTTTTATTTCAACAGATTTCAGATCGGAACGAGTATTATGAGTTTAGAAAATTGATTTACAGCTATATCTTCATGACATAATAATACTGAATTACTCATCATGTCTGTAAAAGTTTCATCAACGAATTTATTTCGACCTTGTATTATAGTGAAATTATCAGCCACCAAACTGTATTGTACGAGTCTAATTCTTGACAGGAAAAAAAAGAATCCTGTACCTAAAATAATTGATTAATGAGTCCAATGAACTATTGAAGAATTACAGAAAAATGTCGGGGTTTTAGAACATCTTCATAATCATTATTATCTACCTATTTATTTTACTATTTATATAGACACAGCTTAGTAGACAACATAGGACCTACCTATAATACAGTATCTTTCTAAAACTCAATGTATCATCAATAAATGCTTTTTTACTACACTTCATTAATAACCACCTTTATCTGGCCTAGCGTAGTATGAAGTTTCTTTAAAATACGAGGCCATCTTGTACTGGTATTGTTACCACTGATATGCCATCTTCTGTACCTAGTTGTCCGAACACCGACCACATACTCAACGTTGTTGGATTATTCAAACAAACTGACGACTATAACACTCCTAATAGATGGGCTGGTTATCTGTCAGTGCTACATGCTTTAGTAATGACTGTTAATAAGATGGCCAGAAGCTGAAGAAGAAGAGCTAGTTAAAGGATAGGATTGAGAGTGAAACCTAGCCTAATTTCAAAGAACAGAGTATCCACGTTTTCCACTTTTGGGTAAAGGCTTCCCCTTTCTTCTCCAAAACCTCCCCGTTTTGTGCAATTTCTAGCCACGCTTGCCCCGTGAATATGATCCGATCGTCACACCATCTTAGCCGCGGTCGGGTTAGCCCAACAGAAACATTACCGAACAAGTTCTTTTTGATAAAGATCCAAAAATTGTTTGTGTACTTCATATTTAAATGATCAACGAGAAGCTACTCTTTTACGAAATTATAGAAACTTGATCATTTAGAATTTCAAGAACTCAGATTGGTTGGTTAAACAAAATCTTCCTCTTCCCTCTTCCTCTTTCACCACTGTCTACAAAATGTAATCACTTTAACACTTCATATTCTTCCCCAGGATTCAATCAAAAACAAACATAAAAACGTGTTGTTATACATCTCAAAAATGTGTAATATCCCGAACATTTCCACAGAATGAACCCAGCATCAGTATAAAACACATTTTTAGAAACGTTACGTCTCTCAGGAGCAATTCTTGACATGAAACAATGTTTTGACACCATCTATTTTGTGAAGATCTACCTCTCCTCCCACTTTCAAACAAAACCGACCAAAAACGGAAACATAAACCGCTACTCATAGATCAAAGTATACTGGGTATAACGTATGATGACTATTTAATAAAGAACTCTGGTTTAAAGTAAATACTTCGGATATAGAGGTCATGTTATAATTTGAAAGTCGGAGCTTGTATGGTTCACGAAAGATTTGGTTTTATAGTTTAATATTGCAGTTATATTTCTTAGAGAATGCGCAGTTTTGTGTGGATTTTTCTGGTTCTTTTATGGTTCGGGGCGTTAATCTTTTTAGTAATTCAGTGTACATAAGTCTGCTGGGGAAGACAATATCGCTGTTGTAAAATAACATTAATTTTGTGAGAAAATAATAAAAGTTGCGAGCTTAAATATTTGGAGCATTTTTGTGTGTTTATAAAGTGGTAAATATGGCTAAAAGTAGGTTATTAGACGTGTGTGTACACAGTGTGGATTTGGGAAAAAAAGTTATTCAGATTTGTGGAGTGGTTTTGGAGATACTTTTAATTCTTTAAAAGACCGATTCTTTTCGTTTTAGTTTTATCATGAAACCAATCGCCAGAGCTTCTTAGCTTTAGCCATTTGTCATCATCGTTATCATCATTCTCCTTCCCATATCCCAATTAATTTGGGGTCGGCGCAGCATGTCTTCTTTTTCCATATTTCTCTATTCCACACCATATCAGTAGTCACCTCCTTTAATCTTCTGTCTTTTCATTGATATCATCATAAAATAAAACGCGACAACTGATGTTTTTCTGTCTACAGTTTTTTCAAAATCCGTGAAAGCAGAGTTAAGTACCTACAAGATCTACTTGAAAAAAATAATGGACATCTAGTCTCTTAAGATTTTTTATGTTACAGGTATGTAAGCTAGAAAACAGTAAAAAGGCGGTTGTTAATTTAATTCAGCACATGCTGACGCGAATGAGGAAAAATAATAGGAAAGTTACAATTTATTGGGAGAAGACGATTCGGCAGATTGTGTCCCTCAAGGTTCTATCTTCGGGCCGATCATGAGTAAGCCAATATTGACCGAAGCATATTTGGCGGTTTATTAAAATAATCTCTTGGTAGGAATGTTCATTTTAATAATAAAATAAAGGCGACTTTCGTCAAATATACAGATAAATATCCTTCACATAAAGATTTGAATTAAAAATATTGCTCTATCAATTATAGCAATCTAGAGTCTGTAATTGTACTGGGTTTCTTCCCCCTATTACAGTGAACTTAATCATATTCTGGCGAAATGTGGGTACACTACTAGTTATGTTACGATATTTTGTAATTTAATCAAAAATTATACATAAGATTTAAAATAATCTGATTACTGTCACGAAGACTAAATTCATGAAACTTTTCTGCGGTTATATAGCCCTGCAAACTCACTTAGAATCGATATTGAAAAACCCAATTTTGGAAACTAAACTCATCCCCAAAATATACGTTCCAAGTAAGCAAGGAGCTAGTTATGACTCCCTCACAATTGGCTTTATCCGAACAAAAAACGGATAAAAACATTATTCCGGGTATGGGTCAGCAAAAAGGAGTTCAATTTAATACATTTTATTACCTTGGAGGCCTTTCTCCTACCGAAATAGACCTCACATTTATTCAGGAAGATAAGAGCATCACGATTCGATTTCCACTTCAATCTCCATTGGTTTATTTCGATAGTCTATCAAGGGGTAATATCGTAGAGTCCGTGCAATGGACAGTGGACATAGACGGAAAACAGAAAGTTAGGGGGATTTTAGAGGTGAGATAAAATAGTTTTATTACAGGAACACATAAAGCATTTGTGAAGAGCTTTATGAAGATTTTATGTTTGTGCGAAGGTATAAAATATTATCAGGTCGGTGTCGACTCAGTGATTTTAAGGGCGCTTTGGGTTGGGAGGGACTCGAGGTCGTTAAAGCAGGAGATATAGGGCCAGTCGTGGTAAATTGAATTACCCGTAATATTATATTCTTGGTGGCTTCCTTGCTCTAATAGCGTCAGTGGGTAGGAAAATAAAAACGTCTGGAACATTTTGCAATGAGATAGTATTATCAAACTGAACAAAAATAAGAATTAATAACGTGGTTTGCCTGCTTTTACTATGTTAAAAATGTTTGCTCACTCTTTGTTAGTATTGGCTGTAACGTTTAATTTGTAGTTGATTTCCTAGTATTTAAAACGTACTAAATATTTGATACAAGTGAGAAAAAAAAATAAAAGTTAACCCGGAAGTAAGAAATGAAGAAACGATGGATAGTCTGTGTCTACTGGGTGACAAAGGAAATATGGAAGAAAACGATATGCTGACACCCCAAGTAAAGTGAGAGAGAAAGAGAATGATGTTGTATAAAGATAATTGTATAAAGGATCATGTCGTTACAACCACAAACTGAAATCAAAATCACGGTATTAATAAAACTAGCCACGAAGATAAAACACCAATCTTAAAAAAACATAAAACCCAGTCTACCAATAAAACGTTGCCCGATGCCCATTGGAACGTTACACAACTCTGACAGAATATTTTTCCTACAAGATTAATGATTTGTAAAACTTGTCTAATTTCCTTGAGTTTTAATGAATTCTCTTTGGCTTGGGTCGTCGGTGACCTTCTTAAGTTATTTTCTGGGATGTCTCCTTTGAATTTATTGTAGGTCTTCGATCAGTTTTTCTGTCAGCTGATATTAAGTTTGGGATCTGAAAACTTTGAAAATTTTTCGAAGGCTTTTTTTTCTTTTGTGAAACTTCTTAATATTGACTGTTTCTAAAAAGTTACCTAAAAAGTTACATCAGGCTAAAGAATTCAAACAAAGATTATATTTATTGCGTTCAAAATACTTATTTACGAAGTCTTTCTTTTAGAGATCTAATAATGTTCTACAACTCGATTCGGCAATAAATGAACCAAACTTACTTTCATGAGAATACTGGAATAAAAATTAAGAAATATACTCTGATACTAAATATACTGTTTTATACATCAGTAATCACCATTTTACGAAACTTGTTTCAAAATCATCACTTACACAACATCCATCTAGAAAATACCCTACTAAATCCCACGAGTTTAAAATTACACTCACTTACTCCTAAAACTGACAAAATACCGAACGGGGCCACAAACTCGGCAAACATTCATCACAGACAACAACACTGAAAACACAATAAATTCTACAACAACTCTACGAAAAACATGAAATTACATAAAAACTAAGAAAAACTACGGCCGGGGATCGAACCTGTGTCCCAGTAACCCTCAAGGCCGTCGGTTTTATTCCGAGACATTTTACGACCGACCAAGAGTTACGACTTGTCGGCTAAGATGGGGATGCCAAGTTCGACTATTAAAAAGTCCCTTGAATTTAGCTAAAAATATACCCTGAAAGGAATGCGTGACGAGAATGGTTAAAATTGTTCTGTTGGAATGTGCTAATCTTGGTTAAATAAAGATAAATATAGATAATTTTTAAGTGGGAATAAAATTTGCGAACATTAAACAAAAGATGTTTAAAAAATTGGATATGATGTCACTATTGACATGTGTATTCAATCACTTTCAAGATTTTCCTAGCTAGAGCAATGGTCAAGCAGGAATGTGAATTTGTAACCTGATTGGAATGTAGAAGAAGTATGAAATCTACATACTTTGAATAAAGTAAATGTGATAGTGCTTGCTTCCGTTAGATTTCCAAAAAAGATTGGACACATATTTTGTTTTTCACGTAAACTAAAAATGAAGACGATACAAAGCGTCGAAAACTCGTATGACTTTAACCCGGGACTCATGATCTTTGTTACGTTTTATCATCGTCAATTTTATAAATTTAATAAAACAAAAAAAAAAGTTAAAATAAGAAAGTTAGAAAAAAAAACAGAATTATTTAAATGAGTACAAGCAATTTTTATACCTAAATATCAACAAAATATCTCGTTCAGAAATAGTTTTTAAAGCAATAGTTCATCAAAAGGCAGGCGACAAATTGGCATGCAGTCACTTGATACGAAAGTGAAGTTTGACAGCGATTGGAGCTTATAGGACTATATTCAGACGCTATTCACTTGGCTCGCGTGGTGGATTACGCCCACGATCAATCTCACAAAGAGGAGGCCTGTACCCCAGTAGTGAGATTGTTTAATTAACAATCATTTTTCTTCCTAGCAGAGTGCAGTCATTTGTAGATTTAGGAATGTTTTAGTAGCTACCTTTATGATATGATTACGGAAAATTTGCTCCCGTAAAAGTTTATTCGTCAACAACTAAAGTTTTAAGAGGAAGTACTAAATAAGCTCGGTATGAACCATTAAGTTTTTAAATGCAGTATACAAATACTGCATTTAAAAACTTATTAAGGACACAATTTTCTGATTATGGCACAATCATAAAGTTTTGAGGATAGTAACTTAAGTAAGAGTCGTAAGCAAATGTCAGGAACGAGTAAAGTTATTTTTTTTTCTTGTAATTGTATTTGGTCGTTGAATAATCCTCATAGAAATAATTAAAATTATTGGATTTACAATCCAATAATTATTTCTATGACTACACCAACTTTCTACGTTTCATTTCTTTTGATGCATCAAAACGTATTCAAACTTAAAAACAAATAAGTAAACAATAACTTCAACTAAAAACTCCAATGCCCAAACGTCCCCAAATACCCAAATTCTTCGACAATTGAAGCACCTTTTACTTACTGGCAACACCAAAACGTTTGTCCCAACCTCTCGCCCCCTGTAAATTTAAATTAAGACATTCCCTTTGTAAATTTTAAGTAACGTTTGCTTCCTCCAAATTATTTTGTTTCTGACCAACCGTGGGTTAAGATGTTGCCAATGTCTTAAATTTAAAACCGTGAATAAATTCAGGAGGCCGAAATTGTGAATTTATTTTAACCAAATGAATGTGGGGAGATTAAATTGTTTTGTCTTTGTGTGTAAGGAATTTACGGTCAATGAGGATGGAGATCTTGTAAAAAAGAAGCGTATCTCTGTATTTATGTTTAACTGCATGTAAAGTGTTACATTTTTCATCCCATGATAAGAATGTTGCTAGATTTATTTTAAGCAATCTGGCTGATTTATCACCCGCATAAATTGGTTTGCATAACTCCCACAGTTAGGACTCAAACTTCATCGGTTGAGAGACCTTATTTCGCTGTGCAAGCCCAGTGCAAGGTGATGAATGGTATATGTCATAGATTTTGTGGTACTTGGGCGTCCTGCTTTCTTAGCAGTGTTTCCTTTCTCCTTCCGAGAACAATAATTTAAGAAGCACACAAACTGGTAAGGACTCGTACTTGTGTACGTATTAAGATACATAGAAGTATCATTGTCCGGAGTCGCGTCTGCTGCGTTAAACGTTTAGAGTGGTATCAGATTAGCGTATTTCTTTGCGCGTATTATGCTCGTATCGGTTTAAAAAACTCCAAGCTCCAAAAAACCGAACGCGCGTACACGCGGTTATTCCGGTGAGTTCACGCGGAGTGATTGGACGCGCGATCAGGCTCTCCCGTGGCCTCTCTCGCTTATACGAGCATATAAATGCTTCAACGCTCGTAACAGTTGCACGTCGGGCAAAAGGCACGCCAATACGCGCCTACACGCGCCTCCACCACCGCATCGGACCACTGCCCAATAAACTATTTAAATTTTGTCTCTAACTCGCAAACAACCCTGCAAAACACCCCTCACTTTAAAAAACAAGTTAAATATTACAATCTTCAACACAAAAAGAATAAAAACCAAGTGTTCCACAGCAACGGAAAAACAAAGAAAGTAAGCAGTTTAGTTATTTTTGCCAACAAAGTCAATAAAGGGATCAATCGAAGCCCGTGGCGCAATTATAGTAGACGTTCCAGCGAAACACTGAGAGCTAACAGTCTGAAGGCAAACGCCGAGTTTGATCGCTGTACACTGGGACGGGCTGAGTTATGAGAGAAGAGCGATTTTAAAATCAGGAATATTCATCATCTGCCTAGCCTTTTCCCAACTATGTTTGTTCCAGTCTAACCAGATGCAGCTGAATACCAGTGTTTTACATGGAGCGACTGCCTATCTGGCCTCCACAACCCAGTTAGTACTGAGTAAGATACCCCGTGGTAAGGCTGGTTGACAGACTATTTGGGCAACTTTTACGACTGTCAAAGATCTACAATGACAGCTGGTACCAACTGCTTAACGCGCTTTCCGAGGCACGGAGGAAACTCGGTATGTAATGGGTGGACACCCATCCACAGAACAACCTATGCCAGCACGGCTTAACCTAAAGATCGACCCGAGCGGCTGTTATGATTTAGCCACGAGGTCCAAAAATAGGAAATATTGAAGATTTAATTAAAGAAATACAGTATATTATTACAGATTTATGTTTAATAGAAAGAAAGAAAGAAAGAAAGAAAAAATCTTAATTCATCGCAGGGACATGACGTGCATACAAAATTTGAAAACTGAAACAATAAACATAACAAACATTCAGAGTATTTCAAAAGGGAACATAAACAAAAAGTAAATTTAAAAAATAGTTGACAGCTAGCAGCTAGCTAGCAGTTTAATCTTGATCTTATAATCAGGTGGAGGTCAGATAGGCAGTCGCTCCATGTAACGTACTAATATTCAGTTGCATCCACTTAGACTGGAAGCCAGCCCCAACATGCTTGGAAAAATGCTGTAAAAAATAGCCTAGAAATACAAATAAAAATTAATAAATAAAAAAGCTCTATTCATTCCACACAATCGAACAATAATCAAATTTTAATCAAATAATAACAATAAGTATTAATAATACTCAGATAATAATTAATCTTTAATTATTATCTTGACCTTAATTATAAAATCAACAAATAAATTACATTAAATTCAAAATATTAATTATTATTTCGATTAATCGCTAAGCTATTACCAAGTGTATTAGGATATGGTTTACGTTTGTGTGGATGGATGTTTGTCACGCAAAAACTATTATACGAATTAGGATGAAATTCAAGAAATGCGCAGATAGTTTATTACATGGATTAATACATAAAACTTGCGAGATGAGCTAGACCGTATTAATGCAAAAAGGCTCCACGTTCAAATGTAACCTCTCGAGAAAATCAAAAACAGAACAATAAGCTTCTTGTGTTGTAATTTGATAGACATCCCATTAAAATAAAAAGATAGACTCAGAAAAATTTGATTGAATTTGATAATTTGATTTACACGTGTTTTAGCTTTGTACCTATTTAATATTAAGTTATCCTCAAAGCTTAGGCCCGTCGTCCATGACGTTAGTCAGAAGTATTTATGTAGTTGAGGATCAGAAAAACTGGTACGGGTACGGACTAGTTAGGGACACCGGACATGTCCCGCATGTTCTGCACTATTGTTAAATTCCGTACACAATGCGTTTAGTTTGTGACTGGTAGCATCAACGTCACAATTCGATCAAAATATTTTAGCCTTTACACCAGAACTCCGACCCGGCTGCGCACGGTTATTAGCAGTCATTATGTATTGCAGCTTGACTTCTGGTGGATGGATAGTCATGTGATCAAGTTAGAAGGGCTATCTATAAGTACAGTGGGCAGACAGACAAATAGTCTAACACTGCGATAATAACCTTTATTTCGTGCCATAGAAGAGTGCACTAAGGACAAATATGTATCGGTTGCTCTAGTGCTGTGATATTCTGACTACTCATTGGTGATTGAAGTTTGGTTAGGGTGAATCTTATCTGGCATCTGTACTGGCAATCGTATCGTGAATGTTGCCGCGTGCAATAGCATTCCCGCTCTGTTTCTCGTTCTAGCAAATGGCACTTCTGAGCGACAGAAAAGAATAGGAGCATGAGAAAGTGAGAAAGATAAGGTATAACCCTTAAAATTCTTCAAATCGGTGCGGACTAATTGCGGACGCAGTTCCGGACATGAACTTCCATGCAAATACTTACTAAAGTGTCCGTCAGTGTCCCCAGCCGGTCAACAATTTACTTTTGAGCGGCGTCATGGACGGTAACCTTAGTCGTTCAAATCCTTAACTTGTGCCAACCTTGAATCCTTGAAGTGCCAGTTAAGTTGGATGGTAGTAGTAACTGCTTGTTTCTACCCTTTGATGTTACTTTTATCTGTTAACTTCGTAGTGTTGAGACCTGGAGGCTTTAGGGTTTAAGCTTCGACTTTGACAAGGCCGTCTGTTCAGTTTAGTATAGTTTTTGAGGGACTCTGTCTGAAATTGGGGCAGGATATTTTGTGTTTTCTTTGAGGTGAATTGTGTCAGAATTTAACACTCTAAATTAACAAAGGAATTCATCTGATATAATTTCCTTTATTTATTTTCTATACATATTATTTTACATTTTCAAACATTCCAATGTAAAACACTTTAAAAAACATTTGAAAATAGTAGCACTGGGAACAGGGTCCGAGCTGCCGGTGGTCAGGGCTCTTGAGAGAGAAACCTTCTAACAATACGCGCCGTGTCCAGAACTACTGCGCACTGAATCAATAATTATATTCTGAAATAATTTATTATTATTTATTTTTTGGAGAAAATAAATCTGCCTGTCATTTACCCATCTGAGCTAAGGTCAGTTTTATGTTCAGGCTTCTAGGTCTAACCGGTTGGAGCTGAATTTCACATGGAGCTCAAACTGGGTTTCACAATACCACTTATAGAACGATCTTTTGTGAGACTTTCTGTTAGCTGACTAGTTGACTACCCTTAACAATAGTCTATTAAAGATCTACTAATGTAGTTTCGGCATAGAAGGGTCTCGTTACGTGCCCAGTCACCCATCCACGGACCGACCTCAGCAAACGTTGCTTAACCTTGAAATTCAACCCGTGCTGCTGTTACTGCATAGCCAGAAAACAGGGTCGTATAAATATCCTTTGGACAATACCAAACGCCTTGTTTTCTAGTCGGGTACCACTTAAACGCCAGGGTTTTACAACTTGTCCCACACAATAAAACCTTGAGGTGTGTTTCAGTTAGCACAGTGTTAACTGAGTCGGCACCGCCTTGTTCACCCTTTGATGTAACTTACATCTTTAACCTCTGACTTTGCTACTTGGCGGTACTTTGCTTTTCCATGCCTAAGCGGATTTCACAGGGTTTGGTAAATCAAGAGAATAGTTACCAACTTACTTTTAGACGATGTAACAGTGCGCCTGTATTTCTCCGGAAAAACTCCTATAGTGAAGGGCAACGTTTAAAAAAAACCTTTTGTTTTTTATTTTGCCATTGAAAAGTAAAATCGAAAACCTCAAAATCTATCACAGGCATAAATCTGAACTCTGGGCTCCTACTTCAAATTGTCTTGTGGAAAAATCCATTAAGACTGCCCGACTTGAGAATCAAACCAAAGATCCCAGATTCAACACACTTGTGTTCACTGAACCAACGGGGCAGGGAAAAAAATCTGTAATGTTCTTAAATGCGTTTATACTGGGATTACTGTCCAAAGTTATAGCCAAACCATTTATTTCAATTATTTACAAGTACTTCGGAACTGTCAAAATGTCTCTCAGTCGGAAAGTGAGTTGCCCGTACTTAAGCGTGGATTGTTGAGGAGAATCAAGGAACTTGTTCAAGTAAATAGTAATTATTATGACCACCCTTAGAAGTCGCACTTACCACTACTAAACCAACGAGGCAAAAGCACCTAATGTCACAATGCGAGAAAAGCTACATGGCAGCTCGTTCGGCAGCCTCTATATCTACAAATGAAGCCCAAAGTGTAGTCGGCACACGACTCTTTATTATATTAGGAGATTGGGAGGGCCCAGGCCCTCTCTGAGTTCCCTCACAAAGAAAGGTCGCCCTCTTTGTGCCTACAACAATGAAATTATGAAAACATACGGCCGTCATAGAATCTGTTTCTCATTGCTTTGACAAGATTCTTTTATCATCTTTATTTGTTTAAGAATTACGTCAAACTCTTCAAGCTTACTTAAATATCTTGTGGCTCAGTGGTAGCTGCCTCGGTTCACATATATTCTCATTCGTGGGTTTGAACTTCAGGCAGACGTGTTTATCTCGTAGTTTACTTCATCCGCATTAGCATATAAAACGTTGAAGAGAAACATCATGAGTGAACTGGCTTTTCCTAGAACATAGAATGTCACCAAGGGTGCAATTACCATTCCCTCTCACTTTCCAGGTGTAGGAACTTCATAGGCTGATCATAATTTGACGGCACAGTTGGCGCAGTGGCTGCGCGATTGGTTGCTGCGCTGCGTGTAGCGAGTTCGATTCGCACACGGAACAAATACAGATATTCGTATGGTCTACAAGTAGTTCCGGATCTGGCTATTGCGTATATGATTTTAAATGTTTGTAAACGCACCCACGAAGTAGGAGAAATTACTAGTGTGGGTTACGTTATATATAAAAATGTATAGCACATAATCAGCCTATAAATAAGACAAATAAGCCCACAAACTGTAATAGACACAACCAAAATAATACGCTTTCTCGTTATTACCCTTAAAGTTGCATCACACAAAAGATCCCCAAACATTTTTCTCTTTTAAAAAACAATAGACTTAAACGCTATCGTGTTACTAACAATAAAATTCTGTCAAACAAAGCATCAACATTATAAAGAAACATCCTAGCAGCATTTTATCTGCCCCTAATCCTATGACGTCACGCCAGCCGCCTCACACTTCAATCTGATTGGCCAAATTCAATAAGGGAATGATTCCACAATGTTCTGGACTTCGTTGATTTCGTTTAGTTCGATTTTCAAACTTTTATCTCGTTTCTTAGTTTGTCTTTTGTTTTTGTGAAGTTCCACCGGTTTTAGAAGTAAATTTCTAGGTTTCTGTGCTCCTAGTAGATTCATAACCCCGCATTAATTCATTTGGTGTTGGCCAGGACATTTAGAAGCCTGACATTTTTATCAGAGCCTACCTATTTTAACTCTCTTTGGCCTTCACTTACGTTATCCTATATGAATTCACTAATTATCGACTGGCCACAGACGCCATTTTAGTGGATAACATTACTTTCCCAGTAAATACTTATTTATTTTCTTCACCAACGAGCAATCCCATCATTATCACTTAAATCGAAAACCTCTTAACCCCTACATACGAGTATACATACGAATGTATAGCACCACCGTAGTCTAAATCTGCGTAAGCCGGCAAGCGGGACTTTACACGTCATATACTTTGCATTCGTTCTTGTTTTTGAAAGGAAAAACTTGGAGATAGGCGGCCGGTTACACCGTTACGATTTGAATGCTTCTTTTTTTGTGCTTTAGTGCATTTGAAAACGCAGGAAGATGCTGAAAACAAATATCAAGTTTTAGCGATCCGCTTTATTAGTTGAAAATGTTATTAGCACGCATTTTACATACAGATGACATTATTTTATCTATTAATTTGGAAGCTAGAAACCCAAAAACTGCAATGAATGTCTTTAAATTTAAAAGTTGTGTAGACTCATCATTATTTAACAACTGTCTACTGCTCTAGGCATCTCTCTAGACCCGCGCCGCCTCACCCGATTCTGGACAACTCGAACACAGCCACCCTGCAAAGCTCCACCTAGCCTGAAACTCGTTCTGTAACAAACCCATCTTGTTACAACATTACTTAACGGTGTAACACACGGCTAACCCACCGACCTCCCACTTAAAATAATTCCTTCATTTGCGACATTGCATACGTAAGCTTACGTCGACGCCCAGCAGAGAGAGTGCGACGATATAGCCCCGATGTGGTGCTACAATAACCTTACTATGCTACGCGATGTTATACCAGGTGGCCTACCATGACGTCTTAAAGCAGGATCGTTTTCTTGTTCCAGTGTGGGTAAGAGACGGAGCTATAGAGGACGTCTAGCGCCATCTCTTACACACACTCACACACACTGGAACAAGATTAAAACGATCCTGCTTTTAGACGTCATGGTAGGCCACCAGGGTTTAGTAATGCGATAGACAGCTAGTTGGACGATTATGTTCACGCGGGGCATACGTGGGCAGAAATTGAACAAAACAAAAATGTTAGGAAAGAGAAAGGGTAGGCCTTCGCCCAGCTAAAACAGAACTAAGTGATGGCATTCGTGATTCAGGGTAATCCTAGTACGAGTGCCAAAACACTCCTGTCACTTATGTGATAAATGTTAAATGATGTTTATTTTGCAAGTAGGTTTTTACAAACACTTTTACACGTCCTTTTTTTTTAAAACTAGATGGGGCCGGTGTTTCGTACCTGACTACTCTGAGAAGAAACAGCCGAAACAAACTCAGAGGTCATAGTCTGTTTAGAAGTCCAGACATAATCTTGCTCAGTTCACATGAGGACTATGCAGATTAGGGTCTAAGATGGTCTTTTGAAGAAATTTGAGTGGACCTGTCCAGTCAGTGCAAGCATTTGTCAGTTATCGTGTAGCTCGACTTATAACTCAAGAAGCTCAACGAAACGACGAACAATACAAAAGAAAGGACATTTGGGTAGGTCGCTTATAGTACTCAAACTGCCAGACAGTTGTGGGAAAAAAACAAATAAAAAATAAAAATGTGACCCACATGGTCCTCACATTCACAATAATCAAATAAAATTAATAACAAGTACTTTTCAAAATAAATGTAAATAAAAATCAATAAATGACACAATGATAATATAAAAAGTAAAATACTTAATAAAATAAGTATTCATGTCAAATCAGTAAATGTCACATAAAATAATAAAAAAATAAAGTAAAAAATAAAAATAATAAAAGTGTACCTACATCATATTTGACAAAATTAATACTTATTGGAGATTTACTGTACCCTTTTTTCTTGCATTAAAGATTTTTATATTTATTTTAAAGGCACATTTAATATGTTTATGGGGCATGCGCTGCTATAACCTGTAAGAAATTGTTACACTAACCTTAGATAATGGTAGATAATTACTCGAAATATTTACAGTGTAAACAATTGTTGGTTGGCCATTAAAGGAAAAATAAAAAATACAATTTTAGCTAGGGCAAGATAAAGACACTATCAAAAAGAAAATACTGCTATATTAGGGACAGACAGAAGCTTGATGCCCGAGAATATGGAAAAAACTAAAAATGCGGGTAAACCCAGATGAAGCTGAGAAGATGTCTCTCCTAACGTCATTCTACTTCATCACTGCTGTGTGGCTTGTCCGCAGTGATGCTGAGTAAGCTTATTAGATTGCCAAACAATGGCAAACCGTTTCTATGTCTACAATGACGTTTAACAGGTTTGGCTTATGCTCTTCGGTAGCTTATGTGAATACAATACTTTTTGAATATTTTTGATCGTCAGTATTGTTGATAAAATGACGCTTTTTCTAATCCCTCAGTTTACCTAACTGCAGTTGCTGGAATGTTTTATTGTTATATAGCCAGAAAATATAAAACAGAACAGGCTTTTGACGTGTAGTAGCTCAAAGCAGACTACAAATAAATAACAATTGATTGTCAGACGGAAGCTCAGAAAATATGATTATGAATCCAATTTTTGGCTATTGTTACTCTGGTAATTGACTCGCTGAAATCAGTTGGCATCTAGGCTAGGTAAAATTTTACTGTTCAGACTTTTCCAATATGTAAGATATATTTTAACATTAAAATAAGCTTCGAAATAGATTTGGAATTGACGTAACTACACAAAGAAAAATGTGACCTTTACACATCAATCAAAAACATCAATCAGAAGACTTCCTGGAATTAAACGACAATTTTCTCCCAACCGCCATACATAAAATAAAGGCGTTTATTTTAATATCCACCTGTACAATCCCTTCAATACAATTTTTCCACCTGGCGCTGCCCGCGAATTTCCCATACATTCGAAACAAAAGACGTTAAACTTTACTCTGCACACATTCAAACGGCTTTTATTATGTGCACACATGGAAATAGAGTGCGTTAAAATGACGCTAGTCTCGTTGCGTTTTGAGTCGAAATGCTTGGAGACATAAGTCGAAAATGATGTGCAAAAAAAAATGATGTTTGTAAAATGAGTCATTACCCAGTACACGTGTTTCATCAATTTTGTCTGAAAAGACAAACCCTGAAACGTAAGGGACGTTTCAGGGTTTGACTTTGATTGAAATGAGAGCAGCTCAAAAGTTTGAAGTTTTCCAAAAAAAGAAAATTGATAATAGGTTGTAAAATAAACTTGTTAATTTACATAGTAAAGTTTAAAGTTCAACTTATACAAATACAAGGACATTTACAAATAAAAAGTTCTACATTTATTCACACATAAGACTCATTTTAGAATTTTCCCAATAATTACTACACAAATTCGTAAAATAATATTCAGAAAAATTAAGCAAAATATTTAAATATGCTGAGCCTTCAGATAAATGAAATTTCTATCAGTCTACACTATAACGTACAAACAAGACTTGCATTCAAACAAGACTTGCATTCAAACAGCAGCATTTTACCGCCCCAAAATATACCAACTTAATATCATTACACTCATGTTTGACAAAGACGGCTAAAAGCCTCTTATGATATGTAAAGCGCGAGTTTTCATCCCCTGTGTTATTGTTTCATACTTTTGTCTTAACCGAGGGGGCGAATTGGAACGAAGGGGGCGGTGGGTGAATGGGTTGAATATTTTGAGGTCGATAATTTTGATGTTATCATTTGTAAGGTATGTTTAGGGCAAATATTTCAGAAGCTGGTTGTGGCAATGTAAAATGAGATGTTTTCCCAAATAGGTACCCATGACTTCAAGTGCGACTGCTGAGCATGAGGTCCCGGGTTCAATTCCCGGGTCGGGCAAAGTGCTATTGGGTTTTTCCGTTAGAAATTTCACAGTGGCAGCCATGTAGTCTGGATTCTAATGTGCCGAATGTGCGTGTACTGTATAACTCTGCGTAACCCTACGGGTATTACAGGCGTGTTGTTATACTTTACACTATACCATAACCTCAGACCAAAATAAAAAAACAAGACATAGCGCTGCGAACAATACAGTGAAGCCAGCGCAAAACTAAGCTCCGCTCTGTGCGTACACGCCCACACGCACACATTTACATCAAACTGCAACATTAAACTAAGCTCAAAAAATGCCCACATGTTTACGAAACCAGCGTCACTTTATTGTTCGCAGCGCTGTCTTGGTTTTTGATTTTGTCTGAGACCATAACCATATTTTGTTGCGACGTCAAAGTCATCCCAGCGTTCTTATTACCCCACTGTGTCAGAATCCAAGAGGAGGGTAATTATATCTTAGTAGGCCATATACATAATTGGCCTAGAACGGTCCCACTGCTGGGACACACGCCTCATCTCTGTGAGAGCAATCACTTATAAGACTCAATTACTAATCTGGCAACCTACTCATAAGTTCACAAATGCATGTTTTCTTGACTGTTTGACTTTAGTTTTGTGTGGTACCACCTCTTATAGCAGAACTAGCTCCTGCCCGCGGCTTCGCTCGCATTAATTTATAATTTGACAATCAATTCGGGTTCTCTGCTTATAATATAATTCAATCATGATTTGATCATCACGTATACATACGTGGCGCCATCTATTATCATAAAAGGTTATTGTTGCTTTTCTCGGGAACAGTACTTTTATTCGGGATGAAATATACCTAAACTATGTCCGTTTCTGAAAACGTGACAACGTATTTATGCAAAATTTCAGGATGATTGGGTCAGTGGTTTAGGCGGTAGAGTTTGTTTGTTAAAAGGTAACAAACAAACAAACTTACTTTTTCATATTGAATGTTATAAAAGATAGGATTACTTTTCTCCATGCCTCTATTTTTCTTCTGCAATAACATTAAAACAATAGGTACTACTGCAATAGGCCCAGAACTGATATATCAGAGATTCTTAAAAAAACACCACAAAAGAGATTTACAAAGACTAATAGCTCAAAGCTTTAAAACACTTATAGGACTAAAATACCAGAAGTGTACGCAATGTAGCAAAAACCTTCCGTCCACAATGACGAATAACGTGCTATTTAATTTAATCACTCACTCACACCGTCACACGGTCGCCGTTCGATCATTCGGTCTGACGGCCCTAGCGGCGCGTCTAACTTCATTCACTTTTTGTGTCACTCTAAAATCATTCGGTGTGAAAACTTTTTTTGTGGTTTAACATTTATTTTGAAATTTTTACGCTTACTTTTGTACTTATGAGTGTTTTGTCTATCTGCCTCGTTGGTGTAGTGGTCGCCAGCCCGACTGCTGAGCGTGAGGTCCTGGGATCGATTCCCAGGTCGGGCAAAGTGTTCTTGGGTTTTCCCATCAGGAGCAGCCACGGTGCCTGGAATTGAGCCTGGTGGAAAGCAATAGGCTCGCAGTCTGTTCCACGGGACTTAAACATGACTCTCGAAATGTAGGTGTACTATTATTTTGCATTTAAGTACCCAACACTAATCTAAGCTTTGTATTCTGTAGCTTTGTTTTGTTGCTTTGTATTTCTCTAAAGAAAACTTCTTACTAAATCTAAATAACATACTTTGCTTCACCCAAAGATTCTAGTACTGAACAACCCAACATTGAACAAAATTCCGTTAAATCCTCACACACTTGTCATTCTCTACAAGTCCCACAGACAAAGAATTTAAATTACACTTTACAACCATTCCCATATGACAGCCGGCATTAATACGACACTCCGCGCCCGGTGGCGACACAACCCCTTCATTTAATATGCACCCCTATTAACTGGACACCATAATTGATATTGACAGATTTACTAAATTACATTTATGATTTTGTAAATCTGTTGTCTTTTTAACCAAAACTTTATTTGGATTCGCGTTACAGACGAAATTACTAGTTCTTTTTGATTTTTATACACATAAGACTCAATTTGTAACTTGGTGATTTTATTGAAGTCATAGCACGTGAGAAAACAAATGCCGATAGCTTTAAGTTCTCATTGGTCATCAAATGAGTAGGTATTAATTATAATACTAGATAGACAAAAAATGCATAGGTTGACCATGAGCTGGAACAAGATATTCTGGATACATTTTACCCCGATAATACGTTCTCATGGGGTAATTTCCGACATACAAACAGGTGAAAACCAGTCTTTCACAAAAGTAATATACTCAAACCGTTACCTACCAGTCGTGGTTGCAAAAAGGGTTATTCTAAGTTTTTTACCAAAACTTTGCAGAGTCACCCATCTGTGAAACAGCTAGCGTGTTCTTATTTTTAATTGCATGTTCCTATTTGAGCCACATTAAAACAAACTTTACATCACCTCGCTGTACGCCCCGCTGCAACTTTTCACATTTGGCAAACATTTTTGAACAATTAACCTTTAAAAATTGTACTGTTTCGCCTCCAAAATAGGTTAGTAGCGAGTTGCCAAGATACCACTTACGTACCACTCAAGGAAATATAAACTCTGCTCACTTGTAATAGAGGTTTAAGAGGGTGTAACGTTATATTTGTGTTAGTAAATGCCGTTTACTTGCCCTGAGCAATTTGTCGGTTAATTTCTTATTATTTCAACTTTGGAACTGCTTAATTCTGTTGTCAGTTGGTGCAATTTTTCGGACTAGTACGTTAGGGAATGAAACAGGACAAATAAGGGATGTATAGGGGCGAACGGGGGATAAATTAGGTTGATATGATGTGAGCGGGAATTAAGGAAAATGCGGGAAGATTTTTGCACGCAAAAGGTTAAGGAAATTAGGTTAACGTTCACACACAAACATAACAACATAATATTGTGGCAGACACAAACTGACTTATTTATTTAGTTTTTTTGGTGACATATTATTTTTGTCTGTACTGAGGAATACAAATCAAAATCAAAATTGTTTATTAGTTAGAATATGGTACAAATAGATATTACAATATTGGCTCCAGCATATCCTGCCATAATATGGCGTATAACAAATATTTTTATACTAAAACAAAGCCTAGTCACTAACCCAGAATCAGAATGTTTATTTGTTCAAGTAGATGGTGTTACAGAGTGTTTGAGATGGCGTAAGTGTAGAAATATTATCATAAATTTAAATTAAGTTAAACGTGCAGAAAATACCATTATCCCTTAATACTATCAAAACAATAATGTCAACGCAACTTGATCCATACATTTTCCATCCATAAAATTTATGAAATAACAACAATGATATCAAAATATAAGAATATAGGAGATAATGTCAATTAAAATATTTTTAAATGAATTTACGAAAGTCAAAACCATTAAATTAATAAAATGCTATATTAATAAATGATTATGAATTAAGGAATCAATTATGAAAAATACATTGAAATATTGTATTGTAGTGATAATAATAATTAACAATGACTTTGTCATTTGGTGGACTAAAGGCTATTTTTATTTTGCTGTATGGTCACTAACGACTTATCCTCTAAGTATTCTTGAACACTGACATAGTTTTTTTCTAAAAACAGTCTGGACAATACCCTTTTGAACAACGGCAATGGCAAGTCTTGAATACTATTTGGCAAATGGTTATATAATTATAATAATTGCCATGCAGTAAGTATTTCTTTTAAATAGATATCATTTTATGGGGTATTTATTTTGCAACTGGTTTTTTCGAATAAATTATATATTTTTTTACAAAAATGCATGTTTTCAAAAACATAAAGACATGGTAAATATAAAAAAATAAATAAAATAAATCTTAAGCTTTTGAAATACATGATAAGATGAAGTGATATTTCTACGTGAAAGGAGAAGCGTCTCTTCAACCTTTGGGGACTTTGCATTGTTACGACATAGAGCTTTGTAAGTTAATTTCAATATTTCTACACCGGCAACGGAAACGGTAGAACGGTGAAACTATGTAATATTAAGATCATAATGTACCATATACCCAAAAAAAATACCCAAAATAAATATCTTATCTTATCTTATCTTATCTTATCTTTGCCCACCCAATGCTGAGTGTAGGTCTCTTTTCTATTCACTTTTGGCGGTTTTGTGTCATGGTCATATCCAGTTCCTTCCGGCCACTTTAATGAGATCGTCTGTCCACCTAGTCGGTTGTCTTCCCACGTTCCTCCGTCCCGTCCCTGGTCTCCACTCCAGCACTTTCTTCCCCCATCTTCCATCCAGACTACGGCATATATGGCCCGCCTACTTCCATTTTCTTATAGCTATCGCTCCTGCTAAGTCCGTAAGTCTCGTTCGTCCGTATTTCTTTGTTTTTCACCGGGTCGTAGACGTGACGTCAACGACGACGTTTGACAAGGTCTTTCAAGGATATTCAATATTATTAACATACATTTTTCGGTAACTCGTATTCTTGTTTTTCCACCATAGTCATCGCTGGTAGAATGTCACTTCGTCTAGGCCCTCTTAGACAAGTAGGTCCAAAAATGTCCAGCTGATTCAAAATGAGGACAAAGCAAATCAGTCCAGATTATTTTTGCACACACAGTACAGTCAATAATAACGCTATCCAAACATCACATCCATTACGAAACTAAATCAATACTCTAGTTTACAATCCTAAATCACTTTGACATGGCTAAACATTACCGTTGCATACACAAAATATTAATAACTGCAGCAGAGCGGCCGCAAACGGATTCCTATCAAACTGTGATGTAGGTACGTAGTCGCCGCAATGCATTGCAATCAGTAATGTTGGTTAAGGGTGGGACTAGACTGATGTGTGTGTAATGTGGAGGGTATTTTTATTGTCATTGACGGAGCTTATGGAGCTTCGTCAAGCAGCGCCTGCCAAGGTCGGTCCGTGGATGGGTGGCCATCTATTACATACCGAAATCGCTTTGTGCCTCAGAAAAAAACGGCTGTTTTTTGTAGATATTTGATAGTCGTTACAGGTAGTCAGCATGGCTTGAAAGTCTGACAACCAGTCTAATCAAAAAGTATAGTATTACTCAGTAATACATTGGGTTGTGGAGGTCAGATAAGCCGTCGCTCCATGTAAAATACTGGTATTCAGCTGTATCTAGTTAGACTAGAAGCCGACCCCAGTTGGGAAAAGGCTAGGCAGATCTATTATGATGACTGACCTAACATTGGCAATAGGGCACCCCTGCACTGCATTAGGGCACCCCTGCGTAACCCTCTGAGGATATACAGGCATGATGTTATAGGTGACAGACCAATGTGTGATAAGTGAGCACAAGAGCTACTGCTGAGCGAGGTCATGGGCTTTATGCCCAGGTAGCGCAAAGTGCTATTAGATTTTTCTCATCAGAGTTTGCTGTTGATGGCAATAGGCTCACCCCCTTTCTTAAAATTAATTTCGTTTACAGACGGTTGAAGTCAATAGACACTTAATGTTATGCAAAATATTTAATGTTAATTCCGCGAAAATATCAAGGCTTGGATGCAGGACGCAGGCCATCTACCCGCCCATTATAATAAGCACATGCGGGAAAAGTAAAAATCAGCATGTCATGCACCCATAACTATCACTGGGCACGTGTTTCACCTATCCAAGGAGCATCCTCGAATGATGGCAAATCATTCTCCTGCTCTTTCCCATTTTAATATTGATCGGCGCAGCACGTGTTCTCATCTATGGTATCCGTCAAGTTCGTTAATTATGTTCATGTAAAACATAACTGCAGTGTAAAACCACCCTTATTTACAATCACCTATATCTACAGTGTGGCGGTGAACGGCCAGATTTCGTTTAAATTATTGGTGTTACGGACGCCGTAATTTCCTCTACAATTAACGTTATGAATATGTTATGAGGTACATTTTTATGGCGTAAGCAGGTATTTTAGTGATGACACATTTTTTTAAATGTGTCATCACTAAAATACCTGCGTAGGTAGATAGGCTTCTGATTACAAGGATTTGACAGTGTACTGTCATTCTGGGTACCTAGGAACCTAGTATGACAGTAAGGATACAATTCTGAAGGCAACATTTTGCAGGTGTTAATGTTGACATCTACGAAAATGTTTTCACGGTTGCACATAGTGTGGTAGAAGATGTCTACCACAGATTGATGGAGTGTGTCTGGAACGTAGGCCTAAGTAAGTCTAGGTTCTTACCAAATTCTTTTAAGTTAAAAACTTTTCGAGTTTGTCTGGTAGTTTCCTTATCAAGGCCGTAGAAAATAGGGCATTTTTTTATTATTTTTGGAGGGTCATAATTATTTTCTTTACTTACCTATAAGTTGCTGAAAAAATGAAAATTACAGACACGTATCTACAGTAGGCCTTGATTTTATTAAAAAAAATGACTGCGCTATAAGTATTATTCAGGAAGACAAAAGGAGAATATATTTGTATTGAGCATTGCAGCCCTTGTTCCCTCTTAAATGTGCCAAACATAGCCAAGCAGTATTGTTTTATGTAGTTTTCAAAGGAATATAATTACATAATACGTCTTGCCAATAGTTTAGGTTCTGCGGATGTGCCTAGGGCAGCCAATTCGGCTCGTCGATGAGCCAATCAAATTAAAATCGAAGGATAACGGACACTTACAATACCATGAGGCTCATAGAGAGATCACTTCTCCAAATTATGACTCAATTTCAGAACCTAATACTATAATCCTGTCCCTTAATCTCGGTAAAACTTAATCCCCTTCAATAGTATTAAATAATAAAGTAATATCAATAATAATAACCGTTACTTTATCATTTATTGAAGAAAGGTCTTTTGCCCTAAAACCTTGGAAATATCTTAATAAACTTAATCCAATTATCCTATAAAACCTTCAGCTTTAGAAGCTTAATAGAAAATGGCCGAAAAAGGTATCCCCATCTGAATTTCAGCCAATTCTTATATTTAACGAACAGAAAAAAACTCGATGTACCCTCTAATATAAATTATCTGGTGTCAACTGCGTTCTATTTTATCCCAATATACTTAATTACAAACGAAAACCCACCCTATTGTCTAAAATCTCAAGTTTCATTTTCCCTTGAAACAATCTAAAAAGATCGGACTCATTCAAAATTGAGATTTACGTTCAAAGACATAGATTTGAAATTAGGGTATTTCAAACAGGTTTCACCTTCTCAAACGATTTGTAGATCTATTTTTAGCGTTCTAAGGTCAGTATTTGATTGGCAGGTGTTTGTTAGGAGTCATTTATCAGCTCGGATAGAAAATGTCAGAGGTTGATCGCGTCGTATTAAAAAGGTGGTGTTTAGCATGAGACAAGCTGAAACGTTATGTGGGGCAAGGATTATGTAAGATTATAATAGCATAATATACATTGCGTTAAGCAGGGAAATATTATAATGCCCACCTGAGGGCAACAAAGGGATAAGTAAAGCAATCGCTTTTATAGAGTTTCCTATTCATTCCACAATTATTTTTAAATAGACTTAAACTTTTCGATAGCTTATGTCAATCCAGTACATTCTGTTTTTTAAAACCTATTTAATAGTACATTATGGTACAAGTGTGTAATGTTGGTGATTACCGCTGAGGCGCGATTGAGACCCGAGAACGGTAATCATCAATACACACGTGTGTCATACGACCTTTTTCAACACACTTGTGAAGAAAATAATACAAAAAAATCATTTTATTTAGTATGATAGATATTTTTGTCCTTGGAGTTTTAAGGTAATAAACTTTCCATAACGTTAAGGGCTGCACCATCTTATATCGGGCGGTGTACAACATAAATCATTTTCTTCATAACTAGTACTTGTAGACATTTTAATAGATACATAAATATAATTTCAACAGTGAAAACGAGTTGTGAAAAATTTTTCGCAATTGCGGGAAAATTACTCAGTTTTCCTATGCGCGCGCATCTAACAATGGCGAACGGCCATAGACTAAAATAATAAGGTTTGTTTTTTTGGCTTTTCGCGGATAGCGAATCCACGTACAAAATGGGGAATTAATAATACTAATAAATAAATAAATATCGCTGGACATTACACACAGCGCCATCCAGTGCCACACTAAGCACCGAGGCTTGTGTCGTGGACACCAGATAGTTGATATACTACATAAATACTTAATAATAATAAATAAAAGTAATAATAAAAATAATAATTAATAATAATTCAAAGTTTTCTTTATTACAGAGAAAACAAAAGTTACATTTCAGTGAAATGAGCAAGCAATAGGTACATTAATTTATTTGTACTATTGAACACGATTTTTTTTATATGAACTTTTGTAGGAACAAAGCAACAAGCACTCAAGCAAAAAAAAAACCCTATAACTCACTTGTGAATAATAGTAATGAAAAAGTCACAGTTTGATTATAGGTGTCATTATGTGCCTAATTGCGGTGAAATTAGAGCCATTTTATGAGCAAGTGTGTTGAATAAAATCTTTTTCTTCTTCGCGTCGCTGACACGACAATATACAAGGTGTAGTTCACGAAAGTAATAAGAAGAAGAAGAAGAAGAAGAAGAATCACCCATCGCGCGACATGTCTCTGTGTGAGTGAAGGCGTGGTTATAGGGCCAGTTACAGACGGGCTGTGTTTTAATACGGGTGGTTTACACTTACCGATTTCTGTAAATAAATAAAAAAAAAACCTACTTATTTTATTATCGATTTGGGTCGAGGATTATTAGCATAAATACCTCCTTGAAATTGACCAGGATGCAAAGCGACACCTTGTATTTTATTAGCCCAAAGTTTTGTCACTTCGTAGAGGTCGCCCCGACTGCATGTTTTGGGGTTCAGTGGGCAGGATAGGAGGTGAAGTGTTAAGTAAACATCATAATTGTGTCATAACAACATTCGCCATGACATGACTGCCTTGGTGGACTAGTGGTCGTAGTCGCGACTGCTGAGTATCAGATCTTGGGTTCGATTCCCGGGTCGGGCAAATTGTTATTGGTTTTTCCTTCTAAAAGAACTATAATACCTGCGAATTTATAGCTGGCTCAAAGCTCAATCATAAAACCTAACTAAGCTTTTTTTTAAAAAAAGACTTTTCTTGGAAAATACAAATCCATTTTTCATTTCGTTTTCCGCGAAACGAATCATGTTTTTCATAGTTCTTTGTAGAAGGTCATTGTAAGCTGCCAATCAAGTTCCCCTTACCGCCATTTAATTATGTTTTTCTTCACAAAACCATAACATTTTTCCCCAAACAAACCAAATTATTGCTACAAAAAAATGAAACTGTTAACCTTCAAACATCGATTTTTAAATCTTATGTCCACGTGATAAGGTATCAATTTCTATGACAAGTGCGCCTCGAATAGGCATAAAAGAGGTTTTAATTGAATATTAGCGTGTCAAGAACCATTAGTAACAGTTAATTGGCCTTCCCTGATAATGATTTACTGAATATAGTTTTTGACAAAGAAATTCCAACTATTATTTGTGTAGAATACAGTTGCTTTTGGCTTGTTACAGCTAATCCAAGTACGTGCCATTCAGTTCTACTGCTTAAGAATTAAATCCGAATTTCGAATGTCAATATTCTTCATCTAGTTTATTATTTCTCTACTCACGAATTTAATCTTTGTGTCTAAAAAGTTAGAGTAGAAATTAAATTGTGTTTTTTATCGTTTCAGGTAATAATCCATTGTTTTGAAGTGGACTGAAAAACGTAGAACTACCGATCAAGTTTTCATATTAACGAGGTGAGTTTTGAAATGGTATTTTAAATAAGTATTGAAAAACTTAACTGAGAAATGAACAATTTATTTTGTAGGATAATATTTTTTATTTTAAAAACCAAACTAAATGAAAACTACTTTATTTTACCCATGGCGGCAGGTAGAAAACAAAATACGCCACTTGCGATCCATCTGGTGATACTCGCACGCCAGTTTCGAATAAGTACTACGCACCTGACTTTTCTGCAGATATAACTAATATTGTTATCAGGGTATATGTTCTTCTAGGCTAGGGCCTGAACTGGCTGACTGGCTGGGAACTGAACTAGGGTTCAGTTCAGTTCCGGGAGACGCCCTAGAATCTAGGGCGTCTCCCGGTGAGCATGACCTCTTTTTGGAAAGAATAAGCATAAATTCACGCCTGTAATCCCCGATGAACTAAGCAGAGAATAGTACACGCACATTTCGCCAATTAAGTTTAAGTGCCATGAAATAGGTACTAAGGCCATCAACCGGGCCGGAATCCTTAAGGCCAGGATCTTCCAAAATTAGCAACTCTATTTGTGGTGGTTCAAACTGTGGGAATGTTGTTCACAAGATTCGTGTGTAATAAAGTAAACTACACTTCCACTAGAAATGTATTTAATAGACAAAACCGAGAACATCCAGAGAAAATTCCATCTGTCAGTATTGTGTCCCCTTGACACCTCGCTCAGGAAAATAAGGATGGGCGTAGCATTAAGTGATGTGCCACCACACCACCCCCCTTGGAGTTTGGAAAACTTGCAGAAAAATAATTAGGAAATCTAATTACGCGTCCGGACCTTGTTTGTACCAGACGTTGACCATCTGGGTTTTCTATTACCGACTCCGATGTGATGTGAAAAGCAAGGAAATCTAGTTCGCCTTTGCCGAATTCACACTTCCCTTCATTGATACGGAGACCGTAGTCATGCAGACGCTTGAAAACCATTCCCAGGTGTTGCAGGTGTTCGGATTGACTTCTAGAATACACCAAAATGTCATCAATGTAAGAGAAACAGCAGAAATCCAGGCCTCTGAGCACCTTATCAAGAAACCGCTGGAAAGTTTTTGCGGCATTGCGCAAACCGAAAGATATGAACGGAAATTCCAGCAGGACAAATGGATTTGTGATTGCAGTCTTTGCTATGTCCTCTGGGGCCACTGGAATTTGATGATAGGCTTTTTCTAGGTCGATTTTTGAGTATGCTGTACAACCAGCTAGTCTATGAGCGTAATCTTCTATATGCTTGATAGGGTATCTGTCAGGAATAGTGCACGCGTTAAAGGCACGGTAGTCACCGCAAGGCCTTCAGCCGTTCTTCTTCGGAGCCAGGTGCAGTGCCGACGCCCATGGTGAGTCTGACGGCCTCGCAGTGCCTTCTCAAATCATGTTATTAATCTGTTCTTTGGTAATCTTGAGACGATCAGGAGCTAAACGTCACGGTCTGCAAAATACAGCAGGTCCAGGTTAGTATCTATGTAGTGTACGGTTGAGTACTTAACTTCACGAAATACTCCAAAAGGTTTGGTCAAATTAGGGTACCGGTAAAGTAATTTGTGAAATTCAGTAGAACCCGATACCGCTTTGATACTGGTTTGGTTACAAGCCCTGAGGGTTCCAGGTGCAGTTAAAGTCGTCATACTATCAATCAGACGCCTGTGTTTACAGTCCACCAATAGTCCGTAATGCGCGATGAAATCAGCTCCGATGATTGGCTTATCCACAGTCGCTACCACGAAATTCCACACAAAATCTCGTCTCAAACCCAGGTTCAGGTGCAAAGTCATGGTACCGTAGGTGCTGATGATGCTACCGTTTGCAGCAGTAAGACTGTAATCCGTAAGTTGTCTGGACTGGCGCAGGAATCGGCGTGGGGGCACACAAAGATCCGAATTAGTATCTATCAAAAACTGTACCTTTGTTTTCCGGTCTGTGATGAAAAGGCGACTGGTAGCACCTTGACAGCCGTTTGTCGCCTCTATGAACTGTCGCTCTAGTTTACCGACTTGTAGGAACAAGGAGATATGCATTTGGATTTGTGCATCTGCGAACCTCTTGTGGTACCAGCATACGCCACGTGTATTGCTGCGGCTACGGCTCCTCGATCGAAATCTGCCTCTATAGGGAGAGAGATCACGCGTACGTATGTTTAGTTGCGATATTTGTTGGCTTAATTCTGAATGTATACGTGACGTAATCATTTCATAGATACGTTTCAATAAACCGTCGAAATTACTGGAGGCGCTGGTGGCGTTCGTGCTTGTACTTGCTACTTGGTGGTGAAACGGCGCCGCGACCTCACAAATTTTATCCGCTAATTCCGCGACGACTTCCAGGCTACCAGAGGTTTGCGTCACAATAATTGCTTAAACATGGGGAGGTGACTCGACCACAAACTTTGCAAACACTCGTCAGTTACCTCGTTTGCGGCAAGCGTTTTTAAATGGCGCAAAAATTGCGATGGTTTTCTATCGCCTAATTCTTCGTGCGAAAGTAACTGAGTAATTTGGTGTTGACGAGAAATAGATAACCGTTTTGTTAGCTCTTGCTTTAACTTCTCGTACCTGTTGGTCTGCGGAGGGTTACTCATGATGTGTTTTACTTCGCGAACGTACTTTTGTTCAAGCTGAGAGATGACATGGTAAAATTTCGTACTGTCATCTTTGATGCCGGAAATTTGAAATTACGCCTCTGCTTGCGCGAACCATACCTCCGGGTCTTCTGGCCAGAATAGCGGCAGACGCACGACGACTCTGTTCACTGCGGCATCCGTTGCTGCATCTACAAAATCTCCGTCAGCTTCGTCCAATCTAGATGCGTGTTTGTTCGTCATGACGGATCACGTCGGGGTCACCAATTGTAGGAATGTTGTTCAGAAGATTCGTGTGTAATAAAGTGAACTACACTTCCACTAGAAACGTATTTAACAGATTAGACAAAACCGAGAACATCCAGAGAAAATTCCATCTGTCAGTATTGTGTCCCCTTGAAACCTCGCCCAGGAAAATAAGGATGGGCGTAGCATTAAGTGATGTGCTGCCACAAAACTTCGTTTGAAATACTGTTAGAATAAAGTTCTAATCAGTTTTCACTATAAAGTGGTTGTTACGTCGGTCACTGTGGGCCGAATAGTGCGAAGTGAGTGGTTTTCTAATATATATAATTTTTTTTTAATAAAAATAATACGTATTAAAAAAAAGTAACCTCAGAATAATTTAGTCAATATAATTTCTCATTTTTCAGTGTATTCTTATTATATAAAGTGTTGATTATCTTTAAGTAAAACTTGAAAATAGTCATAAACTTACCTATCTTTGCATGTTTTTATGATCGAGAGAAGTAATAAATAATAATATCGTGTTTTGAGCCTAAGAATAATCATGAACAACAACATATTTTTTTCTGGATTAACAATGGAACGGATGGATGTTCTTTGTTTGGTATGGTCGTTCTTTTTTTTTGGATTTCATTTCAACGACTATTTCATACCGTAAGACTCAACCGATCCTGGCCTTAATAGAATAAACTGTTATAAAATAATTTAGGACATCAAATCTCAGTTCATTTTAAAAAGGTCACCTATTGTTTTACAATTCTTGACCTTTCAGCCTAAGAATGGTAAAACCCGTATTTAAAATGAAAAATCTTGGAAAACTGAAATGTCAAACTTAAGTATAGCTTCGTGGACCACTTATGTCCTGGTGAGTGGGACATTACGGCTTTGTGGCAAGTGTAGGATAGCATTCATGATTTATTACATAATGTATGACATTTTGTAGTAGAATCCTTGTTTGCTGGTACGAGGAAGTTTAACGGCCTTATCTATTTTTTGATAAATAATTATATACCGTGCAAGTGTTCCAAATCTCTCCAATTTTGGCGGTTTTTCCTCATGGTTATAGTTTCTTCCGGCCACTTTGTTGACATCGTCTGTCCACCTCGTCGAATATAGTAATGTCTACTAACTCTCTTTCTTTCTTTATCGTGTGGTTACTGCCTAACCTGGTGTCAGAGTTTTTATGCAACCCATGGGCCTCTGACTTGGCTTTACATGTCGTCGAGAAATATCTCTCAGGCATGCTGATTTCCTCACGATATTTTCCTTCATCGAAGCAAGTGTTAATAGGTTTGTGTCTTGAAAAAATCTAATTAGTCCGTCAGTTACGATTTTCAAAAAATATTTGACACGTATTTTTTCTTTTGTTACGTAGACCAAAATTGACGAAGATACGACGCTTTTAAAATTCTTAATATGTCACACCGTGCTATATTTTTTAGTGCGTTGTGACGTCACGAGCCCCACTCCCGAGTTTTTATGCATTCTAACTTTGTCAATATGTATTGATTTACAAAAACAAAAAATACTAAATAGTTTTGCAATTTATTGATGGTGGAAACTAGCCTATTGTACAATACACACTAACCGACGCAGAAGTACGGTCTTTCATGGATAAAATATCTGTCGTAAAGACTTCTTTGTGTCAGCCTAGACTCGAATGTCTCTGTCTAGTGTCTGCCTAATGACCTAAAAACGCGTTTAATCTGGAGACCCAGATCCAAACTCAAGGTAAACCTCTGGCCACCCCGCCAAGGGAACATCTCAAAGCTACTAAATCATTACTTTCCCAATATGATACAATACAAAATAAAGTTTGCGCCGAACTTGCTTCGAAGTTCGAAAGATTTCTCCATCTTCCATTCATTGTAGCAAATAATAACAAAAGGTGCTCAGTTGGGACGCATAAATCATAGAAAAATCACCAATAACTTCACAAAATGGAGGTTTTTCTTTGTACATACAATGTTTGTGATAAATTAGTTTAGTTCACCCAGTTTTGGGCAACGATCGCCCGTGAAATTTGGTCAGGATTTTTGTAAAGAAGTTCAGTCCAGCGTCTGAATTGTGTTGTCGTTTGGCTGTTGAAAAGTAACTTGTAGACATGACATGGATACAAAACCTTGTATAAAATATGTAGGTACGTCTATTTTACAGAAATAGACGTAAACTCTGAAATTAATATCATATGAGTGAAATATTTACAACTCAGCATATGATGTTTCTTTGTATTTTTTGAATTTTTTGGTTTTTAAAAGGTCTACCAAAATTATGCATGACGCCGGTCACGAACCCAGGTGATTTGGCTTGCGTTTAGCAACTCGCACGTACGTATATCCTAAAAGTAAGCTCTGTCGCGAGTCGGAGGATATTACCCAGCACTAACTGGGTTGTGGAATTCAGATAGGCAGTCGTTTTATCTAAAATACTGGTATCCAGCTGTATCCGGTTAGACTAGAAGCCGACCCCAACATAGTTGGAAAAAGGTAGGCAGATGATGAAATTCAGACGCTTTGCAAGTGTCATCACGGCCTCGACACAATTCATTTCATTTGTTTCCTCTTCAATCGATAACGCAAGACACGTGTAGCTCGCGACAAAGCGATTGATTGAGACCTTACAGTAAGTACCCTACAGTAAGCACTTGGGCAATCCTATAATTTTCCCCACACCTGCTGACAGATCTTTTTTCTGACAAAAATTATAGTACTTCCCACGACAAACCCTTTCACAAAGACCATAACTAGCCACTATACAATACAATACAATACAATACAATATGACAATTACTAACAATCATAGTTATCAGGCTAAACATAATTAATAACAGCCAAATGTAATTACAGCTATGTCATTTACAGAGCGCTATAGATTATCGCCTGAGGCCCTTTGCTAGGCGTCAATACACGAATCGGGTTGATAAACCTATCTACGTTACGTACCTACAAATCATTTATATACATAGTTACATTTTGATGTGGACATGTAGATAATCTTGATTATCGCTGTTTTCATTAAAGTTAAGTGACATCTAAGTGGAGGCCTAAATAAAAACGAGGATTTTCAATTTTCGGCCTTGATAATAATCCAACTTCTGTTATTCCATCATCATATTAGCCCGGAATCGCCCACTGCTGGGTATAGGCCTTCCCTTTTTTCCACCACACTTCCCGGTTCTGTGCGTCCCTGATCCAGGTGTTTCCCGCGACCCTGACGATATCGTCAACCCAACGAGTTTTAGGACGGCCCTGGTTTCCTTGGCCAAACTTTGGCCACCACTCGGTCAAAGCCGTGCTCCATCGGCCATCTTCGCGTCTAGCCAGATGTCCTGCCCAGGTCCACTTGAGCTGCACCGCCCGGTCACCGACGTCGTAGACTTTCGTCTGACTGCGGATTTCAGTGTTACACACTCTATCTAAGAGGGTTATGCCGAGCATGGCTCGCTCCATGGCTCTTTGTGCCACTCGTACTCGGTGGACAGTCTCCTTTGTGAGCGTCCATGTCTCGGCACCATAAGTCATTGTTGGCAGGACACATTGGTTAAAAAGGAGGGTTTTTAGGCACTGAGGGATCTTTTTGGACCGAAAAATATTTTCCAGTTTGCCAAATGCAACCCATCCGAGTTGTACTCTCCTAGAAATCTCCTTGCTGGAATGCTCCTTGTCAAAAGATAGAACATGTCCCAGATTAACACAATGGTCAACCATTTCCAGACGCTCGTTTCCAACCATAACAGCTGAGACAGAGTCGTCCAGAATGTCCGTCATCACCTTCGTCTTGGACATGTTCATTCTTAAACCAACTTGTAGGGAAGCATCAAAAAGTTGTTTCAGCATGCATTGAAGGTCTTCCAGGGATTCAGCGAACCACACGAGCTCATCTGCAAACCGAAGGTGTGACAAGTAGACACCATTGATGTTTACACCACTTTGGTACCATTTCAGTGTTTTCATCACGTCTTCCAGGGCAGCAGTGAAAAGTTTAGACGAAATGGTATATCCTTGTCGCACTCCCCTTTTGATCGAAATCGGTGCGGTAAATTCATGCAATCTGACCTGCATTGTTGATGCATCGTACAACTCCCTGAGTACGTCTACATAGCGTCGAATACGAGAAGGCATTCGACACAGTGACCGATTGTATTCTGGATTTTTATTTAGGCTTGCAAATATGTGTTGACAAAAAGTCATAGCTTAAACCTTTGACCAATGTCTCGTTGACATGAATTTAAAATCGAGAAGCCGACCTCAACATAGTTGGAAAAACTTTTTTGCAAAAAATAAAACCGACTTCAAAAACACAACAAAGTGAAAAAGAACTTTAGCTTCAGAAGTCGGTGACTTGTGTGTTTGATTCAGTTTCTTTGCCACCGACTTCTGAAGCTAATGTTATTTTTCACTTTGTTGTGTTTTTGAAGTCGGTTTTATATTTTGCATAAAAGTTTTTTATTTTTCCATTTTTAGTTGTGAAATTTGTCCTATACAAATATTAGCTATACATTTATTTTTAACATAACATAGCATCACGCTGTAATCCCCGAAGAGTTGGGCTGAGGTGTACCCAATAGTACCTACACCCATATTTCACCAGTTATGTTTAAGTCCCATGTATTACAAGCGCTGGCGCAAAT
Organism: Xestia sexstrigata; assembly: GCA_941918905.2. Classification (NCBI taxonomy): domain Eukaryota; kingdom Metazoa; phylum Arthropoda; class Insecta; order Lepidoptera; family Noctuidae; genus Xestia; species Xestia sexstrigata. The sequence continues at coordinate 13,695,486 of OW799226.2, read as the reverse complement.
CCTGAGTCCGTGGCTGCTACTGAGAAATTCCTGATGGAAAAACCCTATAACACTTTGCCCGACCAGGGAATCGAACCCAGGACCTCATGCTGAGTTGTCGCCACCACTAGACCAACAAGGCAGTCATTTATTTCTTAACATGTCATACACACAAAAAAAATAAAAAAAAATCTGACGAATTGATAACCTCCTCTTTTTGGAAGTCGGTTAAAAAGCAAAGCAAATAATGATGACAAACTTTCACATTTGTAATATTAATAGGCCTAATGAAATCTATTATACTGAGTCGGTTAAACAGAAAGCAGATTCCATTATGAACGGAGCGTAGCAAAATAGACCTTAAGTTGATAAACGTAAAGGTTGCGTATCTATATTATTATGAACATAGAGGTACATATGTATGTATGTATACAAAACAAACATTTATCTTAATCCCAGCAGTAATGTCAGAAGTTCTCTCCACAGAAACTAAAATCAATATGTTTTGAACTGCGGACCAAGTATCAACAATTTGACATGCAATGACAAGGGTAGCGGGTTCGAAGTCTACCCTTAAGAAACGAGCGGTCATCTTCCTTTCATATTCAAACACACCGTATGTTAGTTTGGTTAGAACTTGAGAACAACTTTATTAAATTTTCGTAATATTGCTACCACCGAGCTTAAGATCCTGAATTCGATACCCAAGTCGGGCAAAGTGTTTTTGTGGTTTTCCATAGGAATTTGTCAGTAGCAGCCCGAAATCATGATTTTTGGCTGAATGATGGCAATAAGCTGGCCCCTCTGACATGGGACTTAAACATAACATGCCAAAAACGGTGTATTAAACGTCCTGTACACTTCCTAACCCTTTGACGATTATAATCGTGATGCTGTTTGTGTATGTTTTTCCATTTTTCATGACAAAACCCGGTGAGAACATACGATTTTCCGAAAATCTTCAACTTTTCCCTTCTGAGTCGAACTTGAGTACCTACTTTAAGATTTCTTCAAATGTACCTACAGTGTATGTTAGCAGAACCAATATTTTCGAGCCCCGTAGTCAAATATCTGTAGTTTGACGTAAACTGACGAGGGTCCAAGTTTGTACCCCTAGGATAGTCATGTGTAGAATAATGAAATATAAGGATTTTCCACGAAAAACCGTTGGGCCATTTGTTATTTATGATTAAAGTTGTTTTTGTTATGCAAACCAAGTAAACTGATTTGTTGAAGTTTACGAATATTTTGTAAAGGATAATTTGGGTATGGACGTGGTTTTTTTTCAGCGAAGGCTTTTATGTTATAGTGCTGAAATATAATTTGAATTGTTAGTAAGGTTAGCTGTCTGATTATTTAAGTAGCAACCAAGGTTTTTGTCTCGCGCTACTGAGCAGAATGCTTTTGACGTCAGATACAATTTATTTTAGGTCAATGAAATGACATTTATTTGGAAAGACAGTAGGCTATTAGAACACTCTCATGCACGTCACACATAAAGTTATGTTTCAAAACTAGATGAGATCGGCGTTTATTCCACTACTCTGAGATAATAAATACCGAAACAAACTCAGAGATAATGGTATATTTTAAAGTCTAGACATAATCTTTATCAATTCCATACCTGTGAGGACCACGCAGATAAGTTCCGAGATGGTCTTTTAAGGAAATAAAACAGATTTGAGTGGTGGGTAGATCCACTCAAATCTGTTGAATTTAAAGTATTTCATTTACTTTGAAAAGATATTCAAAAATAATTAATTTGAGGGGGAAAATTAATTAGTTATAAAATAAAAAATAAAAAATTGTTTCCTCAAAAGACCATCTCAAAACTTATCCAATAGCTACCTAGTCAGTGCACATTATGTGTAGCGCAACCATAGACCTCAACTCAGCGGACATCGCGTGGCTTACAATCAACCACAACAGCCCATAACGTCCACTGCTGGACATAAGCCTCTCCCATGATGGGAGGAATTTGCCGTAATCTCCACGCTTGGCAGGCGGATTGGAGATTGCAGTGATGAAAGACTAACAGAAAACGCTGCTGCCCATTCTCTGGTCTACGGAGGCGCAAGGTGTTCTGCCTCAGACATTAGTCGCCTTATACGACACCCGTGAGTGCTTACAATCAGATCACTCAAAAATCTGAAACTTTTGCATCACAAAGAGAACCACAATTGAACTGAAACACAAACAAAAACGGCAATACGTAATTAATAAAGAATCTGATGCACACCTCATTCATCCAGTTCAACGAGCACCAGAACAACTCAATCAAAATTAATCCATCAGTGCACTGTCGGCCATAATAACAGCACACGTACCTTCCCCAATTATTTACAAATTACAATCCTACGATACACATTAAAACACAATAGTTTCCAATTAAGCATTTCTGGTGCAACGTCGTGTTCCCAATTTTTAATTAACAATTGAATTATATATCGTTCAATTCGAATACTTCGCTGTATACTTACGTTTGGCCGAATCTGTAATTTGTGACTTTTGTCCGAAATTAATAGTGTTGTATTTGTGTTGCGCTTTCCATTCGATAAGCAATTTAAAATTGGAACTAGTGGGGTGGGTAAATATCAATATGTGAGTGATGTTAATGTGTTCTTTGTGGGAATCAATCATGTATTTACAGAAGACTTATTGCTGATTTATTATGTAATTTTACATTTAAATTGTACTGCTCTGCGGGTAGCACAAACGCGCAGTGTAGCTGTCACGAAACGTCGCATAGCATAGCATAATGAACACATAATGTTCCCACTGCTGGGATAGAAGCCTCTTCTCTAGGGGAAATGGGCTATCCACTATGCTGGCCCAGTGCGGGTTGGTAATGTCACGTCATGTTTTCGTTTTTTTTAAATCAAATTTAAAATACTCGATTTGTACACCTTAACTTACTACTCTTATAATGCGTAAGTTTGTTAGGATGGATGGATGAATGTTTTTTACTCTCTCACGCAAAAAGTACTGAATAGATTTTGATGAAATTTCGCACACACATAGTTACTAACCTGAATATAACATAATTAAAACACATAGAATACTTTTATCCTGGTAGTACGATCGATTCATAATCGTTCATATTCTCGATAAATAGTAGTCGCGCTTTCGGGTTTCTGGAGTTATATGTAATAATGACGGTCATCGCCCCTTTTTCAGGTTGTCTATATACATAATGAGTTGTCATTATCATCATAATTATTATTACTGCCTACCCATGAATCTACATAATTTGGATACCAAAGCAAATATAAATAGATATCATTATTATTGGGATAGGTCTTGAACGTATGTACACCACCACATTGTTGACACTAAGGCCACATACTCACTATGTCGTGACGATTAATTTATCGTTGGTTTTTAGTTGGCAAAAGTCGTGGACGACAGTAATTGCATCGTCCTGTATATGAACCTCCATTTAAATACACAAGCCACGACACTTAAAACTACACGATTATCTAACATCACGACAAAGCGGGAACGCGGCCTAACGACGACAAAAATGTTGCTTTGCATCATCACTTAGTTCACTATCGTACACAAGTATTTCTGTAATTATAATTATTACAAGGAGCCCATGTATTTATGTATATCTTAAAAAAACACTCTAGAAGGGAGCCAGTGGTGAAACTAACGAGTTGTCATGGGTCGTTGGTTTGAACCTAGCCGGACAGTTTTCATTCACACTACTCTCATACCATTGAAGGAAAACATGGTGGTGAAACTGGCATGTTCTGGAACCAAAAATTCGAAGACTTACTGGGACCGTGTGGGGTTGATTATTGCCAACTCTCTCTCGGAGAGAGGATGCCTATGTCCTGTCCCAGGTCCCAGCAGTGGGAACATTATGACAGACTGATTATGCAAATTAAGACTTCTTTAGCAAAAAAATTCATTCTCATAATCACAAAATAATGCCAAGCAAATATAACCCCTCTGTGTTTGACACTAACGAGTTAGTAATTCTTCTTGCGCTAGATTATAGACATCAATCTTTAGCCGCTGTACTTGTAAGACAACTCAATTTGTACTTTCTTGTACGCTTTTGTTTACGTATTTACATCGGTATGCTTAGTGCGAGTTTTTTTTACGTATCGAGCGCATTAACGTTTACGCAAATTTGTATGGCGCTGGGTAAGCGCCACCTAGCGTAATACGTGAGAACTACATATTGTGAGTGATATTCTTAAACGTATTGACTATCGGTACCTTGCGAGTGTGAGATATAACAATACTTTCATTCGTTTCGCGTTAATTCACCGTGAGAAGTGTTGCGTACATTAGTAACCGGCCAAAATAAATTGACATTCGTATTTTGTGTCCATAATAGAAGCGACTGCCTATTCAATTAGTGGTGGTTATACAACGAAGTTGGACGACATTACTTATCTGTGGTCAATGGTTAGTTTTTACGAAAGTTCGTGTTGTGATTTGCTTATAGTTTTGAAAAATAAAGACTAGCCCGTCCCAGTTTGAAATGCTGGTGACATAAATGGAGCAGTTAGTGTAATTTATATAATTTGGTGTGTAGTGAGTGACCTTGATCCATCTGTGAAGTTTGTAAAACTAAGTTTGTTACTTTTTAGGCATGGAAATCTAAGCAAATGATCTAATAATGCCCAAGTGGCTTGTAGTGGAGCACTCTATCTTTGTTTACGTGACCGTGTTTACGTTTTTGTGGCGTTAAATTACGCATAGCTTGTGCTTTTGCGGTCTCAAACATTCTCCAAACGAAATAATACGTGATTCCATTGTAAGTTTTATTCACAATATGAAATTAAATTAAATTACTTTGTTTTTTCACCACTTTCACGATGCTCTCACCACAAAATCATAAGTGACAACTTTTCACGCTCGCAAGTGACTGCGTTTCGTATTCGAGCTATCAAAACTGTCACAATTGTAACTTACACTCGCGTTATACATGCAAACGTTAGCGATGTTCTCGAAAAGGTCCTCACTTTCTTAGAGGCACTCGATTGTCACTATCGACGACGTAAATGTTAACGTATACTCGATTTACGCAATCGAGACGTTACTCCAATTTTAGTATGACACCATAGACTAATATATATAGAATGTATGACACACGCACTAAGCACTCTGGTTTTAGAGAGGGCTTTAGGGTACCTAAATTATACACAAAAATGCCGATAGTTATATACAACTGATGGCAACTTTACCCAGTTCTCAGGCGTAAATCAGTAGATGACACAGATCTATAATGGTAATCAGCTTCTCTGGAAATACGTTTTGCGTGGTTGTGACTAATTTTCCAAATTTTCTTTTTGTGTACCTCATTTTTTATGCGGCACGTTTAGTGCAATGTAAATTTATGTTTTTTCTTTCTATTCTTTTTAACTTTTTGATGAAAAAGCCACAACTAAATAACTTCTTCATACATTGGCATTGAAATGTCAACTACATATTTTCATCAACCTCGCAACATGAGTGATTTAGTTAACAGGAAAGCACATATCTACCTACGTACGTCCACACACTTCAAAATCTGCCATTCTGCCGACCCCCCACGTAGTAAGTGAAAACGAAAGCTACGTATCGTCAGTAATGACCGGAGTAATTGTGTTAGTTCAGTCCCTCGTTGTAACCCCCCGCGGACAGTCCTCTGATCTGCTGACTACTATAACAACTCGAATTCTGATGTTTTATTGATACTGCTCAGGCTTATGTGGCTTAAGAAATTTGGGGCTTTGTGGAGGTCAGGTAAGCAGGAGCTCCATGTAAAATATTGGTATTTAGCTACGTCCGGTTAGACATGAAGCTGACCCAACACAGTTGGGAAAACGCGTTAGATGATGGACTCGAAGTTTCCCTGCATTATCAAATCGGAAATGTGGAGTTTCGCAGCTGGACCGAGGTTACTGACATAGCTCAAACAATCCCAAATAATTCTAATTCCAATATATAAGTGGAAAAGGTAATTGGCAGGGACAGAGACGTCAGAACAGATGAGCGATGGAGTTTTAATGTTCTGGAGTTGTGACTGAAATTTGAAAGTAACAGTGTGGAAAATGCCTCCTGTAGCTTCGCATGTTGGGGTCGGCATCTGCTGCTGCGGCCTATCTGACCAGCAAAAGGACCCTCCCCCTATATACCCCTTTGGTAAAACTGGATGTCAGACTTTCGGGCCATGTGATACATAGAAGAGTAAAAATTTACGTTCCACAAAAACGACTCAAAACCGAGTCGAGAACAACTGATACCGCCAGTTAAGGAAAAAGAGAAATAAAATTAGTCTAGAAATTAAATAATGCAATTAGGCGAGGAGAGGGGGCGTCCTTTTTTATTTCAGCACAAATTAGGGGAGGCTGCGAATTGGACAGCTGGATTTCAGCCTGGGTTCAGTTGACAGGTGGGCGGCGCGGTTATTACTGACGGATCTTCGCGTGTTTATTTAGGCTGTGATTTTTTAGTTAAAAATACTTTTTAGTCTTTTTGGTTTTGTTATGACTGATAGAATTTTTGTGTAATTGAAAAAAGTTGGAGTAAAATATAAGCAGACAATTAGAAAACAAAACAAAAACAAAAAACAAAAAAACAAAAACACAAAAACATTGCAAAATTCACTTAATTTTACCGCAATACAATTTTAATAGAATAGAATGACACTAAAATCAACAAAACGCAATAAGCAGGCTTGATAACCATTGTCTGTTACTTCATAGAATGATAAGAGACCGCTGCTCATGAAGTGGAAAAAACGCAGGCTGATCAATAAAAGCTTGAACCAACTCACCAAAGAATAAAAACTCCCACAGTCCTCGGATTCACACAAAAACGAGCATTGGAACCACCCTGCGATAGTTTTTCAAAGAAACTGACATCATAGTTGGAACTTTGGCAATAACCCGGCAGAATTTAGTGGCACCTCATCAATTTGGACGTCCGTACTAACGCGGGCTCATTCTACGTGGTCGGGTTATGTATTAGTGTTTGGAGTTTGGGCAGACGTTTTTTTTTTGGAGCTGTGGTTTGAACGGTAGGAATACCAGAGTCGAAATAGTTTCATCTGCTGTAGGCAGAAATGTATTGAACAGTGGTAACCCAGTGGTAACAGCCCTGATTCATGTGATCATGTGACTTTCGAATCCAGATTGGGTTTTTTTCTATATTTACTGTTCATCAAGAGTACTTTTACAACATTATCCTTAATTCCTTAGACACTGTTTTAAGCTTTCACGGATTACTAAACTTACATTGTCACTTACGAGATATCTTCCGTAATTTTCAATTATTCTGTTATTGGGAGCTCAGAATAATTGGCAGTATAAGTTTATTATCCTTAGAGCGTAGTGATGATTTTCCCTGAAGAAAAAATAGACAATGCTAATGCAAATGCATCAAACAGCTTATTTCCGTCCACTGCTGGACATAGGCCTCTCCCTTGTACCAGTACACTCTCTTCTCCCTTTTCTCATCTCGCTACTTTTATAAATTCTTACTGTTCTGAAATACATTTCATCATTTGGTGAACATAAAGCTTCAAATAACAAAATTCACAGCTTCACAACACTTTTAAAAACTACCCACATTAATTTCCCACCTAAACCACTACCCTACAATATAGTTAGAACTAATTTAGTATCGGATAGCCCGTCGGTAGCGTCGGCAGCACTTGATTTATGCCGAACGGGGCGTTCACCGAAACTACTGTCATTAGTCACCGAGCATCGGTTTTTATGCTAACCGTACCGTGAGTGATGACTGGCCGGGAAGAAGATGTATTGTATCTATTGATTATGTGGGAGTTATATTAGGGTTAAAAGGACTAATTGATTAAAGTGGCCGGTCTATTAATAGATTAAGTTTTTCGCGGATGTTTATGTGATATGTTGATTATCGTCCTGGAGCAATCAAGCGTAAGTTTATGAGGCTATCCTCATAAACTTACGCTTGATTGCTAAAGAGTAACAAACATCCATCTAAATGGATGTTTGTTACTCTTTCACGCAAAAACTGCTGAACAGATTTGAATGAAATTAACACATAGCATACTTTTTATCTCGGTACTATACCATGGGACAATTGATGAACTCCTTGCGGAAAAAAGCCGCGGGCATAAGCAAGTTATTCATAAAACCAAGTAGTATTTGCAATCTTCTTATCTTACATTTTACTAAAACTAATAAAAATGTTAAATGCTCATTACTTTTATTTATTAGAATCAACTTTTAACCAGAAGTAGGCCAATTTACAATTCAAGCTTCAAATAATGTATTCAAACCCAGATACCCAGTCCACTATTGTGTAATCCCACCAATGATTTAAATCAGGCATCAGTGAAGCTGGGAGATACTCGTAATGTAAATTAAACAGTGTCATGCGAGCGCGTCCGGCCGTGGCGGGTCTAATAGGGATGTCACGCGATTGTCTGGTAGTTGAGTGACGTGTGGCTAGCTAGTCGACATTCAAATATTTACAAGCGATAGACGGGACAAGACGAAGAAAATCATAATTCAAAAACTTACTACTACTATAACAAGTCGTTCTGCCTAGTGTCAGACGGTCGCTTGACAGGTAGGATTCGAGTGTCAAAATAGAATACGTATGTTCGGGATGACAATTATAATTGTACAACAATGTTTCCAATGTCCTCTCTATAACTGTTGTTAATCTCTTTGGGCTAGTCTACCTCGGGCTCTTATTGTGGCATATGATTGTGTTGTTTTTGAGAAAGTTTAAACGAGACTGACTGAGGTGTAATTAGATTCAGCTAAGTTACAATTAAATAAACTAACAAAAAACTATAAAAAGGCATTAATAAAGTCGTCCTCAACGCTGTAAGCTAGTAATGTGCCCAAGAGACTGGCGGCGTTGCCACGTTGTATGGCCTCTGACCAAGGTAAAAGCCAGCCCTTGGATCACGTGAACCACTAGGCGTTTTAGCTAAGTGGGAAAAGATAGCATTACAATGGTGTCGATACTGTTGTGCACAAACTAAACTTAATTTAGGCTATTGCTATCTTTTACTAAAAGGCAGTGCGAGAAAAGGACGGCTATAGCTATGAACTGACATGTTTTTACGTGTACCCTTCATTTGTATAGAAATATTAGTTCCAACTAAATTCGACAGCTCTAAATTACGTCCGTCTCTTTCTCGTTTTATTAGGTAAAATTAAGTTAAATTAAGTTAAGTTTGTGCACAACAGAATCGACACCAGTGGTGTCGATTCTGTTGTGCACAAACTAAACTTAATTTATGCTATTGCTATCTTTTATTATAAGGCAGTGCGAGAAAATGACGGCTATAGCTATGAACTAAGAGATGTCAAACTAGTTTATGCCTTGCGCTTCACCGTGTTTTTAGTCGACATGTTTTTACGTGCACCCTTCATTTGTATGGAAATATTAGTTCCAACTAAATTTGACAGCTCTAAATTACGTCCGTCTCTTTCTCGTTTTATTAGAGAGAAAAAGATAGCAATAGCCTAAATTAAGTTTAGTTTGTGCACAACAGAATCGACACCAATGTCCTTCTTCACTAAACTGAATATATTATTGCAATTCTGGAATGTTATTTATCCAATCACAATTGAAACTACAAGTAATATCCCCCGGATACCTAGTCTACCATTTTGCAAGTCCACCAATGATATGATGATGATATCAATTAAACAGTGTCATTTGTGAGCGTGGCGGGTCTAATAGGGATGTCACGCGATTGTATGCTGTTTGAGTGACGTGTGGCTAGTCTGTCTTGGGCTGTAGTAATAGTAAATGTTTTAGATTTGGGAAAGTATGTTTGTTTAGAATCACATACCAAGGTGGAAAAGGATGTTAACGTCATATTCAATAATTTAATGAAACAAAATAACCAATTGTGCGACTGGCTTTCAATTACAAACTTCTTGAAGGAAATCATAACATCCATTGCATCATGGGTTGATAAACTTCGTAAATAATGCGATCATGACCAATTGTCGTAAAGTACCCCTTAGGATGTTAAGATAAACGGTTTTACTCCGCCCCTAAGACGACCCACTGACCACAGTTTTAATTAAAATAGTTGTGCATTTTTAGGCAATCATCAATAATCCTCCTGCCCTTACTATCGTAATTTATTTTGGGGGATAGCTCAGCATGACGTCATCTTCTTTAGCCTTCAGTAATCACCTTTTTTTTTTTTTTTTTTTTTTTTTTTTCGGATGGGAAATCATCAAATGACTTCTCCCGCTCTGGGCGGAGCAGGAGGGAGTGTCAGACTTTTACTGACTAAAACCCATCCATGTTCCTTCATTGCCCTTTGTGTTCCGGGGTCACGGTATCTCTTTCGAACAGTCCCGCAACCCCGGAGTAATCACCTCCATTAAGTAATTAACAGGAACATATCTCAAAGTAGATTCTTATTACATGCACTAACATGGACACATACACTAGGTACTTTCAAAAATATCTTTAAAAAAACTAAGTATAAACCACTCTTCTCCACGTATCGTGTACCCCCTCGCCCCCAAAGCTGTCAACCCTGAACTCGCGTCGCCTATAAAGGTCCACGTGATTTGTAGCCGCGCCGCGCTCTACATCAAAGTTCCTGAACATCGGAACACCTGGATTTGCGACTCCCATGGGGGTGAAACTACAGTTTTGTTCCTTTTTGGGGGTGATCGATGGGGGCAGTTCGGGATGTATGGGTGACAGGTTAGGTTTTTAGTTTGGACTAACCTTGGCCTGGAGCTTTGCGTGATTTATGGCTTCGTTGTGTTTTGGCATGCAGAAGTAGGGTTGGAAACTGAATACGCTTTAGTTACATTAAATGCGTAAACGTAGATATAATATATAACGTAGGTATTTGTAGATAGATGATGTATTTTATACGATAAGGCTTTGCTGAAAAAGAAACGATGTGAATGTTTCAACCATAGAAAGAACATAATAAAGATTGTTGTACATGTTTGTCAATATTTTATTAAAAGCCAAATATCAATGCTTTCAAATAAATTGATTATTACAGACTTTCCCTGCAATCAATCCAGTTTTTTTTTTTATAAAGGCGAATTTTCCACCCCTATTTTCTCCAACCCTTTCACCCCCAAACCATCCCGCTTACAAAACCATTACCAAACACTATTTAGTGTCATTGACTTTCAAAACAAACGTACTTAGGCACCAACACTAATTGCGTTGGCACTTCTCGGCGAGGTAATTGCCAAGATAAAGACTAAGGCGTGGTACTATAGAGGTGCACCCAGTCGTGGTACCACCTAGTGCCGCGAGTCGGTGCACTTCTATAGACGTGATTGGAGTGTAATGGGGGATTATTATAAGGGGCTATGTTTGTATTGTTATTTGTTGGTTACTATGTAACACAGAAGATTGGTACTACCACGCTCACTGACGGTCGATCAGTTTTCACCTTTATGCCCTGAGTAATAAGGTTGCAGTGAACTCGGTAGAACCTTCAATATGTAGTGAATTTCGTCTGTTTTCACTTACATTAGGTAACAATGCTCAGCAAGAGTTAGCCAGTGTTAGTGGATTTTTCCATCAGGAATTCGTCTGCATCAGCCACGGAGTCTGGATCTGTGCCCGGTTGACATCAATTGGCTTGCCTCCAATTCCATGGGACTTAAACATAACTGGCGAAATGAGAAATGCTATTAGCTACTTTGTTATGTGATGTGAAAGCCTGAATGCCCAGAGTTATTTTTTTGTAAATTGAAAATGTGTTATTGGTGTATAAAAACTGAGTTGTTTTAGACTTTATTTCAATGAAAACTACCTACCTACAGTCTACACATTTTCTATGTTATGAAAAGGGAAGTTCTGTATTTTAAAACAATCCCTGAACTTTAGAAAGTTTTAAAAATGTCTGCACTAGAGTGTTTCACAGTTTTAGTTTTTTAGTGTTCCTTTTAAAACACAATTTTGCTCTTTATAAAAGTTTTTTGAAAAACTTATTCTTTGTATCAGAGAACTTTGAAAGGCAAAAAAATAGGGCTTTTAAAACTAATAGTTCATTTATGGCTTTATGTATACGTTACATCGGTATTTTAAACTTCGAAGTTCAGTAATACAGTCTCGGAAAGGGAAATGATAGTTGATGAATAGTTTCACTATTAAAGCCCGTTAATGAGGTAACATACCACTTACAGGTCAACATAATGTAGGTCACCATTTAACATAAATACGGTAAAAAACCCAAACATAAAAGTTTAACACAAACCCATAAAAATACAGCGAAACAATAAACCTATACAAATAGGTACAGTGAGCGACAAATGTGATTGTCCACAAAAAAAGAATTGATGACAACACAGTACAATGAATAAAATAAAATTCGGCGATAACACTTGCGTGTGCGACCGTACGTGAATGTCAAATGTTACGCGATTGGATTAAATAAATACTGCTTTGAATTTTGTCGCTTTTGTTGTATTTCTTTTCGAGGTTTTCCGTATCCGTGATTTAAAAAAGTCAATTGTAAATTATCGACAACGGCAATATATTACGTATTCAGCGATTTTGATACATCTTTCCTTATATTAACTTACAAGCCACACATAGACGCATAATCTAAAATTCCAGATCTAGAAGCATAGAATATTGCATAGGTAGTAGGTCCATTTTTATCGAAAGTAAACAAGTCTATGGACCATAGTTTCTCCTTTCTAACTTCATAGAGTAGTAAGGAAAATGTGTATGAATGAAGGTGGCCTTTTTTTTTTTGTTTTGGCTGAAGGTGGCCTTAAGAGTAGAGGAAGACCCATGGGCGTGCGCTCCTAAGAGGCAATTAGGCAAAGCCTACCCTACCAACTGGACATTTATTATAACTAATGAACTATGTAATAAAATAACACATTATGTTATATGTGTTCATATGACAAAAAAGTATAACAAAAAAGTTCAAACTCCTGTTAGAATACTTATAGCAATTTGTCGCTTCGGTGTCACGTAACTAACACTATACTAAAAGTTACTACGAAGCTTGGAGCTCCGCCGGACAGGCAAATGGCGCTGATGAAAATTTTCAGTTTTTTCTTCATGGGTGTCGTTTTTGTGGTTTTGGGGTCGCTGATAATGAAAATGAGGTCAAAATGAAAATCCAAGATGGTGCCGACGAAAATTTTAAGTTTTTTCTTTACGGGTGTCGTTTTCAAGGTTTTTGGGGTCGCTGATAATGAAAATGAGGTCAAAATGAAAATCCACAATGGCGCCGGCTAAAATTTACAGTTTTTTCTTCATAGGTGTCGTTTTCGAGGTTTTTGGGGTCGCTTAATAATGGAAATGAGGTCAAAATGAAAATTCAAAATGGAGCCGACGAAACTTTTTTTTTGCGATCATTATTTCGTGGCTTACCCTCCATGGAGAACGACTGCACGCCACTGGGAAGACCAAAGAAACGACGGATGGACTGTGTGAAGGATGATATGGCTAGAAAAGAGGTGACTGATGAGATGACGAGTAATAGAGAAGTGTGGAAGAAGAAGACATGCTGCGCCGACCACTAATAAATTGAGATAAGGGCAGGAGAATGGTGATGAATAGAGTCTTGGAAGCAGTAGCCACTTTTTTTTTCCCTAAACAGCCTCTACATTTCCATGATGACAGAGGACTGAATTTTCATGCTCCCATTTTAATCCCTTACCAAATTAAATGCTTCTACATTTTCTACCCCAAAATCCTCCACTTCATAAAGCTTGAAGATACAATCCATCCTCACTCCGCAATTACATATAACATGTTTATGTTAATACTAAAATTCCCACTACCGGAGCGAACTAGTTAAAACCAGTCGGAACCGGTTATAACTGGTCCAGGGTTGGCAATGTTACGTTAAAAAATATTACATTTTAATTTAATTGTGTAATAAATTATGAATTTCAAACTATATTTTTAAGTGAGGAATAACAGTTACTGTGATTCTTTCAAAAATGTGGTTAGGAAAAAAGAAGTTTCTGAAAAGAACTCGGTTGTTAAAATAAATATTGTACTGGAGTTTATCATAAAGTCCGTAGTTTTAGCATATTCTATGTTATATTCGCGGAATCTGACATTAATAAATTATTTAGTGTGTTATTCGAGAAATTGGTCACAGTTCCAACTAGAACGTGTTAAAGTTTCATGTATTTTTGAAAGAATAAATAAGAACTACCTCCTTGTCAGCAGCTGGTCGCAAGTTTTACCATAAAGTCTTCGTTCGCTACACACGGGCAAAGTAATACTTTATAGGATGTTCTATGAGTCGGTTCTAGGGCATGCGAAATCCGGTTTGGGCCTATAGCATGAGACTTGAACACATTACTTGCGAATATGTCATAGGTAAACGTCTACTTTAAGTCTTCAAGAATTCCGGGTTTCTTCTGTGCCTCGGAAAGCACGTTAAGTCGTTGGTCTCGGCTGTTGTTTGTTGATCTTTGACAGTTGTTACATGAACTCAGTGAGTCTGACAACCAGTCTTATCAAGGGGTATCGTATTACCCAGGATTAAGTAGGTTATGGAAGTCGAATAGACAGTCGCTCCATGTAAAGTACTGGTATTTAGGTGCATCTAGTTAGACTGGAAGCCGACCCCAATATAGTCAGGAAAAGGCTAGGCAGATGATGATTTATTAAGTTTTTGCAATGTCAGTCTGCCTCATGTGGCATGTCAGCGAACGAAGAGCACAAAGAATCTATTTCCTTCCACTCTGCAGTGCTAACATCTAGATCAGGCCAGTCATTAGTATTTCATTAAAATAATTAATGAGTAGCTGACATTGGTGTCGATTCTGTTGTGCACAAACTAAACTTAATTTAGGCTATTGCTATCTTTTACTAAAAGGCAGTGCAGTGCAGTCTGTGGGTCAACTACACGCTGAGGGCATACAGCACTCTGCGCGTACAATACAACAATGCATTCAGGGTGTTGATGGGGTTGCTGCGCTACTGCAGTGCTTCCGGCATGTTTGCAGGAGCGGGCATTGATGGCTTTCACGCCATCATGCGCAAGCGATGCGCCTCCATCATGCGAATGAACATGAACAGCATCCTGAAAACTATAGCTGACAGGCGGGACAGTCCCATACTGGGGCATTGGATGCGCCTACATGCCACTGTGGCGCATAATTAATAATTGTATTGTTTTAGTTCTTCGGGTAGATATAAGTACTAACACT